>JAVTVJ010000220.1:3107500-3829354 GCA_034509425.1 Eopsaltria australis | reverse complement strand
CTATTATGTAAAATAATCCTGAAACTGGAGAACTAGGGCAGTCAGTAACTGAAAATTGCTGCATCCAACCAGCAGCCAAGAATTGATACATCCAACAGTTGCATGCAACCCACTGTAAGTTTGTTCTGTGAACATAGAAGACATGGACCCTATGCCATGCTACTGAAACTGGATAATGTTATTCTGAAAATGTTTGCTGTCAATCCTAGTATGTCTGTTCCCAGCACTAACTGATACTGTATTTAAGTCTGACTGTTTGCAGACCATTCCAGCAGAGCAGACCTGAAAGATGTGACAGCCTGGGAGCTGTATGCAGATGAGAGCAGCTTCATGCGAGATGGCAAACAAAAGACAGGTTATGCAGTAACAACCACGAACCAGGTAACCATGAGAAAAGTGCTACCATCAAATGTACCATCACAAAAAGCTGAACTGATTATATCAATGAAAGATCTAGAACTGAGCAAAGTCATCTAGAAGGAAGGAAGACTAGCAACTATTCAAGCCTAGAGACTGAGTCTATGTTGAATGAAGGGACAGCAATCTTACGAGCTAAGTAAAAGGAGTCATTCCAAGTCCTGACTACCCTCACCAAAACCAAAGCTGCTGGCAGAGAGAGCCCTTGAATTCACTGCTCCAGAGTTAAGAAGACGGCCTTGCCCATAGACAGTTTTCGTAGTGTGAGGACTGATACAAATTGAGATGATATGATTTAAACTGTTCTTTTGTACCTCTTATCTGTACAGTTGGTAACCGTGATTCAAATTTGGTCCTAAAATTTGCATGTAACTCTAGTCCAAAAATTATCCAAAAGCTCTTCATAAGGACAACTTGTCAAAGTTGAGAATCTGGCCTGGTAAGTTTTGCCCCAAGATAAAGATTGGGCCTGTGCCCATGAAGCTGTGATTCCAAATGTCATGTTTAATCATATTAAAGGCTGTTGACAAAACAAAATAGCTCTTAATTTCCTACTAGCCACAAAATCATTAACACTAGTTGTTGTTCTTATGCAAATCTGAATGAAAAATTTTTTTAAAAATTTGGTTGAAATTTGAAAGCAAACTCAAATTCTACACCAGGTAACTCTCAAAAGAGCTAACTGAACCTTGAATATCTTCAGTACACTCACTTCATTGTTACCAAACTGAACCTAGATAAAAGAAATGTTCATAGTAACTGTAGTTATAATTAGCATCTGTGTAACAGCTAGTGGGATAGCCAGTTGTATAAACCAGAGGTATGGTTGAATGCAGAGTAGAGACTAGACAAGACAGAGTCTTGTTAGTCTCTAAAAAAGGGGGGAATGATGCCGTTTGGTTTCTGCCTTTTTTCTTTTATATGTTCTCTGTACCCTCTGCCCATATTTTTGTGGCTCTGTAGCCTACTATATTAATAGCTAGTTTTTCCAGTACCTTCCCATAGCCTTTCCCTAAGCAGAAAGACAAAACAAATTCCAGAGCTCCAAGCCCCAGGGGGTTGCAAGGCCCTGTCCTATCTCAGTTCTTCCTGGGAACCAAGGCCGAGAACAACTCTGAGGTACATTTTCATAAGTAGAGTGCAGCCAGTGCTGAGAGGGGGGCTCCAGGGAAGGGGCTGGACCTGAGGGGGAATTGAATCGCCACTTGTTCTCCTTATTGGTGCTCTTAATTATGCTAATTTCCTAAAAGCTATAAATATGTACTCACCCCTGGAGGGGCTGGGCTTTATGGACACCTTTCCATAACTGCTCCTGAAGACCTTCAAAATAAAGATCCCCTTTTATATTACCTCCTTGCTAAAATGATCTCGAGTTTCTTTTCCAGGCTGGGGGGAAAGGCACACTGGACACCACCTGAAATGCCGCATGATCAAGATCCTTCCCAGACCCAAGCTGCCATCAACTAGAACTCTGGCTGCAATTGTAGGGCTAAATGCCTCCTAAAAACTGGCATCATGGATCTGGGGGGGGCTGAGTTTTCTTTCACATGGAAATGCCCTATTGTTTGAATCGAAGGCGACTTATCTGGGAGTTGGACAGCCGCATGCTGAAATTCCGCATGGATTAAGATTCCTCGCAGACCCAAGCTACCACCGGGACTAGATACACTGGTCAGCCTTGCAGGCCAAACCTCCAAACTGACATCAAGAAACTGGGGCAGAGTTCTCTTCTCAGAGAAAAGGGACACTTCGTGTCCTGGCCCTAAGGCACTGTGCTCCCGTGATGCCGTTTGGTTTCTGCCTTTTTTCTTTATATGTTCTCTGTACTCTCTGCCCATATTTTTGTGGCTCTGTAGCCTACTATATTAATAGCTAGTTTTTCCAGTACCTTTCCATAGCCTTTCCCTAAGCAGAAAGACAAAACAAATTCCAGGGCTCCAAGCCCCAGGGGGTTGCAAGGCCCTGTCCTATCGCAGTTCTTCCTGGGAACCAAGGCCGAGAACAACTCTGAGGTACATTTTCATAAGCAGAGTGCAGCCAGTGCTGAGAGAGGGGCTCCAGGGAAGGGGCTGGACCTGAGGGGGAATTGAATCGCCACTTGTTCTCCTTATTGGTGCTCTTAATTATGCTAATTTCCTAAAAGCTATAAATATGTACTCACTCCTGGAGGGGCTGGGCTTTTATGGACACCTTTCCATAACTGCCCCTGAAGACCTTCAAAATAAAGATCCCCTTTTATATTACCTCCTTGCTAAAATGATCTCGAGTTTCTTTTCCAGGCTGGGGGAAAAGGCAACAGTTATTTGGCACACCCAGAAGGGACACGAGAACCTGGTACCCTTCCTCTGGATCGAAAACATCCTGCAAGGAATTCCTTTCTGACAGCAATCTAAAGAATTCTCTGCCACGGGCCTGAGGTCGAGACACCATGGTTCCAAGATCCCACAGGAGGTAGTATAAAGGTGGTTCTTTTCGTTGTGTAGTGTGTAGTTTGTATGTGTGTGTATTGTTTATGTATTGTGTATCTGTTAAAAGTCAGTAATTGTTAGCGATCCCAGGACAACCTGGCGTGGTGGTGAGAAAATTTGCTTTTGAAATCATTTCTCCAAGTTTTTCCTGTTGCCAATTTTCCAACCTGCCCCAGAGATCGGCTGGTGGGGAGGAGGCGGGTGTGTGATCTCGGCTGAGATTGTTCACTGGTAGAGAAAAGCAAATCACAGTGCGAAAGTTTATTTCATGTTTAGCACATGCGAGTTTTGAATTGAAAGCTGCCTGGAGACATCTGGGCATGGAGCGGCCGGGGGAGGCCTGGTCTGCTTCTTGGTAGGAGGTGGGGGATGGGCCCCGCTTCCTACAGGTTTGTGGAGCCGGCTGGGTGTCCAGCCTGCTCCTTGGTGGGAGGCTGGGGAGAGATTCCCACTTCCTACAGGTTTGTGGAGCGGCTGGGTGCCCAGCCTGCTCCTTGGTGGGAAGCTGGGGAGAGATTCCCACTTCCTACAGGTTTGTGGAGCGGCTGGGTGCCCAGCCTGCTCCTTAGTGGGAGGCGAGTGAGAAATCCTCGCTTCCTACAGGTCTGTTGGAGAGGCTGGGTGTCCAGCCTGCTCCTTAGTGGGAGGCGAGGGAGAGATCCTCGCTTCCAGCAAGTTTTGTGGAACGGCTGAGAAAGCTCGGTTCGCACCATTGTAAGGGAAGGGGGAGACGCCCCCACTTTCTATGTTCCATCTGTAAAGTTTTTCCAGGATTTTAAGGCAAGGCGACCCCGGACTTCCGGGACGGCTCCGCGAGCAGGGCGGTCACTCCCCCGTGACAGAAGTGGGGCACCAGCCGCTCTGAGAGGGGCGGAGGTGATTCCTGCCATTGCCCTGGTCACGGCCGGGGGATGCGCGGGGGAGCGGTCCCAGGAAGCGAACCGGGACCGGGGCTGCCGCTGCGCTGCTTCGGCCCTGCTCTGGCGTAGGCGGGGCCGCCGCTGCGCGGCCACGGCCCGGCTCACTCGCTGCTCCTGGGCCCCGCCCGCACCGGCCCAGAGCGGGCCGGGAGTGTGAGATCTAAGAGCAGGAACGGCCCTATCGCACTTTCCACAGTAACGAGCTTGTTTTAAGGACACCCGAGAGCCGCTGTGAGCAGCAGCACGGGCCGAGCGCGGGCGAGCCGGGGGTGCCCCTGGGCGGGGGTGCCCGCATGCCGCGCCCGTGCCCGCATGCCGCGCCCGTCCCCGGCCGTGCGAGGGCAGCGAGCGCTCTTTGTCTGCTCTGGTAAGCACTCAAAAGGGAAACACCGAGCCCAAAGAACAAGAAGCCGTTTTTAGGCTCCCTTAAACCATGCTATAAGTAAGAAGAGTCCTGTGTTAACAAATATCTTATAATGGTTTACTGAGTTAAATTTGTAAAAGACCTTCTCCTGTATCCTTGTGAGTAAAAAAGACCAAGGACTCTTTACTATTATGTAAAATAATCCTGAAACTTGAGAACTAGGGCAGTCAGCAACTGAAAATTGCTGCATCCAACCAGCAGCCAAGAATTGATACATCAAACAGTTGCATGCAACCCACTGTAAGTTTTTTCTGTGAACATAGAAGACATGGACCCTATGCCATGCTACTGAAACTGGATAATGTTATTCTGAAAACGTTTGCTGTCAATCCTAGTATGTCTGTTCCCAGCACTAACTGATAATGTATTTAAGTCTGACTGTTTGCAGACCATGGAAGAAGCCTATTCCAGCAGAGCAGACCTGAAAGATGTGCCAGCCTGGGAGCTGTATGCAGATGAGAGCAGCTTCATGCGAGATGGCAAACAAAAGACAGGTTATGCAGTAACAACCACGAACCAGGTAACCATGAGAAAAGTGTTACCATCAAATGTACCATCACAAAAAGCTGAACTGATTATATCAATGAAAGATCTAGAACTGAGCAAAGTCATCTAGAAGGAAGGAAGACTAGCAACTATTCAAGCCTAGAGACTGAGTCTATGTTGAATGAAGGGACAGTAATCTTACGAGCTAAGTAAAAAGAGTCATTCCAAGTCCTGACTACCCTCACCAAATCAAAGCTGCTGGCAGAGAGCCTTGAATTCACTGCTCCAGAGTTAAGAAGACGTCTGCTCCATAGACAGCCAGAAAACAGAGACTGATACAAATTGAGATGATATGATTTAAACTTTCTTTTGTACCTCTTATCTGTACAGTTGGTAACCGTGATTCAAATTTGGTCCTAAAATTTGCATGTAACTCTAGTCCAAAATGTATCCAAAAGCTCTTCATAAGGACAACTTGTCAAAGTTGAGAATCTGGCCTGGTAAGTTTGCCCCAAGATAAAGATTGGGCCTGTGCCCATGGAGCTGTGATTCCAAATGTAATGTTTAATCATATTAAAGGCTGTTGACAAAACAAAATAGCTCTTAATTTCCTACTAGCCACAAAATCATTAACACTAATTGTTGTTCTTATGCAAATCTGAATGAAAAATTTTTAAAATGGAGCTGAATTGAAAGCAAACTCAAATCTACACAAGGAACTCTCCAAAAGAGCTTACTGAACCTTGAATATCTTCAGTACGACTCACTTCATGGTACCAAACTGAACCTAGATAAAAGAAATGTTCATAGTAACTGTAGTTATAATTAGCATCTGTGTAACAACTAGTGGGATAGCCAGTTGTATAAACCAGAGGTATGGCTGAATGCAGAGTAGAGACTAGACAAGACAGAGTCTTGTTAGTCTCTAAAAAAGGGGGGAATGAGGCCGTTTGGTTTCTGCCTTTTTTCTTTTATATGTTCTCTGTACTCTCTGCACATATTTTTGTGGCTCTGTAGCCTACTATATTAATAGCTAGTTTTTCCAGTACCTTCCATAGCCTTTCCCCAATTCCTGGTTGGCCAGGAGGTCAAAATCTAGGAAGTGATCTGTGCTGCAGGAATGCAGGAAGGAATACAACTTCCTTCCTGCAAGAGAGAGAGCCAATAATCAGTTAGTTTTAAGAATTGATAGGGAAGTACACCAATTAAAAAGTTGGTCCGCCTTCAAGGAAAAAACCATATATAAGCAGAGACTCTCTGACGCTCTTCCTCTTTGAACCTGCTGCTGCTGTGTAGAGAGGGGCATCTCCTGCTTCTCTCGCTGGTAAGGCCCAAGCGCTTCCCCCCACCCCCCCTTCCAAAAGAAGGGATGGGGGGGGGGGGGGAAGGGAGGTTTTACGGCAGCCGTGCCGCTGCAGCCAGGCAGGCATGGGGGAGGAAACGATTGGAATTTTCAGCAGATCCAGCTCAGCCGGTGTGTCAGCTACACAAGAGGGAGAGCCGGGCCAGGCAAGGACCGGGCCGGACTCCATCCAGCTCGGGCCAGGCCCTGCCCTGTCATCCCGGGCCCAGATGGCCCGACCAGGCCGAGCCAGCTCCGCAGAGCCGGGCAGAGAGCGTCTGGCATCCAGCTCGGACCTGTTCAAGCAGCCCGGCAAAGAGCACGTGATCCTCACACTGCCGGAGAGAGAGAGACAGAAATTAACTCTCTCCATGCCTGGACTAAACTCACAGCCACCCATCCTTCCTCGCAGAGAGAGGAACGAGTGAGGACACCTACATAGTGCAGCGCAGAGACTTTACAGTCAGTGAAGAAAGCAGAACTGATACCTAGAGGGAGGTGCATGGGAAGTTGCTTCGAGAGTGAAGCTGAAAACTCTTTTGGAGAACCATGGTTGGACTGAGCTAATAAATTCTCTGTAATATATGAAGATATAGTCCAAAGGAGGATGTGAGGTTCTTATTGCAGCCAATGAACTGAAATACCTAAGTACAGACAAGTAAGTGTTGAAAAAGTACAGCCTGATGAGAAACTAGAACCAAGAGAGAGGAGAGGCTGTGACCCAGAGCCCTGGTCCCAGGGGAATGCCAGAGAACCTGTGTTGTCAGGAGAACCTGTGTTGCTAAGCACAGAAGAAGGGATTTTCTTTGTTGCTGCAATTGAACTGGGCATCCTTAAAACAGGTACCCTGTAGACTGTTCATAACCCACCATTGTGGCTGTGGGAAGGCTTCTGGTGTGAGAGAGATCCACCATTAAGCTAGACTTTACTCCGGGCGGCGGTTAATGGTGAGGCAGAAGACCTATAAAAACTGTATTTTTCTTAAAGAAGATCCATAGTGTAAGCAAAAGAAACTTCTCTCCCTAATATGAACTGGAACAAGAGCTGTTTCTGAGGTGGTAAACTGACTGGAAGTCAAAGTGTTGTCTTTTGTATGTTTGTCAGGGAGAATGAAAATGGAGAGGTGGAGAGAAGGAGGAGGTGTCTGGGGAGTTTGTTCTTGGGTTTTTTTCTTTCTGAGTTTTTTTTCTTTTTTCCCTTTGTCTTAGATATATTAATAAAACGTCTTTGTACTTTATAAAGTTTGAGCCTGCTTTGCCTACTCCTAATCCTTATCCCACAACAAGCAATCAAGTAAATTTAAGTAAGTGTGCTAGCATTTAGCCACAACCTGAATAAGCAAACTAAAACCACGACATTCAATGGTGCATTGGCCGGGAAATCGAACCAAATAATGGTCAAATTGATGGGAGTTTTGAGATAAGGATTGATTAGGAGAAATAATAGGCAAAGCATGTATTAAAATACAAGATAAAGTAAATGGTAGTAGAAACTGTGTATTGTAGTAGTCATATAAAGTCTAGAGGTGGAGGTTTGTGTAAGAAGCTTTCTGCTTAGTTTAGTAATTTTTCTTATTCTAAGTAAAGATTGTATAATTAATGTAATTTTGATAATAAGTCTTATATATGGTTTTTCCTGAAGGCGAGAGGTGGAATGTCCTGGGTTAGGCCAGAAGGGTCAAAATCTAGGAAGTGATCTGGGCTGCAGGAATGCAGGAAGGCATACAACTTCCTTCCTGCGAGAGAGAGAGCCAATAATCAGGTAGTTTTAAGAATTGATAGGTAGGTAAACCAATTAAAAAGTTGGTCCGCCTTCAAGGAAAAACCATATATAAGCAGAGACTCTCTGACGCTCTTCCTCTTTGGACCTGCTGCTGCTGTGTAGAGAGGAGCAGCTCCTGCTTCTCTCACTGGTGAGGCCCAAGCGCTTTCCCCCCCCCCACCCCCCCCCCGCCTTTCCAAAGGAGGGATGGGGGGGGGAAGGGAGGTTTTTACGGCAGCCGTGCCGCTGCAGCCGGGCAGGCATGGGGGAGGAAACGATTGGAATTTTCAGCAAATCCAGCTCAGCCGGTGTGTCAGCTACACAAGAGGGAGAGCCGGGCCAGGCAAGGACCGGGCCGGACTCCATCCAGCTCGGGCCAGGCCCTGCCCTGTCATCCCGGGCCCAGATGGCCCTACCAGGCCGAGCCAGCTCCGCAGAGCCGGGCAGAGACTCTTGAGAGCGTCTGGCATCCAGCTCGGACCTGTTCAAGCAGCCCGGCAAAGAGCACGTGATCCTCACACTGCCGGAGAGAGAGAGACAGAAATTAACTCTCTCCATGCCTGGACTAAACTCACAGACATCCATCCTTCCTCGCAGAGAGAGGAACGAGTGAGGACATCTACATAGTGCAGCGCAGAGACTTTACAGTCAGTGAGGAAAGCAGAACTGATACCTAGAGGGAGGTGCATGAGAAGTTGCTTCAAAAATGAAGCTGAAAACTCTTTTGGAGAACCATGGTTAGAGACTGAGCTAATAAATTCTCTGTAATATATGAAGATATAGTCCAAAGGAGGATGTGAGGTTCTTATTGCAGCCAATGAACTGAAATACCTAAGTACAGACAAGTAAGTGTTGAAAAAGTACAGCCTGATGAGAAACTAGAACTAAGAGAGAAGGAGAGGCTGTGACTCAGAGCCCTGGTCCCGGGGAGAATGCTAGAGAACCTGAGTTGTCAGGAGAACCTGTGCTGCTAAGCACAGAAGAAAGGATTTTTCTTTGTTGCTGCAATTGAACTGAGCATCCTTAAAACAGGTACCCTGTGGACTGTTCATAACCCACCACAGTGGCTGTGGGAAGGCTGCTGGTGTGGGAGAGATCCACCATTAAGCTGGACTTTGCTCCGGGCGGCGGTTAATGGTGAGGCAGAAGACCCATAAAAACTGTATTTTTCTTACAGAAGATCCATGGTGTAAGCAAAAGAAACTTCTCTCCCTAAATGAACTGGAACAAGAGCTGTTTCTGAGTTGGTAAACTGACTGGAAGTCAAAGTGTTGTCTTTTGTATGTTGTCAGGGAGAATGAAATGGAGAGGTGGGAGAAGGAGGGGTAGTCTGGGGAGTTTGTTCTGGTTTTTTTTTCTTGAGTTTTTTTTCTTTTTTCCCTTTGTCTTAGATATATTAATAAAACGTCTTTGTACTTTATAAAGTTTGAGCCTGCTTTGCCTACTCCTAATCCTTATCCCACAACAAGCAATCAAGTAAATTTAAGTAAGTGTGCTAGCATTTAGCCACAAACCTGAATAAGCGAACTAAAACCACGACACCTACTTAGGTTTCAAAGAGCCTTGCTACAGCACCTTGAAGTCTTAAATGAGAACTGTGGTTTTCTATATTTGGTGCCTCTTTTTTTTCCTACATTTTTAAGAAACCTTAATAATGAATGTTTCCCCAGATAATTCAGGCTGCTTCATCTTACTGCAGGTATGTAAGGACTGGGGTAGATACAGAAGATGTCTGTATCAACCAAGGCAGTTAATTTCTTTAGCAGTAGCTCGAGATCCAGCATCCTTTCACCTCCACTCTCCCCAGAAACTGGATAGGAGCTATGGGGAGTAGGTGCCACAGGTCTGAGCCCATGGGGGAATAATTGCTGGCAGAGAAAGATTTGCCACTGAAAGGAACTTCTCACTGAGGAATATACTTGTGGTTTTACTGCAAGTTCACTGCCTTAATGACAGGACACACCTTGCCATAGCTCAGGGCACTGGAGGCTGGAGCAGGCAATGGGGCTCCGTGGAGGATCTTGGCAGGGATGAGTGGGATGAGTGGCTGGTGTGGTGCAGGCAGCACACGTGCTCACTGCACAGCCCTGCAGCAGCAAACACCAGCACTGCCACAGCCCCCAGCTCTCCTCAAGATTTACCTGGATACCAGGGTGTGATTACTGTCAAGTGATTAGCCCCAGTTGCTTTCGTTGACAATACAGAGCAGGGTTTCATTGTTCCCGAAGTTGAATACAGAAGCAAACTATTAAACAGAGTATTTATCTTCCCACTGAGCAAAGTGCTGTGTTTAATACAACTCCTTTTTCTTGAAAGGTCAGATTTACATAGCGAGCAGCAGAGGCTGTGATGGCGTGGGGGGCATTTGCTGGGCCTTTTGCTCTTTACAAAACTGTTCTGGCAGGAGATAAACGAGCATGGACTTCCTGCTGCCAGGTCGTAGAAAACCTGGAAGATAAGTTATCTGAGGCAGTTGAGATAAATCTGCATGGTTCCCTCCCTCCACAGATGAGGGGGTGATGCTGAGATAGCTGAATTGAAGCCCAAGCCCCACTGCAGCTTCAAATCAGCAGAAATACAATTTTTAAGAGAGGATATTCTGCTTGAACACTTATATTTACAAACTCAGAAATACAGATCTATTGAGCGATCCCTTCCTTTTGTAACTTCTGCTCTTCATTTTCTCTTCCCTGAAGTAGTTTTATTTTCCTTGAGTAATTGTCAACAAGCTTTTTGGCCAAAGAGTAAATATTTCTGGACTTAGCCAGGATATATTTAACTGCTATGATCCAGCCCTGTGAATATAAATACACAGTTTGGGTTAGTTGTTCCTGAGCATGGATGAATGGGTGGCCCTTGTGAGTCAGTCATAGCAGAATGATGCAGAAAGACTGTCTCTGGAGTAATCACAACTTCATGGACAACTCAGATGGCCATGAGTAGGGAAAGCTGGGACATCAGTGGGAAGCTGGGACAGATTGTCAAGTAGCAGCACATCAACCTTATCGTGTTGTTATTTGGTGTCACTTCATGATTAACAGCCAGCTCCAGATAATGCAGCTAATTAATCAAAAGCATCACAAGACCTTATTGCTGTCCCTTGTTCCCCTACTTCTCCTTCCTCAAACACAGCTGCTTGCTCTGCTCCTGCCAAGTTGTCCCCTGTCCTCCTGACTCACCATGTCCCACTGGCAGTGCCCCATCTCCTCTGGGCACTCTGCTGTCCCCTTGTCCCCTGTCCTCCTGACTCACCATGTCCCACTGGCAGTGCCCCGTCTCCTCTGGGCGCTCTGCTGGATGCAGGTTTGGGCTGGGGGATGTGACAGGTGACATCCGTGTGCTGCAGGGCATCACTGCCATGCAAACGCACCACTTACCTTCCTGTGGCAGCAGAAAATCACCTCTCCCTACCCCCAGCCCTTCCTGCCTCGTTTACACTGAGCCTGCCCAGAGGGAGAGCAGCTCAGAAACAATATTTGAATTTAGAGGCCTTGTGGGGAATTAGGGAGCAATGTGACTTCTCAGCTTCATGCATTACCATGAGAAGAGGGCACAGTCTTCCTCTAATGGCATTTTATATGCATAAAGCAATGTCACAGGAGTTGTAGCACACTGGCAAGAGCAGCAGTGTGCTCCTGTTCCTGTTCACAGTCCAGCTTTGGTGGGCTTGGGGGGTGAGCTGCTCTCTCTCACCTTCAGTGAATCCCCGTGGGCAGGGTGTTCTTGTAAAGAGGTGAGTGCTCCTGTTGCTACAGAAATATGTGGTGGCAGTTTCAGGGAGGTTTTAAGGTAACACACAGTCCAAAACCTGCTGCAGATTCCTTTTCTGTGGTTGTTGGAGTAACGTGAGGTGTGGAGGAAGGGGTTTGTGTTTGAGATGAGTGCTGACAGCGTTACGTCCGTGCTATTTCCACCTTCCACGCACACCCCCACGGCACTCTTGATGGTAAATAACTCTCCTTGCAAAAACTGCCAGTTCTTCTCATACCAGCAAGGAAATGAATGAAATGTTCTCTGTTTTTAAAGAAACGAGCCAAGATTTTGAGAAGTGACTTAATTTTGGGCACATGCCACTTGTTCAGCTGTGGGATTCGGGGTTCCAGCCTGGGGTAACAAATAGCTCCCAAGGAATGTATCAGTCTGGGAAAACGAATGGAGAAAGGACAGGATTTTTAAAAATGGGTTTTGGGGAATATAAATAGACTGGAAACAGTCACAAAGAGCTTAGCACAGGGCGTGATCCCAGCCACTGAAATGAATGTCTTTCTAGTGGTTTCAGCGGAGGAAAACTATGTGTGGTAACAGGGGTTTGGATTTATTTCTGCTCCTACATACATCAGTGCTTTTATGAATTCTCAATACTAATTTAAGGGTAGGCTTTAAAGCTCTTTTCCTTTCTTTGCCAGCCAACAACATCTGCTTCTACGGGGAATGCTCCTACTACTGCTCAACAGAGCACGCCCTGTGTGGGAAACCAGATCAGATCGAAGGCTCTCTGGCTGCTTTCCTGCCTGATCTGTCTCTAGCAAAAAGGAAAACCTGGAGAAACCCTTGGAGGCGTTCCTACCACAAGCGCAAGAAAGCAGAGTGAGTAGTGGTGAGCAAAGCTGCACAGGGGGACAGGGAAATAACCCAGTCCCTGGCCTCGGGGGAGCAGCTGGGTTTCCCCAGATACTGGGAGGGGACAGGGCACTTCACATGCCAGGAGCTCCAGCTTATGGTCCTGAACTCAAAAGGACCCTCAGTGCATAGCTCCCTCATGGGACAGATGCCTCCACTGGCATTGACAGGATGCCACAGGACCTAAGTCCTGTCAGAGGGAGAAGGATTCACTGCTCTCAGCAGCCCTGAGCAAATCTCAGATGTTTTCTCCGTATGACTGATGGTGCAGCTAGTCTCCTAAATCCTGAAGCTACTGGCCAGATAGTTTTCAACCTTGTGATTTTCTTCCTTTTTCATCAGTCACAGTCTGCCTTGCTTGCCTGCATTGCTGGAAGCAGCCTGAGGAATCTGCTGCCTCTACCTGACCCTGCTCTCACTCAAACATGATACAAGTAGATCTTTGCAAAATAACAATTTTTTTTGTCATTCTCAGTATGCTTTGTATGTCACATAAAATATCAAAATATTGCCTTTTCCAGATGGGAAGTTGATCCAGATTATTGTGAAGAGGTTAAACAAACACCCCCATATGACAGTGGGACCAGAATTCTGGATATAATGGATATGACAGTTTTTGATTTCCTAATGGGTATGTTTCATCTCTTTCAAAAATTAAATGCAACATTTAATTAGAATAAGAACCATTTCTTTCTGCACTGCTCTGCATAGCTCAGCAGTTTGCTAAAGCGTGGCTGAAGCTGCATTTACTGTATGTGCTGTTCTAGATGATTATGAGAAAATGCAGATTTACATGGTTATGTATTCCCATCAGTGCAGATTAAAGGAACAAAGATGTTCAGAAATGCAGAGTGGTGATGAATGCAGGTCAGGCCAGTCTCCTTCACAACAGTGAAGGGCTTCACACTTTGCTTTACTGAGTGCTTTACCTCTGTAATATATGGCTCCTGGATGCACATGCAAGGACTGCTCATTACAGGTGCTTTGTTTTCATCCTGCAGGAGTGTTCTCTGCTGTTCTCTATAAAATGTTAGGGTAGGGGAAGAGGCTTTGCTTTGTCACAAAGGCAGCTGTGGATTGTATCAGGAATTTTCCTGTTTATGTAACCTGATCGCAATAAAATAATTATTTACAATCAGGTAACAGTGACCCATTCCAAGCCTAATTCTCATTCTCATATAAAACCTTTCCTGCTGCAGCAAATACACCTCTAAGGTGCCAACCTACGTCGTTGATCCTTGGGCACATGCCAGCATGGGCACATCCTGTGCCATTGCCCCTACTGAGATTTCTGCAATAGGCTGCAGCAGGAGAGGCCAAAGTGACAGCTCAGGAGCCATATGTGGCATCTATAAGTAGCTCAAGACCCCTGCCATGGAGACAAAACTCATAGCTTGGCAGCAGTGCTCTGCACATTGACCTTAAAAAGCAGATCACACATGGAGAGCTGTGCAGCTGTGCAGATCAGCACCATCCTGATCCATATCTTACTGCCAAGTTACTGTTCTGGCTCCCCAGGCAGTCAGCAGCTGGCACAAAGTTCTTACAGAGAAAAACCAGGATGTTTGGTTGGGGTTCAGAAAGTTGAATGCAATATTAGCAAAGTGATCAGGATTAACACCCCTGCCCAAAGCAGGCATTTTCTCCTCCCTGAGCATGTCACGTGTACCATGCCTGCTTCACTCGCCCTCCTGACCCCAGGCTGCAGCAGCAGGGCTCCTGGACACCAGGGAAGGAAGCTCTGGTGGCTTGGGACACAGCTACCCTACAGGAGACCAGGATCCCCAAACAGCTGAGATGCTGTTGTGCTGGAGAGGGATTTCCCAGGAGGGGTTGTTGGCTTTGTCTCCTGATGGGCCCTTTAGAGCTTGGGTATAAAAGCCACAGAGAGCTTGAAAAGCTGCCAGAGGCTTAACAACCCTTTCAGTATCACACACTTTGGGGTATCCATGGCAGGAACAAATGAGCTCAGTAGATTCCTTGACTTCTCTGCTCTACCCAACCATTGTTTTTGGGGAGCACTGGGTTTTTGCATTGCCCTGACCTGCAGGCTCAAGCCAGAGTGAGAATGGTCTTTTTTTTTTCTCTTTGTTCCATAGGTAACATGGATCGACATCACTACGAGACCTTTGAGAAGTTTGGAAATGAAACTTTTATTATCCACTTAGATAATGGAAGAGGGTAAATACCTTTCATAATCTTTCTGGGGTTAAAAGAAAAAGAAAAAAGTCAGTCTTTAAAATAGCCTTTGTTACATTCTTGCTGTTATCTTTAAATAGGTTTGGAAAATATTCCCATGATGAACTTTCCATATTGGTGCCTTTAAACCAGTGCTGCAGGTATGTTTCCCCTCTGGAGGTGTTTCCTGGTTTGTTCTGTTGTTTCCATGAACAGGACTGGAAATGTTCAAGTGAATCTTTCATTGCACACCGTGGAGGGGAGGAGATGGTGTGATCCTGCCCTGCTAGCCCTGAGCATTGGCACTGCCACATTAAATGCTCTGTTGGGATCAGGGCCTTGCAGAAACACGGCCATGAGCTGCTGGCAGAGAGGCTTTAAGAAAGAATATACATCCCTTGGAAGTCAAGTGACAAAATCCCAGCTTGTTCAAGTGCTTCTCAACAGCTTTCCTTGGTGTTTAGGGTTTTCAGCAGGGCCAGGTGACATTTAGAGTTTCAGCTTTGCAGGGTGAGCTCTGTGTCTGAGGGGGCTCTGGACAGCCCTGCAGGGTGAGCCTGAGGAGCCTCTGCTGCTGTCACAAGTGTCCCTGCTCAGTGCCACGTGTGTCACACGTGTCATTGCCCAGGTGGACATGGCCCTGTCAATGCTGCACCAGCTCCAGTTGGTGGCTTTCCAGGTGAGGGGTGTGAGGGCTGCCTGCACTGCCCCACACATCTGTGCTGCAAAACCTCTGCACCTCTAAGGGCCCCCAAATATCAGTGGCCAGGTGACAATGCCAGCTTCTCATTAGGACTGCGACAGTGCCTGGCTCTCATCATTTCAGATCACAGAACAAGGCTCTTACACTATTAATGTAATGCTGGCTACAAGCCTTTTAGCACTGGTGAGATCAACAGTGATGGAAAATAACTGATTTGCATTTTTTTTCTCCTTTTCCCCTTAGAATCAGGAAGTCTACCTATCTGCGATTACAGCTGTTAGCCAAGGAGGAATACAAACTCAGTCTCCTGATGAAAGAATCTTTGCTAAAAGATAAAATAGCTCCAATCCTCTACCAGCCTCACTTGGAGGCAATGGACAGGCGGCTGCGGATTGTCCTCAAGGCTGTCAGTGACTGCATAGAGAAGGATGGTTATGACAATGTGGTTGAAAATGACTTTAACACGGATGTTAACACTGTTACAACAGAGAGGTAGTGAAATGGCAAGACTACGTTTTTACCAGCTGAGTCAAGAAGATTCAAAGAGGAAAAGAAACAAAAAAACAACAAAAAAAAAGTCTTGCAAAAGACTGTGTATGCCACTTTGTGAATTCAGTGAATTCAGAAATGAGATATAATTGTTCCCAAAGTAGGTAAAGTGTAGACTCTGCAAAGGATTAGTTCATTAAGAAAAATAAGTCTAATGTGATGCTTTTCATTAGTTCCTGAAGAGAGATTATGAAAAGATTCAGAAGGTACTCAATCATTGACAGACAACAGTCTGATAGCAAAACACCTCCTGTCCTTTTTGTATAGAAAGGAGGCCTTTACTTAATATTTTGTATTTATATATGGTATATCTATGAAACCCCAGACCTACCTTCCAAATTTAACTAAGAGGGACAGCATAGTTTTGTGACTCACACTTTATTTGTGGTGACAGTCCACTTAGTATTTTGTGTTAACCCTTTAAGTGCTCTAATCCACTGTATCTTATTTAAATTGAATGCTTACTTTCCCCCCAGCTACTCAGCATTTAAAGGGTTAAGGCATTATGAACTTTAAAAGGCAAAAAATAATAATAATAATTATAATTATAATGATAATAAATACAGGGGTTACCAGAAGGGAATTTCACTAATTGTGCTTTGACAGGAATACTTGAATGTTGGTTTTACAAAGTGATGTAAAATGACAAGTTGTACTATTTGTCCATAAGGAGGTGGCAGCTCTTATCTTTCTAGACTATCATAGCTGAGCTGCTACTTTTCAATTTTGCTTTTGATAGTTTTGTGTAAATATATACATATATGGGTTTAAAAAGCTGCTTTCAGCAGCTCTAGGCTTACTTTTGCAGCATTTTTGTGGAATTGTTTGCAACGTGGTAAAAGTGCAATAAAGATATGCAAAATGTGTAGCCACCTTGTCTAAATGGATTCATTAATCTCGTTCAGAGCAGAGCTCTGTGCACCAGCCAAGTGTCCCAGAAGTGGTTGTTTAAATTGTCATCCCCTTTTGTAGCAGCAGCAACTGGAGCTGGAGCAGGGAATTGGTGATTAATACACCCTGCAAGGCCGATAAGGGCCGGGGTGTTGAAAAGGGCTAATCTTTCCCATGAAAGCTTTGTTTTGACTGGCATTTCAGCATCCCTTCCTCCTGCAATTAGAGCTGTAGAAACAAGCTGTGCAGCAACACCTCTCAAAGATTATGCCTTGACACGCTGCCCAGAGGGTTTAGAAACACCAGTGCCTCTGACTTGGGCTGCAAAAGCCCTTGCACAACCTAGAAAATCTCAGCCTGAATTAGCTGGAAACGGGGTATTCTTATCCAAATAGTCTTGGATCATGCTCAGCTGCATTCATTTAAGATGTGTGGAGACTTTTAGCTATAAATTGAACACGTGGCCATATTTGACTTGTGAAAACACGGTGTGGTACAGCAGGAATCTCTCATCACTCCTCTGGGTGAGGAGAGAATTTATTGTGACAATGTTCATCACAACTATAGTTCAAAGCTGCCATTTGTTTCATTTGATGTCTTTTTTCCCAGGGATTCATAACCATATACTTTAAAAGCCAGGTAGACTAAAATGTAGGCATTTCAGCATATTAAAATTATGAATGAGAAGAAAAGCTGCTATATGGGCTCATTCACTTCTTAGGTTGATATATTATCACTAAAAAACACATGTGTTTTATATTTTATTGCCCATTTAGAATTACCATGGCTCTAACATATATGGCATACAAAGACAACAGAATATCTCAAATTGTACAGCTGTGCATGAATTCGGAAAATTTCTGGTTTATCCCATGGCTTTTTTCACTTTTGAAGACTCACCTATAATAACAAGGATTCTTCTGCAAACAGCACTGGAACTGCAGTGTTCTCTCCCCCTTAGCCAAAAAAGAAAAAAAACCAAAACATGAGATTATAAAAAGGTGAAATGTGTGATATTATCCTTGGTCTATCTTCAGTGCCTGGCTGTGGTTTTCCTGCAGGTGCAGCTTTTTCTCACCATGAAATAGTGCCAGGACAGCAGAGAAGCTATAGAAACACCTTCCCAGGGCACCTCTGCCTTCTGCTTCTGGGGTCAGCTCAGGAAACCTGGTTTGTTTTTGGAAAGTAGCACTTGGCAGCCTCTTCATTCAAAGACAATCACATCACTGAAGGTCTTGGCTGGGGGTAGATCAGGAGCTCCTGGCAGGATGGTTCAAGCTGAAGGTCTCTGCAGAAGGCTGCCTGGTGCTGTCTGGGGTATGAACTTAGTGTTATGGATCTGGTTCTGAATTTCTATAAGCAAAATTAGTAGTCTTTATAGATTAAGTGTTGTTTAGTAGGGAATAAGTGGTGTTTGTACAAAGAACTGAAGGTCGTTAATCCTTGTCACATTGTAAAGAGTTCTGAGGGTCTCCAGTTTCCTTCTTCTGGACTTTGATGCTTCCCCTTGTAAGCTCTGTGCTACAGCTTTCTAGACTCATAAAAATTCTTCTCTTTTCCAGTCTTAAATTAGGCAAACAGAAAAGCTGAAGGGGAGGCTTTTCTTTGGCATGGGACATGCATGTACCTTGAAAGAAGGGAGCCACTGGCTCACATGCTGGAGAGATTTCCCTTCCTTGGTGCCTCTGATGAGAAGCTGGGGTGGATGAGCCCCACATGGGCAATGCAGGTCTAAACTCTCTGTGGGGTGCTCAGGAGATGGATGGCAGAGCAGAGCCCAGACCCACCTGTGGTCAGGGCAGCTGAGGACACTGATCTGGAGAATATTGCAGGGTGGAAGGGATGATTAATTGAACAGGCTGTGGAGTTACTTCTCAGTATCTACCAGGAAGCTCTGGTGTGTTTGCCTTCCCGCTGCCAGGCAGCTGGAGCTTTGAGTCATGTTCATTTTCTAGGTTTTTGGGAAGGGAAAAGAATGATTGCCTTGTTCTGCTGTTCCTTTTTTATAGGCACAAGAGATGGGAAACTGGAGCCAGGGAGTGAACTTGTAGCTCTGCCTTTCAGTTCTTGGGGTAACACAGCCCTGAGGATGCCCAGGGAGGGGCAAACCCCCACTTTTGGGGTGCATCTGCATTTCCCCAAGACACAGCTGGGCTGAAGCCTTCTGGAAACCTCTTGGGTTTGCCTTTAGGCAGAGATGTGAGCCATGAAAGCATGTGGCTCTGAAAAGGCTGTCGTGTGTTTGGTCAGTAATCCAGGAACTGAGGAGGATTAGTGTGACGTGGTGTAACATCTCTTTAGGAGCCCTACATATTTACCAGACAAAAAGATTCACTCTAGGAAGATAAATAAATGTCAGAATTCAACTGGTTTGTGTCTGAATCTCAAAAGTGGGTGTAGCAGCAGGGCCCAGACAATTAACACACTGAGAAATCTGCAGTGGCCTGTCAGGGGCATAATGCATTCAGCACAATAAATACAGTATGCACAATAAATAACAGATAAAAATAGATAATATATTTCTAAAAGCACCTAATTACAACGGTGTCTGACAGCGCAGAATAGCTTACCATATTCTCCTGAGTAATTCAGAGGGGAGCCTCATTTGTTTTTGTGGTTTTTTTCTGTTATTTAAGCATCAAAGGGAAATTGCAGGCAAAAAACTCTCCTTGTTTGAAGTGGGTATCACTGTTGTGATCAGCAGAGCCCGTGATGTATATACAAGCTGGAAGCCTGAAGCAGATTGCAGTGTAAGCAGCAGCAAGATGTGCTGTGTAGGAGGAGGGAAGCTGGGATTTCAGCCTGACTGCTGCCCTTGGGCACTGAACTGAAAATGAACTTGTCTTGTGTGGGCGTTACGGGGAGGAGCATCCAGAGGGTTCTGGTTCCATCTAGTGGGCCTGTACAGGGTGTAGATCCAAGGGGCCGCCCTTTTATCTTCCACTGCAGCAATGGCATCGTCCCTCTTGTCCCTTTGGCACATCCAGACTCCACCTGAGTTCTCTCAGCAAGGCTCTTGTGACCCCAGCCTGGAAGTGCTGAGTTTCCAGCTCAGAGCTGGGCACGCACTAGAGCATTGATAATTTGCATCCTGAGGGAGCAAACTTTTCTTCTAGCACTGACTGTGTAACCACAAAGTTCATTTTCCAGAAATTATTCCTGCTATTAGTTGTTTCTGTGGGGTTTCTTGCCAATGGTTGGTTGCTAAAGTATTTGGGGCTCAATATGCAGAAATAAGTGAGCACAAGGAAAATTCTTTAAAAACTAAGTTGAGTGCTTGGAGGAAATCTTGAGTGTTGTGGGATGAGTTTTCACATAGACTTTCAAGTTATTACCAGTTGGAAGCTGCTGGATTTCTTGAGAATAATATTTTTATGCTAGAAGTCTTCATAGGTAGCCTCCAGCCATAACTCTGTCTGACCAGATCAAACTCAATTATCTGCTCCCTTCTGCATTTGCATCAGTAAAGTACCACTTCAATGCTTTTGGGGGCTTTCTAGAAAAAAAATTAAAAGCAATTCAATTTGGTGGGTCAAAAGACTTGAGAATTGAGGTCAGACCAGTTCTGGCCATGGTTAGAAATGAAGCATCAGCAAAAAGGAGGCTGTTGATTTGGCAGTAACAATTCCTCTTCCTCCAGTGCAAGGGCAGAGCAAAGATCTGTGTCTAGAAAGGAGCTGCTGAAATACCTGCTGCTTCACCTTTTTAGACATAATCAAACACTTTCCTAAGTTTTCCATTTATGCAACTCCCATGTGATTATGAGAACCAGCTAAGGGGGTTTTGAGCAGGATGGGGGGAATGCTCACATTTGAATCCAATCTTCTCTGTGAGGATTTAGGTGCTGGGAGATGAGCTCCTCTCTTTCAAATGACCTTCCTACACCATCAGCCCCATCCCCTGTCACAAGTAACTTATGTCATGCCTTGAATCTTGCTCAGGTATGGCCCCAAACCCAGCAGCTTGCAGATGGAATTGGCAGCTGGAACCAAAGCAGGACATCTCAAAATTGGAGATGTCAGATCAGAGCACTCTCCACTTCTATGAACGTGGGAATCTGGGCCACATTGTGCCTTGGCCACAGTAATGAATAGCATTAGGATCTCATCATAAATTCCTCTGATGCTTCTTCTGGAAAGGTGCAGACTGACAGACACATGCACAAAACCACCTACAGCTTGTGCCAGTTGACCTTGACATAACTTTAAAATACTTCCAGGGTGACTTAAGACAGACTATTTAAAATCTCAGCCCTCCAGCTGCTGGGGCTGTGCTAACACCAGCCATGTGTCACTGCAGAGTGGTGCTGGAGTCTGCTGGAACGTGGTGATCCTTGCTGGAGCACCTGGGTGCCTGCAGAAAGTGCCATAAATCAAGGCAGGACAACAATCTGCCTGCACCTCCTGAATCCTCATGCACACAGAAATGAGAAATGAGAGCTAAAGCTGTCAGCAAAATGTAAGCAATGCAGCTGAGGAAGCCAAGCTGGGGGAAAGAAACAACCCAAAAAATGACAGAGGCAAGCTGCTGGTCAAATCTATTCTGCACACCAATGCCTAAGCCAGGAGTAGAACTTACTGCTCTGATCACAGGCTGAGCTTTGGAGATGGAGGACAAGTCTGATTTGTAAAATAAGCAAATCAAGCTATCCAAAATTGCAAACTGCTTTCCTTGTAGCTTTTCCTGGTAGTCCTTCACCATAACAATTTATGCACCAGGAATCTTTGCCACAGGCAGCATTTATAAATAGCAATGATAAAAGACTTTTCTGGTTCGTCCATTGAATGAAATTTGCATTGTTTTCTAGACCAAAACAGAAACCTTTCTGATTTTTAAGCTACTCCTTCCCAATCAGTGAAGTCAGTGAGAGTTTCACAGATGCAGAATTTAGGTGCATTATCTTCTTTCACTGCCCCATTTACAGATGAATGGTCTCTCTGATGTTCTCATGGCTTTCTTAGTTATAAGCTTTAATAATTTATTATTATTGTTTATCTTTTCTCTCTATTTGTCAATGTTTGCTTCACTGATTTGCACTGGATTTCCATTTTTAATGGTTGTGGTTTTTGCCTGAATAAACACCAACATTCATTATTTATAACTTGAGGCATCTATAGCCAACTCTTTGCATTGTAATTAGGGATTTTTTAAATGCTGGCAGTGAACTTTAGTCTCTAGTTTTGCAGCAAGTTTCCTTACATTGGTTGTGCCTTCAGAGCACTCCCTTTGTGACATGTCTGGTAGACTGAAATAGGAGCTTGTGTGATAATCCCTGGAAGTGTTCCAGCCCAGGCTGGATGGGACTTAGGAACCTGGTCTAGAGAATGTGGTCTAGGGATGTTGGATGAGATTATCTTGGAGGTCCCTTCCAACATAGACAATTCTAGGATTCTGTAGTTCCTGTGAAATCACTTATTCCTTCTTAAATTTATCAGGAGGTGTTGCAAGTGTTGCTGGCACAAGCAACCCCCTTGTCTGGTGTAAGAAATAACCCAACCTCATTGATTCAGCACCTAGAGATCCTCCAGACTCCAGCTGATATCTTGGCACTTGCACTGAACCTGGTGTTTTGGACTTGCAGCACTGCTCAAACACCAGAGTGTTTGTGTGGGGTGTTCCCCCTGATTCCTTGCTGTCCTGAGGGCTCTAACAGCTGCTCAGAGCAGGGTAAGCAAGAGCAGCCTGCTGGTAGGCTTCAGGCTTGATGCAGGAAGTGGAAGGAATCTCTTCTTTCTGGAGAGGCTCAGATAAGGTTAGAAAACGTGTGTCATGACTCATGTTTCAGTGATAGTCAAGCACTGGAACAGCCTGTCCAGGCCAGTGCCTGAGTCACCATCCCTGGAGGGATTTACTGATGTGGCTCTGAGGGACATGATTTAGTGGTGGACTTGGCAGTGCTGGATTAATGGCTGGGCTCGATGATCTTAGAGGTCCTTTCCAACGTAAACATTCCTGTGATTCTATAGCTTTAGTGGAAAAAATGGTTTTGTAGTGTTCAGGATGTGTGGTCCCCGCAGTGCATTTTTTCACCTCTTAAAGAGGCAATGGCAGAGCCACGCCATGAAGCCTGAAATTAGGAGCATTTTCCTGTTACAGGACCCAGTCTAGTGAAGTTAATGGAAACCTTCCCAGCTATTTCAATTTTCTTTGAATCCAGCCTAGAGCAGCAGCAGAGATGCAGAACTGCTCACCTGAACTTCTGAGAAACACCCTTGAAATAGGGATGTTAAAAATTAAAATCGTTGACCAAGTGTTTTGTTTGACCTGGTGGTGGTGTATGTGGCTCCTGGTTAAACAGTAACCCCTTAGCTGTTTACCTGGGGTTCAGTTTTGCAGTGGGAGAAAACAGATATTCCCTAGCAAGGAGGGAGGGTAAGAAGTCAGAAGAAAAATATATGGACTACATCATCCTGTGCAGCCTGCAAACCAGCTGTCAGGCTGCTGCATATTTATGAGAACATCTCACACATCCTCACCCTTATCAGAGCACCCTACCTCAAGCCTGTGATGCTTGATTAGCATTTTGACAGGTTCAGACACTCTTTTACCAGGTCTCCACACTTTGCACCCCAGACTGAATGATTCCAACGTGGAGTGCTGGCAATTTGCAGGCATGTTGCCTGTCTGACAGCATCCCACAGCAGCCTGGGAGTGCTTCAAAGGCCCCTCTGCTGCTAGAAATGATGGAGAACTGACTGGTTAGACACTGCCTCAGCCACAGAATATGCTTCTTATTCATTCATCAGCCTTCAAGCCCCTTTGCAGTGATTCAACCAAACCAGCACAATGGAGCTGTAGCTTGTCTGTGCTACTTGGCCACCTGAGGCACCTTCAGAGCAAAGCTGTAGGGACACCAGGAGCAGTGGTCTCCCACTGCCACAAAGGCTACGGCAGCTGCCCAGGATAATACAGAGCCCAAATAAGTTTCAAAAGTTATGTAAAGCAAGGCAACATGTTTAAACAGGAGCACTACTTGAATAAAGTCAGCAATGCACCAGTATCAGTGAGTTTTAAAGAGCAGCTCCTACTTCCACAGCTTCTGTGCTGCATCAGCATGCTTGGCACACCCTGCTCCCCTATTCCCAGCACACGTGGGTGTCCAGCTTTGGCTGGAAGTGAAGTCAATAGAAGGACTACAGCAATTATTCTGGTTGTGAATCACATCTTCTTACCAACGTCACTCGAAGGAAAATATCGTCTCTGTCAACCTGTTAGCAAGAGTGGTGGCACAAACACGTCAAAACCCAAGAGCTGCTGATATTTTTTTCTGGAAACCTCTTAATCACAATATTTGGAGGTGTTGGTGCACATCCTGCAGCTGTGGAGCAGGTCTGTGGGAGTTTCATGGGTCACTTATCATGGACCTAAGGCCTGTTGCAGGAACACCCTGTAGGAGCTCTCCTGATGGGTTTCTAGCATCTGAATTACTCTGGGAAATAATATATTTTTAGATCTATCCTCTGAGTCATTAAAGGGGGAAATCAAAGCTCATTATTTGGTTCACTTGGGCAAGAAAAGTTGCTTGCCTTTGAGGGAAGGATCCTGCCTGAGCTCCGGATGCATCCTGGAGTGGAGGCTGGTGTAGGTTGCCCATGTCTACCACTGTGCTTGATCTGTGAAACCATGACATGGCAAAACATGTTTGGAAGTGCAGCTGATGGCCCCTTCCCTTGCTGCAGCATGGGTCTGGGGGTGACTGGACAAGCTCCCTCCCCTGCATTTCTCAAGGCATCTGTCCAAAAGCATTTTTCTCACTCTCTTCCTTTCAGGGAATGTACTACGGTGCGTTTTCTTCTTTCTCTGCAACATGTTCTAATTTATAGGATGAGATTTGTGATAATTGAGTTCAGAGCTGAATGCTGAGCCTTCTCCATATCCCCTGGGGTTTTCCTGGGAACAAGATGGATTGCCCAGTGTGCTTCACACAAAAAAAATAATGAATGAATAAATAAATACATGAATAACAGCACGCCTCATTTTGCCTATATCTTAGCGAGAGGGAAAGCTAATTCCTTAAGTATCAGGAATGTGCTCATTATGCAAAAATGACAGAGCAGATGCACATATTCAAAATAAGTATATTAAAAATCCCATTTCAGCTCCTGGAGGACAAGTGCAAGTGCAAAATTGGGTGCAATTATATTTCTCTTCCCACCTATGGTGTGTTCTCATTTGAATATGTATTTGTTTGAGCTGGTTGCATCTAGAAGCATGGAGTTTCCTGTGGTTGAAAAAGCAAATTATTATCACTACCAGCTTGTGACACTTTACATCAGAGCCTGGCTCCAAGGTTGTCTGAAGTCACTACAAAGGCTCTTTTTGAGTCCAGCTGGCTTTGCATGCAGGCAAGGGCTGGTCTCCTGAGCAGCCTGTACTAGGCATGTGTTAATAGCCACACAAAAGAGCAGAGGACACAATCCAAGTGGGACTGTTAATCATAACTACCATTTAATCAAAATAAAATGATGAACTGATAATTGGATGTCCTTGCAATGACTGCCCAGAGCCAGAGCCCTAGGTAGGGTCCCTTTCATACACACAAATAAATCAGACAAGGAGTCTGCTGTGGGCAGAGATTAATCTTTGGCATGAGCATGAACAATAGTGGAAATAAGTGCTGCTCATGAGACCATTGCTCTGTGTCTGACTGCAGAAATATGCTTGGTGCTTGCCAATGAAAGGAGCTGTTCTTTCCTACCTTGACAGTAGCATTAAAGATCATCGAAGTTCTGCATGCCCAGATTTATGAAAAGGCTCTGATGGGGAAAACCTGACTGGGTCTAAGGCAGCTGCTTTAATAATGTACACACTTGCACTTCAGCAGCATAAAACAGAGGTGGAGACATAAAACCAAACTCAAACAAGGACAGGGACATTGGGAAGAGACCTGGAGAATGGACTCACCCAGGCAAGGAAGATGGACAAAGTCTTCCATGCAAATTTAGCTGCAGGAGTTATCCTACAGTATTTTTTTTTTCAGTAGACAGTAAAAACAGGATTTATCTCCCTAAATCCCAATCCCTACACTATCTGGCAGAGCCTAACATTTTTTTTAAACTTACTGTAGCTATGAGAAACAGGGCTTCAAACACCAAAAGTCAGATGAACAGTAGGGGAAAGAGCTTTTCTTTCACAGGGGAAAAATTAATAAGAACAACAAGATGATGCTGAAAGTGCTCATTAACAGAGCTATTTCCTAACACATGGCCTCACACTATTTTAAACATGAAAATTCTGTTCCTTCCTGCCCAGCCTGCTCAGCTGTGGTGCCCTGGCAGTGATGCTGCTGCCTTTGCTGGGGTGTTTGGGCTCCCTCTGGTACCTCCTGTGAACGACATCTGATCTCACATCCAGCCCTGCACCGTGCACTGAGCAAAGTCTGGATTGTGTCTGCAGGTTATCTTTTTTCCCTTTTTAACTGATGCCATTCCCCCAATCCCACTGGAGCAGGCAGAGCCCCAGGAGCAGCCCTGCCCTGTCAGGACCAAAGCCACAACCAGCCCAGCTTCCCAAGCCCCTTCTTCCAGTGGGAGCCCAGTGTGACCTCGGAGAGCTCTGTCTCCTGCACAGATCAGTTCTGCTCTTGCAGACAGCTATTCTGCCAGAGGAATGGAGCTACTGCCTGCCTAGTCAAGGTGCTGTGTAATACGTATCAGCTGAAAATCTGCTTTTCAAGCTTTGGTGAGCCAGGATTAATTGCAGTTTGGCGTTGCAGGCTCCCGCTTGGCTCCATTTTTTCAGTCACATATTATGTGTAATCTGAAGCCAGCGATTTTTTCTCCTATTTCTTTTGCTGTACCAACAATAATTCTCTTACCTTTCCTCTCTCTCCCTCAAGCAAACAAGTTAATAACTACATTTGCTGTTAATTATCCCTAAAATAAGTGCAGCTCCATAATTTGAGAGCTGGGATGTCTTTAATTTAATAAGAAGTGCAAAGTTAAAAGAAAAAAGCAGACCAAACAAAATGAAGCATTGTGAATAGTACAATATCCAGCATCTATGTCTCTAATTTTATATCTGAAATGAGTATTGAAACCAGGGTGATGGGTACCAGTGAGACACTACAGCAAAAATGCTGGTTCATTATGGAAAGAGAAGAATCTCTGTTAGATTATTCTGGGGTTATCATAAATATATCCAGAAATAACAGAAGACAAATTTAGCTGCAATTGTTAACAGAGAAACCTGTGTGGAATAGGAAAAAAAAAAAACCCAAAAAAAACCCTGTGCTTCTGGGACTATTTTTATTCCTATAAAGACTTTTACAAGATCTTTCATCCTCCCCATCATACAAGGGGAAGGTTGTCTGCTTTCCAAGGTTTAATGAGCAACACTTTTGAATACTGCTGTGGACTTTGAGACCTTTTAATGAATGTGGTGCCAGTGGAAAGCCGCCGTCGTCCAAACTGAAAGAAAATGTGGCTTAAATAACAGAAAATCCAATGTTCAGGACTGTGCCTGGGAAATACAAGAGCCCAGCCCTGTCACAGGACCATGAGGCTGACACAAACTGCAACTTCAAGATATTTAATTGGGGCTAGTTCTGCCCCATAAGGTGCCTGATGATTTGGGCCAGACCCTGAGTTTGGTTCCTGCTGGGGCTGCTGGGCCAAATCCTGCTCTGTCTTGATTTGCAGCTGGGCATAAATCCAGAGGGGATTTGTCAGAGGGGAAAGATCAGGGTGGCAGAAATCTGAAACAGTCTGCTCTCCTTCACAAAGGGTGAAAGGAGGAGACAAGGGTGCAGCTGAAATCAGTTTTCTAAAAGAAAATAAACCAAGATAGATTTTTTTTTTTTTTTTTTTTTTTGCAATCTATTCTTGATTTCCTTAATTAGCCAGGAGCAACGGCAGCAACACAAATAGAGAGTGTGGCATTTAGCTGGACAAAAAGCAAGCTGGACTAAACTTCTAATTAGACCTCCTGTATGAAGACAAAAGACATTTTCCAAAATAGCTAAATATTGTACTTTTATCCATAATTGGGGCAGGATATTGCCCCAGAGGATCATGAAGGTAGCAAGACATAGACAGGGAGAGAGGTTTTTTATAGCTGGGTTTTTTTTAGGGGATCGTTAAAATTGTCACTAGAAATTTACTGAAAAAGACAAGTTTGTGGGCAGAGGAACCACAGAATGAGGAAAAAAATGCCACAGGAAGGAAGAAGAGTAATTCTAGGAGTAAACAGCTACTTTTAGAAAATACCATCTGTCCTGAATATGAATTTGCCATATATTATGACTCAAAAGGTTTTTCCATTGAATTCCCAGCTAGGCCTTTGTTCAACGTTGAGAATCTTAACCTGACTTAGATAAGGTCACATCCCATCATTAACGCATCCCTTCATCTGGAGCCAAGGGTTACTGGGGAGGAAAATCTCCATTTCCAGAGTTCATCTCGATTGCTGCTGTGATCTCATGGTGTCACTGGGTTTTTTCACCTCCATTTGTCCACCTGTGGAAGCTGGCAGGCCCTGTATCCCTTGGGGAGGGGGTGGGATAGCCTGGTCCCACCTGCTAATGCACGTGGAAGATACAGCAGCACGTGAACCCCAGGAGTCATCTCACAGCAGATGCTAAAAATGTGATACTGCCTGAAGTCACAGCTGGCAGAACGTGGACAACAGGCAGAGAGGGAGTGACCTTTGCCTTTTGCATGGAGAAGATCCTGGGATGTCCAAAATGCACAGAGCAATGGCCTATTTTAGGGAATGGTAAGAAAAACATGTTAATAAGCGGCTTCACAAGCCATTTATATTCAATCTTCTAATTATCCACAAACACTGGAGGTGGGAAGTTGTCTTCTGAAATATGTTATTCTCCATCAAAGATTGTTTTCTTCAGGGTTTTCTGTGATATCAGTAGGAAATCAGAAAATGAGAGAGCAAACAATTAATAGATATAAACATCAATCAAGTTGGAAAACAGGCCTAATGGACTTGATCCTTTGAGGGAAGGAGGCAGGCTTTCATCCCTAAGTCCTAGGCAACTCTTAAAGGATGAAGAACAGAGCAGTGAAGAAAAAAAAGCCAGACCCAGCTGAGGGTCACATGGGAACAAGCTTAGACAGACACTGTCCCCAAATGGCCTTGATAGGGACAAAGACTTTTCCCTACATTTTCCCTGGAAAGGCTGAAGACCTCACCAGAAACCTCAACTGAGGTAAACCCAGGACACCTTCAAATAATAAAATTGAGTTAGGGACAAAGCCAAGCAGGAACAGAATTGTCTTGGGTCCAGACAGTGGTAGCTCCCCACATCCTTCCAGAGGCAGCCAAGGGACTGTCACTGTCCCTCCTGCCACGTCTGGAGGGACCCAAACTGCTGATGCCTCCTGTCACCCCCCCAAAGAGAAGGACAAGAGTGCTAAGAGGGCTGTGTCACATCCAAAGTCCCCTGTAGTTAATCCTGACTTGATGTGGTTTATAATATCACCCTTTGCATATGAACATGACAGGGGACAATGGATCCATCAGCAGAAAATGAGAATGAGGGTGAAAATGCTGCTTTTGGCTAGAAAATAAAGCAGCAGGTGCTGTTCTGCAGTGCTTGAGGTAGAAGTGACCTTGTCCGGAGATTGCTGAGAGTGGTGTAGCACATCTGGGACATGGAGCCTGGCTGATTCCTTTTACTCTGGTTTCACTGTGCTGGAACTTCAGTGTTTTCCATGAATTTTCCACCTAATTTATCCAGACAGCCTTGTGATTACAGATTTTTCTTCATTTCTTTGTGTCAACTCAGCAGGTCCTGCTCTGGAGCTCTGCTGCTGAGCAGCACTTTCCCCCACCAGTGCTCTCTGGCTTTAAGAGGATTATTTGTGCAAAAAAACCCCTTCCTTAGGTTGATGTAATGGGCATTGCAACACAGCTTTGCTGAGTTTTCCAACACCAGCTGCAATCACTCTTTATGCTGGTGGCCTCCCATTTGGACATTCCAAGCCAGATGTCCATGGAAATTCTCAAATTGCTTCCTATCAACTCCATGCTCTTCCCTCTTCCTGCAGAACTGGAAAAGAGATACCAGGCCTCACTCAGTGGTGTGGCTGTGGGCAGGGGCACTCAGCACACACACATGGGCTGTATTTCATATAAACACTGTCCCTCCTCCAAACCCTGCTCAACAGGAGTCCAACCACAACCTGCTCCTGAACACCAGCACAGAGAACAAGTGATGTCTTTCAGCATGGATAGAAAGAGGGAGGGAACTTCAGGGAGCCACACTGCTCTTAATTAGCAGTTATCTCCAGCAGCTTGTCTGATTAATGGCTGCACCTCACACTGTGCCTGTGTAAAAGGTGCAGGGAAGGTGCCTGGAAAGTGCTTTGCCCCCCATAATTACTGTGGAGGCTGAAACAGTGGGGATCTCTTGTCAGAATAAACATCTCAGTGCTTCCCCCACCTCAGCTCTGTGCAAGCACCACAGATACCAGCAGGTCCTGGGACCTGGTTTGAGTATTGGGACATGCTGCTGCAGCTTCCAGACCAGACCAGTCTGCTGAACTGCTTTCAGCAATGTGGGGCTCTGGCACATCAGGGAGATGTGAGTTGAAAATTGTGTCCTCTCCTCCACCAGGCATAAAGCTGCAGGCAATAATAGTCACCAGCCACAGATTCGGAGATCTTGTCAGAAAAGTTGCTCCACCAGCCCCAAACATGGCATTACTGTGAACAGGAATGCAACAACATTTCCCAATCAAAGCTGAATTATGTGAAAATTACAATCATTTCATGGCTATCGGGGCGACTCTATTCCAACCTTGCTTCACTCTCCTTTTCAGTAAGTTCACTTAATTGCACATTCACTGCAAAGTAAAGAAAGGTTTTAAAGTACATTTACCTTGTAAAAATATCAAATCTTCTTTAGAAACGAGCACTGGTGAATTATGAATGAAGGCATGCAGTGCTGAAAGTCCCTGCTTATACATTTTTAAATGTAGCCTTTCACTTCTGATAATACTTTTAAAAACCCACTGGACTGGAGCTTACATTCTATTGTAAAAAACAGCCCCATTCTTTGCCTCCACGTTCCCTGATCTGAAGGAGTCACAGCTGCTCCAGTCCCCCTTTGCAACCTGGAGAAGAGGCCAGCAGGTCTGAGCAAAGGTCGCTTCAAAGGGCAGGAGAGGGAGAATTCATTGGAAATAGCAATTGCACACTGAGAAGAAAATGTAAAAATTTCAAAATAAAAAATTAAAAACTCACAAAAATTAATTCAGACAAATTTTCATCTTTCTGTTTTGACTCATTGCTGGGCAGGATGGTTGCTGGTGAGGACATATCCAAACCCCACCAAGCTAAAACAAGAAGCAAGTAAAATCAAGTTACAGGAATAAGGGGAAGAAGAAAACTTCCAGGTTTTCCTTTCTTCCCATGCACTGTCTCTATCAATCTTTCTTCAGATATTATTTTCATCACTCCAGAGTTAAAGGCCAAGAGGGGACCTCAGACCAGATCTAAACCTGATCTTCCTTCTGTCAACATTTCACCCACATCCCCAGACTGACCCAGTAATTACATGACCAAAGCAGTTACCTGAAAGGCAGCTACAGTTGGTTTGAAGCCACAAGGAAATGACAAAGTGATTTGCTGCCCTTGGCAGGTCTCCTAATGCTCTCCACTCAACACCAGTGCCTCCTCTCCAGCCTGAATGTGTCACTCCTTTGCCATGCCCCTTTTCCCCACGTTATACATATCCTGCAGTCACGTCCCCTTGCAGCTTTCCATTCAGCTCAGCTTTTTCAATCTGGCAGTGCCAGTCTCTGCTGAGCTCCTGCCAGCCCTCCCAAACCCCTCCATGCATGAACAGTTCCATCACAGGTCCTTATCAAAAGCAAACCTGCTCCTGTCTGCCTCCTCTCCAGTCAGATCCCACCTAGGAAATTACCAGCTTTGTAAAGTTAGGCCTTATCTAGAAAATTCATTTTCTAATTGATTTGCATTAATTAATAGTCCTGTCCATGCATTTTATCTTCATAGATTCACTCTTCACCTCTAGGATGACGAAAAATCCCACAAGTAGGAATGGCTGGACTCATTTTAATACTGATGGAGCAGTAGCATCCTTGTAGTCCTGGACTTTACTGTGTTCAACCACCTAAAAATGATTCCTCACAGGCCAGAGACTTCCTTGGCCACTTCCTCTGAGATGCTCAGTGGTGAGAATAATTAAATCTGATTTTTCCTCTAGCAGATGATGCCTAATGTTTTCCTAGCTGGATGGACCAGGAGGTAAGAGCCAAGCCTGTGTGAGACGAGAGTGGCTTTCCAAAAGGAGAAAGAATCTTTTGGATACCTCTCCCTCTCTCATGGCTGCGTCAGCTCCAGCATCTCCACCTAATCTTAGGCCAGTGATGTTGCTAGGATATGCTTTTGCTTGAAAACAAATATATTTTTTGTTTTCCTTAACCCTTCCTGCTCTGGATTTTTGGATATATGTCTCCACCTCACATTTATTTTCTGTACCAAATGGCATCCAGTTTGAGCTGCTGCTGCCCATCCCTATACACACATTTTCCCATGTGGTATGGGTTGTTTTTTTCACTCCAGCTGGTGAATGTATTTCATCAGTGAATTGAAAGCAGTCTTTCACCTCAAATTGCTGTCTTCTCTCTTACGTGGAGTTTTTGCATTTTTAGAACTGGCATTTTCCTATTCCTTTTTTTTTTTGGTTTTCCAATCAGTTCCACTTGACAGTGATCAGCTTAGTGAAATACCTCCTTTGTAAAACACTACTGGGTTTGTTCACTAAAAATTTGCAGTCAGCAACCTGTGCTTCCGACCTACAAATACCCAAAACAGTTAAACCAGATTTCGTACTCAGGTCTGTGATTAACTCCCAGTCTGACCTCCTAAACATGCTGCATTTCCTGACACAAACCCCTGGCTTAAAGGGAAAAAAATATAATAAAAAAAAATTCATCTAGAACGGTATAGGTAGAAACTTAATGTACAAAATATCTGAAGGTACAACACAGTAGAGTGCACCTGGTTTTAGAAAATATGCCTAAACCAGGTGGATCAGGCTCCCATCCCTGCACTTAGGGGAATTACCAGCAGTGCAGTGTTCCAGTTCCCAGCCATTGGCAATATGCCCTCCTGTAAATGCAATTAAAAAATCTCTGCCCAGCAGAAAAAAAAAAGAATAAAAAGTCACAGCAAATTACCGTCTTTTCTCAAATTTTTTATCGGACTGCACCATCTAGAGGGCGGCAGCAGCAGCATCACCCAGCTCGGGAGGATTCCAGTGATGGAGACCTTGCTCTGTTCCACTGCACAGAAAACACTCCCACATCCCTGCTCCAATCGGGGCAGCTCTGCAGGAACGCGTGTTGCTGAAAAGATTTTCCTGTCTGTGCGAATTGCTGTCAAGGTGAGCAAGGGACACGACCCTGACCCGTGGCCCAGCACCTGGAGCCAGCAGCTGTGTGTGTGCTCCTATTAAATTCACATTAAGCTTGGTAGTGACCTCTTATTTGGTGAGGGAAGTATTTCCTGGTTTTCAGTGTGACAACTGATATATCAAACCATTCATCTCTTTGTTAACAGGTTTTTAGCACATGCGACTACAGCTCAGTGCCAGCTCCTGCATTTGGGTCACAGCAACCTCCTGCAGTGCTCCAGGACTTGGGCAGGGTGGTTGGAAAGCTGCCCAGTGGGAAAGGACCTGGGGATGCTGGTGAATGAACATGAGCCAGGTGTGTCCAGGTGGCCAAGAACATCAATGGCACCTGGCCTGGATCAATAGTGTGGCCAGCAGGACCAGGGCAGAGATTGTCCCTCTCTGCTGGGCACACCTCAAATCCTGGATTCAGTTTTGGGCCCCTCATGATAAAAATGACACTGAAGTGCTGGGGCATGTCCAGGGAGAGGTAAAGATTGGCAAATCCACCAATCTCTGCCTCCAAAATGCAGGTCCATGGGATGTCTCAGCCAGTTAGTGATGTGTCCAAATTCAGCTTTCCCATCAGCTAATAAAGAAATCATCAATAATATTAATTCAATAACAGTATCAACTACTGCAAGAACTGTTTGAAACAAGTCTAGAGATTGAGGCAAGAAACTTCCTGATGCACAGATGGACCATGTCTTCATGCAATTCTCATTTCTAATGCAACCAGGCCAACAGTGAATGGCTGGGAGAGAAGAAAACGCAAAAATAAAGGGCTAGAACAGTGCTGGTTACCCCCAGTTTGCAGTTCAATAATTTTTAGCAACATTCTCATCCTTGCAGGACCTTGATCCTTCTCCTCTCCTCAGGGAGTACAGCACAGAAGCTGTAAATCTTTTAGTGGGTTTTACACACAAAAAAAAACCTGTTGCTTCTTGGCTGTCCAGGGGAGGAAAGTTGTGAATAAGCATCATGAGGCTTTTTAGGCAGCTGTACTTGGAAAAGGGTTCTCTAATGGTTTCAGTTCTGCTCTTGTGTAATGAAACTGAGCAAGCAGCATCTGGGGTCTTTCTGTCCAAGGGGTTATGAGGGATTTGATCCTGAGCAGGAGCAGCAGCTGACCTGAAGGAATACACAGTGAGGAACCCTCCACTCCTGCTCAGTATGACAAGCACAGGGTGGGACAAAGCTGGAAAGGAGAGAGGGGCAGTGGGCTCTGCACTCCCTCTCCAGCTCCCACACCCTGCCAGACCCCAGGGCTCCACTGGGAGCATCCTGATACCATGGCCTGGGGCACAGCTGAACCCTTTCTGGGGACATTTTTAGGGACAGCCTGTTCCAGTGTCACAGTGCTGCCAGTTCCTGAATGCAGTTTGATGTTACAACTTGAAACCAAATTGCTTCTGACGACCTGATGTAATGCAGGTTTTTAGGATGATTTCATCAGCACCACTGGATTAACATCCTCAAAATGGACAAGTTATTTATTGCTTCTGAACAGTGAGCATTTACAGCAGTTCAGCCCCTTTGAATTGTGTTAAATAACCTCCAAATGGATAATCAGGAGTTATTAATTGGAACACCATTCCCATTCCAGCATGTCCCAATTTCCCCTCCCATCACTTCTCCCACCATAGCACAGCTTGTGCCATATGAGCACCACAGCATGGGGGAGCTGATGCCAAAGCAGGGGAACAGGAGAGGAATCTATTCAGCTGAGTGCTCTTCCACAAAGGTGTTGTCCTTTCCTTAGACACCTCCAGGAAATTCAGGGGTTTCCCAATCTCTCTCTCATCTGGTAGCAAAACACAGTGACAAGCTGCAGGATAGATGTTTGTAAGACTCAAATTGCTGCAGGATGGAGAGGTTTGTAAGACTCAGATGGTTCAAACAGCTTTACACCATCCTAAGGAAAACTGGGGACATCCCTTCAAATTGGGGAACAATTGCTCTTCTTTGCTTCCAAATAAAGATTAAGTTCTAAACTGCCCAAATCAGATATGAATGCACTGGGGCTGGAGCCAGGAGACAAGCTTCAGATCCAGACTGCAGCAACCAAAAATAACCTTGGGAAACAATCTTCTAAACTCCAAGATTTAATTAAGAACATGTCCATCCCCACTCGTATTCCAGGGGAATGAATCTAAATACATCTCTGGCTCTCTGCTCGATGCTGTTCAGCCCTGTACCAAACAAACATAAAAAGCTGCAATGCCCTTTTTTTATAGAAGATGCTTTACCCACAAAAGATAGAGATCTCTAGGCCATTAACCACAAAAAGCAGAGATGAATTCTGCATGCTCCAAATTTAGAGGGCTCTGGGATCCAGTATTTCTACTGAGTTCTTTTTCAAAATGCAAATTAGAGTTCATGATTCAGATAGTCTTTCTACAATCTTCGCATCCTGATGCCTGATTTTTAATAATTGGACAAAATGAACAAAGAGATGTGTTCCCTCCCAATCCCAGTTAGTGCAGAATAGCTTAAAGTACATTGCATGACCCATAAAACTCCCATGCTCCAGTTTTCTCAGCTACCAGGGCACAGTGATGCACTGCCAGCAGATCTCTGTGCAGCACATGCCAGAGTAGGATTCTCTGCTTATTTAAAGTGAAAATTTGGCTTCTTTGCATGCTCCTTCCTAGAAACCCTTTTCCCACCCCAGTGTCCTTTGTCAGCACTAATGCATCTGAGCAATTCCCAAGATTGTTTCTGTTTCTAGGCTGCTGCCAGAGTAAAAATGTCCTTCAGCAGCCCAGAGCCCCATCTCAGGTAGCAAAGGGGCTGCTTCAAATCTTTCCCAAGCTTGCTGAGTAATTCCCACAAGAGCCACCAAGCCCAGGTAAGTCAGCCAAGAGCTCTGCTGTTGGATACTGTTGGAAAAGGCAGCTTGCAGAGCTGGGTCCCTCGTCCTGCAGATCACTGCTCATCATTTCAGCATGGGCAGTGTTGTTTGCGTGGAATAAAACTAGAGACATGAAGCAAAACAACCAGGACTGGTTTGTACCATTGCTTCCTTTCAATGGATGCAGAGTGTTGGGCAGTGGTTTGGAGAGTGGCTTGGAGAGTCATCACCTTCTCCGTTAGTGTCTTGAGCTTTTAAAATCCCTTTATATGATTCTTTCCCCCCCCCCTCCCAACTTGACTGGTATTGAAGAACAAACAAAAAACTAACCAAACAAACAAAAAAGGTCAATTTGTCAAGACTCCCAAGCAGCTTTAAAGAAATAATGGTTGTAATAATCCGTGTCTCACCTCCACCCACTGATCACCTTGCTGAGGACCAGCCCACAAATGGTAACCCTGAAGTTCCTCCTTCAGACTGCCATTAACAGCAGGGTCTGCAATTAAATATAGATACATTCCTTGTTGTTTCCTGGGTCATGTCACCACCTTTGTCACCACCCACATGACTCCTCCTGCTCTGCTCCTGTTCACCCCAGCAGCTGCCATTGTGCCAATCCATTCAAGTCCTCTCTGGCTCTGTTTTCCAAGTGCACCTTTGGGCTATTTGGGTGCCCTTGGAGTTGTGGCTGCAGATTGTGCTTTGGGCAGCAGAAGGGGCACAAAATAGCTCTGCTGCTGGTGGAGCTTCATGCTGCAAAATACCTCACAAAATACCAGTTTCACCACAGGGCTGGGTTGCAGCTGTAAGAAGAGATGTTGGGCTTTCTTCACTTTGAGGGCTACTCACCGCCATTGGAGCTGGGGAGCACAGGAGATGTTGGATTTAGGAATATCTTTCCCATGTTAAAAGTGCTGACTTGGCTACCCTGTGATTTCCCAGATCCTATTTTTTAGTTTTGGATCGTACACAGCCAAATACAGAGTCCCTGAATCCTTGAAGTTTCATAAATTGCTGTTTGCCTGGGAATTCACACCAGTAGTTAAAATGCTATTAATCATTTTCTGTTATTTCCCTAAAAGCATTCTATCCAGAGCTCAAGGATTAGGACCATAATTTCTAAATTCAGAAGTCCTAAGAATTATTCATAGGAATAGAGGAGAAACTTGGAAAATAAGGAAGATACTAAAGAAAAATAAACTGCTCTCACAAATACTCATTAACAGGGAGATGTGCTTGTGAATAACCACTCCTTCACCTGCATACAGCCAAAGGAGCTGCTGCAGAAACAGGTTAGTCAGAAAATATACAGGTTTTGACTCTCAAATAACAAAATCTACTCTTAATCAAGACATGTGGTTTACTGAGAACTTACCTATATATTCCTAAAAGCACCATACACCAGATTAATGGGAAGGAGCTGAGCTTCCATTAAAACACTTGGATTCTTGAAGGTCCCATTTCATTAAATTCAGCTGCCTAAAAGACACTGAAAATGAGAAACTTTTAGCACTACAAGTTGGCTTCAGCCACTTTTAAATCCCAGAGATGTTTCAAACTGAAAAGCTGATGAAGAAAAATAATCTGAGGTCAAAACTTAATGAGAAGAAGCAGAAACAAAGCTGGTTTATAGTTTTATGGAGAGCCTTTTTATTACACTTAACCAGCTCAAACACAAACCATGACTTCACAAACAGGCACACAGCAAAGCTCCAAACCTTGCTAAAGACAGCAGCACTGAGGACTGGCATTACACTCCAAATATTTTTACTTGAAACTACTGATGGTGAGGATGTACTTGAGGTGGCAGAAATCAAAGCTTATTTCTCTTCAGACTCTGCTGTGAGCATCAGAAAGCCTCTCCTAAGATGAAAAGGATGGAAAAAGCAAGGAGGGAGTTTACACCTCTTTAAGGAGCTATAAGCAGTAACCTCAGAATGCAATGTTAGCTCTGGTTCTCTGCTGCCAGTGGCTTTCATGTGATGGAAAGCCAAATACTTGAAGGATGATAAATGAAGAAATGTGAATGATAATTCTAATTCAGAGGAAGAGAAGGCAGCTCATGTCTGGCATTGAGGAAAATGTAATCACATGTCCCTGACACATTAACCACCAAGTGTTTATCCTGGAAGGAAGTTGAATAGTTTAACTGGTATTATCAAAACATGAACTATTTGTTTTGCAGAATGAAGAAAACCCTTGATAATTAAATTTACTTACAGGGAGAAATACATCAAATCAGAATTATGAGTGGGGAGGAGGTGGGTTATGCAAGAAAAGGAAAGAAATCATTTTGGTAATGGTGAAATATTATTATCACTTGGTAATTAAGACTTAGGAATCAGATTACAAAGTGTGATCCTGTTATAAAGATGGGTATTGTGGAAAACTGGACTGTCCTAGGAGGTTTGTGCAGCCTCAGGTTGCCCCTTATTGAGACATTTGATGGGATTATTCCTGAAGAGAAACCAGTGCTTGAGAACCTGGGGAGAGGTAATCCTGCAGCTCAGTTCTGAAGAAAGGAGGTATTCCTGCCTGCCATCCCCCTCCTCTAAAGAAATAACAGCACTTGCTTAGGGGCCAATTCCCGGTTGTTTTTGCCCTGCCAGTTTGATCTGCATTGTTTTGGGATTGTTCATGCAGCTCCCAGAAAACTGCGTGGGAGAGGGCTATGAGTAAGTGAACTGGAATGAGTTACTACTTTCAAACGAAAATAAAATCAGCAAAACATAAGAGTGCTGCCTCTCCCTATGCCTCCTGTTCCCTGAGGTGCAGGGTTTGTAGCAGTGAAGGTGGCAGCAGGGTACAGAAAGAGGCAGGAGTTACCAGCCCCTGCTCACCTGCCCTGCTGCACTCAGGGCTCCTGGGCCAGCACTGACCCCTGAACCTTCCGGGCTGGACCAAGGGATCCTTCAGGGGATCCTTGACTCGAACTGACCACTCAGCCTTGATGGAAACAGCCCCTGCAGGGTCACAGCTGTTCCCAGGGACCATCTCTGGTGGCTGGGGACACTGACACTGCTGAGCCTCTGCTCCAGCTGCTCAGAGCCTCCTCCCCATCCACCCAGAAGCTGTTAGACTGCATCACTGTGGGGCACTTACCCTTGCAGGACCATGTGTGTCCAGCCAGCTTGGGCTAAGCTTCTGCTCCTTGCAGGTTTTGCCTTGTATTTGTCCATTTTGTCCAAATCAGATAAGATTTGGATTCTCTGAAATGTGTGCAAGGCAGAAGGGAAGGACAGGTCTGACTTAGTTCAACTTTGCTGTGTTCTGGACCTGTCAATTGCTTGTGTGACCCCCAGAAAAATCCCTTAAACCAATGAATGTGTGGTAGGGAGCTGACAAAGCACCACAAACACAGGTCTGACCCTCCAGCCCCTGAGTAGCTGCCTAAATATTGCAATCTGTGTCTGGGCAGCATGAGGCTGCTCATCATTGAGCTGGATGGCCCTAGGAGAGACATTCTGCCTGTGGGATTGCTGACAGGGATCTCTGAGGGATGCTGGTGCCACACCAGTAGACCTTTGCTCAGCTGGGAATCTGCTCCTTTGCTCCAGTGCTGCTCATCCATGCCTGGCTGACTCTTGCCCTTTCTCCTCTGCAATAATTGTGATGGCTGAAATTAAATGTGTGGGACAGCTCGTGCCAGTTTCCACAATTTAACAGCACATGGACATTTGTGTGGAAGTGTGAGCCAGGATGTTTCTAATTCTCCTAATTCTCTTGACAAAATGGTTTTATAAATAATCAGGCCTTAATTGTGTGATTCCAGTTAATGCAGAGGGAGTTAATTAACATCTGGAACAAGTTTCCTGGCCCGAGTTATTAGCTGTGTCTGGTGCAGAATCCAAACAATGTATGAAGGGAGGCCTATGGCCAAATGATTCTGGACAGCTGGAATGAGAAATGACCAAAGCAGGACGAGGTGAGGCAGCTGTGCCAGGGTTGTGTCCATTTCTGGTAAACAAGTGCACACTGATTGTTGTGCCAGCCCAAGGGATGCTTTCTGTGGCAAAGAATGGGCATCCCCTCTCAACTCACCCTCATTTCAAACCCTCCAGCTCTTCCTTCTTGGCTCCAAAAGCCTCATGGATCAGGGTTTCGAAGGCTTTCAGAGCTGAGGCAGGAAAAATTCCACTAACAGAAAGGACAGGCTACTTATTAAGAAGAAATTCTTGGCTGTGAGGGTGGGGAGGCCCTGGCACAGGGTGCCCAGAGAAGCTGTGGCTGCCTCATCCCTGAAGTGTTCAAGGCCAGGTTGGACAGGGCTTGGAGCAACCTGGGACAGTGAAAGATGTCTCTGCCCATGGCAGAGGGTTGGAATGAGATGAACTTTCCAACCCAAACCATTCTGTGGTTCCATGGCAGGTCTCTGGTGCAAGCTTGCACATCCCTCCTGTGTTTCTCTCTGCAAACTCAGAGAGAAGGATTTAATTTTGTGCTGCTAAGAAGATGAAGAATACCAAATCACAAGCAGGCAAACTCTGAACCTCTGCATCATGTATCCACATCAAAGAGAGAAATGGGGATGTGTCCTTTTAACAACCAACATCCCTCCAGCAGAAAGGTGCTGGGAAAACCAAGGACAGAATATAAAATGTTAATTGTTATTTTACGGGAATCCACCCAAAAGTGACTATTTTTTTATTTTTCAATTATTTATAAAGCTTTTAAAATATCTTTCCATTACATTTGGGTTTAAGTAGAAAATGTGTTAAAAAATTTTAGTGTTCCACTTACCAAGTGTCTAAAAGTTAGAGACTTGTCCACATTCTCCCTCCACTGTCTCTGAAGCCAGGAATTCATGAGAGCAAATGAGTCACAACACAAGAGTAGGTAGGAGAACTGGCTTTTCACCCTGGAAATCCTCCTTTTCCTATTTTTCACTGCCAAAACACAACTGAGAATTTCCAGAACTGGATTTTCACATTTGCCTCGTGAATGTCCTTATCCAGCTAGGGCAGGGATGATATGTTTGAGTATCTGTAGTTGCTCATTTCTTTACCATCTCTGATGTGATTAATTGTCATTGAAGGTTTCTTATCCACGTTCCTGTTTTGGTAGAAACCCGTGCTGTGTTTTATGCATGAGTTTTACACTGCTGCAGCTGGAAGGCATGCAGATGAGGAATGCTTCTCCAAATAACCCCCTAGCTAGGAAATATAAACAATTCTCACTGAACTCCAGCAGAAAACCACAAATTGTGGTGCAAATTTTATTTCCATGAAGTTCTACATGTGAACACAAAAGAGATGCAGAAGGCAAAGCAGTTGGGCTGCTGGATGTGGGTGAAGCAGAGAGAAATTTAGGGTGAAATTCAGGTGGACAGTGTGGCAAGCCTCATCCCTTTCCTAGGAATAAGGGTCACCAAGTTGAATGCCATGAGATCTCTCACAGGGAGAGCGAAATACCCATCCAAGTTTGGGGAAGTCTCCTTCTCCTTGTCCCTTATCAAAAAAACTAGGAGGAAAAGTGCATAAGAACCTGCATTTCCCCTTTCTCTTCTTTGCCAGAGCTACAGATCTTGTACCAAAAAGTGCTAGAAAGAAAGCAGTTTGCTGCTGGTGTAGGTTGCTCTTGAGGGATTCAAACCCTGCTGAAGGACACCACAGGTTTCCACTGATTTAAACTGAAAGAGAGTAGATGTAGGTTGAATGTAAGAAAGGAATTCTTCCCTGTGAGGGTGGTGAGGCCCTGGCACAGGTTGCCCAGAGAAGCTGTGACTGCCCCATCCCTGGAAATGTCCAAGGCCAGGTTGGATGGGGCTTGGAGCAACCTGGGATAGTGGAAGGTGTCCCTGCCCGTGGCAGGGGAGTGGAACTGGATGATCTCAAAATGTCCCCTCCATTCCAAATAATTCTATGATTATATGACAAATATAAAAGGTTTGGAATAAAGTCCTAAACTGCAACCAAGTCTGAGAGACAGCAGGAGAAGTTGTGCTGCTGGGAGACACCAGTATACACCACTAAGAAGACTGGAATGCCAGCATTCAGTCCTAAACACTGAGGTGCTCCCTGTTATTCTATTATCCCATAATGAGCAGTAATTCAGCCCTGTTTGGATTTATGACTCGTCTGAATTTCATGTACAACTTTCATAATCTCTGTCATAATTACAAAAATTGCAAATAACTTTTTAATATCAATGTTTAAAAAATTAGTCAAATCTCTCACGGCATTTTAACTGCCTATTTACTATCTCAAATCAAATGGTTTACAACTTTGTGCTTCCGAAAATATACAACATAAGAAAACACTAGCCTGGCAAAATTATGCTTTTATGATAATGACAGGGGTGAGTTATAGTTGCTCTAGTTAAACTGTAATGGCTGCACAGATGCTGGCAAAAAACTATTGTACAACATGTTCTGCCACCATGAGCATGGCACCTGCTCGCTCCACCATGGTACATACAAGAGCATGTTAACATTTCTTTATGAATATTGTTTTCAAGGATCATAATTGGACCATAAACATTCACTTGGGGATAAAATATCAGCATTCAGGCTTTGAAAATTACCTTGAGAAATGTTCTGCCGGTTTTGCATATATGGGTTTCAGGAGCAAGTTAATGAGAGGTCGTATATAATTTGTTTCTGATCTTGTAGGACTCAGAAATGGTTTGTGTTCTTCTCAGGGTCTGTATGAATTTGCAGCAGGTGAATGCAGTGATATTTACAGAGCCAGAAACCAAATCCTGCAGCTCTCAGGAAGGGATAATGTCAATCCCCAGATGATGTGTGGCACAAATGGCAGTGGCAGGAGTTTCCTGTGTCCTGCCAAGCTGCCCCTGCTCCACCCACCCACAGTCCCACTCACTCCTGGGGTGCTGCCTGAGGACACCAACCCATGATCTGACTCCTTTTGCTCAATTTAGCCTCACAAACCAACTGTTGAGATGGACATTTAATCCAAGTGTATTTCCCACTGGAATGGGTGAGGAATACAATGGCCATGAGCTGCAATGCACATTGCAGAAGTGCTGGAGATGGACAAGTGGGTTACACTCACCCCTGCAAGAAAATACAGGAATAGAGATAATAAACATTACTACATACATGACACTACAGTCATTTGTTTTAGTTCCCATTGCAGAAAACTTCCCTTATTAAATACTGTCAGTAAATATGTGAGGATTTGGTCAAAGCATGTTGTTGACTTTCTTAGCAAGCCAGTTTTCCTAAATAGAATAGGAGGAATTGGAAAAAGGGTACTTACAGATTGGGTAAAAATCAGTCAACCAACCCAGTTCTGCTTTTTGAAATTGTTATAAATCAGAAGCAAAATTTTTTGAGTCTTTAGTCTGAGTTACTGGAATTTCAGCGGGGTAAAACACCTAAAACACCTCCAAAGAGAAGAACCACTGCTAAAAATCGAAGTGGACATCTACTTGTGTCTCAAGAATCATGGGTTTTAGTGAGGGAGAATCTTCCCAAATCTGTGGCACAGCTTCTTCTTTATTTTAAATGTTCTACTCCAGCTGGACAGAGTATGAATGAAGATCAGGCATTATATATTTCATTTTCCTCCACTGAATCTGCTCTATCTTACTCAATATTAACGCCCTGCTAATGCCTTAGGCAGCAGTAGCTGACCCTTTGAATTAACACCTCCTCTGCAGTGGATGCCTCATGCATATGCCTATTGATGTATTTTAGAGTGGAGATAATTTTTATTTTGGTTATCTAGTCTGGTTTCATATTCCCAATAAAACACCTCATCTGTATGTTTTTTTCTCTTGCCATGTAATTCCCACTATGCCCTGCTGTAATGTCTTGTTATATTCCACAGGAAAAGCCTGCTTATGTCCATCTTTGTCAGAACTCTAGGAGCCACTAAAGCATCATTTTAAAGGTCTCTTTATCACTCAGATGAATTTCCCCTAATTATATCCTTTAACTCCAAAAAGGGTTTGGGGACATACTTTGTATGAAAGATGCTACAGAAAACAAAAGTTGCATTGCTTGTGGTTCTGCTTTTATATTTCCATCCAGTGAAACTCTCTGCACACCAATTTGCTTTCTCTTTTCCAAAACCCATTTCCTCCTGGGGCTATTTCCTGGGACAGAGCTGTCTTCAAATAATTTAATTATCGTGTGGCACACACCTTTTAAGTCCCCCCTGAAATGGTGCGTGATGCCTTTGGTTTACATCACTTGTTGGAAAACACTCCAAAGCATTGAAAAACTATTAAATTGTTACAGTATTGGATGCCAACACACAGGGCTATTAGTCTAATTCATCCTTCAGATCAAAGCCCACACAGGCAGCTCTCCTGCCTACAGCTATTTTCCTTTTACTTTCCTGCTTGACAGTAGTCCCTCATATCCCTCTGTTCTACTTTCTTTGAACATACAGATTTTCCTTTAGTCATGGAAATATAATTTATGTCTATTATACTGTATTATAGATTGCAGATCAGGACGAGCGTGCGTTACCTCCTGGAACGTCTGTTTATTGTACGTCGGTTTTCTAAAAATAAATAAATAAGAAAGCCACCCTGCTCCGCTGGGGAGAGAGAGAGAGAAACACGGAGGGGGAGCACTCGGGGGCTGTGGGGAGCTGCTCTCCTTTCTCAAAGTTTAATTTCCAAGTGGAGACCTTGAAGCATGATTTATTAACACCACGCTGTTTGCCTTTGTCACGTTGTGGATGCTGCGGGGGGAGCGCTGGTCCCGCTCCAGCCGGGACCACCCAGCGAGGCGAGCGCGGCTACCGGCACCGCATCCCCGCTTCAGAGGGTCAGCCCCGACCCGCAGCCCCTGCAGCCCCTGCAGCCTGCCCGTGCCACCCCGCTGGGGGCAACAGCAGGGACAGCAATAACAACCCCCCCAAAAAAATAATATCCGAACAGACGGGCTGTCTGGGACGCGAGAATTGCAAAAACAATCCCCAGCCCATCACGGAGAGTGTGTGTGCACGGAGGAGAGGGAGTGTGAGGAGGGGGGAGAGAGGGAATGAGACAGACAGAGGGGAGGGAAGAAGGGAGGAGGGAGTCCAAGCTCTGAGAAACATCACTCCATCTCTCTCACTCCACAGGAGCTGAGCAAGGAGCAGGACGATGTTTGACAACACGCAGTACCCCTATAACTGCTTCAATTATGATGGGGATGATTATCCTACCTGTAGTTCTGACGAAGAGAAAAAATTCACCAGACCAGCGTACAGGTAAGATGAAGTTTTTCCAAGTCCCCCTGTCTCTGGTGAGGTTTCTGAGCTCTGGGCTGGTGGGATCACAGCTCTCAGGGAAGTGGGGGGCCAGGGGTGTGCAATGGGTCTGGCCCTTGTGCAGGCACTGCAGTGGGCAGATTTCCCCCCATTCTGTGTGTAAAGTGTTCATGATTTGTTTCCTCCCATGAGGGGTCACAGCTCTGCCCTTAAGCCTCCAGATCTCAGACAGTCTCCAACCTCCAGGACCCCTGGGAGAAGGGAATTAAATGTTTCAGTGTGCCAAAGGGTGAACTGGATGCAGAAATTCCCAGTGTGGTGCGAAGAGGCATGGTGTAGATGTTCACAGGGACATCCAAGATCCTTTCCATGAGCAGGGTTAGTCTCCAGTGACAGTGACTCTGAGCCTGGTCTGTCTCACTGCAGCCTTCCTGCTCAGGGAAACTTTTCAGGCAGAGTTGGAGAGGTGTGTGATCCTTCTGCAACCCTCCTGTCTCTGCACTGAGTGCCAGGGCAGGCAGCTCTGGGGACTCCATGCCTGGCAGTGACCCCTCTGTGTCACCTGGGGCTCGTGGAGGGCAGGCAGTGACCACACTCAGGACTTCTCCCTGGGACACCTCGAGTCAGGGTGCAGATCCACCAGGGGATTTTGGAAGCAGGATACAGGCACACATGTACCCATGTGGTCCTAAAAGCTGAGTCTGTGAGTAGGGCGATGGTGTAACAGCAAGTTTTCCTTTTTCCAGCTACATTGCCTTAATTGCAATGGCCATCCAGCAAAGCCCTTCAAATAAAGTCACCCTCTCTGGCATTTATGACTTTATAATGAAGAAATTTCCTTACTACAGATCAAATCAAAGAGCCTGGCAGAACTCCATTCGACATAACTTATCGCTTAACAGTTGTTTTGTCAAGGTAAGATCAGTTACTGTGTATTTACACACACACTGTGCATGGATAAAAAAATACAGGCAGCGATAATCTCATCACTAGGAAAGAAGGGAAACAAACAGCTGAGCTGCAAAGCACTTAAAATCTCTCTGAGTTGTCAATTACAGAGATAAGGAATATATCCTTGTCTGATGTGTGCTAATAGGTAACAAATTGAAGAGGATTGCATCTTACTCATATAATGACAGAGAATAAGCTTAAAAGTCTTGTCATATGTGTTTACACCATTCCTGAATGTAAATGAATGCAGATGCTGAACAGCAGCATCTGTAACACATACAAATACTGAACTGCCTTTAAATAAATACAGGTTCCCAGAACAGAAGGGAATGAGAAGGGGAAAGGAAACTATTGGAGCTTTGCAACAGGATGCGAATCCATGCTGGATCTCTTTGAAAATGGGAATTACAGGAGGAGACGGAGGAGGAGGAACGTGAAAAGGGAACACAAGGAGCAGAGACCAAGCAGAGTGAAAAGTCCTTCGTCCCCCAGTATCTCTTCTATGGATTCTGCTTTGAACAACATTTCCTCTTCTGAAAGTAAACATGAAAGAATTGAACCTGGCCCAAAACTTCTGGAGCCTTGTGGGTTTGCTCCAAGCAGCATGACCAGCAGGCAGAGCCTCAGCAATTCCTCCTTAGCAAAATCGGATTCTGAAATCAAATTTAGCATCGACTACATCCTTTCAGCCCCAGACCCTTTGCCTGTCCTGAGATCTCAATATAACATGCAAGAAAATAAATATCACCTACTGGAGGCCCCGCATATCAATCTCCAGTTCTGGACAATGTGATGTAATTTATTGGTGGTAGCAAAGTCTGAGTCACGGTGTGTTCAGCAGCCTCATGTCACTGAAAATCAGCCGCCTGCCTCCTCGTTTTCCTCCCAAGCACTGCTCTGAAAGGGTTACAGACTCACCAGCTGCTGCTCTGTCTGTGCCCAAAGAACTTTGCTAAGATTAAAGCATAAATAACAGTTACCAATATCGGTTTTCACCACACTGAAATTTATGAAATTCTAGCTTTATTTTCTAAACTGCCTTGGACTTCATTTAGCACCACAAAGAATTTCCTTTCTCAAGCAGAATCCAACAGAGAAGAGACTTGCTTGTCATCCACTGCTTTATTAAAGACAAAGTGAATTTGATCCCACTTTCAGTGGTGGAAATTAGGATTAACTCCACTGGAGTATATAGGTCAGAACTTAAGCTGATCTAAGACAGTGTAATTCTGTCGACTTACACTGGCTGGGAATGTGGGGGGTGGGGGGTGGAAATTTGTTTCTTAAAAGGAATTACAGAAAATCACCCTGTCGTCCTTTATTTTTTCTTTTAACATCATGTTTCAAACTCTTTTGCAGCTTTAATTCATTGTTCATTAGAAAACGTAGTCATTGACAAGTATTTCAAGTATGTTTTTGTTTATATTCAGGGCAGAATTGTTTAAATTGTTAAAGTGAGGTTGTATTCAGAATAATTCCAAGAAACCTAATTGCAAGGATGCTGAACTCTGGTAGACTTTGATAGGTAATGCCACAGTCAGAGTCTCTTAATGTCTTTGTTAAAAAAAAAAAATCCCAACACTTCTCCCCTTGTATTATCAGAAATCTTCTTGAGATGCTGCAGAAAAGTCCTTGACCATATTTCATTTAGCAAGTGTGAAGGGAAACCTGGCACTGCAAAAAGCTCTGTCAAGTGTCGAGCAAAGCTAAAATTCCACCTACCTGCTCTGAGACAAGTTGTATATTCCCATTAAATAGATTTTTATTGATCCTTCTTGCAAGCAATTACCAAAATGGTGCTTGATACGATTTCAGTAAACTGGTGAGATTTATAATTTCCAGATATCAATGTTAGCTCATGAGCTCCATTTCTGAGAAAGCCACTTCATTACCTTTTACATGCAGTGGGAGATTTTGGAACAGAACCTGATGGACAATGATGAACTGGAATGAGCTTTTAAGAAGTTGCTTTTATACAAGTTGCTCACAATGAATTGCTTCCCAGAACATAAACAGTGTCAGCAAAGCCTCCACAAAATCCTGGCTGTGATTTGGCTACTACAGTCTTCACCTATTGCAGATAAAAGGAAAAAAGACAAGAATTCTGATGGTTTTAAGCAATTAAATACAGAGATAAAATTATCTTTGCAACAGGAACTAAAGGTAAATGAAGGTATATGAGATAAGATTCAGCATAGAGGTATGCTCAGGCATGACTTGAATTTTTATGCAGAAGCTTTGACATTTCACTAAGTTATTTTACATTGTGTCTAATATATACTGTACATTTATACTATATATTCTTATATATTGTTATTGAGAAAGGGAGCAATATCACAGCACTTACATGTTGTAAAAATGCATGATGTATGTTGTCATGATGCTGAAACTCCTGCCATATACTTAAAATTTACCATCAGTGGTGTTTCACACTGATTGGTAATAAATGCTCATTTTTTGGAAAACTATAAAACTTATTCTCTTCAGGCATTCCTACAGCATGCAAAAGTCTTTGCTTCTTCTTCAGAAAAGAGAAAATGGAAAATCATGTCAATTACATCACTGCATGTCTTTCAAACTTTGAAGGGATGATTTCCTGAGACCAAATTCTGCCTTCAAATGGGAGCTTTCAGTTCTCTGTGAATCAATGATTATTCTGGGTGAAAATCTGAAAGCAAAATTCGACTCTTTAGACCTGATTGATCTGCTGTTCACATTGATATCAGAAAAAGAGGAAAACCTCTGGGGGGACTGGACAGATGGATTCTCATTTGAAGAGGGACAAGAATTTGTTCTTTTAGTGTTTATGCTCAGTAGTAAATAGGTGTGGGAAGAGCATGTCCTCATGTAGTGCTTCAGTGTTTGCATGCACTCATTGTGGGTCGGTACTTGTGCACCTCTGGGATCCTGCCTACAGATAAATATTCATGTTTTATACACAGATCTTTTTCCTGAGTGTTTTAAACATGGCAATGCTGCTGTTGGGCTGATGGTTACGGTACACACCTGCAGTCTGTTTGAAATACATATTTTCTGCTGTGAAACATGCAAATATGATTGTTGCTATGTGTTCTTGGTTGATGCTGTTAACAAGAGATAATTCAGTGACAGCAAAAGTTCCTCCTGAGCAACACCTGGGTGAGGTGAACACTCTGGGCTGCTGAGACCAGTGGAGAAGCAGTTTATGGCGACTAATCAATGTAGAATTAATGCATTAGGAAAGGCAGAAATACACCCAAGTGGATTTACAGCAGAGATCCAAAGCCATTTTCTGTAAGATGAATTAATATTCACAAATAGCCATGTCCTTTGCTCACAGTAAAGTGCCTGCTAGGAGAGACTGTCATGCTTTAGTTTCCCTAACACATAATCAAAGAAATTTGTGTACAAATAGGTGTTAACATTTGTTTTGCAAAGGATATCAATCATATTTCGAAAAATGAAGGGACATATTTCAATTTGCCCAGTATATTATATTCTGACGACTCCAGAAAGGTTTCCAGCAGTTAAAGTGAATGGCATTTAATATAGAACAACATAACAGGGGTGAGGGCTAGACGTGACCTTATTCAAATGTCGTAGCCATTACAGAGCCATTCCCAATGTAATTATAATTAAATACTTTATGCCTTTCTTGCAAATCCTCTGATCGATCATTGATATTAACATTAATATTGTATTACCCCCGAGCAAATGTCTCCCACACAAGTGTTATGGATCACCAGGTTTCCATTAACAAAGTTGTGAGCTATTGCCGTGTGCTGGTCGTGGATAAATTTACGTAAATTACTTTTTCTCAGGGAAGGGGGGAAAAAAGTCTGGGTTTCTTTTTTCTCTGAATCCAGAGCTATTTCTTCAGCTCCATCACAGCCTGCCAGACACTTGCATAAAGGAAAAAAAAGAAAATCTCACAGGAACATCCCTCTTTGCCCTGTGTTGAAGCACGTGGATATTCTCCCGTTTGGCACTGGGGTTCAAAGGCTCTGCACTCTCCAAGACATTCAGTGGGCTGGGCAGGTTGGGAAAAGGTGTTTGGGCTCAATTCCTCATCTCCTGGCACCTTCCTGGCTGCAGAGAGAGACCCAGAATGAGCCATGGTTTTCCTCAGCCCAGCAGAGGTGCCTCACTTGGGACTGACACTGTCCCAAGGCTAGGGGGAGACAGGAGGAGGGTGTGGGACTGGGGACAGAGTGAGGGGCAACAAGCCTTTAGACCTCTCCCTTTAGGATCATAAATACCTTTGGAAAGGAAAGATGAAAGGTTTCTTTCTGGGGAGAGGCAAGGCTTGGCCTCACTGGAGGGGGGTTGTTTGTTTATCCTTCTAAAGGAAGTCTTCCCATCACAAAATAAAGATTTTGATGGAGCCACGCCAGGTTATTATGCAGCAATTGCACTTCTACTGATTTAATTTCTTAGACTTTTGCCATTGGTGTCACAGAAGTGGCTTTTGCCCAGCAAAATGATGATCAGTCTCAGAATGAAGTTCAAAGTACTTGGCAAGGATGCAAGGATGCATCTGTTTTCCCCCAATGAAGATAGGCCCGATAACACCCAAGGCACCCAGTAGCTGACCTCACTCACAGGGACCTCTCTCTCAGCAGAAGCTCCTGCACATTATGGGAGCACTAATGCAGGCTGGGATAGCTGAAAACAAACCTTTTCTTTGTCAGCAAAGCCAAGTTCCCCTATTTTTCTGCCAATCAGAAAGATCTTATTGTTTGAGACGCATTAACTCCTCATATAAAGCTCTGCTCAAGGAACATTTGAAGGTCAGCCCACACTGGAGAGCTGGCTGCCCTCATGCCTTTGCTTTACTGTGCTCCATCCTATGGCCTGAACTGCCTCAGCCACTCAGCAGGTTGGTTTCTCCCTCAAAACCAAATCAAGATTTCTGCACTGGTCACAGAGGGTTTCTCTTTTGGCCACCACTTGCCCGTTCAGGTCCAAATCTTGTGAGTCCTTCCCACTCTCTACCAACAGAGAGGACACACTGAGAGAGGAAGGGGTTTGGAGGGACGAGCCAGGGGGGAAAAGCTCTGCTACAGATCTCCCAGCAGTACAGAGCTGGTGTCTCAAGGGCTCTTGGGGTGGTGTGTCAGTCACTGCTGTAAATTGAGGGCAGCAGTTCCCCAACTCCAACTGCACTCAAGCTCAGGGAAAAGAGGGAACCTCCACCCCATGCCCCTGAGCACACAGGGACCTGAACCTTCAGCTCTGGCAGTGTAACACAAATCCCTGTCTGTGATCAGCCCTGCAGATCCCAAAGTCAAGACATGGAAATCCTGTGCTGCTCATTCCAGCTGGCCTCTCCCCTCTCTGGCTCTTCTGGGTCATGTTCTCCTCCCTGCTGGGAGGGTGCAAATCCTTGCAAATCCATTAACTTTGGTATAATTACCTTTGGAATTGAAATAGCATGAATGAAACCGACCTTTGCATATTATACCCAACATCTCTCCTCACACACTCCACAAAACTGTGCCAGCACCTCCTCTCCTAGATAGAATTCTCAGAGCAACAAAAGGTCCTACCTCTTTATTTTGCCTCAGCATCAGCTTCTAATTGCTTTCTGAAGAACGTGGGCACCATCTGCACTGCTCTGCACAAAGAACCTACTCTCTGTCTCTGGTTTACTGGGAATGTCTTTCTTTTTGCACTTAGGGTCATTAAATTAAAGAACAGGGTAGGTCCAAGTCCTATGGAACTTGCACTGGAGTCTTTTTTACCCGGAGAGCTAACATAAAATAACAAAGTAAGTTGTGCTCCCTCCCACCCTTGCTACAGTGGTTGGAGGCAAATCCAACTGTGAGAATTTTGCCTGAGAAAGAACTGCCGGATTTCTCCCACTGTGAAATCCAGCTGTTAATTCAAACAGAAGGGATGGACCTGACCAGATAGGCCAACTGGCTTGTTTCCATCCTAAAGTCCATTGTGTTCTGCAAGTTCCTAAATTTATGGTCATGAAGGTCTTCCAAGCCCTGTAATGAAGTATGGCATGCAATGTTGTTGTTATGGAATGTGGGCTGCAAAGGAAAAAAGAAGGTTTGAATTTATCTTTCAAATGAAGATCCTGGAATCTCTCAGGATAAACAAGCTAAATTAGGAATCAAAATACACCATGTTTCTCACCATAACTATGGAACTGAAAATAGCACTTGCAGAGCACTGACAGATGAAAACTAGAAGTTGCAGTAAGCCCAAACCAAACTTCTTTTTCTCATGTTTCTCTGTGTGTTCATTGCCCTTTGTAGCAGGGAATGAACCCTGCTATGCCAGCAACAGGAGCCCCCTTTCATCTTTTGGGAGTGGTTCTTCTGACAGAATTTTTCAGAAGAAATGTTTTGCACTGCAGAATTGAGCTGCTGGTCTCCATCACCAGCATTTACATTGGGCACACACCACTTTGTCTTGCTCTGAGCAGGCTGAAGATAAGGTACAGAAATGCTCTTTGATTTATCAGCCTAGGTGGTGCAGCTCAGTGCAGCTCTCAGTGCTCCAGCTCCACAGATCAAATGTTCTGCACAAAAGCTGCTCCCTCTTAGGTCTTTATTGGATACATGATAAAGAATTAATGGGCTTGGAAGTTTGTTCAGTTTCCATGCTGGTATCAGTGACTCTACACAAAAAAACAACCAAAACCAAACTAGGCTTCCTGAAATTCTGCACAGTAAAGAGCAGTGCTCTGTCCTGCAGTCATTAAACCTTTTGTGAGCCCTGCACTGGCCCCAACAGCCCCACTCTGGATCCATCTGCCCCTCAAAGCTGCACTTTCCACAGCTGCTGATGGTGAAACACTGTCATGTTCTCCTTGTGGGGGGAGAAAATTAGAATAGAACCAAGTTCCCTCTTGGGCCCAAAGGCTCTGCTGACCATTAGCCATCTGTCTCAAGCAAGATCTGCTCTAGCTGAAAATGCTTTTGGAGGATTCGTGCCACAGATATTTAACCCTACGACAAAACTGCTCCCCATCTTCCCCTCTTTGCTTGAGGCATCTCACTCTGCTGGTGCTGACTGCATCCAGCATCCTCTGCTGCCATCCCCTTCTTCCAGCACGGCCTCTCTGAGACTGGGGAAGAGAAGCAGCACTTCCCATAAAAGTGAATGTGGAAAATAACAGGTGCAATGAGCTGTGTTTCATGATTAATATGTCTCGAGCTTTTCCGAGGCTGAGAGCTATATGAGCAATTATCAAACCCTGGGAGGCACTTCAGCACTAATCAGCCCATAACATTTTTCTGCATTGGAGCATCTGGGACTGGCTACATGGCTTGAATCCTGACTCTCATGAAATGAATGAGAGTTTTGCCATTGGGTTCAAGGGATCAAAACTTCATCTTCTATTGCCAGGGCCAGAGATTAATCAGATTAAAGGCCATGTGGACTGCAGAGAAAATTAAATACCTTCTAGCAGTTACTTGGTGTCTTCTCAAGACAAAATAGCAGCTTGCTTCCACAGGTTTCTCTGGCTCTGTCTTTCAGCCAGACAAAATACTTCCTGAATTCAATGGGAAATGTGTCCAAATGGGGAATAAACTCCCCAAAGCCCAAGGGCTGAACACAGCAGAACCAGATGTTGGCATCTGGGATGAGATTCCTGGTGCAAAGACGTTTGTATGTTCATTGAGAGCACCTCTGTTCTGGGGCTGGTGCACACACTCAGATAAACAACTCACACTAAGCCAATATCCAGACTCGGGATCTCAAATTTTCTGTCAACAGGAAACTATCCCAAGATCTGCTGCAGTTTGGCAAAGGCATGACACTGTATTACTTTCCATTTTGTTTTGCTGTTGTTGAAATTACAGGAAAATAAATATTTTCGAGATGATACATTGTGTATCCCTAATAAATACCAAGGGCATTTAATATAAACTATGGACACATGGCTTGCTTTGTTGTTCTAAGTGACTATTTCCTTTTAGCCAAATGAAAAGCCAGTTGTGCTGTGATGCTGCAGATTATAAATTAGCAGCTCTCATATGGTTTTGTGCAATTGTTTCTTGAAGAGCTTTAGGCTACTTCAGACAAAAATTTCAAATAAAATGTGAATTCATTGAACTGTAACTTGTGGTATTAGTTTTATAATAAACAAAGGTAGGTCACATAATCATGTCATGAAAAACAACATTTTAAAATTCAAGCAGCAACATTTTAATCCGTTGTAGGTTCTGATCCTGAAATCGAGAGGAAGCTTGGCTCTTTCTGCTTCCCAGTGCATGAAACCAAGACAAGGCTGTTCTGGGAGGAAAGCACACAGCCAGGCAGGTTAGCTGGGGGTGGGAGGGGAGGACACAGATTTCTTGTCAAGCAGAGAAGCAAGGGCCCAAAGGCAGCAGCAGTTCCCACGCCAGGCCAGGATGGAGGGGGGGCTGGTTAGGTCCTGCTCCCTCTGCTTCCTCAGCCCCGCTGGGACTGGGAACAGCTGGGAACAGCTGGAATCCAGGCTGGCTGCAGGGAAGGCAAGGAGCCCCCAGGGGCAGCAGGCTGAGGGGGGACCTGCCTGGCTTCCAACTTCAGCCTCACCAAGGGCTGATGCCCAAGTCTGTGTCCTCTGCCAATGCCCACTGACCTTGGCATGGCAGAGGTGAAGCTGCTCTCTAGAAAAGCCCCCACTGGCCTTAACCTCATTTTTGGGGTAGGAAACACATATTTTCCACAGGCATCCTGCATTGTTTTATAAAGACCCTGCCATGTGGGATGTGTGTACCTCAAGGACCATCCCTTGGCTTGGTATCACCTGAATTATCTCCAGCAGTGGCTGGATGGGACAAGCCACATGGATTGCTCCTAAGGAATCTCAGCTCCCAGCACCTTGTTCTCTCCCCTGTCCCTTCCCATCAGGTGACAGCAAAAGGAATCCAGGGCTGCTGGGGGTGATGTGAAGGAGCAGAACACTCCAGGCTCCAGAGTACCACCAGCAGGTCCACCAGCACTCACTGGCACAGGAGGTTCTATAACAAAGCCCTCTCGCTTGAAACACTCCTTGTCTGACAGATGTTTATGTGAGAGGAGGCTCAGTTTTTATTTAGTGGATGTTTTTCAAAATAAAAATGAATAATCATGCCAAGTCTGTACTACAGCATCATAAAGCTGTAGCCTGTTACTTAACAACAGACAGGGAGAAAAATTTATATACTTGAATATATATTTATTTTTTTCTTTACTTCTAAGCCTGCCTGAACTTGAACCATTTATACCATGACAACAGCATAAGTTGAATTTGGAAAGGGAAGGCAATACTTGAGCTGAAAATCCAACTGAATTTTTTTCCCTGTAAGGAATATTCCTACTAGCACAAGTGAGTTTTCTGTGTCCTGGCTCTCCAGCCACGTGGGCATGTGCACAGCACATATGAAATTGATATCTCTGTCTTAATTCAGGGTTGCAATTACTGGAGCTGAAGTCTAAATTTTTCCAACCACCAAACTCCCGAGCTAAATGACTGTACAGCTACTGAAATTGATTATCAGGCTTCCTGTTTCCTCGCTTGTGACCCAGTAATATTGACAGAAGGTACAAGGAAATTGCAATCAGAACTACTAGTAGCAATAGCTGGAGGCAATTGCAAAAGAACTACTGCTGGTGGTGGCACACAGGCTCCTGTATTAGATTTAGCCATACTCTGATTACAATGCACTTACTCGAGATAGCAGGAAATTCTATTTTACTTATTTTAAATTGCAGCCAAGAAAACATTTCTGTTTGCTTCTGTATTTCATCCTTTTCTCTGTAACAGCCTAAATAGAAAATCCTTCTGTCCTCAGAAATCCAGTCTGGTTTGCCTCCAACATGGGCAACACCTTGGGGCAAATCATTTTATATCTCTGTGTCTCCTGCAGGCAGCAGAGATTTCACCTTTGCACGGAATTTTGTCAGAAACCTGCTGTATCAGCTGATGTTATAGACCTTCCACATCCTCTCCACTCCCTGTCTCTGCTTAAATCTTCCCTAATCCTTGAGCATCTTTTCCACCCTGCCCCAGATCAGCTTTGCACAGGGCTGAGTGGTGCCTACAAGTGTAAAGAAATAATAGCACTCTGATTCCATGTGGCTCCAGGAACAGGACATTAAAAAATACATAAAAGTATAACGAGAACTGGGATCAGGTTGTAAGGCTTGGAAATGTTGGAACTTTAAACAAATTATCTTCTTTTTCCTGGCTTTTAAGCTCATGTAAAGCAAACCTGTGTCCCCAGCTAAATGAAAGAAACTTTCTGTCACATATTAACTCACACTGCCACCTGCTCCAGCAAACACTGTGCTGTTACAGCAAGTAGAACCATTTTACAGCTGGTTTTTTCAAGAAAATGCCCACAAAAACCCCTTCTACTGGAAGTAAAAATGAGCAGAGAGCACCTGAGTTTCAAGAGGAGTCCCTGGCACTGACTAAAATGATATTGCAGAGAGTTATTGAACCAGTCTCTTCACAGGATCTCTATAGTGCCAGGATTTATGTTCAAATACAAGGAATCCATGCAGAAACTTAAAACAATTTTGCCATAGTGGACACTCCCTGGATGCAAAATCTCCTGGAGAATCCAGCTTGGCTCCTGTGACATTCCCCACGCCATTCCCAACAGGAGTAGGGTGCAATATCACAGACACACAGGCTCTGCAAGCAGGGAGCTCTGACTTTGCCTGCAGAGAAGTTTCCCAGGCCCAGCTGGGCTCATTGCATTTGCTGCAGACGTGGCCTTGGTGCCATCCTGGACTAATGATCCGTGGCTGAGGAAAAGTGGATTGCCATGGATCGTGGCTCCCCAAGAGGCCAACCTTTTCAGAGGGAAAGTTCACCACAAGTGGGAAAGTTTGTGTTGCTGGTTTTTTCTTCTCTTTCTTTTTTTTTTTTTTTTTTTCTACTTGCATGTGTGACCTGTGAGAAAAATAAACTTTTATTAATGAGCTTTGCCCTTCTCTGTCCTTCAAAAGTCACTGGGGTGTTGCCTGTAGGATGAAGCCACAGCAGAATTTAGCTGTGAGAGTGGATAAAACAGATAAACCTGCCCTGTAATTACAGAGATTTTCCACCTGCAACCACTGCTGAAGGTGCAAGGCAGCATCTGCTGGGGCCACTGTGAGCTGCAACAAGGATGCAGCACAGCACTTTCTGTCTCTTTGCACTGCCAGATGTTTGCAATTCAAACAAAAGCTGAGCTCCAACGAACCCTGACTTTCCAGGCTTGGAAACCTTCAGTGAACCTTAAGAAAAATGAATATTTAAGAGCGTGAGGAAGCAGATGTGCCAAAATGCTGTGAAAGTGACTTTTATTACTGAACTTTTCCTTCCTCCAAATGGGACAGAGTGGAAATTTCACTGCTGCTATGAGATGTCTAGGAAAAAATAAGTTCAGAAGAGTTGTACAAATGTTACCAAATCTGTCAATTTTCTCAAAGCTTTGAGTCCTGGTCTATCCCTGGTCATGATGAAGTGGAAGATGAGTGTATCTGAAAACTGGGCAAGCCTGGCCTGTCTTCTCCATGGCTTGTGTGAAGTCAGGCTGTGTCACCCTTATCCAGGTGCTAATCTCCTTTTGCTTGCAATGCCAAAGTTAATGCCAATCTCACGTTGATTAAATGTGTGCAAAATGATGCTTGAAATGAAAAGTCCCCAGTAAACTGACTTGTCATCACTAAAATCAGTTCAAGTTTCATAATGTTTTTCTTGCTAAGATAATTAGTCCTCAATCAAAGTAATTTGGAGGGGTAGCTGGGTAATTTTAAGGCAGTGTTATTCTTTATTCAAGAAAACTCTTTTGTATTTGAATTATTTCCACAAAGTGATGCAGATAATTGCTTAATGCTTTGTCATTCTAATACATAATCCCTCAGCATCTGAACAGTATTAATGGGAGCAGAATTTGGCAAAGATACCTGGACATTTTTTCCCCCCAATATTTTCCATGCCAAAGAGAGAACGTGTCAGACAATGAGGAATGCAAACTTTCTGGTTTTCACCTGCAAATTGATCCTGAAATACAATGTATTCCTCTGGCTGCTGCTTTGGGACTGCTTTCACGTCACTTTGGGTTTAATATATTACATTTTAGCCAGGTTTAACCCCAGTCAATAGGTGCACCTTGGTTTCCTGAGATAAATAACTTGACTGGCAGAATCAGGACCCAAGACTCATTTGTCCTTCATAAAGGTTTGTTTTGTTTGTTTAAATATTAGCATCCACCAGCTGTGCAAAATAGACCTTTTTCATTAGCTGGTTGATCATGGTGGGAAAAGCTATTAATTTAGTCAATTCCCAGCAATGAACTGTGGGGTTGCTACCAAACCACAAACTGATGAAAACAATAAATGCTAGACTGTATTAACTGTAAAGGTTAATCCATAAATCAAAGGGAAATGTCAGATGCCTTTTAACATTGATTGAGATGTAATTTGGTGTTGGTAGTGATATGTTTGTTACATAAATTCACAAATGCACTCAATTCCTGTTAGGAGTCCAGGTCTTTGTAAGTTATAACAAATTAAGTAGTTTGCTTTATTTATGTAACCATGTAAAGATTGATTACCTCTTCCTGTTCAAGTCACAATATAGCACCAATTTTAAAATAAGTGAATATTAATACCCAGATCTTCTTCCAGGGTACATTTGACTTGGTATAAAAGTGAATACATTCTTGTTTTTCCTGAAAGTATGCCATTACCTTAAGTATGTTTAAGGCAGTTTTTCCTTTTAATTTTTGGGTTTGATTCATGTTTTTCAAATTACAGCATAAGAATTAGCCTTTGTATAAATGTGCTCAGAAATATAGAACACATTTTCTATATTATGGATACATCATATTTCAATATATAATATAAAACAACAAATATGAGGAGGAAATGCCACAAATTAGATCAGAATGGAATACAGTGACTGATGCCAAAACGGCAAGAAAAAGATCATAACAGTCACTCATGGAAATGTTTCTTTCCACTTCTCTTCATGAAAGAAATGTGAGGCCACGGAATTCTTCACTTGGTGGAATTGAGAATCAGGTCACCAGACCTCAGACTATAAACAAATAAAACCAACCTTTTGAGCTTTATCTCTCCAAGGAAATTGCCAAAGAAAGTCCTCAAGAGCAGGAGCATCACTCCCAGGTCACTACTAGACAAAAACTGGGAGCTACTGATCTTTTTTCCAGCTGCCACTTGGGTGGGCAGGGTGCTGAGCCTGCCAAAGCTGGGAGCACTCTGTGCTTCCAAACACTGCAGACTCCTTGGCTCAATCTTCATGCCCTATTTCTTTCTTGGAGAGAATCATGAACAATATGGTGTAGCAGGTAAAAGCTGCAAGAATACCATGGGGATTGTATTTTAAAGGCAGTCAGGTAGATCACTGCTTCATTTAGCAGAGCAAACAGTGGGAATGCTTTCCCTTACATTCCTGAAGGGCATTGATCCAAACAGGTATCCAGAGTGTTTCCAGTGAGATTAGGATGTGTAAGGACACAAGACCCAGCCCTTTAAAAATCTCCCAAAGGTTTTTCACTCTGCATTAACAGGACCCTCGAAGCTCAGCAGTGGCAGAGTGTGTCAGCAATGGGGATGGGTCAGGCAGCACCTTCCCATGTGCATAAACCAATTAAATCTTTATGGATTTAAACTCCAAGCTACTGCCTGATCAACACTAAAAAGGAGATTTTGTTGTCTGTCTGTCTCTGCACATATATTATGGTGAGAGGAAGTGCAGTCCTTACTTTCTTTGTTTTCATGTTTGCTTGCAAATGTCTCATGACTGTGATGGGGCATTTCAGCAATGTTTCAGCTGCCTCTAACAGATCTTGCCCTATGCATGAAATCTTAGGTGGGGCATTCCAGGACATCTGTGAATCACAGAATCATGGACTCATAGAATGGGACCTTAAGGATCATCCTGTTCCATCCCCCCTGCCACAGGCAGGGAACATTCCACTAGGCAAGGTGCCCAATGCCCCATCCAGGCTGGCCTGGAACTTTTCCAGAGATGGGCCATCCATTTCTCTGGACAGCCTGTGCCAGGACCTCATCACCCTTACAATTAAGATTTTCTTCCTTTCATCCAATCTAAATCTACCATCTTTCATTTGAAAGTCATTCTCTCTTGTCCTGTCCCTCTGTGTCCTTGCAGAAAGTCCCTCTCCAGCTCTCTTGTGTCCCTTTAGGCACAGGAAGGCGGAATGCCCCTCTGCAGCCCCTGCTGTCCCTTGCAGCCTGGGGCACAGCTTGGACACCCAGCTCAGAGGGCAGCAAGGACAGGCAGAATCTTCTGGCTCAGCTGGGGCAGCTTCTGCTCCTGCCATGGAGCCTGTGGAGGCTGCCAGCGCTGGGGCAGGGCACAGAGGGTGCTGAGCTCTGTGGGTGGGGTGTTTGATCCTCAGAGCCCTGGGGACAGCCTGCCATGCCTGCCTAAATTAGGTCCTGAGAGCAAGGCAGGCAAGGAAAGATGCAGAAGGAGATTAAGACCACCCTGACCTCCAGCTGACTCCCACAGCTCTGCATTTTGTCCTCGGAAGGAAGCAGAAAAACGTCTTTGTAATCCGAAGCAATGCAGTCAAACATGAGCCCCAGGTCCTCTGCAGGGAGGCATCTGATAAACACTGCAGTGAATTGGGCTGAGAAGAGCAAATCTCTGGGCTAATGTGAGTCTGTCTCTCTGTCCATGCACTCTCTGGGGCTTTTTCCTTTGATATGATTTATGGATTCACAGATTTTTCAGATACATTTATTTTATTTATAACAGCACTCTAATCAAACATTCAGTGCTCCTCACCTTCAAGGATGGAATCATAATGAGAGTATAATGAGCTACTCCACAGCCACCAGTTCCCATGCCTTTTAAACCAGCTTCAACAACTCTGAAATCTTCAGCATAGATTAGTGGAGCCCTGCTGATTCACATGGCTATTGTCTCTGGAAATAAATGAAAATCATATTAATATTCACAATGTCATTCACTTGTATGCTAATTGGAAGGACTGCAAAATAAACTACAAAGACAAGCACAAAAAGGCATGTGGCTAGAGTAAATCTCAAGGACATGAAAAATGAAGGGTTGGATAGTGGGGGACCTCTGAAACCACCAACTTTTGGGAATTCTTACTGCATTCCTCCAGGTCAAACAGAGAGAGCAGTTATCTTGCCAGTAATCAAGGCCATGCACTTGGCCCCTGGGCCAGAGCAAATGGCAAGGATGACACAAACAGGGCTAGAAAGTCTGCAGAGGTCAAGGTCCCCTTGTAGATGGGGAGAGGAAGGCCCTGCTGGGCATCTGCACGGTGCTGATGGGTTTGATTTGCCACAGGCAGGTGTTATCACACTTTCATGGCAGCCAGCTCAAGGTGAGAATTCCTCCCTGCTCCACCTTCACCCCTGGATCATCTCAGAGAAAACATTCTGATCACTGCAGTGAGATTTTCCAAGTTAAATGTCAGTGAAGTTTTTAATTTTCTTTGTTTTCTTGTTTTATTTTCTTTTCCTTAATTTTTGAAAAATCGTTTCCTTGATTTCCCTGGCACTGATTCAAACCATGGGCTTTGCCAGCTCAGGATTAGAAAGCAGAGATTCCTTCTGTGAGGATCCTGTTCATTGCTGACATCTGGCCTCTTGTTGAGAAAAGGGGACAATACAATAAACTATAAAAGCAAGAGTCATCCATGAACTGGTCCTCCTCTCAGTCTCACACCAGACACCAGGAGTGACATCTCCTGCTTTGCTGGGCCTGCTCTGGTGTGACCCCATTTAATTACATGCAGACCTCCCCATCTGAAGATCTCCGTGGTGTTGCACATCAGCAATGTGTAAAGATAAGAGTAACACTGGGGTTTGCCCTACTGCTGCCATCCTGGGGTGCTTGAATATAAATATCACGGATATTTTCCCTTTAGAATAAACCATTAATTCTTCTGTCTAGCTGAATTAATTTAATATATTAAATAAATCAATTAGCAAAGAAATAAAAACCACCAAAAAAAATGAAGGAGAGAACAGAGCACACAGACAGAGAAGCCGTAGTGGGAGGACCACTAATTCCTTGTTTCTCTTTTATACCCTGATCACAGAAGAGTGGAACTGGATCTAAATTATTAAATAGGAATTTAAAATTACTTGGATTTTTTTTTCTTTCTATTTTCTTATTCTTTTCTCTGAGCTATTGTTTCCCTTCCATTGCTGATGGCATCTACAGCACCAAAACCAGACCAACACCAAGGTCCAGTCCCTTTCTCCATGTCTGGATTTAGTGTAGGGAGCAAGGTCCGTATCTGGTTTTAGATGCCAGACTACTGCATGAAAACCAAGCAATACACAATAAATGTGTGAAATACACAATAAATAAAATGAGAGGGCAGGGCAGGTATGCAGTTCTTTAGTGATATAAATTCTTTAGTTTCCACTTTAATTTCCATATACTGGTAGGGTCTCACCCTGGCAGAGGGGATTGTCTTTGCTGTGAGCAGAGTTTGCTTCCTTCCAGTTCCTGGGCCTCTTTCTTCCCCCAGTGCAATCCTGAAGTGCTGAAGCCCATCCTTTCCTTGCCAGCCAAGAAGCCTCTCCTTGGGTGAAATGCAATTCTCCAGCTAAGGGAAGCTGATGTGAATTGAGATATTTAAGATACAATTCAGTCATATGTGTTCTAAAAGCTCTTGAGTTCATCTGCATCCTAACCAGCCCAGGGTCATTCCTTAAACCCTGTCTTAACCTCACAGAGAATTTCCAAAATCTGTTCATGAATTCTTGCTCAGTCTGGTTTTGGCCCTCTCCTAGTCAGGATACACATCCAGTCTCACCTGCTGGGATGTGCTCAGCACTTGCCAGGCACTGCAACCTGGCCAAGGCAGCAGACCTGGAGTCCCTGAGCTGAGCTGAGGAGTGTAAATAAGGGACATTGTCACATTTGGGTACAGGAGGGCAGCCCAGAGGAAGGCTGCCTGCAGCAAGGGCAGCCAGGCTCAGACAAACTCTCCCATTGTTTGGGGTCATCTGGTCTACAAACTGTTTCACATGAGAAAATTAGATTATGCCAAACCAACTTCTTTGGAGGTTTTTGGTTTTTTTTTTAATTCAGCATTAAAAGGATGGAAATAGTCGTAAATCTGGAAGCAATCACACACACATCACTTAGAAATGCTCTGCCTCAGTGCAAGGGAAACAGAATACATCAGTGCTGATTGGCCTGGGGTATCTCTCCCCCCACCAAGCCCATGTCCCAGACAAGTTAAATGTTTCATTAATTAGGCGCTAACTATGGTTAAAATTAGGAGAGCTGCAAGGACGTCTCCTCCTCCTCCTTCAGACCAATCCTCTAATTAAAAGCAGGGCCCCCGGTTTGGGCTCTGGTTGCTGGCCTGCAGTCGCTGAGTTTGGGGGCTGAGCCAGCCTGGTGGGGTGTGTGGGGCAGGAGGGGATTTGGGTCTGGGGGCAGAGCAGGGGGCACACGGTGGGAGCAGAGTGGGGACAGCTCTCATCACGCTGTGTGTGATGGATGTGCACAGTCCCAACTCTCTCATGAGCCCGCAGGGAATCCCAGCTGAGGGTGACCAGAAATGGGGCAAACCATGGTCCTTGAAGGAAAGAATCTCCAGAGAGGGGCCCTTAGGACATCCATGTGCTTCACTCACACACAGGAGTGGCAGAAGCCACTGCCCCCATCTCAAGTCCCCACAGTACAAGGGACACCTCACAGGAGCTCATCTCCTCCATGGTCCCCCCAAATCTGGGACATCTCCAGCTCCTTCTCAGCTCTTCATGCAAAATGCAAGGAAAGACAGTGCTCCAGCTGATTTGAGAGTACATCTTTTTTCCCTTAGAGGGTCTGAAATCTCCTTATTCCTCCCAGGCTCTCTGTTTTAATTTTGTCTGTGTGCAAAGGTGGCTGTTTTGCAGCACCATTCTCGTAAAAGACATCAGCCTGAGGAGAAATCCCATTCTCTTTTCAAGAAGCAGAAGAAGATCTCCTCCATCTATCCATCCAAAAGGCTGTCAGACTGTGATTTGAATCAGAAAACAGTGGTTTTGGCAAGGCATTCTGTCAAGAAACAAAAGCAAACCTGGCCATTGAAGGCAAGCAGCGAGGGAAGAGCACCAGAAAAGAAAACAATGGGGACATTCTGTAGTAACCACAAAACCCCAAGTTTTCTGCCATATTCTGTTTTCCATAAATATTGGCCTCACTTTAATGCAGAGCAGCCAAGAGCTGCTTGTATGAATGCAGTCTCCCTAACCAAGAGCTTTAATCAACTATAAATAAAGTTGCCATGACAGACAATAACAAATACAAATTAAAGGTGCTAAGGTACGTCTTAGCACCTTCCAACAAACTGGAAAACCAGGAAAAGCTGCTAAAAGGCTGATGGTTCCAGATAAGAAACCAGTATCTCTTTAGGGGTAGTCTACAACATCTGGGGGGTAACCAGGGGAAAGATGGAGAGTTGCTTGCCTTAGTGCACCTAACATTTCAGGAATCAAACCCTTAGATTGGTTAAAATACCTGCAATTGTGCTCAAACCCTTCCTCCCAGGTCAACACCTTCTCTGCATTTTGGGTTTTCTCCATTTGCAGTTTAACTTTTGAGAACAAGGAGTGACTTTGGACATATTAAACAAGTTTTGTTCCCCATAAATCCGGAGCGTTGAAGCTCTCCTAATGAAAAGCTGAAATTGTCACACGAGGAATCAGCTCCAGGGGATGAGTGATTTCATACATCAAATACAGTGAGATTTGCATCAAAACCCAAAGATCTGGAAGGTCTGAGGATGTCACAGCCAACACTGGTCCTTGGTTAGCAAATGTGCTTCCTCAAGAAGGACCAGGGGGTGAGAATCTCCAAGCAAGGAGCGCCTCATTTTTGGCATTGAACAGCAGGTATCAGGCAGTGCCACCTGATTTTTTTTAACACACACAATCTGAGACTGGAAAAAAACACCTTAAATTTCACTCAAGTAAAACACTCCAAGTAAAAATCAACCGTGAAATATTTAACTTCCATTAGTCCTCTCTCCTTGAAGTGCAAACACATTTAGTTCCATCTCTAAACAGATGTTCCAACAAAAAATGTTGGAATCAAAGGAAAGCGAAGCGAAGCTTCATGTTGAGAACATTGCAAGATTAGAGCATTATGAATTATTATTCTGAATTACTCTTAGTTATCATCTTCTCTTGGCTCAAGCACCTGAGAAACATGATTTAATTTGCAAGCCTGTCAGGAGGACTCACATCCACATTTTTTTCCTTTTCTTCTAATGAAATATTTGGCCACAAACATTCACCCAGTTCCCATCCCAACACCCCACCAGCTCTGACCCTGTTTACTTCATGAGAACTGATTCCTTCCTAGTCTGAAGTGGGGAATGACTGGAGGCAGGAAAGATACCAAATAAACAACATTTGTAAGATTTCCCCACAGCAAAAGGAACTACAATGCAGTGTTTTAACTCTCCCACTGTGCCAGGGAATTTCATCAAAGTGTGCGACCTTGGCGATCATGTGCCCTGGAACCCTGCCAGAGCCAAACAGGGAATTTTAAGTCAAGTAATCATTTCAATGCTTTTTTCCTTTCATTTACTGGCATTGAACCCTTAATGGGAGTTTATTGTACCTTCTGTCTCTAATGTTAACATGTACAGATATTTACAGAAAAAACAGCCTGAGTTACACTGGGAGAGAAAGATGCTGGAGTCACTCTGCAGAAGTTCAGCTCGTAAAGAGGAAAAAAGAGAGCCCTGATGTTATTTCAGCTGGAATAGCTGCTAAAGTCACTACTAGCAGCTTTCCTTGCTGAGAACAGTATCTTTAGCCTGGTCAATGCTTCTGAGATTTTGGGATAAATTTGACATTAATTACAAGAACTTTTTTCTAGCTGAGAACCTGGACCTGAGTTTCCATCATGAACCTCAATGGAAGGTCCATTACCACCTACTAAAATCAAGCCTAAAGAAGACTAAACCCTGGAGAAAGCCACAGTTCTCTCATAGCCATTTATAGAAAGGGAAATAAATATGTTTTTTCACTGACTGCTCGAGGAGATCATACACAGTTTGGTATCTGGCAACTAGAGATCCTCTCTCTCCCAACAACAGAGCAACCAAAGAAAAAATAAAAGTAGTAAAAATCCCATCTGACTGACAGAGCAAGAGCTCAGACTCCCTCTCAAGAGGCCAAGCCGAGGAGCACTATGAAGTTTTTCCATGTAGATGTGCCAAAGGCTGTGTTTGCCTCATGTACTTTTTTGCTCAAGAGCACAGTTCAAAAGGGTGAGTCTTGCTGTGATTAAAGCCCCATTATCTTCTGAGGAGGCTCGGGGCAGGCTCTCGCAGCAAATGGATGGGGCTGGGTGGTTGTTATAAGCACTCAGAGGACTCCATGCATACATTTGATAATATAAGAGGAAAAACACTCAAACCCCGAGCCCAAACTTTGGGCTTGGGGATCAGGTTTGGGCAGGAGCACAGCTGCTGGTTGGCAGGAACAGCAGCATAAGATGAGCCATGAAAAGAGGCACTGCTGGTGCCATCAGACACGGGGAAGGTGGGGGCAACAAAGCAACTTTTTGGCCAAATAGCTGCTTGTTAGAATGTGGGTTTATCATACCCACATTCAGCCATCTGCTGTGGCTGAGAAATGAGCAGCAGCTCCAGAACACTAGTCAGCCAGAATCCCAGGAAAAGGGTGCTTGGTAGCAATGCTGCAGAGATGATGGCACACATCAACAGACAGGTAAATACAGGATGCAGAGAGGTTTTATTTCCCCTGGGCCCATCCTTTTGCTCCATTTGCACCTATAACCAGCTATAACACAGATGTCTGCCTTTTAAAGGGATGGGAGGGTTTAGACAAACCCAATCTGGATATTTTTTGAACACTGTTTTTTGAATGAGTGAAAAACATAACACCGCAGAAAACTTGTTCTGAAATCTTTCCAGTCATAAAAAAAAAACCTCTAAGAATAAAGGCAAAGGGATAATTTTTATGAATTTCAAAATAGATTGTTTCAGTGATCCTTATAGGAAATGTCTTATTCTGAAAAACCTCACAGTTCATATTCTGATGCTTCCCAAAGTTCAACTCTTTGAATTGTTTTGCAAACACTGGTTTTCTTTTCATAAAAATCACAAGCTTCAAGAAGGATAAATAGCCTGAAAATTAAAGACAACACTGAGTTTTCAGTCAAACAAAACCATGCCTGGAACCACAATGAAAAACTGGGGGCAAGAGGGTGTGTATCTTACTTCATTTCATTCAAAAACTTCCACAAGCCTCTTTCACTTCAACCAATTTTTCTCCCAGATTTGCAGGGGGATTTCTCCCAGTGTGGCCTTAGAACCACCTCTTTCATGCCCATGTCAATCAGTCAGGGGATCCTCTCCCACACTTTTGGTGAGGGTGGAGGGCAGCCAGAGGAGCCAAGAGGAGACAGACAGTTCCCACGGTGGGCAGGAATGTGGCAGCCCAGGAGCCATCCTTGGGTGATGCCTGGAGGAGCTCTTTGTTCAGGAGGGGCAGAGGCAGCTTCAGCCTGGTGTGGTCTGGTCTGAGTTAAGCCAAAGTTGAAGAAGCCAAGATTTCCAATGGCATCCCTTGCCAAGGAGGGTGGAGAAGGCTGCCTGAAGATTGATTGCAGTGAACTGTATGTAAATATGTAGATACATATGGTGTATATTAATATATAGGGTGATACATGCACCCATCTACATATGCATTGCCCATTCTGTCCTTCATTGCCATGCAAGACCCAATCAAGACACTCCTAAGCATGATTTGTGTCTGTTGCTGCAGCTTTCTCACTCAGGTCAGCTGAATTCAGAGCCGTAAGTGCTCGTTTCTGTAAGTGCACTGGGACAGGGGATGCAGGGTGGCTGTCTGCAGTCTCTAAACTGGCTGAACTCGGTTCACACACACACAAAAAAAAGGAAAAGAAACCATTAAACAGCCTGAATTGGAAACAGGCTTCAATAAATCTGCCTTGTGAATGAGGCAAGCAGTGGATGCCTTAGACCACCTGTTGGGATGGGGCGTTGGACGTGCTGGGTGATTGTTGTGTTCTCAGACCTAACCCACAGAAAAATAATGGCATGGCCACAATCCCTGCTCTTGTCCTTGCCATCAGGACAGGCCCTCAGCCACACAAAGGGACAAAGGCAAAGCTGGTACTGGGGTTTAAATGTTTGAAACCAGGCTGGCCCTAATGACTAAGAATAAAAAAGGGCAGAGGACAGGATTAAATGGAAAGAAAAATGGCATTAGGATAGGTATGGATCAAATGCTTGGTAAATATTTTATCTGCTAAAATGTGCTTAATAGCAGTGGAGGAACCAGACCTGAAGGGAAATGGACATGATAATCCAACAGGAACATCTATTGTAGGAGGAATCCCTACTGCACTGGTTAAAATACTGGGCAAACTGCTGTAATAACCAAAATACAGGCTTTGTGACCTTAAAAAATAAAAAAAGATTTTTTTAAAACGTTTGCATTAGTAATAAGGCATCTTGCCAGTCTTCTTTCTGAAAAATCTCTATTAGACTTGTTTTAGGGGAAACAAATTAGAGCTCCAAAGGCAGCTGCCAGAACTGCCCTGCATTTCTGTCCTGCCAGGTCACCTCTCATCAACCACTTTTCATCCCAGCAGCACAAAAGGTGTTGCTCGTGAGGAGGGTTCTCCCAGCAGCTGAAAGCCTCCAGCCTGGTTACAATCCCTGTGCCAGGTGCCAGGGGTGGGCAGGGGAAGGGCTGCTCACTGTGTCCATCTGCATCTGCACAGAAAGAAGGTTAGGGGAGTTCTCCCATATGGAAATGCATTTTATTGTAGCAGTGCCCATGCCATGGCTGGTTAGAGGGGGGTTATCAACAGCCTGAGACAATTAGGAAGGGTCTGGGAAAGCTGCAGGAAAGCTGGAGGGTCACTCATCCCCACAACTTGAATCCAGCTGAAAATGCCAACTCATTTTGGGAACTTCACTCCAGAAGCTGTGACTTGAAACACAGTAGAACTTTCTGCACCATTTCTCTAAGAAGGCAAGATAAAGACTTTAACTCCTGCCATTATTAAAAACATAGTGGCCTCTAAATCTCTCCAAATACAGCAGATATGAAATAAATCATAACGAACAAATAAATTTTGTGGCAGCTAATGGTGCCGTTTGTCGAATTTCACCACATGGTGGCAATAGTAGTAAAGGTTTGATGCGAAAGATTTTTCTGGAAGCTCCCAAGCCATTTAAACTATAAACTGGGCTGCTGTTCAGTCTACCTTGTGGTAAAATATAGCTCTATTTTTTTTGTGTGGAGAAATCAACTGTCACAGCTCCCTTATTCAAAACTGTGCACTTCTCACTCACGTGTCTGGTGAGGACTACAGACAATTTATGAGATTTTTTTTTTAATGTCTTCTTTACTTCTTTCTTTCCCTCCTATCTTTTCCTCCTCCAAAACACATAAGTTCAGCTTCTGTGAAATGTTAATTCACAGAAGGATGTGTTCTCAGAATCAGGAAAATTGCGACATTCATTTCTTTAGCAAATGAAGGAGACCTCATAACACATAAGTTGGCCAAATGTTCCAGTAAGGTCAGATATTTGTATACCAGATTAGTTGCCAGCAGAAGGAAAAAAAAATAGAAGAAAAAACCTCACAAAACAAAATAAATAATAATAATAAAAAACCCCAACCACCAAACAGAATTAAAAAGCAGTATTTTGGAGTTGAAGCATGACTTCATTATAACTCCAGTTGCTAGCGGTGACTGACCAATATTGCAACATCATTTCTAGAGGTAATAATAAACTCCTATCATCTTTCATTCTGCAGAAATACAAACTCAGAGCTGATGTTCACTCACCTCCAGGGTGGAGCAGGGCTGGCTGGTTTGTACCAGGCACAGTGTGCACCTCTTTAGCAGGTGAGGAAACGAGCCACAAGGAAAACAGGATGCAGGTTGCATTTTAGGCAGCCAAATAAATATGCATATTTTGGTTTGTCTGATAGACCTGTGCCCCTTAAAATCACCCTACAGCGATGGTGAAGGCCTTTAGGGTGCTCATCACAGTCACACTGATGTGTTGGTTGGTGCATGAGGAGAAGAACACAGCAGGAGCTCTCTCCCATGCAGAATTTCAACATGACAGCACACACACAGGAGTTAACACCCCATTCCCGTGAGAAGTCCCAGGGATCTGTGGCTGTCCCAGGGGATTTGCTGCTGTTTCAGCCATGCTCCAGCAGCCCCATGCAGCGCTGTCTGCAGCATTGGATCAGCAGTGGCATTTCCTGGAGCACCTGTGTTTTTCTTGGAGGTCTCTCCTCTCCATACTGACCAGACCTGATGTTGCTTATCTCCAGTGATTAGGTCAGCTCATATCTGCAGGACTGGAAGGAATGATATGAAAACATACCATCCTACACCATCTGGGGTGACCTGCCAGGAAGCAGTTTATTTATATGGCATGGGCACTCATGTAGATATGAGCAGGCAGACAGGTGCAGATGGAGCAGGAAAGCCCCCAGAAAAGTGCTTTAACCCTGTGGTCACCCACTCACATTGCCAGGGTGAGTCCAGTGCACACACTCCACTGAATCCCTTGGGAGCCCCTGGCAGCTGCCCAGACATTTGTCACTGCTTCAGTGGTGGCCACATCCATCCTGGCTAGCAGAATAATATGGTTTTCACACCTCCTGGAGGTGATCAAGCTGCTTGGGTGAAATCAGAGGTCACCTGAGGCAGGCTTTTAAAAATGGTCCTTGAATAAAACCCAGGACCAGTTCCCAGATGGTGCAGGGTGATTTGTCAGGGGTAACACCCCTCCTGCCTTTGCCTGAACCACCAGCCCAAACTGCATCATCTGGAGCAACTCCCTGCACATCATTCCCCTGTGACCATCCACCACTTCTCTCCCACATCCCATGCTCTGCCCTTTCTCCCCCTGGCAGCCCTGAGGAAGTCACACAGCCTTTAGAAACTGCAATAGCATCACAGAAACAGGCGATTCTTTGCCAGTTTACCTCAGCTGAGCACTTATTCCCAGCATCCAGGGCTGAGAGGAAGCTTTCCCTGCAGTAGCTGTGCCACTGGTGTGTGCAGCTCAGGCTGTCCCACGGTTCTGCTTCAGGAACAAAGCTGCTTGCAGCTCAGATGTTCGATGGAACAGGATTCCAAGAAGGAAGCCATCAGTAAAATTGATCTCTGTGTCTGAGGAGAAATCTTGGATGAAATCTTCCCCTGCGAGTCCAACAAAAACAGCACATCAGTTACTCCAGTGGATTTAATTTCACATGTAATTCCTGGACAGATGCCCTAAACTGAAAGAGTAAAATACTCTGCTCCTGGACACTGGATTGCATAAGAGTGCGTGCCCACTGCTAAGTCATACACAACTCGTTATTTGTACTCTGCCTGAGACTGCCACAAAGCCCAAGCTCCCAAGGGACCAGTATTCTTATACTGGTTTTCCTAAACAATTAACATAAATCACTCAGAAAGGACCAGAAAGAAAGAGTGCTGGGATCTCACACTGAGACTGCCTCATGTAACCAGGTTAACAATTATCACACATGAAAACAATATATAGTAGCTGAAACTCTGGGGTATGCCCCCAGGATTTCATGGCTGGTTTTTGGATAAGCAGAGGCAAGATACTGGTGGGCTTGAACATCCCTGGAGACATCCTTTGCTTCAGGACTTTGGAGTCTTTTGTCCTTGCTCAGGACAGAACACATCCCTCAAGCACACCTTTTCTGTGTGCCCTTGGTCTAGTATTGGTGCTTTTAACTGAATTCTTTATTTCTCAAGGGCTGTGAATATCCTGGAGAGCCTAAATGGAAGGTGTTCAAACAGCAGAAGAAATCAGTAAGGCAATTTAGTGGGCTATTGACTTACATCACAATTTAACAGGTGTTTGAAGGTCTGTTTGTCATTTAGCTAACTGTACAACACATTCAAGGAAGATACAGACCTTATCCTAATTTTCTCCTTAGACACACTAATCATTACTGTAAGAGCCCATATGAATCAATCAAAGAGAAAACCAGTCAGCAGCTTCAATCCAGTTCATAGACAGAGTGGCTTAGCAGGCACACATAGCAGGACCTGCCTCACCCTTTCTCAGGGAGGGCTGGGCAAAATTCAAACCCCCAAATTTTATAGCTAGGAGAAAAATTACAGTTAATTTTCTGTACCTACTTTTTTTTTTTTTTTCTTTTTTCTTTTTTCTTTTTTTGTTTTTTCTTTTTACTGCATTGAAGTGCACTATGCCCTGAACTGATGCTTGTAGGAGCAGCAGAGCCTGTATATGCCTGGAATATTTGCTGTACAGTCTGTCCAGCACTCACCAGAGCACCAACTTCCTGCATCCTGGGGGAAAGATGATGAGGATCACACAGTCTCACACTGCCCGCACCTGGGGCTGTCCTCAGCAGCACCGTTGAATTGAGTGCCATTTAAAATCAGGCCCAGTTTATGATTTATTGGTGAATATACATCATTAGGTGTTCTGTCAGTTCACTTTATAAAAGTTCCTGCTTTTCTTTCAGTAGACAGAAGTGACCCTTTACAAAAGATTTCCCTTTTCACACCTCAAGCAGTGTTAAGCAATATCCAGTATTCAGTGTCACATCCCTTCCCAGTATGCAAGACGTTCCTGAACACTTTACCTGACTGACCATCATTCAGGCCATCAGAAATCCCTGATTTCTTTGGGCATTTCTCTTAGTTTTACACTTGTCTCAGCTGTATTTGACAGAAAATATTTCAGGTAGCAGGAAGTGTTTAGATGTATTAGAGCTTCCTCACAGTACATATGTTTAGTTAAAGCAGTGCTAAAGAGCAAAGGAGGGTCAGGCTGACACCAGGAGCACACGGTGCCCCGTTATTCCCTTTGTTAGCAGGTGGTGCCTCAGCCAGTTCCTGCAGGGACAGGACATGGCTGTGAAACCTCACCAGGCACAGTGAGCAGATAAACCTGATTCCCATGTTTCCCCTAAAAACAGCCACTTGTTAACACAGTTGTGACTGAGGGCATGCCAGCACACGCTCTCCTCTGCACTGCTGAGATTTCTTCTCCCTCTTGCCTTGCTCAGCTGCAGGACCCAGATTCTCCAGCCATTCCTCCTTCCTTCAAAGAAGGGAGGTGGAAGCTGCTGAACAAAGCCAAGCACAGCCTGTAGTTCTGCTTTTTATCTTGCTTTTGAAGATGCTGCTTAATCTCTCTCTGAACAGCAGCCAGTTCCAAGAAAGCAGGAGAGAGCAAGGTCCTTAGGACGAGATGATGGATGGAGCCATGGAGTTCAGAGCACTTTGTTCAGCCACTCAAGTTCTTTCTTTAGATAATGATAAAGTTAACTGGATCAATTTTAGAGGTTTATAGCAGCAGAATGACTATGGATTGACAAGTCATGAAGTGCATAACCTACTTGGAAGTCATCAGGCTGACACAACACAGACTGTACCTGGAATATCCAGCCCTAGTATATTTTTAATAGACTAATTGTCTTATAGAAGGCATGTCTTAAATAACACTAAAATCAGGGCCTCCCTGTTCAATGTTATCCTGGTTTTATTTTTAATATTACCACCTACTAACCTGGACAATACCCAGGCTTACCTAAATCCATGCCAAAGCACCCATTAACTACTGTGAGCTGGTACTTTTGAGAGCAGGAGCAAATCCCCATGGAGGTAAATTAGTGTAACTCCATTAACTTAAATGGAGCTTTATTTTCTCACAGCAAACAAGTAGCTCCCTGCCTTGGATTCTGAATTAGTCCAACATGTCAAGCAGCACCTCTTCAATGAGTTAAATCTACTCCTGTTGTTCTGATGCAAAACTGACCATAGAGAAATGGTAGAGTTATGTCAGCTTATGTTGGGCTATGGACTCCATAGACATTTCCTTTTTGCCATGCTTCTCTCTTGCTCTTCTAATGAGTATGAAGCTAGGAAATAATGAAGGGGGTTGCCATGGGAGTGTATTGTCCTTGCAACTTGCCCAGCACTTTACCTGCCTAGCTGGAAACCCAGCTGGTCTTCTAAAAGCACACAGTATTCCAATGTTTTACAGACTAATGATATTTTCAGCCCTGACCAACACTGACAGGCTTGGAGAGCCCTTTCCTGTGCACTATTTTTTGTAATTGTTTAATTTTGATATCTAGAGAATAGGGGGTCATGCTGTCAGCAATGTGCACAAGACCAGATTTGTGTCCACATCACTTGTGCAGCTCAAGGTATGCTTCTTAATTTAAGAGGCTGGGGTATTCTTTGAAGAGGGCAGTGGTGTATAAAGGGCAGGCAACATTCTTCTTCAGATCTGTGGTTCTATCCAGATACACCCATTTTTCCCCTTTTCCTTGGGTTTGCAGTCTTCTGAAAGGATCCACCAGAGGTGACCGTGAAACACAAATGCACATTTCAGCAGAGCAGTTTGGGAATGCAAGATGTCAAAAAATATGCAGAAATTAAAAAAAAAAAAACAAAAAAACCCAATCTCGTAGCCAACAATTGAACCTGTTCAAAATTCCTCACTATCATTGTGAGGAATTCCTTGGAATTGCCAAGGATATGGTGCAGGGAAGGGATATGAAAGGAGAGCTGGTGCAAGTCAGGGGGGAAATCCTTGGTTTGAACGAAAGCTTTGCAAATTGCTCTGCAAATTGTGTGTCAGTACAAGTTTGTACAACTTTTCCTCTTTAAGCAGTCGGTTCATTGCTTCCGGAAGGAGAAGCAATGGGGTGAAACTTTGATATTGTTTAACAAAGCAGCCTGTGTGTGAGAGTCAGGGTGAGGTCTTGGCTTTCACCTTGGCTCCTGGCACTCAGGGAAACCCAAGAAAAAGCCACCTTTTCCCAATCAAGAGGCTGCTGCTGAATTTCCAGCCTGGATTTTGGAAGAGAAATGATGGCCCCAGGGTTATTTTAGGTTGCTACCCTGGTTGTAGCAGTTGTGGTGCTGTATTGACACAATCTTGCTTGTTGCTGAAATGAAGCGGCACAGCAGATTCGAAACAACTTTCACAAACTGAAAATCAATATATTGAAATAATTCTTACCCCAGTCACATCTGGAGCATTCTGGTAGCTGCAGCAGCATTGTTAAGTCAGTCTATTGCTGAAGCTTTTCTTTGGACCAACTGGTTCCATGTTCCATCCCACTTGCACACTGGGTTTGGAGTGGTGCAAGTCAGCATGTCCACTCAGCTCACTCATTCGTGCTCTTTCCAGTTTCCATGCAGGGCCAGACGAGATCACTGTTTGTTTGCTTGTTATTTCTTGGTTAGTGCCTCTGACAAGTTCATAAAACAATATTAATGGATCAACCCAGAAAACAAAAGATTTACATATTTTAGCACGCTGAAAAGCAAATAAATTTGCAGTTAGCACTGAGACCAACAGAATAGCTTGTTTGGGACAAAATGCTATGTTTGCATTCAAGTCTGAGAAATTTCATTAATTTTTTTTTTGTTTAACTGGCATTAAGGATGGTGGCAAGTGTTAAGATATTTGTTCTCATTGGAAAATCAAAACATTCTGTTTTGACGGGTGCTTCTTCTGAATGTTTGTTTGTTTGCCTCAGTGGGAACAATTCTGCAGAAATGAGGCAAATTCCCAGTGTTTTCATGTTGCTGAATCTCTGTTTAAAAATAAAAAAAAGGGGGAGAAAAAAGCATCTAAAGCTGTTCCCAGCATTACTTCCAAACTATTACAGAAATTAGAGTAGAATGGTACTGATTAAGATGATTTTGGGGGGTGTCACCCTTGCAGTAACTCTATCCAAGGCAATGGATTTACTCGAGATGACTTTTGGGTCGTGGTATTTCTAAAGCCTGTCTTCAGGGGTTCGTTTTAGAACATTCTTCTTCAATGACATGAGGGTAGAATATTGCAGATAATAGCCCCAATGTTTATAGAAGGCAAAAGAAGCAGGATTTACTCAGACAACAACATGCAGGTGCTAAGGTGTGGGTGCAGATGGGCAGTAGGTACAGCCAGCTGGTCAGGGCAGCAATGGCAACACGTCTGAAAGGGACCTGCCTTTGGCCTCCTCTTCCTCCTCTCACTTCTTGGTTTTATTTTCTTTCATTTGGTATGCCAAGTCCTTCAGCTGTGAATTCTCACTGTGTCATTAGCCCATGTTTTAGGGGTTCCACCCTTTCATTTTGCCAGCCTGTGGCAGCTCCACTTGTGCAGCCCATTTGGGTTACCCAGGAGCCAGACTTCATGCATGGCAGTGAGAGAGAGGACACCCACATGAAGAGCCTCTGAGTCTTTCAGACAGGGACAAGTGTCCTTCCAAAGAGTCCACATGGTTCCAAAGGGGAGGCAGAGGAATTAGCATTAAAATAAAGCGTTGGTTTATGGGAGTTGAAAAAATACACATAACTGGGAAACACTCTCCCCCATAAACTGGAAAAATATCAGCTATTGTGGGCTGTTTGCCAAGGATCCAAACTCTCATGAGCAAGCTTCTCTGAGCTCAATTGAAAATCCTCATGAACTCTGCTGCCACTCACCCATTAGGTTCAGGATGAAGACAAACCCTGGAAGCTGCTGAGAAGTCAGAGAGCTGCCAGCTCTTCCAAATCCAAGCGTGGGACTCAGCCGAGCTTTCCCCACCCCACAGAAAGCAGATGACATCATGTTTGGGCTCGCTCTGTCCATCCCCCATGTGGTGGAAGCAGAGGCAGGGATCAGCTTTTGTTTGCAAGCTTTCACAACAGCAAAGGGCTTGGCAGAAGATCAGGTGTCTGTATCCACATTTGCTAGGGAGCCCAAGGCTGCTGTCCAGCTCCAGCCTGACAGTTGTCCACACTGTGGCACACAAACACACAGCTCCTCTGGGTGGCCTGGTCACGGCATGGGCTCAGTCCACTGCAGGTCACTGGGTCCTGGTGTCCGGCCATGCAGCTCACAAAGGTCATTAAAAACATGCCTTGGGTTGTACATGTTTTACACTTTGCCTGGCTACTTGTCCACAAGTCTGACAGCAGCCACATCTGTCCTTGCCCTTCCCTAGGGGCTGGGGAGGCTGCTCAGGTGTAAAGCTTTGAGCATGAATATTGCATGTAACCAGCCATACGTACAGGGGACATTACCTGTAGGTAGATGTGTGTGTGTGTGTCAGCTCTGGGGAGCTGATCCAAGCAGGCAGCAGGGAGGCAAATGCTGCTCATTGCACAAGCTCCCTGAAGTGAGGAGGGAGTGTAGGACCCCCCGCCACAAAGTGCTTATTTGATTTCATTTTAGATAAGGACATTCCAAAGTTAAAATCCAAGCCTTGATAATGGTGATGAAAAATGAAACTAGTGTTGAATACTCACTGCCATTCCTTTTTTTTTTTTCCACAAAGACATGAGCTAGTTCTTTCTAAATTATAAATAAAATATGATACCTGGAAAAGAAGGAAAATTCAGAGGTAAGGCTCAGCCTGTTGACCTCATTGCTGTGCAGCTGAACAGCCAACACCAGGACACGATTCCAAGACAGATTGTGGGCATGTCCATAGCTGTGCACAGCTGAGAAAATAAAAGACCCTCAGCTAGGGCAATAACCCAGATAAAGCACCACCTTTCCCCTCCACCCCAGCAGCTGGGGGTGTCACTGATTTCCCCAAAGCCACAGACTAGAGTCCAGTGTCACCCCCCAACCATGGCAGTGGGACACATGGGTGGCAGCAGCACGTGCCTCTGAGATGTGCTCATAAAGTCAGTCACCTCCTGATTTTCTTCTTGAGTGGATTTTCACAACTCCAGCTGCACAAGTCAAATGTACCATGTGTTTTCCCCTGGTGCAGGGTGATACTGGAGACCTGGAGGCACAGCTGAGGATGTGTGGGCAAACTGGGCTGGGCTGTTGCTGTTTCCAGGGGAAAGCTGCTGAGGGAGGATTTGGAACATCCAGCACTGATTTTTGGATGTCAGTGTTCTGGAAGACAGAGATAGTTTGGGGGATTTGGTGTGTTCTCTTTTAGTTTAACAGGAACATTACTTTAAGTGATTTTTCTGAAGCACTGCTGATAAGCCTCAACACTGAAATCCAGGTTAATGGAGTAGGGGAGGTTTGCATGGCACAGCCTCAGTTTTGGAAGAAAACCAACAAAGATCAACCTGTTTTAGCCATAAATCTCACACAGGCTCACAGAGAGCCGTTTCAGGCTGCTGTCTGCACAGAGGAGGTTTGGTCTTTCAAAACTTGTTGTATGAAAATCTCTTTTTGCAGTTTGCAAGGGGCAAACAGGGATCAGCTTTGATGCAGATTGCTGGGGAGGCCACAAACCTCTGCCACTGCTTTCCTCCCACCATCCCAATGCACAGGGGGAGGTAACTCAGGGAGAAGCACATGCTTGTTTTCTTTGCTGCTGTTTCAGAATATGGTTTGTAAATTTTAATTCTAGTGATGTCCTGGTGTTGTTTGGTGACATGCTGCCAGAATTAGGACCTGCAGCAGGTGGAGAAGAGCCACTTGTGGGGAAGCTCTTGGGATGTCCCACATTAGGTCCACAAAGTCACGGTGCCTGAATATGGAAAACCTTAAAAGAGTGATTTAAAGGTAAGAACACACACTGGCTCATCCAGGCAGAACCACTCTGCCCCCACCCTGAGCCTACCTTTACTATCTAATTATCAGGACTAATGACTGATTATGTGTCTCCAGTGTCCTCGACCTTTAATAATTCCTGTCCCAATATGCTTTACCGCTTTCCGGGGGAAATGTTATCTGAAGTGTGAAATTAACCATTCTTTTGTTATGAACTCACCACTTGGCCATAGCTGCTACATAGTTTCAAACCTGAAACATATTTGAACTGTTTCCAAGTTCATCTAGAGCGTGACCTTGTGTGTTTTAATAATTATAATTTCCTCAGTAAAGTACAACTCTAGAACCAGAGAAAAAATGTACAGACAGCTGCAGGGGTGGGGATGGCTGACCTTAATGATGAGCTTTACAAATATAGCAGGAGGAAAGCAATAAATCTCCAAAACCAAAGTGCTTTCTCATTTTAACCCCTAGTATGCAGCAATGCCCTGGTGGTGGAGGGGAGCAGACCTTCCTGCAGGCTGCATCATGACAGTGGAGATGGGAATGTGCGAGGAGAATACAGAGGAGGTATCAGACTGATTGTTCTTTTCCCATTGAGCTGCTCCTGTGTCAGATTTTCATCTCCAGAGTGGTGGTGTAAATCAGCTGAAGGCAGCAGGGGTTGCCCCTGCTCTGCAGAGCCCTGGGTATGTGTGCACGTGTGAGTAATCCTCTTGGAATCAAGGACTTGAAAGAGGAGCGCACACATGAGTAATGTTTTGTAGATACAAGGGCTGGAATCTGGGCCACATGGCTCAGGACAAAGAGACATGTCAGTTCTGCATAAATAACACAGGCATTCTGCTTCCAAACTTCAACCTACTTAGCAAGTGCCAGAGTCACTCTTTCCATCCCACGTCTCGGGAAGCAGGGACCGGGACAGCGGGGTGACCTTCACAGGAGCTGGGATGAGCCCAGGGACTGGATGCTGCTGGCACCCAGGGAGAGGTGGGTGCACTGCAGGCTCTGATGGGGCAGGGAATGGGATCTCACTGTGCCAGAGCTGTGCTTGGAGCGTCATCTTGCTGGGAACAAAAGTCTGCTGCAGCCTGCTGTAGGTACCATCCCTGCTGCACGGGAATTTGGACCATAGCAGGAGGAAATAGCCTCTGTTTCTCCTCCAAACACTTTCCCTCTGTACAGCAATCAACTCCTAAAGCCTCAATGAAACGGGGTTAAAAAACAATCAAAGGAGAGAGCCAGGGTGAGAGACCACCCAGGTCAGGGTGCGTTTGCAGGCACACATCGCTCCATGCAGTGTGAGACTTCTCTTAGCCACTTCTGGGAGATTTTACCATAGGAATAGGACTAACACAACACTTGGCAAAGCAAAGACTAATAGTGTGATTGTTCTGTCGGCTTCTTCCCTTCTTGAGTAATATCGTGCTGAGCAGTGTTCGAGTAAGGATCTGAAAGGCCTTTTCATTATTGTATCGAAAACTCCTCTGACTGCAGATCTCTTAATCAAAGGACTTTTATGTAAAGTCACATTTTTTCCAAAACCAGAAAAGTTCAGGCTCAGAGCATAAACATTAGACTCATTATTTAGAAATAGCAAGTAAGTCCTTTGGGTTCTGGTATCAGATCAAAGCTAAAAAATTAAATTGCTTCAGAAAAAAAATTAGTTCATTTTGGGAATCAGCATATTTCTTGTTTGCTTTTTTATTATGGGGCTAAAAAAAGGAGTAGTGAGATTCTGTCAGTGGTTTTCAAGTGTTTTCCAAAACTGGATGGATGCTACATGCTAAGTACTTCCACAGTCTGTGGAGGCAGAAAATATTTTGTTGACATGACAATAAAAACATTCTGCAGACTTACTGAATTATTTTCTCTGTCACCATCCACAGCCACAAGAAAGCAGCACTATGCCCACACTGCCATGGAACAGAAACCTGCTCTCAGCTGGCATTGCCTTTGAACTGAGGTGCTGGAATCTGCCCCAACACTTGGAGGAAGAGATTTCTGTCCAGGTTGTGGGTGAGACGTGGGAAGAGGCCTCAGGTCAGCAGTGCCCTCACCAACATATGGCCTGACCATGCTGTCCCAAAGAAATCACTCCTTTTGGGGCTGCCCAGTGGTAACCACTTTACTAATGGTAGTTTGGAGAAAGATAATTAGTTTATTATTGCTAATGGGTTTAGCACCACTATTCTGGCCACCAGTGCTGTCCATCTTCCTCCAGCCCTACCTGGACTTCTGTCTCCTCCTTGCTTGTGGCCCCCACCTGATTTTTAGGTTGTGAACGCACAAGTGATGGAATTTTTTCTTGGCACAGGTGCAGGATGGAGATGTGGGGGTGGTGGAGAGCCATGTCCCACAGATCAGACACTGCCAGGACAGACACTTTCTCTATCCAAGACAAATCCCACCCTGGAAACAGCTGCTGCTGACAGCAGCTCCCACCCTTCTGGTGGTGGTGGACGCTGAGTCTATGGTGCTGACTGCCATGCTGGCCATGGGCTATCTCAGCAGAGAGGGAGCAAGGGGAGAGGCCAGACTAATATTTGGAATTGCTTTTTTATACCTTTGCCTTCCTGATTTTTTTTCCCCAGCATCCATTACCTGTTGTGCTCACAAGACAAACGTGACCAACCTTAATTCCTGCTGATTTTTGTGAACTCTGCAAGTGCCTCAGAGAGAGGTGGGACTCTCAAGAAGTACCGAGGAGAGCAGGCTGCTTAGGGTTGAGGAATGGCAGAAATGCCCACATGTTTTCTGTTTGTGACACGGTGACTGATGGGAATCATTTAATCACACACTGGGACCGGTTCACTCTACCTTTGCACCAGTCCTTAAGATGTTTCCCTTATCTCTGACTTTCTGTGGACGGCTGGGGCTTTCCCTGCCTTGGTTCCTCTGTCACCTACAGATGGCTTTCAGTGCTTAATCCCTGGGAAATGTGAGTTGTCTCCATGACTCAGCTGCATTTTCCCTGCTTGGCTGTCACACGGTGTTTCATCTTTTCACTTCTCAGTGCCCATCTGCACAAGGAGGTCAGTAATGAGAGGAAAACAAGCATAGCAGGGCCAGCTACACACAGATCCCCAAGTGTTGAGGGGCCATATAATTTCTCAAATGAATGGGTCACATGATACTCATGATACCCCTTTTTTTCTTTTTCCTCCTTTACTGGGTAATTGGAACTTCATAGACATTAAGAATCTGAAACATGCGTAACAGTTCTTTATGTACAAACAGCTTTTTCCCTGCAAACTGAGGGGTTTGTGAGGAAGGGAGTTCTGTGAACACTGGAGTGAGCAAGCACCTGTTTCCCACAAGCGTTACAATTCCCACAACTGGCAGGAGCAGTTGATATTCAGGGTATAAATGCAAATTTTCCATCTCTGCATTGCAGGATTAGCTGCCTTGTCCCCAGTTAAACCTCCTCACTGAAAATATAACTGCATCTTTCCAAACATCCGTGCCCTGCTCTATCTAATAAGTTCTGCCTTCATCTGGCCTAACTTCTGCCCAAATCTCTGCATTTCCTATAAGCTCTGCACTTGAAGACCTCAATTCATCCCCTACACCAGGTCTCCAGCTAGAGGAGACAGGAGGCCCATGAACGTGGGTGGATGGGTTGGTCTCATTGAACGGGAGACACGTGGCCACCAGATTGGCACCATGCCAATGGAAAGGTCCCTGCTGAAGCCAGGGTGTGTAATTTAACCTTGTAAGTTCAGTAACATGGGAACCAATTACACAGAAACCCAAGCTCCAGCAGGCAAGGCTGCACTCTGCTGCTCTTGGGTGAACGACACAAAGTGAAGGTCAGGATTGAGCTGGTGCTGAGCTGGCAGCAGTGCTCAGTCCTCTGGAATTCATGTCCTGTCTTCAGAAAGGAGGAATAACATATAAAAACATCTTCTGGCCACCCACTTCCACGCTGCCACTCAGCCCTGACCCATTCTTTGGGAAATTGCTACTTGAGGAAGGAAAAGATAAATCAGTGTGCATTAGAAAAATAACTTGAAACTCTGGCTCAAGGCAGGGAATCAGAGGAGAGCAGAGTCCAAATTTTCTGCTGGTTTAGTAAAATAGTGTGATACGATCTATTAAGCAAGGGAAAGGAGAAAGACAAGCTCTCCTGCAGGCATTTCTGGGAAATGTGAAGAGACACCTGGGAAGAGGCTTTCTGGCAGAAAGAACTGGGCTCAAGGAGGTAGAAGTGGCCCTTTCATAGATATTTTTTTCCTTAGCTGCATTCAGCACGATCTGATGGAGCTCACTGATCACACCATCACACTTCCCACCGTGGGGAGATGGTGTGTTACAGACCCTTGAACACAGAGAGCTGGAGCTGGGAGCCAGGAAAGCAGCTGGGAAAACACAGCACAGCCAAGGCAACTCTGCACAGGCACCACCAGACGGGGTCTGGACAGGGGGGCCCAGCCTCCAATGACCCTGCACCCCACTCCAGTGACAGCACAGCATCACACCATGGCAGGAAAGCTGGTTTTGGGGAAATGGGAATAGCACCAGCACAAATCACTCCCAACTGAATTGTTCATGGACCTTCAGACACCATCAAAGCCAGGAGCACAGCATGTTCATGGCCAAAATCACTCACTCCATTCTCACACGGGGAGGGGGAAGGGTCAGCAGTGAAGAGATGTTATTCTGTGTTTCAGGGAAATACTCAACCAGAGACCTATTTTTCTTTCTATAAGAGAGTAAATTGGCCATAGCTGCAAATGAACTGCAGGGATCCACTACAAACCAGGATAAAAAATTCATTTTATTTCATTGCAATCAGAAATTAAATCATTTTATAATCTTGCACTTGAAAGTGTCTGTCTGTAAACAAGGACAAAAGGGACATTATAGGCTTTTGAGGAGAACATAAGAGTCTAAGACTCAGGAAGACTTCTGGTTCTCTGAAACGCTTAAGTGGTCACCTAAACAACTTTTAAACTCTGGCCTGCCTTGCATTTTTGCAAGTGGCAGAGATGTTCCACTTCTTTCTAATGCCCAGACTCCACCCTTCAGTGCTCCACTTGATCCCTGCACACCTTGAGCCCTGTGTCACTCTTTGTCTCTGTGTCCTGAGCCCCTCTGAGCAGTTTTCTCTGGGCTACAGCCTCTCTCTGTTTCATATCTGAGCCTAGCCCTTCCCTTCCATATCTGCACTTATAGAGTATCTCTTCTTTTCTGGTATTACTTACTTCTAATCACTCTATAATTACATTGTGGAGCCCTGTCAAGCTCCCAGGAACAAAGCTCAAACGAAGGATGCAAAAATGGACCTCTCTCTCAGGGGAAATTGTGCTATGGCAGAGATGAGGAAGTTGTTTGATCATTAGTCTTATCTAGAACAAATTGCACATAATAACCTTTAATATTTTCCATCAGATTTTGTTCCTCAGACAGACACAATTTTTTTTGAAAATTAAGCTGTATTTAACTGAATCATCTAAGTATATCTGAGTCCCCAAAATGAGATACTTAAATGTGCATTAAAAAATAAACAAATCACTGGTTCACTGAATGTGGCCCTTGTTTCACTGCCCTTGACACAGGCTTTAGAACTCAAAACTTTTGTATTGACTTAAGATAAATGCTGCAAGACCATAAGCAATCCATTGTTCTTATGGTACCCAATAATCTAGTCCTTTTATTTAAATATGATATAAGTAATCCCAGAGCCAATGAAAGCATGGAAAGACGAGGTGCTACGTTCCACAAATACTGTATTGCATGGAAGAGTTTGACTCCTTATCTAAAAAACAGTTGGCTGTGACCGTATTAACAATTATATTATCAGTTTTCCTTGGCAACATTTATGTGTCAAAATGTATCATGGGTTTCACAGCTTAGTTCCAGAAATAGGCTGTGGTCTGAGGTGACATCATACCTTCCTCCATAAAACCTCCATGAACACTTGTACTCCCAGCCCTACGCTGGACCTGCTCAGGCCATTAAGGCATAACGAGCTCTTCCCACCATTCAGCATCCCAGCTTGGCCCAAGGGTTGAAAAGTTTACCAAAACAGCACATTTTGTGCTGGAGAACAGGAGATTTTGCTATGGCAGGGCAGGAGAAGCTCAGAGAACGCATTAAAACCGTGACCACTGAGCAGTGAGGAGGCACCAGGGGCTGTGGGTGACTGGACGGGGCTGTTGGTTCTCTGTGTGATGTCAAAGGATAAAAATGTGTCAGAACTGGGAGGTGCAGCTCCCTCTTTCCCTCCTTCCCTCTTTCCCTCCTTCCCTCCTTCTCTCCTTCCCTCCTTCCCTCCTTCCCTCTTTCTCTCCTTCCCTCCCTCCTTCCCTCCTTCTCTCCTTCCCTCCTCCCCTCCCTCCGCGCCCATCCGAGGATGAGCTGCGCGATCGCTCCGCCCGCTGCACGGAGCAAGGAGAGGTCATGAAAAGCCAGGAGCAGGCAGAGCTGAAATCCTCCTCTGCAAAGCCTGGCTGGGGTTTTTAAACACTAAGGAACAGGGTTCTTACAAAGGAAGCCTTAGAAAGTGGCGTTGTGAAACTGCATTGCAAAATTCAATTAAGAGAGGTTGCAAACAGCTACGCAACAATGCTGTGCTGGAGTCTGGGTGCCATTTGGGTGATTCATCAACAAACATTGCACTGTCTTCTCAATTTTCTAAAATTTTTTTTGTGTCTGTTCAATTTTTTCTCAAGTGCATATTAAGGAAAAATTCTAGGATAGTTTTATAGCATTCAAAGAAGAAAGGACATAAGGCATTCTGTCACTCCTGTCCTTCAAAAAGTAATGAAGGATGAAGTATAACAAAAAGGATGTAATACATTGTCATGGTCAGTTCCTTGTCTTCATGAAAGAAGCCACACACTAAAACATTTTCCTTTTATTTTGAAGGACCAGTTTCCCAGGTCTCAACATAACTGGATTTTACCTTCAAAATCTAGGAAGTTAGGAGGTTAAAAAAGAAACCAAACAAACAAAGAAAATCCACCACTGAATTGAAAAGTTGTATTAGGAATCACTCAGGAAAACTAAAACAACGAAGCTAAACTTTGAAATTGAGTGTTTGGACCACATTAAACTCTGGGACTTTGTTACTCAAGTTTTAGCCATTCCAGTTTTGATTTCATTTACTTTGGACAGGAGTTCAGCAGCAGTGAAGTTAAGGCACTTCTGTCAGGAGATGAAGAGAAGCTTTATAACATACTTTAAGACTTTTAGGGCTTTTTTGGAAGCTTCTGTGTACTTCTTCATTCAAACTGCTCTTCACTGGACAAAAAACATCTGAATATTGGGATGGTCCTATCAATTCCTAAAGAAGTTTGGAAGTGACACACAGCCCAAAATAAAGATATATTTAAAAATTTCTTGGTTTTTCTTTCTTTTGTGTTTCCTTGTTTTTCCCCTCCAAAAGTCAGAAGCATAATTAAAAAAAAAAAAAAAAAGGAGGGGGAAATACAGTGGAATTGCAGAACAAACAAGATGGCAAAATAACAGAACTATTTTTTAATAAGCTGGGAATTTGCCTCAGTATGCAGTTCTTGGAGGAGAGGAAGTTTCTGTGAGCTGGCCAGATTCCCCGTTGCAGACATATGGACACCTGGAAGAAAAGACAAAAGGAAGTTTTATTCTTGTATAATCCTAAGGCTACCTTTTTGTGACAAGGCTAAGCACTCCTTATTGAAGGAAGATTGAAAGATTGCAGAACCTGTAAATTGTAGCTTTAACTGGTTACATTATAAAGAGGCATAAACTTGGGATCTTTACTCTTCCTGTGAATGCAGGATAAATCCTTCAACATTGATGGAGATACAGAGTAATAAAGTTGTTTTTGAGAGGATAGTGCAGCTGGTGAAAATAAAATACACTGAGAAAAGTGAAGTGGGGATGGGGAGGGAGAAGAAGGGGAAATTCTATAAATAAAACCTATATTTGAGTTAAGCTCTTCTTGATCTTTAATGAGTTATGTTTCCTAAGGGAAGAGAGGAATAAGAACTGTGACGAGGGAGACAAATACTTGTTGAAAATTCAGAAAGTATTTTCCAGGGTCCCAGCCTTGAGGCTGAATGGGAACAGACCTGGACTCACCTGAGGGAAAATACAAGATTAATGAGGAGAACTAAAAAATCCAGGAGAGAAGAGAGATGCAGAAGTGTGTTCCTCTCACTGAGACTGAGCATGGGATAGAGGAGGATTAGAACCTAAACACTGTTCATGTGTCAACTTTTTTTCAAACCTAAGCTATGGAAAGCTTCTTAGCTCTGGGATGATTTTTCTGGTCTTTCTAAACCTTAATTAGTTAGCCATTAATTCCCTATCATCATTATTTATTTTAATCTATTACAGGGAGGCTTGGATGATCCGTGGAGCTGTGGAAGGGAGCTCTGGAGCACCACAGACTCTGTTCCATTGACACTGCTGTGGGGGCCCAGGACAGGAAGAGGTAGCAGTTGATGCCGTTTATTCTGGGTTCTTTTTTAGGCTGGGATGACCTGAATTATGCCTAAATGCTGGCAATTGGCCTCAGCTGCTTTACAGGGTTCTCTGGTAGCTCTGGGCAGTCTTGCTGGGGACATCTGTGGTGAAAAAGCAACAGCAAAAGAACCATCCTGCTTCATCAAATGTTCCCTGAGCTACGTGTGTTATTAAACACATTCAGCGTGTCAGGCATCTTTTGTTCTTGGGATGCAATGGGGACATGACACAGAACCCTCCCTTGATACAGGACTCCTGGAAGGGGACATCCAATGCTACCTCTGACTTTAAAGGGAGCTGAAGTTCAAGAAACAAGTAGGAGAGTGGGGAAATCTCAAACCTTCTCAATGCACCAAAAAGGAAGGGGTCTATCTCCTGCCCTTCCCTTGGAGGGATTTTCTTTAAAATGAAGTCATCATGTTATGAGCAAAGCATGTGCTAATGTGTGTGGAAGTGTGTCACTCAATTAGATGTCACCCACCAGTTGTGACACTCAGTTTTTAAAGGAAATGTGTTTTGCCATCAGGACTTGCTGCACTAATATTACCAGGACTCATTTTCATACTCCATGATCTGTAAGTACATCAACTTAAACAGCAAGGCTGCTGTTACAAGGGAGCATGTGATTATCTAAAGGCAATAATAAAGTCAAACAGGCTGCAGGTGTTTTATTGGAGTGCTTCAGAGGCACTTTCTCATTAGGGATTGACACAGATGTGTCTGTACATTTCAGAATTCATATTGGGTTACCAAACCTCTTAACATGTGTTTGCTGGGAGGCATTAAAAATGTTACCATCCCCCTCGTGAGGTGCTTGGATAGGCTGTGTGTGTCTCAGTGCAAGCACAGCTCTTCAGGAGCTGTTTGTGTGCTCTTGTGACCAGATTTAAACTCTTTGTGGATGGCCCAGCCTCTGGCATGGGTAAGGATGGGGAATGCAACCACCTGAACGACATCTTTTAACACTGCACTTTGTTTCTCTCACAGGGCGTGAGAAACAGAGCATCTACCAGTAAAAGGCATCTCCCTTTGCAGTTAGAAATAAATGTTTTCATGATAACTCCCAAATATTTGATGAGGGCAGAATTTTTCATTGAAAAATCTACAACACTGAAGGTACCTTCTTCCCACTGGCACACTGTGGGAACCACAGAGCCTGTATTTACTTGTCTATGAGAAAAAGAAAGCAGTGAACCTCTTGATGTTCTGAGGTTTGTGAAAAAGGAGGAGGTGGAGCAAAGTGTCCCCTTTCAGAAGGATCTGCCACACTCAGCTGAACTTGATAAAACACACAGTTTTAGTAAATCATTAGTTTGAATAGAAACGTCAGATATCCACCACCACGGAATGGTGGAAAAGAGCAGAAAAGGAGGTTTCTGTTCACATATTCCCCAAGGTTTGTTTCACTCTGTGCCAGTAGTTTGCTAGGGCACTTCTGCCCATAGAACATTCCCATGGTTGATGGCTTTTTTTCACACCAGAAGGGAACAGGTAACAGCACTCCTGGTCTGTCTGGAACATGGGATTTATGCAGTCACACACATCCTGTCCTTGGGTGTCTCAAGTCAACTTGTGTCAAGAAAGTGCATTTGTCAAACACATCTGTTGACTTTTCTGAGCAAGTTGCACAAGATGCTCACCTCTTCTTTCTAAAAAAAGGATTGTGTTGCAGCCAACATTGCTATCAGAGCTCAGGAACAAATAAATGTGTGGCTCATCTCCAAGGGGCTTTCCCTCCCATTTCCTCACAATTGACAAAGAAGCCAATGTTGTTTAAGAGTAAGACAGGATGACAAATCCTTGCATGTGCTCTACTTTGTAGCTGTCTGAGCCTGCTGCTGCAGAGTTGTCTTAAGAATGACGGCATTATTATATATTTCCTGGCACAGACAATCTAAACTGATGCCCATTTTCTTCCATCTGCCCTGGGAACTGCAAGGAAAAGAACACACAATTGTACCCTGGATGGATTAAAACAGGAAATATCGTCTAAAATGATGGAAAAGTTGGTTGTCAAGCAAAAAAAAAAAAAAAAAAAAAAAATTAAGATAATAATTGAAAATATTAACACTGGACAGATTTCTGTTGTGGTCCATAAGTGAATGTAAAACTGGAGTCATCTCAGTAGAGCAATTGTGTTGTGTTATGTCACAGTGTGGCCCCAATTACCTCAGTTCATTCAATGACATCCTTTGGGATGTCTGCAAGCAAGAAATAGTTGGGTGGGGGATTGATTTTTTTTAACTGATGTGTATCCAGCAGAGGAAATCTTGACCAATTAGAAAGAAAAAACCAGACAGGTGCCCATCAAAGGATCACAGTGCAGTCTTAAAGTTTGTCCGAATTCACCTAATAACAAATGACAAATTAACCCAATCCATCTTCTTGGGGAGCCTGTTAGGCTTGTAGGCAAAGGAAACCAAGCTGTGCCATGGAGGGATCCCAGTTTGCTGCAGCCAGAAGGAGCTGCTCCTCTGCCTGGTTAGCTGCTCTCCTGAGTCTGAGATTCCCCTTCTCCAGGGAGCCAGGCTGGAAAGGAGTTTGCTGTGGAAGCTGCTACTGCAAAGTTTAGATCTGATAAGAGGCAGAGACAAACCAGAGCCAGCTAACAGCTCTCTTCCTCCTCCTGGTTCTGCCACTTACCTCTGGCTGCTCTTCTCCCACGTTGTGCATAAGGCCGGAGAAATATGGGTTTGCAATTGTGTGGAAACTCCTTGTAACCTCTGACATTACTGCCAGCTCCTCATCTCTCAGAGCCTACTTAAATTACAATAAAACAGCCCAAAAGTCCCCCCTTCTTCCTCCTGTTTCCTGTAACTAGAATTAAGCTCTGCCCTTACTCCCAGAACAACTGTGGGTTTATGAGCTACCTGCATGTCAAGAAATTCCTCCTGGGAGATGCATTAATGGATGAGAAACAGTAGTACTGAGTGAGCTGGGGAAGAGTTTGCACCTGGAAGGGAGGTCTGATGGAATGATCACTGGATTGTGATGGTGAAGGCTGGAATGTGTCCTTGGATGTCCCTGTGAAATGGAACCATCTGGACACAGCCCTGGGCAGGCTGCTTTAGTTGGCCCTGCTTGAGATTGGCTTGGACATGGTGACCTTCAGAGCTCCCTTCCAACCTCAACCATTCTGTGATTTTGGCAGCACATTGATGAACTTTGTTTTGCCCAATTTACACAATTTCTCTCTGCTTTCGTATCTCTGTATGGCTGTAGCCCCCATTTCCTACACTTAGTCACCCATTTTATGTATTAGAAGAAAAGAGCTTCCTGCCTCACACATGTCTTCTGCTGAGACTTGCCCCAAACACCTCTTACGTTGACAGACCTGTAAATCTGATGGCACTCTCCATTTTTCTCATATCTTTGGCTTGGGGGGGAGGTTCTGTGGGGAGATGAGGCACTGGGGACTGGAATATTTTTCTCTATTTTGCTTTCTGGGGTTAAATATATTGCTTTTTCTTGGTTTAGACTGGCAATTTTCCCACTGACACCCTGGGTGGTAACATGACCATGCTGAATTCAGACTCCCTCTTGGGCTCACTGGAGACAGAATTTCAGCCAGTGTCTTCTGTGGCATTGCCCTAGGTCAGCTCTAACATTTAGGATCCTTGAAAACGACACGTAGGTCCCCTGAAGGTCCTCTTCCCACTAAGATAACTGATTTAGAAAGATCTGGTCTTTGATTCCTGGAAAATTATTATCTGTATTCAGAGGGATGCACATAACTGAATATTTCGTTGGATGATCTGATCTCCTCTATGACTCACTCAATGTCATTTAACTACAGAGTTCTCTAACTCCTTGATTACGAAATGCCTTATCTGTAGGCATCTAGTCACCATCTGAAGGCTTCAGGAGACAGACAGATGAAAAGCACTCCTTCATCTCTTTGCTGTATTTCTTTCTTAGACTTCAGTCTGTTACATCCTCTTTACAACCTGTCAATGAACACAGTAATGGGAGAACATGAAATACAGGGAGACTTCAGTGATTTAGAATCAGAATGAATGGTATCCCTCAAAGTTAGGGGCATGTGAAACTAATCAATATGTATTAGAGTGTTCTTAATTTTGGGAGAGAATTTCAATGGGGTCGTTTGGGAAGATAAACAAACTTGCTTTCACATTGCTGAGATTTTGACTTTGTTTTTCAGTTATCAAAACACGCCAGCCAGCTCAGAGACTAATGAGAATTCCACCCACCAAAACCAAATTATGTTTCTAATGAGCAGAAATGGTTGAAAATTCTGAGTTCTGAGTGCTTGATGAAAGTGTGTCGATCACTTAATTTTTCAAACAGGAAAGAATAGATTCTGATGTAAATATGGTCAAAGACTCTTTTCCATACCAATTTCCTGTGTAATTAATAACATGTTGGGTTGGGTTTGTTCCTTTTTTAAGTACAGAGGTCTTCACAAAAGTTGTGGTTGATCCTGAATTAGGATATGGTTCATATAAATGTAACACCCAAAGAAAGAAAACCATAAATCAGACAGTCTAGTTTATGATCATAAAAAAGTTATTACCTTTGCACTAATGCTTTGTCTTCACTAGGAGAAAAAAAAAGGGAGCTAATTTATAAAAAACAACGAAAATATTTACTTAAAAATCAGGTGGTTGCAGCTCGTACACCTATCCAAACTCCACTAGCATTTGGCTATTTTGGTGTAAAAATACATAGGGTTTTTTGTCCTGTAAAGTCACATGCTGAGATCAGGAGGAAGATATGAAAAAAAGGTCAGTAAAGATCAATCTTTGAGAGGGACAGATTGCCCATTAATGAGTGCAGTAGACTGATCTCCACAGAAAGAATAAAATTTAGTGATTGTATCTAAGAAGTATGAATGTTTTTCTTGTCAAATGTCATTCCCTTTAGAACTTGGCAATAGTAACTTTCTGCAATTTTCTTTCAAGTGAATTTCAGCCGGGCTGTGACTCTGTGTGTAATCGTTTTCTCATGATGGTAGTAAAATTTGACATATCAACTGTATATTTATAATGGAAATAAACTTCATTATGGGTCCCCTAAGGGATCTGATCTAAATCTCACTGAATGAAAAATGGAAAGACTCCCATTGACTCCTCTGATCTTTGGTCAAACTATTGTAGCTGTAGAATTCTCTCACTTTCCCCCTTTATGCTGTGCTTTTGGAAACCACTCGTATTTTAAATCTGTGCATCCGAGTCATCTCTTGTTTTCTTCCCATTGTCTCACAGAGCATTAGAGGTGCACTTGCAATGTAAAACTGAAAAATTATCCTCTTGTTTCAGTGCTGTTTTCTTGGCAGCAGAGTGTACAAGTATGACAGGGCTAAAATCCCAAGTTTACTTTAGGCTGCACGGAGCAAATCTCGCAGGAAGGTAACGCTGCCTTCTGTAGCATCATGACCAGTTCCAGGGGAGTAGAATTTGGCCCCATTTCTGCAAAATAACTGTGGCTTTCCTTAGCAGCCTGATCATGTCATAATTCACTTTAATGCTCATGTATACTGGCCCAAGGGCTTATATAATTATTATGCCTGTCTCATCATGAAAGATGGATAACTCACACCTGAATACAAGAGTAGGAGCCTGTTGTTTTGTTTAGATTTTAAACATTTTAAAATCATTATTAAATGAGCAAATTACACATGCCCTGCAGAAGAGGGTACAAGTCAAAGCTATCTGGGTACTTCTTTACTGCTCCTGCCATGGATTTTGAAGAGTAATATTTCATTAGTAGGAAGCATTGACTAATAGGATTGTGATGAATTTATCTGCATATAGTGCAGGGAGTAAAAAACAAAGAGAAACTCATTGGACATAAATTGCATTCCAGTGGGATTTCAGAATATTTCATAGATCAATTAATACTTTACCCTAAGCCACAGGACGTCATATTCATGAGGGACTCTAATTATGCAGATGTATGTCAGGAGTGTTATTTACAAAAAGGGTTTCTGAATAACCCAGATGATCATTACTAGTTAAGATAAAGTCCCAGAAGGGGAATCTCCCTTGGCTGGGAAGCAGAGATTCCCACATTAGCTGGGTCTGCAACACACATGAAGGTGACAAAAAATCAAATATTCTATGAAAATAAGTGTCAGGGAGATGAAGATGTATAAGCCCTGGGGAAGTGGGTAAAAGGATGTCTTTCACTTCCACAGCCTTATACCAAGGTCTTTGGAGGTTTGCAAATGGAGGTATTAAAACCCTGGACTGTGGTAAAATGGAGAAGATGCTGCAGACATGGGATAATACAGGATTCCTCATGAAGGAAATGTGCCATGCTGATGGAAAAGCTCCCAAGGGCACTGAGAAATCTGTTTCCAGTCACTCCACATAAATTGCACAGTTCCCTTCCTGCCTCACTGGATACATTCAGACCTTCACTGTTAACAGGTGTATATTTAACTTTGTGGGGGTTTTTCTCTGATTAATTTCATACTTGAGCAGATAACTATTGTAAACACTGTGAGTATTGGTTGTTGTAGGAACTGGAAGGAGTAGGAGTATGGGGCTGTAAAAGGCAGATTCTTCCTTTTATTTTCCCTATACTTTATGTTAATGATCCTAATTTTCTTTCTTCTCCAGCCAAATCAGCAGAATTTGTACTAAGACAGGTACTAAATGACTGCATTATTCAAGGCCAGCTCCACTCCTGGGGTCACTGTCACAGCTGACTGGCTGTAGGGTTCTAACATCCTCCCTCCTCACCATGAACATGTGACAATTAGATCAGCTTTACCTCCTGTGAGGAAGAGGACGAGACAAGGGCTGAGTGTTCACATCCTGCCTTCTCTGACTCAGAAATGTCCAAGTTTTGAGCTGCCACTCAGGCAACTTCTGCTCTTCTGCTGCTTCGACACAGCCAATTAACTGAGTTCCACAGCTTTTCTTTCTCTGTCACCCTGGTGGCAGATGTCATGTCCAAAAGACTTTGGGAATTACAAATATTATAAAATCCAAAGTCCTCCTTTGTCACAAAGAAAAGTAGATAAAAGCTAAGGAGGCCAGAAGCTCTCCACTACTGACTGTGCTGATTTAATTACTCCTGTCTTGTACTTGTCTTTGCCCATGCAAAAGAAGGTTTTAGTTGGAGGATACCTGGGTTGATGCTAATTGACCCATCCTGGCTGCAGGAGCTTTTATCTTTGTGGCAAAGCCAATCCTAAATCAATATCATCCATTTGGCATTTACTTTCAACCCAGCCCAAAGTGAAAGCTCAGATTCAGGCAAGGCTGTGCTCTGCTTTATGCTGTAATAGTGCTCAGAGAGGCTACAGCAACATTCCTGAAAGCATAAACCCTTGTGACCCACTGGAATCCAAGTCAAAGTGACACCTCCAGCTTCTTCCACAGTGTTTGATAGGTAAAACTCAATAAACTGAGTTTATATCAGCTATTTCCTACAATATTCCTCATAACAGTTGTCTTGCATTTTGTCTGAACGCTACCCCACCCTCCATCACCCTGCAATGACAACAAAACACAGCTCAGCCCTGTCATCTGTTTAATCTTCTTCTGCTATTACAGTCACCTGCCATGGCTGATCAACTTTAATCCTTACCTTTTGCCAGATCTTTGTTCTCTTGGTGAAATATCTCGGTGCATCTTACAAGTCCAAGGATTTGCAGGAAAACAGAGGGAAATGTCAGGCTGAAAGCAGTGGAGGCTCAGCCTGTAAACTCCTGAGGATGGCAGGGAGCAAACAGGGCGATTTGTCCCACTGGAATGTTTCAAAATCATGGCTGGCAACTGTGGAGCACGCAAATATCAAAAGGAAGTACGGGTTAAAGGGAGAAACGGAGTAAAAGAATGTATCCTTTGTGCGGGGAGGTTCTGCGTTTAACAGATCTCTGCCGAGTTACTTAATAACACACCAGATGCCAGCGACCTTATGGAAAAATGGAATTACTTAGGACTCAGGCGTCAGAATGTTCACAGGCATTCCTCCTGGCTGACCGTGCTTCTGCCACAATAGCTCGAGTTTTGTGTTCCCTCTTCTCAGTGTTTCTGTTGAGGGTGTCTGTAATTGTGGCTCTGTTTGCCCTGGAGCAAAGGGACATTCATGTGCCACGAATCTCAGGCTGGGGACAGAGCCCTGCCATGCCACCACTGCTCTGAAAGGGAGAGCTTTCAGTGAACCCTCTCCTCTCAACCATCAGGTCTTGCACTTTACCAGGGGCTGTGAGTAAAGCTGAGCAGGAGGAAAATCGTTTCCCCCCAGCACTAATCACATTAAGAATTTCAAGCCTGGATGCCAGGAGGGTGATGAATAAGAGCTAAACCACCTTGATGGATCTTGAAGGAATTTCCCTTGCCTTGGAAATGGAGCCCAGCCATGATAAGAATTGCCACAGCTTTCTTCACGGGTGGACCTTCAAAGAGATTCCTCCTTCAAGGTGTATCAGGCAGGAGATTCTGAGGAGAAGGGGGGTATTGGGGCTTTAGTGAGGTAGTGGTTAAAATTTTAATTTTATCTCCCGTCATTAAGACAACAAAGCTGCCCCTCTCACACAGCTCTGCCAGACCATTTCAGACAGACTGCCTGAAGCCACCCACTCCATCTCCTGCAATCCTCCCTCTAAAATACTCTGTATCAAAAAGGTTTCTGAAGCAGCTGCCCCAAATTCTCCATCACCACCTGGCCTTTTTTTATTTTTTCCTTAGCCCAGCACTTTTAAAAGTCTTTACAAAATTAGTGCAGGACTAAATATCTGCTGTGACCTGGGAAACTGAAATTCTGGGAAAGATGGAATGAGTTTGCAATTTTTAGATATTCTCCAGTAATTTTTTTATTATTTCTTCATGAGCAGCAGGGCATTAAACTTTGACTGATTGGGTGTTTTTCTTGATTAACTTCATTGGCTCACAATTGGGTTTTATCCATGGGTGCCAACTTCTGTTCCCCAATCAAGTCCAGCATCATTAGCTCTGTCATCTGCTCTCAGCTAGAAAGACTTTTTACCTTCACTCAGGTCCTTGCTCTGGACTCTGCTGAAATAAATTCCACTCCAGTTATTGTTTGACCTGCAAAGGACTTCATATATATCAAGTTTTTATTTTGCAACCCAGAGACCACTTTGGCTGTGTGGTTTAAACATGATCTGGATGTAAGGGCCAGTATTCCTGTAATTCCTGCATGATTTTGCCAGCAGATTATGAAAGCTACCAAAGGAATGAAAATGGTGTTAAATGAAAATTGAAGACTCATCTAATCCCATGTCAGCACAACATTTTAAATAGGGCCTAAAAAAACACAGTTGGGTTTTATATGAAAGAGCATTTGCTAAAAAATAAACTACACAAAATATGTGTGCACTTCAAAACAACTGACCCTTGGGCACATCAGCCTGTGGTCACATACATGAAAGCAGGGAAAGCTGTGTTATTTCTCTGAACTGACAGAGGTGTTAAGAGGCACCTGGGTCAGGAGCCAGAACTTTCACTGCTGCTCCCAGCTCATCTTGGCTGCATCAGCTCAGTAAACAGAAGTCTGTGGGAACAGAAAGATTCCCAAATTTGTCTGGCTTTTTCCAAGTGCATTCGTTTTTCTCTCTGAATTCCTGAGTCCTCTTCTGAGAGGGTTTCAGGAAGAACAACTGGAAACAATATCTTTTCTACAGATGGGAGGAAACCTGAACTAGACAGATCCCACCCACTCTCTGTGCTTCACCTTCTCCCAGTCAAGTCACAACTCTGCTTTAAGCAGATCCTTTGCTTGCACTGCATTTGTGCTGTGGGTGAAGCCTCATTGCTAAGGAAGAGCAAGACTCTCCTGAGCCATCAGATTAAGTGCTTTAGTAGTTTAACACTTCCAAGATGCTTTGGAGCAAAGGTGTGAGGATCTAATTTGGTCTTAAATTTCAGTATCTGGGTCTGTGGGCTCTTGTCTCCTGCGCAGCCAGGAGGAGTGGAACAATAGGAGTGGTGATGAGCTTTCCTCAGGAACTCTGGCAGGGACATTATCTGCCTAATGGGATTAGTATGGTAAATACCTTTATGGTGCAAAGCTAAATAAGATGATGTTGATACCATTAAATAAATAAATAAATGCATTATTTTTAAGGAGTCGATGTGATTGAAACATGGCTCTCCTTGTCTGCCTGCACTTGTGATCCTGTTGTGGAGTGGTCTGTGGTCCTGTGTAAAAGGGTTTTTATTAACTTCCCTATCCTGTATACTCATTTTACCTCCTCCTCAGCTTCTCACCTCAGCTGACTTATGACAGGCACCATCCACCCTATCTGGAAGGAAAATAAACTGTCCTTGTGCCCTTCTTGTTAAAAAGCAAGTGTTGCTGGTGCTCCAAAGCCCTGAACTGGGAGATACTGATTGATTTACAGTATGAACAATCTCATGAGGAATCCCTTACATCATCAGGTTGTAGATTTAATTCTATTGAAAATAACTTTCTCATCCCCCAAGCACAAATTAATGACTCAGTAATTTACTGAGTCAGTAAATGCTAAATCTTTCAATAGAAGAGAAGAGGTGAAAAAGTATTCTTCAGAGGAGCATTAATGTGTTGTCCTCTTTATTTGGTGGAATAATCACATTAATTAAGGCAATTTTAATTAAATTATTTTCACCTAGACTGACTCCCAAAATTGCAGTTATTAACAATAAGAACACTAATGGCTCATCTATGCTGCAGTGGGTTTTAATAACAGCTGTGCTAACTACAAGAGCTTGCACCCCACCAGATTTTCAGATTAAGCAAGTGGGTGTGTTGCACCCACTGCACTGACAGAAATGTCACTATTGTCCACTTTGTTTTTATTCCTGCTCTTTCTCCACAATAGCCCAACTCACTGCATACTTGTCTTCTTTGTCTGCCTTGACATTTGGTCCCACACGACCAAACAGTGTCTGGTTTGAGGTGACCAAGTAGGAGCTGGTTGCACTTCAGGTTCACTTTTTCTTTCTTTTCCAAAGAGGTCTGCTTGATAACAGAGCAGTGAGGCATTTCTGAGCACCCACTGTGGAAAAGAAGCCCCTACCTACATTTTTATGGTCTGTCCACACATGAAAAGGTGCCTTTACAAGATGTCCTTCTTCGTACTCTAAACATGAAACCTGTAATTAAATAGGAAAAGCGAAGTTACCGAGCAGTAAGGACTAAAAAAGCTTGTGCCTCAATGGTGTTCTGTTTCTAGGAGCTCAGGTTTAGCCTGAAAGGATGGAAATGGTGCAAAAAAGCAGGTCACAGCTATTTCTAGAAATTGTGGAAGTGATTGGAGCCCCTTGACGCCAGGAACTGGAATTTCCAGACAGCAAAGCAGCACTAAGGTAGACTGTATCTGATGCCAAGGAGCTGGCAATTATTATTAATTCAACCACAAGTAAGTGCATTTCAGGTAGGATTAAAAGGCTGAATTAAGAACACAATAGCATGGACAGTCAGCTGAGGGTGGCAAGGCAAGCTCTGGCCATTGGAATGTCTCATGGAAAACAGGTAAAATGGCATAAACACAGATCAAAGTGATTCAGCTCTTGGAAGTCTTTTTTTCCCTCTGTTTTGCAAATGAAGGCACTTCATAATATAGAAATTCTTGTGATTAGACTAGATTAAGTTTTTAATTACTTCTGCAATCTTTCTTGAAAGGAGACCTGAAATAGAACAGTGACTGTTACTTATATAAAATACACATTTTACAGTCTTCCTAATTACATGTGTTTCACCAATAGTTATTATGCACAGCCAATTAAGCATGCAGCTAAAACACCTTAAATTGCATACCATGGACAATACTGAGTAAATAAATAATTAGGGAGTTATTAAAATGCAAATTCATAACATAAAGGAGTGATTATGGAAGAAGAAAGTATTTTAGTTCACGACTTATTGACCATATCAGCTCTTCTGGTGGGTCCTTCTGCATTAATGTGGATGCTGCTGACACAAAAGGCACAGCAGCAAAATGGTTTGTTTTGGTCAATGCCTAATTACTCACAGCTTTTAGATCCTGAGGTCTTGACTTACTGGATTTTAATGGCTCAGAAGAAAAAAGGAAGATCTCTGCCCACTCAAAATCTTCATAACATTCTGGAAAAATAACTTTTTCTTTACCCTCATATATTTTCTCTGTATCTATCATTGTCTATCATTGAAAATTAGTAAATTTTCCCCTTTTTTCATATTTAGCTCACAGAAAAGGAACCATCATGTTTTCCAGACTTTGTGTCAATGATGTCTGGGATCAAGGGGAGTTTGGGCATCAGGAACTGGCAAAGATCCCATCAGGGTTGTGATTTTTCAAGCTCCAGATGGGTCCTACCTGATGCCTGGGGTCCTGCTTTGCATTCATGGAGCTGCCTTTCACCTCCAGCTTCAGCTGTTCCTTGTGGCTTTTGTACACAAAGCTCAGCAATGGGACCACCCTGCCCAAGAGCTCATCCAGAGCAGCACCAGAGATTGTCTTTTATGAGCAAACACATTTTAGTCTCTTCAAACAGAATACATTGGATGTTCACATATGAAGGTGTCTTGAAAGTGCTGTCCAGGGAAGTCTTTGCTGGGCGTTGGGTTGTTCCAGGGCCTCTTTTGTCCTGTTTAAGTAATGAAGAGACAATTTACAGCTCATGCAGTAAGGCATGCTGTGTGTGCTGAATGAATTTTATTCATATAAGGAGCTGACTCTGATTTCTTAAGCTGATAGTGTTTTCAGTTTTACCTTAAAAGTCCTCTATAAAATGTTTTAAATAAAATTTGAAACCTGAAGTTTCTTATAAATACATTTTTCAAGATGTAGGAGGAAATTTCTATGTGTTTCTGCTCCTACAAATGATATTAGCATTATTTTATTGACATTGATTCCAGCTTTGTTGCAATAACTTTCTTCTGGTTCTGTGTTCTTTGCTACGACTTGGCTAGACTTGCCTAGAAAACCAAAATTAGAAGAAGAGTTGCAGTTCAGAAAATATTTATTGCTATACTAATTACATATAAAAGCAATTTTTGCAAATCATATATTGCAAAATTCCTCCAGGAAAAATAAAAAACCCCCACATAGTAGTTGGAATAAAACAGCTGGTTACCTTTCAGTTTTATTGGCATGTACAACGTGATTGCATCAAGCCAACTCCTCAGCTAATGAAAACTAGCAAAGCTCTATTGCCTCCAGTACCCACTGCTTCAACCAGAAATAAATCTTTGGCTCTTTCATTGTATGTACAGGGCAAATAATTTAATTTTTTTTAAGATCGTTGCTTAATGAGGGGAGAAAAAGACAAAAACTACTGGCTGAAAGTTTTCCCATGTAGGGAAGTAACACTGCAGGGCAGGCACCTCCCTGTGGTGTGGAGGCTGGACTAAAAATGGGGAATCTGAGATGGAAACTGGGCAGTGAGCAGGGGATGTTCCCACACCTTGTGCAAAGTGTCCTGCTTATTATTGATTCAGTTTATTGAATATTATTTTAAAGCTTTTATTTTCTAACTGATCATGGCTATTTCAGAGTATATCTTTAGTCAGCAGAGCTTCCCCTAAATAAAACTAAAGTTGCCCCTTAAAGCCCCTGGAAATTTGGAGGTACAGGGTTAAACATGAGGAAAATCGAAAATGGATGGAAAAGGAAAAAACAGGACAGTGTACATCTACTGTTATCTCTCCAATAACTTCAGCTTATCAAGGTTAGAGAGGAAACTCAGCTAATCATTGTGCATTTTCTTATAAAAAAAGAGAGAAGTTCCTCATAAAACCATGGGAATTAATGTAACTGGTTTCAGTAAATTAAGGAAATCATGTATGGCATTCTTATGTGAAAGAAAAATCCCTTTGCTTTTCCTTAGCTCTCCATTTTCAGCTCTATACCTTGAAAAACCATGTGGGTCATGTCTAATTAAATGTGGACTCCTCTGACGAAGCATTTTTGCCTGGTTTGAGATAGCACCAATCTCTGGCTGATGTGATCAATTCTTTCAGTCCTGCAACAGACAAAATGTGTTCTATAGGACACACAGGGTCTGTGAGAACTTCATTTCGCCTCCCACCTGAACAGCTTGCACCCAGAATGGCTCTTGTCTGCCCAGTTTGAGTTTTCCCCACCTGTGAAACAACTTCTCCATCTCCAGGTACTGTTGGCTGAAATATATTAATGAATGTAAGGTGCTTAGATGAGTCTGTGGACAGAAAAGTGAAAAGAGATTTAAAACTCTTCACTTCATTAATGTGTCAGTTTTTAACTGCCTCTTCAGGCTAATAAAATGTTGGAAATATATAATGTACTCACATCATGTTGTCTTTCAAGCAAATGTTAAAAGAACCACAGTAACCAATTCAAAATAGGCGTGAATTCATATAGCATGTTTACATTGGTAAACCCAGCCTGTTTGTACTAGGAAACATTTTTAGCAAATAATTTTATTTATAACTCCTGTGCAAGCATTCCAGACAGAGGTGGTCTGTAAATTCCAGGAGACTCTATTTAAAAGGGAATTCTTCAACTAGAAAATGAAACTAATAATAACTCCTCGAGGTGCTAGATTCTGCTGCAGCTGATACCAAGTGTTAATCTTTGGAGAAATGAACTCAATTTTGTTTTGACACTAAGATAATGCTCCGTGATTTCACTGTGAAAGCATTATCTATCCCTGCTCTCTCTGCCTCCAATAAAGTTTTACAAGCAATAAAAAGGCCTGGAGATCAGCTATTTTCCTATTGGTGCTGCTGGAGGTTTCCTTTTGATGCCTCCCGACAGAAACCTCCCTGGTGAGTTATTGCAGGGAGCACTTTAGTGCCACTTCTCAGTTCAGGGGTTTGGTCTGAGCTGCAGAGTCTGGGGATGGACAGGCACTGGGAATGGCTCATTAAAGGGAAGGATGCTCCCAGATAGGAGGAAATCCAGGTTAAATCTACATTAAAAACAGCTCTTGTTTTCTGAGAACAGGTTGTTGTCCCCTTGCCTTCTCCCAGCTCGTTCCCTTCAGAGGGTGGCATCGTGCCTGGTCCCCATGGCCAGGTGCTGGTGCCTTCCCCAGGTGGCAGAGCAAGAGCTGGTAACAGGCTCCTGTACGTTTATAATGACACTGGAGACAGGGGAACTCCCACTTCCTACCCTAAATAACTCCCTTGGGGATGATCCAGCTTGTTCTGAGCCAAGCACCAAGTCTTTTCTAACTGGTGCAGCTCTCCTACTAAAGTAGCAATTAGGGGAAACATTGCCAATTAGCTAATTGCATTTCTCACAGCTGCCTCAGTACAGATTGCCTTATATGTCATAAACTTCTCCACGGTTTATAAATTACTTATCTCGGAAGTGCTTTTTATAAGCAATGTGTTCGTTTATATTTTAATTCCAGGAAAGTTGTTGGCTTTCCTGTTCCAGCCCGTGTAGAACAATGCACCCATCCAGATTTCCTCAAGGGGTTTGTCAGCCCTGTGCTCACAGAGACCTGAGCGAGAGCCACAGCACCCTCCAGCTCAGGAAATAAATCCCAGTTCCTGCAGCACTAGAGAATATCCACAGAGACACATCTCCATAAAGCCACATTGCCTCTGCTCTCCTTGAGCAGCCACCTCTGGCCACTGCCAGGAACAGGATATGGCTCCATGTGGCCTGTGAGAGCTGGAACTACCCAAAAATGGCAATTCTTTGCTTGTTATGTCTCAAGATTTTAGCTGGAGTGCACCAGCCACGTTACTCACTTCCTACCCTTCCTCCTGGAGCCAGTCACAGGAAAGGAGGAACAATGCACCCCTGGGCACTGCAGTCCTCACCTGGCAAGCCACACAGGGCAGTGGTGGCACATGGCACTGGGACACTCACCCGAGCCCAGGGTGGAGCAGGAGCAGGGGTGGGAGAGCCTGATCTGAGGGGGTGTTCAAGAAGATGCTCTTCACGCTTCCCAAGATTGATTTGAATTTCCAGGCATCTTCATCCGCTTGATCCAGTGTAACAAAAGCTGTGGTTGAACTCCTTCAATGTTCACAGCCTGGAGCTGCAAGAATCTGGCACATTTTTAAGCTGTTATCTGTCCTCCTTCTGCCCCTGTTTATTTACACCATGGCACAGAAAGGCTCTTCTCCAGAGACATCTCCCACCCCATGACTCCCCATGGGCACAAAGCAGACCTCTGCCATTCCCATCAGCTCAAGCAGTGAGAAAAGCAGAGGGATTGAATTCAATTGGGAAAAAAAAAAAAAAACCCACCAAAAAAAAATGCTTCCACCAGAGTAATACAGCCTAAACTTTGTGCGCAATAAGGCCCAGTCTGTGCTGCAGTCTTATTCCATCCAAAGCAGAGCATTAATGGTCTTCCTTAGCTAAATTGTCCACAGATATATTCTTTAATTCCAGGAAGAATTCTCATGTTTTCCAGAATTGTACTGCCTAACCTTTTTTACCTCCTTGCACAGTATCTTTTAAAATTTGCTTTTTATTGGCAAAGACCTTTTTGTTATTTTGTGTGAGTTCAGGTCTTGCCAATGTTTCAGTGCAATTGCTAAGTCCTGCACATACTTAAAACGATAGGCTTGAGCCATCTTTGATCAGAAGCCAAATGAGTTTTAACACAGTTATCTCTTTAAAAGCTGTGTTCCTCCTCCTTCTTTGCTGCTTCACCAAAACAGAGCAGGCAGGAAATTCTTCATCCAGCTTTCATTCACAAGCTGGTTTGTAGTAGTTGTTGCAGACAACCAGATCCAAATCCTGTTGAAAGCAATACAAAAAAATCCCATTAGCTTGCATCAGGTCCAAAGTGCTAGCTGGACCTTTATCTAAGTTTTGGGAATTTCCAAAATATTTGTAAGGTAACACCACTCCTTGGCTGGCTGAAATTTAACCTTTTGATTTTGAGGAGATGGTTCTTTAAGCAGCTGGATAAAAAAAAGTACTGGAGACCATTCTGAGGTTTCTAAAAGCTGAATGGAAGGCCTTAATTTTCATTAACAGGTGGGGTTTGGCATGTCCCTATCTCCCCTTGGAGGAGGATCTGGGGTTTGGCACAGGGGACCCAGTGCTGGGCCTCCCCATTGTCTTAGTCCATCTGAACTGGAGGGAGGGAAGAGAAGGCACAAGTGATGGTGTGGAGGTGAGAAACTCTCCTGTTTACTGCAGAAAAACTACTCACTGTGAGAAAAACTATTCACTTCTCACATAAACCAGGTCATAAAGGGAGCCTGTGCTCCAGCAGAGCCCCAGCAGCACAGGGATGCCATCCCCAGAGGAGAGGACCTAAGCAGTGGAAAACAAGGAGACTCTCCTGAATTTGGGTTTTACACTAAACTGGGAGAGGTTTTAAATGTCCTTGTCAGGAATCAGAGGACACCAACAATCTGCTCATAGAATTAAAGGAAAAAGATGCCAAAGAAATGGTTTGCAGAATGGGAAGGAAGAGAAATGTCCTTAAAACCACAGTGCAAGCCCTGGTGTTTGCACTCCCTCACCCCATCATAGCCCAGACCTTTCTCCTTGCTCATGCCAGGTCCAGTTTTCCAGGCTTGCAGAGGCTGGAGTTACTCACATTTTGGTTCTCGCTTCGGATGACAAATTCCACTTTATTCCCAGGGCATGTTACTAAATCACTGTGTGCCACATTCAGAGTGAGTTGGCCTTTTCAGACACCCTGTGCTCCGAGGAGAGACATTTGTATGAAAGTCTGTGCAGTGCAGACAGGCATTTAGTGGGGAGATTAATATTAAAATACTCAGCTATCCAATCAACTTATGAGGTTTTAATGCAATGACTTGAGTCTAGATGTTAGAGTTCACTTAAAGTTCACTGACTATTATGGGACTGATGGTATATAGAATAGCTTAATCTCTCCGTGGGAAAACTAGAATCATGTAGGGGAAAATTAGGCAAGACATGGAGGATAAACTCCCATTCCTAGGAGAGATACCACGGGACATGCCAAAAAAGGCAGAAAAGGAACCATTTACTTCCAGTGCAGTGGGAAGGATGTGCAGTTACCAACACTTACAGCACCCATTTGCCATCCTGATCTGCTTTGGACATATTTTGCAAAAGCAGAGAGGGGGAGAAGAGCTGCTTTATGTGTCTTTTACAGACACAATGAAGAGGGGAAACCAGAGATTCAAAAGACAGCCTGTTTTGCAGGGTAAAGATTCTTGCTTCATTTACTGACAGGACCTTTCTATGCATAAGTGGAGACCTCCCACACCTTAAATTACTGCACTGAATGGATTTACATTCTGCTTTATCCTCTGCATTCCAGCTCCTGCCCTTAGCCTTGTGATTGTGTGCATGAGACTGCAGGCTGCACATCCCAGAGAGCTCAGGTCACCCCCAGAAAAAAAACCCAAAAAACCAGCCCCAAATCCACAGGAAAAAAAGGATCCTCATTTAGATATATCCTTCCCAAGGGCTGCTGTTTCCCTGAGTGAAATTAAACTTGCAGAAGAAAACATTTGAGAGAAAGTTGGAGCTAATGAAAACTGCACAAGGTTCTTTGGCTTCACTCATCTGGAGAAGAAAAGTATAGCTCTAGGCATGCAGGAGCTTGCTGAGCTTGAAGAAATGTTACCTGCTTAAAGGCAGGTAAAATCTGGCATAAGCTGTTAATCCATCATTCAGGTTTTTACATGCCAAACTCCTGTAAATGTTTTTCTACCACATCCTGTCTCCTCCTTCCCTAGCTGAAAAATAATAATAATTTTGGAAGAGCATGAATTAGGCCTGTCATTCTTTTTTTTTTTTCCCCTTATCGTTGAACTACATCACACAAACTCCTGTCTCTCTGAGGACTTGATCCTGCTCTCCTAATCAGGGGGCAAAATTCACCATGACTTCAACTTGGAGACTCTGTGTTTTCATTTAGAGAGCAGCTAATCCTTCCTCCTTCCCATCACATATTCCTGGCCATCCTGAGGATGTGCTTTGGTCAGCTGCCTGTGACCCAGAGCAGGATTTCCAGCAGGAGATCCTGGACATGCAGAGGCAGCTGGGAAGGGGAAGGGAGAGCAAGGTTGGTGTTGGTATGAAAAATGGGGCAAGGGCAGATTTGAGTAACCTCAACCTCTGCACAGCCAAGTGTTGGCAGAGCAGTGAGCCCCTGCCAAGGCATTATTCTGGATGAACAGCCCCTGACAGCAGGCTTCAGCACAGCCCACAGCAGCACAGGACTCTTGCTGTGCCCATGCTCACTTGGGCAGCACTGATGTTGCATCCCTTGGACCTTCACATGATGTGTGCATACAAATGCATTCAGTCTCCTCTGAGCAAGAGGGAAAATTACTTTTTTTTTTTTGTTTTGTTTTACTATGAATAATACAGATTCTGTGAAGGATTTAGAACCCTGGGTTTGCACAGAGATGAGTGGGGATGGGCTCCACTGCTCATTGCTTTAAACTTATGCTTCATTTTGGGGCTAGTCCCGCTTTTTAATGGTGATTTCCACATTGAGAGCAGCAGCACAGTGACTGCAGACATCCCCATCTGATCTCTCTGGCATTACAGGCTCTGTTCCCCTGTGCAGGAGCTCAGTCTTACAGCAGAAGTGCCACTCCAAGCCCAGTGGCAGCCCCCTCTTTCCCAATCCCCTCTCCCTGTGGTTGTCATCCCTCCACGAGTCCTGCAGCCTCCCTGGTTCCCAGCTCACCTCTCCAAATGTAGGCAACAGCTGAAGCACAAAACACCTGGACTTTGCAACACAATTCTGCTGCGAGCCAGACACTAACAGAAATATGCAGATCTAACAAAACATCCAGGCTCTTCAGAGCACCTGCAGGTTTCTTGATCATTCCTTATCATTCCTTGGTCAGAGTCCTCAAGGGGGCTTGCAGCCCCTCCAGCTGCACAGGGCTTTCCCATCAACTCACGCCTTCCTCAGCCTCATTTCTCTTTGCTTAAGGTCTCTTCTCCTCTGTAAAATAACTCTGAAGATAATGTTCATTTCTGCTCCCATCCCAAGGAGCATCACTAATCTTTCCCAGTTTCCAAGGATGTGACCTGATATTTAGTGTCACACTTGCCAGGCAGGCTGGTTTCAGTGAGGAACTCCCCAAGAAGCAGCACTTCCAAGTGCTCACATCATCACCCATGTGTCAGGCCTTCTGCCACTATGAGGAGATAAAGACTGCAGAGAAAATCCAAGATTCCCTCATGGAAAACACAGTTGGCAGAGTTGTGTAATATACTCAACCTCTGTTTAGATCCTTTGGCTTGTCAAGCTATGCTTCTTTTCCATGAATTTCACTTTCCCCAGAAGTGACAAAGTTAAGTATAACACTTTTTATGTAGCATTTGACATTTTCCATATCTATGGAAACCTGAGCTGCCCCCCTGATTTCCAGTTTGCTGTGCCACATCTCTGTTGGACACACAATCTCACAGAGGCACTGGTCACTCACAGAATATTTCCCTTTTAAGATTTGTATGCACAGAAGAGATCATTGACATATTCTAACTTTAGGTCTAACTCAGAAGCAAGCTCCCTGTAGTGTCAATGCAGCCTCCAGAGAGCAATTCAGGATACCTAAGCCAGAAGTCCTAAATTAAGCCATGTGAATGCTTCCCAAAGTGCCAAGAACTCCACGCTCAGCGTAAGGAGAGATCCCAGCATGAATGAACCAAGAGGAGCCATTGACCTTAAGAAGACCAGGATTTCCATTCATAAATTTAGTGATATTTTGTTAAAGTCAGTTCTGGGGTATTTTTTAAGCCACTTATGAACTTGCTTCAGAGCTTTATGAAGCTACATGAAATAATTAAGCAAACAAATCTAGTCCCATGCTAAGTTAATTACATGCCTTGTGGTTTCATATATATTTTTCTCCCTTTCATAGTTACTTTTTAATATGTCCCCATATTTCTTTCTGACTTTTCTGTGTTACTCTCTTTAGTCTTCAGGAAACCCATTATTACTCAGGGGACCAAGTAATCAAATAAGTCTCACTGAGTGCAATTAATCTCTCCAGCTTGGAGGCTGGCTGGGAGATGGTGTTCACCTTTATATTTTCCAGTTGCTGTGGATCAGCACAGCTTCCCCCTAAACTCATTGCCCATGTCCCTCTGGTCCCTGTGACTTGCAGGACCTCAAGCCAGGAGGAGTTTCCAGTGCAACCATGAACTGACCCCTCACATTTGACTGTGCTGAGGAAGGAGGGAAGAGAGGGCTTATTTCAGTATTTCAGTGATACCCTTAACGAGGCAAAATATTTATTTCAGGAAGGACAGACTATTGATAGTTCTATTAAATGTGTGGATTTTAAATGTTAATATTGCAGCAGAATTATAGCTAAGTGCACTTTTATGCATCTTGGCAGTGTCATGACTTCGGGGGCAGGGCTTTAGGTCTGAGCTCAGAAGGCAAATTCTGGGACCAAAAATGATCATGTGTCCTACTGAAACATTAGAAATAAGAGATTTAAATCTTCCAGACTTTACACCTTGACTTCAGTGAAATTCTGAAAGTGCTGTGTGGTATTCTTATCAGCAAATTTGAGAAACAGATTGAAATAAACTTATGCAAGATGGGAACACAAAGTGTGAAAAACTGTTCTCAGGAAGACCTATCTACAGCTCACTCTTAGAAGAGAAGTGTAAGGGTTAGGAAATTCTAAAAGCCTGTTACTGATCTTTAAATACATTACATAATCACTGGTACAATTGACTAGATAATATGCTTATTAAATTCAGAGATGGCATCAAGCTGGAAAGTCTGCAATGTGCTGGAAATTCATAAAGATCTTATAATAGATTGGGGAAATGGCCAAGAAAGGATGAAAGTCAACAAGAACAAATAGAATTTTTTGGGATTAATAGAAATCAATTGATTGCAAAAATGCAGGATGTGTCTGACCGTCAGCACACCAGTCCTGCCTGCAAGAGCCTCAGGTTTATAGAGCATCACAAGCTAAGTACCAGGAATGTCCCTGTCTTACAAGAAATTCACAAATGCACTCGAGATGTATCACCCAGGAGTCCTCTCTCTAACACATACAGCCACACAAAATCAACTCCATCCACATCATGCTGGGAAGGCCTCAGCTGGGATATTCCCTCCTGTTTTAGTATTACAGTTTAAGAAAGATGTGGGCCATTGGCCAGAGGACAGCAGTGATGACCAAAGGTCTTGAAAACAAGGACCACTGGAGTTTGAGGATGGTTTAGCCTGGAGGAGACAAAGAGTCTTCAAGTATGTAAGAGTTAGAGGGGTGCAAGTCACAAATTCTTCTCTTTTCCATCACAGATGGGACAAGAACAAAATTCATGAGTGGCAGCAAGGAACCCCCTGCTCAGGCATTAGGAAAACTTTCCAGTGGCAAGGGTAACTGGCACTGGAAAAGATCGTCTAGGGAAACTGTGAAGTTCCATTTATTAGAGATTTTTAGACTGCTAGAGGGCAAGTAATCCTCCTCTGGGGCAGAGGGATGAAGCAGATGACCCTCTGAGGTCCCTTCCAGCCTGTTTTCTGTGCCTCTGTATAAGTAAGAAAAGAATCAAATGAGCATGGGAAAATATCTTGTAGCAAAAATCTATTGGTCCAGTTCACCCAGCTTCAAAGGACAAGTCAGAAATTAATTTATCTTTAAGGAATTTCAAGCAAAAATCATGCTCTTGCTCTCCTAAAGGTGTTACATAGCTTTTCCATGGCCATGTAGTACTTCTAAATTATTCCACTATACTGTTGAAGCGAGTGGGAGGACAGTGGGAATATGGAGCTACTCTGTGGTGTGGCTGCAGCCTGGGAATTTCAGCATGAAGAATCAAATTCTTCCCTGTTTAATTTCACAGAGCAAAACTGGCCCATGCATTTACAGAGGGGACACCCAGGCACTTCCAGATGGCCCTGCCTGAGCCCCAAGCACAGCAGATGTTGGCAGAGGTTGAAATCATCTGCAGGGTCACTTGTTTCTCTTTCTTGAGGGACCTTGAGCCCTGTGCAGCAGGCAGAGCTCAGCTGAGGCTGCAGGACAGGAAAATCACTGCCCTGAGCTGGCTTTAAGCCTGTGGAAGGAGCTGTAGGAAGTTTGGTCTGCTGTTGGAGCAGAGAATAAATTGCAATCTTGACTTGGGGTAGTATCTCCTCCTGCTTGGTTGGTGTATATGCCAGTATTTGAGCCACTATTGAGCATCTGACAATTATTAGGCAATTACTCAAAAGTGCTTAACCTGGCAGATATCTATGAGCAGAACCAGCAGTAAAAGTGGTAAGGCAAACAGCAAATTGAGGGGTTTCCAAGCTGCTATGTCTGGTCAAGAGTAGTTCAGTACTGAGGATACAACCTTTTCCTGCATTTCCCTTCAGTCACATAAAAATTGACTAAAACATGAATATTTCTGATAGCACCTTACCCATTGGGAAGGTTAGTCTTGGAACCCATTCTGAGTGGAGCTCCTGCTGCTCAACTTGCCATGAAGATGAATATTGTAGTAACAACTCAAGGGAAAAAGAGCATCTAGGCTTATTGATGGCAGCACAGTGACCACTCAATATTTGTGATGTTCTCACCACTCCTGTGGGACTCTGGAAATCTCTTGTTGTCATGCAGTTTACAGAGCTTTCTTGATTAATAGACATGTACATTCTGATAGCCATATAGGAATGTGTAGCACAAGACAGAAGGAAAGAGAATGTTATACAAATGCAGGGACATTCTGAAACCAAAAAAAAAAGGGGAATAAGAGAGGGGGGAAAAATCACCCTTCAGAATTACCCACTGCAAAAATGATGCTCCTTATGTAAGTGAAGATCTTGCTGCATTTCAGGCATTTAATTTTTATTTTGGTTTCTTTCTGCAGCGAATATTTATAGCCCTCTCTTTCACTTGCCAGAACATCCAGTGGTATTTTAAAAGAATTTCAGTAAGCAGTGTGTCCCTGTTAATATCCACTTTGCAATCAGTTTTGCCTCAGTTTTCTAGGAGTTATTTTTTCTCAGAGATTGCAAATGAAAACTTCTACCAGGCTGAGATGGATCTGTCAGAAGGGGGTAAACAGAGCATTGAGCCAAACGCATTCATCTGTATTTTAATAATTTTTTTGTTCAAGCCATACCAATACACAAGGAGGGGAGGGGGATTGTTTTAGGTGCATTTTGCATTTCTTAACTGTGGACCTACAGTCATGTTTTGATGCTGCTCTTCCTTGCAGTCATGTTTTGATGCTGGCTTTCCTTATTCTGCTGCTGAGGGCACATGGAGACAATACCATGTCACAGTTATCCACTCAGGGTGTTCCCTCAACGTGCACCAGGCATCACCAGAAAATCAGAGAAATGCAGCCTGGACTGGGTGAGGGCACCTCTAAATCTGAAACCCATATATTTTTGTGCACCTGATGAGCACCTGCCAATCCACAGAGGGGTTTTTTACATCTTCTGGAACTCAGGGCTCTGGAAGCCCTCAGGGGGCTCTGGGTTACTCGGGGATTTTGAGCACAGAGATCTCTGTGTGAGTGGCCACGGCCATGGACAAAGCTGGAGGTAAAAAGCAGAGCTCTGTGCCATGGCTGCCGTCAATCAGTGCCCATGGAAAGCCCTGCTGGGATAATGCAAGCCCTGTCTGGAGCTCACTCACTCACTCAGAACCTGAGAGGGCTGGATGTGCTAACCCAGACCTTTCCACAACCTATTTACATCCCTGCTTGGGCCAAGTGTCCATTCCAGACCTGATAAATGGTGCTGATAGATCAGGTTTCCTTTCAGAACGAGGCAAGTTAAATAGCACCAAGCTATTATAACTGTTATAGGAAGGTTGTTCTGTTTTGGAAATACAGTAAAACATTTGCAGTGTTTTAGGGAGGGCTCATCCCTCTGAGTTTTACCACATTGAACGGGATAAATAATTTAAACAAACATTTTGAACAGTTTTGCAAAATGCATTTAATGAATTATTCAATGAGCTCTATTTGATCCTCTTCAGACACAATAGTGCTGTCAACAGCAATGCAGAACTTTCTAAGTAGGTCTTAAATATTCATTTTCCCCATTTGAGAAATAATGTGTACTCTGTCCTATCACCCATGTTAGCATGTCTTGGAGAGAAATAGTTTCACAAGTTGTCATCTCTCCCTGTATTTGTGTTAAACTTTAAATTTAAGATTAGATTATCTTTTACATATATTTTTTTTTAAAGATAAGTGTAGGGAAATGTTTGCTGTGCCAGTTAAAACCATGTCTACAATGTAAAAGTGAGTGCATCTCTGGATTCAAATAGTTACATAAAAACACAAGAGAAACAATGGGGAAGGAATGGCATTCCTGGAATGCAGTCCAGATGTATATGGGCTGGGTAAGGCCAGATAAAGTTTTAGAATAAACTCTGCAGTAATAATCACTTAAGACAAAAGGTCTCTATAGCTCTAATTGCTGATGAAGTCTTAGGGTCTTAAGGGGAGATGTCTGAAATTTAAATCAGAAATGAGTGCTGTGTGATTTTGCTGACAGATAGTGAAAAGAATTGTGGCTATTGAAAGGGGAAGCATGAAAATTAATATTCCCCAAATTTCGCATTAGGGGTGAGAAGCTGCTGGAAAGGAAGAAAAATTCCCACTGGGGTCCTTGGGGATCAGAATTGCTCCAGATTTACATTTAATATTTGTCTGAGGGGGGCAGTTTGATGCAGAATCCCAGAGAAAGAAGAGATAAAGGCACAAAATGGAACTAAATTGTAGCACTAGACTTTACCATTCTTTTTTTTCTTTTACCGTCCTTTTACCAATCCTTTTTCCTTTCCCTATACAATAAAGCTCAAAGCCAGGGTAGTTTCCCCTCACAATCCATTGCTGCCAGGGGGAATGCAGAAAAAGAGGGAGAACACCCCACGTGCCAGCTCTGATTCTATGGTTCCTGGGCTGGTTTTATGCTGGATGTGTCTTTTTCTGACTCTGCAGCAACACAACATCTCCTCTGGGATGGACCCTGGAAACCAACACAGCACCACTGACTGAGGCAGTGCCTTGTAGGAGTGAAGGACCAGACCCCTGAAAGCCAGAATGTGCCCCTGCCCAGCCAACAGCCCCAGGCCATCAATGTTTGGGAGCTTCAAAGGCCTCCAGTTCTGTTGCAATAAAGTAATGCTATTCTAGAACACGGTGAATTCTGGTAAAATCAGACCTGACACCTCTCCATGCCTCCGGAAACAACTGATACTCATTTAATGTGCTACTGCTGGCCCTGACTGCACCACATCCCATTTTCAGTATTTCCTTCCCCTGTAACATCCCATGAATATCAGATGGAGAGATCTGCTGGATATTTGGCTCCTACCTGCTGCTTGAAAGCCAGGAAGGAACTGGAGCAGGCAAGAGAAATCTGAGTCAGAGCCTTGTAAGGAGAACACTTCCTTACAGGAACAGCAACACTCTCTACACCCTTAAAGAGATATTATAGTAATTGGAGATCTTTGGAGAAAAAAGGTGTATTGTATAAATCCATATGCAAAAATGAATTTATACATCAAACAATGGGCATGTTGGATGTTACAGGAAAGGCAAGCTTACTCGTGACAGGGCCCATATGCACTTTTTCAACTCACATTTTTCTAACTTGAAAATTTCCGACACCTGTTAGCCTTTCTTTCTTTACAAGTATCTCTTCTTCCAAATACAACTGAGTTTTAAAAAAGAAAAAAAAGAAGGAAAACATTGCAGCTTTTACCAAAAACTCTCAAGTCTGTATGTGATGTGTTTTTCTTTTAAGACAAGGTGAAACTTTAAAGCTTCTGAAAGGAAGTTAGTTTAACCTCAGCATCAAAAAGCTTTGTTTGCACGTTAATGTACTGGCGTTTATTTGAATTGCAAGAGCACTACAGCTCCTGCAGGCTAATGGCTCAAAAGAGCCTGAGGATGCCAGGCTCCTGAGGGCCTCTGCTCTCCATCTCAGCTGTTTTGTTTTGAAGTCACCCAAGACTGCTGTAGAGCCACAAAGGACCCCAAATCTCCCACATCACTTTTTGTCTTGCTACCAGATGAAATATTATGCCTGCTGGTGTAACACTTGCTGGATTTAACTTCTGCATGACTCTGCAGCAGCTAGAGAAACTGAAGATATCCCCAACATTGTGCAGCAATTTTCCTAACTAGGTAAACAGCTGCTCATTTTTCATTCTTACATTTTACTAGAATGTGGATTTATGGCATCCAGGCCATGTAAAGATCGTCATATTTTTGTTCATGGTTTGTTTTTTTTTAATTGGTGTTTTCAGACAGCAAGTGGACAAAGCAACAGTATTTGTTTCCAGTGCATGTTAACTCTGAATTTAAATTCATGTGCCTGCCAGGTAAAGGCTGGAATACTTTCCCAGAGCTTTCCACATTAACAATCCCATTATAAGGCTCATAGGGGTGATTTTATATTAATTTTCAACCCAGCCCTTTAGTAATGAATACAAAGTAGACTGGTGCAGATGTAGCACTGATTTTGTTGTGCTTCAACAGCTTGCTAGTTAATCCAGAGAGGATTTTTTGCCCCCAGAAGTAATGATGTTGCTTGCTACTTTTACACGTTCCTCTTTACTGTACACGATCCTCGATTCTTCATCCTTACAGAAATGTGTCAGACAAGCCCTTGCTGATGGGAGACATTGGCTACATTGTGGATGCAATGCACTAATGGGGTTTTTGTGCATGAATGAGCACACTTAGGAGCTACACATTACAGTAGGTGTCCCCTTAATGTTTTCACTGGAATGCTCTGCAGCAGCTGCTTTACCCTGCTCAAAGAGAAAATGTCCAACTCAACAATTTACTCCTAAAGGCAGTGCTTGACATCCCCCTCCACTTAACCCCAAATCACAGGAACCACAGTCTAAGGTAAGAGGGCAATTCAGTCCTGGTCCTCAACAAGCCTTAATAGTTCCTTTTTGCTGCAGTGCTGCCAAATGTGGTCAGAGACATTCCTGGGCGGAGGCTTAGAAGTGCAGTTGGCTGCTTGCAAAGCACTGCCTTGGCATCACTGACCCTCTGGCATTTTTCAAATGCTGCAGGGAAAACTCAGGGGACAAATTAAAAAAAAAAAAAAAAAAAAAAGAACAAGAAAGGAGGAAGAAGAAGAAGAAGAGGAAGAAGAAGAAGAAAAGAAGAAGAAGAAGGAGAAAGGAAGAAGAAGAAGAAGGAGAAAGGAAGAAGAAGAAGAAGAAGAAGAAGAAGAAGAAGAAGAAGAAGAAGAAGAAGAAGAAGAAGAAGAAGAAGAAGAAGAAGAAGAAGAAGAAGAAGAAGATGATGATGATGATGGTGATGATGATGATGATGATGGTGATGATGATGATGATGATGATAGATGATGATGATAGCAATGGAGAGAGAGAGGAAGAAAGCCAAAAGAAAAAGCTAAAAGATGCCTGTGGTACAAACTTCAGGACCATCTGGGTGAATCCTACTGAATAGGGTTGGTAGTGAGATGTTGGCAAGCTCTCACCCATGTACCTTGTCTGAGGAAGAACTCAGGGCTTTGGCCCTGTTAGATTGTATTTCCAAGAAATATTTTAAAGCAAGCATGAAACCAGAAATGCCAGGAAATGTAACATCTGGTGCAGGACTAGGGAGTATTTTAAAGAAATGGAATGTCAAAATAAATGGCTTTGTATCTCGATCTTCCTTAAGCATAAACTACTGAAAAGCTCTGTCTTATTAGCTCACACAGCACAAGTTACAGCTCGGTAAATTTATAGGCCTGCTGCCTTTGCTGTCTTTAGACACTACTAGTCCAGCTTCAGCTGATTCTGGACTGAGATTAGATACAGCCCTGCTTTCCATCTGTGCTGATAAAATGAGAGAAAATGAAATGATTTCTGCAATCTTGTAAATCCATTTTGCTTGCTGTTTATCAAGAGGTGGCGAGGGCAAAATCCCCAAGGTCACTCCATCACACACTGTGCCTCCTTCTTTTGAGGGGCTTCTCCTGCTCCCTCCTGAATGAGTTCATGTGGAAAAAGAAACACAGTGAAAACAAAATGAGAAAGGGAGCACAGACATATCCAACGTTGCAAAAGAAAATAACAAACCATGTCAGGCTGCTTTGTGCTCCCTTCTGTAAGAACATGCATGTTCAAACAGGCTCTGCAGAGGTATTTGCCTTGCTCTCTGTGAACAATGGGGAATGAGTTCCTGTGTGCGAGGGGAAGCTTCACTCAGATTTGGATCACAGACTCCTCTGCTAAACCAGGAGGAATTCTGAGGGGGTTAAGACCTGCAGGAATTGTAAGAGGTCATACCTAATGCTTACATCAAACTGTATCTCCTAATGAGAACCACTGTGTAAGACCTGGATCCACTGGAGCATTTGCCCTGTTACGCTTCTACATGGAAGTTATCATAACCTTTCTGCAAAGCAGATTGCTTTCCAGGTACCCCAGCCTCCATGGAAATTGGATAATCCAGGATACTGAAATGCAGTTATCCAAACCTCTACTGATACAGACTGCCATCTATTTAAAATCTGCTTCATATTCCATGAGATTTGTTTGCAGTTCCCGGTGACAACAAACTTTCTTGTGAAGTCTATCTGGGTCAAGCTTTCAATCTGTTTTTACGAAAAAAATGTACTTGGGAACGCTGAGATGTGATGAATGTGAGCTTAAGTATCTGTCAGTAAAAGCCAATTCATCCTTCAGTACCAATATGGATTCAGTTTTGCTTGCAAGTTGTACTAAAAGCTGAAACATACTGACTCTCCAAGTATACAGGGGAAAAAAAAGCAAGTCTGCAGAAACCTGGCACTACAGCACTTAAATCTTCAGAGTCTGTGGAGTCAAAGCCAGAGCTGGAGTTCTATAATCTCAGAAGCAAATCAATACAAAAGATAAGCACATAAGACGTGCACAGATAAATGAGAAAGTGAAATGGAGGTGCCCAGGTCTTGCACTTTGAAAACCAGCCCGTGCAATACAATGGATTTCGATCGCTTCCTTGCTCACATGCTCTGCTAGAGCAGATGCCTTCAGGGCCAGGAATGCAGTCAATAAATAGGCTGGAAAGTGTGAACTCCTACTGTAACAGCCTGCAGGGTTTGCTGGCCAGTGCTGAGTGAGCAAAATGCTGCAGACAACATGTTTTGCTGCCTTGCTCCCCAGAAGGGAGGGCTGTGGCAGCAGCACCTCTGCTGCCTGCCGGGGCTCACTCCCAGCCCTGGAGGAGGCACACACACCTCCTAACCTGCCCCAAAGGGCAGGGAGATCAGTGGTATCTGCAGAAACCATCTATGCTTGGTGTTCTCTGCAGGTAGACATGAAAGGTTTTCACAGGGTAAGGACAATGAGGAGGATAAGAGGACAGCTCACTCCGTGTGTGGTTGAAGAATGTCCCAGAGCAACACGTGCAGGCAGACAAACAGCAGCTGCAAACTCTGCAGACACCACCACACATGCAGGTTAGCAACCTACGTGGGTCTCTTTCAGGTCTGCAGGAGAAGAAGGAAAAAAACCCTTTAAATTGGAGGAACCACTGTGAAAAAGGAGAAAATAAACACCAAGGACGGAAAGATAATTACAAAAGTATGTTGCACGCATTCACAGCAGTGAAGATTTCTCATCTGTTAAAGAACACAAAGTAAATGTTCACTTCAGAAAACCACCTGGGAAATCCCAACAAAGGCTGGTATAACACCATGTCCCTCCTTTATTTGTAGGAGCAAAAAGACCCCTTTTATCAGGCATTCTAATCTTGCTTAGCATTTAATAGGACAGTGTGCTGGGATATCCACTCTGCTATTTACTATTTAATTAATTTGACAGAAGTCCAAAAATACTGAAGGCAAAACAGTGTATCAATATTTACTGTACTGATTCACTGGAATTAAAATACTGTAAAAACATAACTGTGCACAGACACCGTTTGTCTTGGCCAATAAAATATTTTGAAGGTTCATGTTCAAAACACAGGTTTGGAGTAAAACTGTCACTGGAAGGTATTGATCAGGTTGTTGTGTTCCTAGCTTTGTCTGATACAACAAAATATTTTGAACTTCGTTAGCTATGGGATCTTAATGATCAAGCCAAGGTTACAAAAACAAAGGGTTACATTGATAGCTAAATAAATATTGCCATTAACACATTTGAATCTGGAGTCTCTGTTGACAAAAGCTGGACATAGAAATATGAAGTGAAAGGTGGAAATGTGACACTGGTTTTTAATATGGCAGAATCTCACCAAATTGTTTCTGTGCCATCCCTACTTTTCTCTAAACACGTAGAAAATACAAGACCTGGGGAGTGAAAAACCACATCAGAGTCCTGCCAAATGCAAGTGACGCATCCAAATTATGGAGAAAGTTGTCTAGAGGACGCAGAGGATGTGAACAAACCATGTGAAGAATCTCCATACTAAAGACTTTTGCTTAAAAGCCACTGAAAAACTCCTGCTTTAATCCAGTTTTTTGTCAGGAGTACTGCAGCCTGGGTTTCATTCTCAAGCAAGGATTATTCATTAACTGCAGAACAGCAGTTTTTCATGGACAACCCGTCCCCAAACTGAAGTGTCTCAAAAAACCTGAAATTGAATGCAGTGTAATAACACAGGAGAGCATAGCTCCTTTAACAGCTTGGGGGATGGACAAAGGGCTTTAAGGAAACAGTGAAATCCAACAGAAAAAGTCTGGGTTATGAGTGACCCTCACAGAAAGGATTCTTGGGAAAATCCAGCAGAAAAGCCCTTAGCTGAAGTTCCATGAACAAGTATATAATTGCTAATCCACCTTCCTCAGGAAGGCAGGTATCAGGAGTGCATCTCAGACCTGTGGGGTGTTTTTTACAAAAAAGGTGGGGGGAAAGGATAAGGAAGAGATGGGGTATCTCTAAAAACTGGGATACCAAGGTTTCTGATTGCTCACAGCAGGGGTGAGCCATTAGACATCAGTCCACACCTCTGTGATGGCCTGATTTTGCCTGTCAGTCCCTGCCTTTGTGGCCAGTGCACATCACTGTTTTTCTTGGTTCACAGCTGTAAATTTGGGCAGTTAAGTGGGATCTAAATCAGGTCAAGGGAGCTCCAGTTCCCCACTGGGCTGGCTGGAAACCAGGATGTGCACACAGGCAGCTGCAGAGCGCAGGGGAGGGCGCTTGTTTAGCACATTCCTGAGGGGCACTGACTATCTACAGCCATTTTCAAGTGGTTCTCCTCAAGTCCAGCCAGGAATGTGCTGATGGGCTGTGCAGGTAGGGCCAACCTGGCTGAGAGGATGCAGGACCTTCAGGGCTCTGCTGGGAATGGAATGTGGCCCTCCAGCCCCTTGGAGAGCTGCAGGGAGGAACGTCTGCAATGGGAAGCCTGGCAGAGCAGTGTTACCCCTGGAAATATTTTGCTAACAGCTCCTAAATTAAGCACTTAATTTCTTTGCCCCCTTGTACTTTGTGTCAGGAATAAATCTTGTGCATTGGCATGAAATAAAAGGAGGTGACAGAGGAAGAGAGAGGTGCAGGAGTGCCATGGAGAAGACAGCACTCACACCAGCTGGGGAGGTTGTGCTTTTATTCCTGCAGAGCCTCTGGCCTGGGCTGCAGCAAGCAGAGTTTCTCTCTCGTGCCAGATCAGAGTCTGAAGGAGGAAATAGGCTGGTTGAGAAACTGCTTTTCAGAGAAGAGCCAACATCCTCCAGTACGAAGCACTTGGAAAAACTTTGCATGAATTAGCAAGTAAATGTGAGGCTGGAACAAGTAAAGAGGGACAAAACTTGTCAGTTTGTCATTTATGCAATAATCCTGTCAAACGTGAGATTTCCTGACTAGGTGAATTTTGGCTTTGTTTTTAGAAGGGAGAGAGGAAGAGGATTTTTTTGTGCTGCATTTGTTTGGGTTTTTTTCAAACTGGAGAATCAACCCTATTATTTCTGATCATTTTCCACCTTTAGAATGTCACATGGCAATTTTAGGATCCTCTCTGAGTGTCACACTGATGTGCAGCATCTGAACATCCTCATTTGTTTCACTAATGGGGACAACAGATAAATTCAGTATTTGTTACATATTCAGAACAGCCTCCAATGCCAGTTTCAATTCTTCATGGTTTGAAAACCTGGCTGGAATACAAATCAAATAATAATCCTATATTTTATGAAACAGTCCACATTTTTTGCCATCAATCTCCAACTTGTTCTAATCCTGGGTCTTGTACAAAAGCTTCATTCCAAAAAGTCCATTAGAGTCTCGAGATTAGTGTTATGAAAGATAAAGAACTGCTCAAATTACCAATATGCTCTAATACGACTTGTCCATTTTCTGATTCCTTGAGAAGGGAAAGCTAATTTCACCTCAGTTTCATATGTTACTACAAGAAACACTGAAAAACAGGCACCAGATTGGTCTATGTGCCAGTTATCTCATAGCCCAACAAGCAAAATGTAAATAGTTAAAAGCATAATTTATTGCAATTATGGTGATGGAATGGGGACCCAAACCAAGAACTGGAGCTCTACAGAGCATAAGAAATGGCACCTTGACTGCCACCCAAAAAACCACCTTTGTCTGAGGGTTAGTGATATCACTGGCAGGGCTCAGAAATGAGTCCAAGTTTTCAGATTTAAAGCTGACACAGGAAAGCACATATTTTCTGATCTGTGAAGTCAAGACAGAGGAGCTGTTATCTGAAATACTGCACAGCGTCTGAATAATCTGCCAGACTTAACACATCCTGCCTCAGGAGTCCAGGTGGGAAACTTTACTATAAGAATCAAAACAAAAAGCAGAAAGATACCTGCTAACAGTTCACCCAGTGTGTCATCAACACCCCTCAAATAAAGCTGTTAAACTACACCAATCTCCACCAGGGCAGCTGCTGTGCCAACTGGGAAAAGCTCTAAGGACAGGTTTAGGGAAATAGGAGGTCCATCACCTGTCCTAATTAGGGTTAGATCAAGAGGTGGAATGATTTTTCTTCATTAAATAAAGCAAGGAGGTAGAGTGGGTTGTTGGATGTAATTAAGGAAGAAATCCTGGGTGCAGTGCACAAAAACCATCCTGGCACTGATCAGGATAGGTAAGCAAGCAATTTGTGGAGAAAAATACATCCCACCTCACCAGGGGGACCTGGTTCCAAGACCAGAAGGATCCAAGTTCTCTCCTCTTTAGACACTCTAAAGCTTTTCTGGCAGATTCTCCCTCCCATCATCTGTGCCAGGTTCAGCCACTTATCACGAGCTGCAGGAGAAAGTTTCCCCACATTTATATCTGGCACAAGAATTTTCAGCTCAAGATGATGGAGCTGTTACAGGGGTAGTGCTTATGAGTGCAACATCCTCCCAGATGGCCTCATAAAATAGGGAGAGGATGAACTTGTCTCACTGACTTGGAATTGCCAAGTCTGCAGAGCTAAAGATCAAGTTCTAAAAAGAAAAGGTCACATTGCATCACAGAAATGAAGCCCTCCCCAGCACAATAGGAAACCTTAATCCAGCCTCCCTCAAATCAAAAAGGGTTTTTCCAGTGGCCTGAACAGCAGCAAGATCAAAATTTGATGACCTCATCTAAAGCCAGGTGAGATAATAGAAAACTTTCTAATCATTGGGATGGGCTTTACATCAGTCCCTAAATGACTAAGAGGTGGATCTATGACTGGGGAGAGTAAATCATATAAGGGACAACAGCACAGAGTTGCTGGTAGATGATTTTACATTCGTTTAATATTATGATTTCTGAGGAGTGCAAGCAGTGATGTCTTCTGCAAAAATTTTGAAAGCAATCAGCACTAGGGTGAAGTTTAGCCTTTCACAGATGCCTCTTTTCAAAGGTTTTTAGATGACCAAGCCAGCTCAAAACTTCCAGCAGCAGAACCTGATACTGAACCACACAAGTTTCCTGGTAGGATGAGTGTTAATGGCCTGTCTTGCCCCGGAGAGAAAGAGCTGAGCTCCTGTGAGAGTGCTGGCCAGAGGAAAATGGCACAAATCCTCTTAGGGGGCAGCTGAAAAGGATTGATCATGCACAGTGTGAGTGCTGCTTTCCAACCAGGTGCCATCCAGTCAAATCAGGTACCTTTTGTGAGAGGCTGGTGCTGAACAGCTCTTTGTACACAGTTGTATAAATCTCTGTTGTTTAGAGACAAGACTGTGGGAGTTTTTACCAAAATAAAATAAAATAAAATAAAATAAAATAAAATAAAATAAAATAAAATAAAATAAAATAAAATAAAATAAAATACAAACATCCAGACAGCACCCTCTTCCTCTCTACTTGCTTCCCTTCCCTACTGAAAAGTGTGATCCACAGGTATGTGGTAATGGTTCAGCTTCCCCACAGTCAAAAATTGCCAGCTGGATATCAAATTCAGACAAATAAAATGGAAAAATAATAATCTTCTTTTAACCAGTGCTAGTTAACCATTGGAACATCTTAGTTTGGGCTCAGCACATATCCACAGAATTGTAATACATATTCCTCTGACAACCTGCTGATATCCCAGCTGGGAAGGGCCTAGGATAAAGCTTAAAAAAAAAAAAAGAATCATTGATGGTAGTCCCAGATTCCCAGAAATGTGTTTTCAGAAATGGAACTAGTCCTCCAGACAGGGCTGGATTTTTCCTTCAGCTGTTTCCCGACATCCCTGTGGCAAAATGCTTAATCCACTAAACCCAGCCTAATTTTCTTTTGAGCAAAGACACCCTGAAATCACAAACCATACCCTTGTGGCTGACATTTCCTATTATAGTGGGGTGTTTTAAACCACAAGGATGACAAGGCCAGTGTCACTAGATTCATACATTTCCTGCTAACAGCCTCTGATGAAAGATTCGTAGCTTGACTTCATGGTTCCTGTTCTGGTGGGTTTATTTGGGATACCTTAACAAACAGGGCATTCATTGAAATATTCTATATCAGCCAGTTGAAAACTGAAGATGCCTGTTGCAAAGGCAGGGTTATCTCAGCTGCACTTTACACACAGGAGTTACAGCTTGTACTCACACGGGAACCTCCCCATGCTGAGGCAGATGCAATATGACTAATAGGCTCATCATGAGTAATAAGTTCACCCCAGTTACAGCACATCAGTCAAATCAAGTATTGCTTTTCACCAGACATGACACACCATGATGTGTAAGGCTGGGAATTTTGAAAGATAACGTTAGTGATAGACGATACCCTGATGCAACAGCTCAAAATGCAATTTTGGCTATCTGCGGGGTAACCACGTGGAATTTCTGCTGGGAAGCCTTGGGCCAGGATCTCTGCTGAGCCCCCTGTGGAAGCATCAGGTGTTCATAAGGAAGCTGATCTGCAGTGTCCCTGTCATCTCCTTACACAGGGGATGTTTTCAGAAGGTCAGTCAGACAGGTTGGTTTCCAAGATTATTGGGATTAAGGTTTGAGATGGAATCGTGCCTCGGGTGAAATGCTTGCAAAGATCAAACCTTTGAATAGCTTTTAACTAGGATTAAGAGGTGAATAAAACAGGAAGGAGCAGAAGTAAGCCATGGGTAGGAGGGTTGGCCAACGTGGCTCTGGAGCAGGAAGCTCCTTGGTGGCTGTCCCAGCAAGGCAGGCCGGGACACTGGGAGCACTGGGAATGGAGGGTCCACATCTCATGTCATGAGAAATGAGTGCACCCGACTGAACTTTACAGCAGTAGTTTAATTACTGCCATAAAAAGTGGTGTTGGAAGAAATAGGGGGGGTTAAAAACTAGAACCAGATGTCTGCTTATTTTCTGCCGTAGCCATGATCCCGTTCTAAAGCTTCTTTCACCTTCCACCTCAAAATCTGTCATTCCAGGTAGAGAAATATTCACCTTTCCTTAAATCTTCACAGCCCAAGCAGTGGGAATTACAGTCTCAGCCTTGAGTTCCAGAGCCCTGCAAACGAGCTGCAGAGTGAGGAGCTGAAGCTTTATCACAATAGCACCAATGTCTCTTAGACTGCTCCAAAACTCCTGAGTTTCATGTGGAAACCTCATCTCTTTGGCATTTGCAGACACTAAGCCCCAAAGTGTAGCACTTGGACTGGCACTGGTGGGCAGTCACTGGTTTGCTGCTAATTACAGCCTCCAGGTGTCTGTGAAGATCACTCTAGCTTGTGGCATTCATGAAATGTGCAGAGTGAGAAATGTGCAGGCTGAAGGGAACATTTCCTTCTGACCTTTACAAATTTAAATGGTGATGTGGTGGTCACAGCGATGGTCAATTTGTTTTGGGGATCCTTTCTTCATTTTTACTGCTGCTTGATGCTGTAAGGCTAACTGGTGTAGAAGTTAATGGCAAAAAACTCTCCTAAGCTGCAGTTAAGTATGACATAATGAGGACATCAATTAACTTAGGGCAAGCGTTTATGATTAACTATGAAAATCAGTAGCATTCAATGGTGCATAACAGCAGAGGGAAGACAGTCTTCCAGACCATTATTCCACTACAAGGTCATAATGTCACAGCAATTTCTTAAGTGTTCTGACTGAGAAAATATAAATTTTCAGTAGAGCTTTTATTTTGGGTGTCACTGCACTCATAATGTCAGAAAAGGCAATTAACTTTTCCTATAACTCTATAGATGTGACTCTGCCTTCTCAGCCTTTATTGAAGCAGCAGATACAGACCACGACTGCCAGCTGACATTACTGCCTAGTCTGGAGGTAAATATGCACTCTCTTCTGATATTTACCAAGAGGAGTGGAAAAATTATCTATGGATTCATGTATTTATAAACCATCCCACAGTCTCAGAAAGGGAGCCAGGGAGAAATCTTGATAGGAAGAAGAGATTTATGGATGTTTCACCCTGGCTAAGAATGTGCAAGATGATGAGGTAGCAGAAAAGGTGATTCTGTTGAGAGATGTTTTCCTTCAGAAAGACCTTTCAGGCACAAAGCAGAGAAAAGTCAGGCTGCTTTTGTGATCTGGCCTCACCTGGCCAAGAGGCCAAACCACACCTGGGAGAGGCTGGCAGACCCTCAGTACCCAGCCCAGTCTGGGCTCTGGGAAACTGATGGTGGGAAAAACAGTGACAAGTTGGAGAGGATTCAGCAGAGAGCAGCAAAAGTATTGCAAGGTGAGAGGAATTGAATTATAGGGGGAGATTATAACAAAAATGAAATATTGCTCCAGACCAGCTCTGTGCCTAGAGCAAAGCTTTATACATATAGAGCTGAATTGATTTATATTAGCAAATGTTTAACTTCTAATGTCCTCATTCACTTTGCACGGAACATTTTGGTCCTAGGATGGTTATAAGGAAATGAAAGGGAAGGTTTTGCCTCTTATCAGAACAGGTTCTTCACGGATTATCAGCAGGAAGAAGTCAGTTTGTTTCTCATAGTACAAAAAGCTGTATCCAGTAGCAGAGATTTCAGAGAAATTAAGAGGGAAGAAAATCATGCAAAGTGTCAGTTAAAGTCTCAAACATTGGGATTTAATTGAGGCCTAAAATCAAGGAGTGTTGTTTATCTACCAAAAGGTTCACTGGCCTGAAGGAGACCTGGTCATGCCAAAGGCTGAGCAATGTATCCCAGTTATACTTAATTTGTGTAATGTAAGTGTCAACCCAGCAGCAGAAACACAAATAAACGCCTTGATAATGATAAAAGCAAGAACAGAAAAAGCAGCAGAATAGAAAAGAATATCAAAGAGACAGGGGAAATGAGGTCTGCAGCACTCACAGGTACAGATATTCATAGCTCCCCACTCCAACCCTGGGCAGACAAGGTGTTGTGGGGCTAACAGGTCACTGGACTGAGTATAACAAAGCTTACATCTGTAACCCAGTGCTGAGCTTCTGCTCAAACACTGCTCTCACAGCTCTTAATAACCATCTCAGAGCTCATTTCTAAACCAGATTGTTTTATAAATGGAAGTGTACCACAATGTGCCATTGCAGGTGTCTCAGCTGCTCTGAAAAAAACGTCCACAATGAAGGAAGCAAGTGTAGCTCAACATCTAAATAGCCCAGACAAGCACTAACAGCCAGAAAAATGCATAAAATTCCACTTGCAGCAGCTGCCAAAAAAATAAAATAAATAAAAGCAGGCTTACTTCACCCATTAAATCCATCAACCCCTGGGAGACCCATTAACAAACCTATTCTCAACACCCCAAGGGTCCCACTCCCCAGGGTGCTGTGCACTGTGGCCAGAGCTGCCCTACCCAGGGAATATGCAGAGGTGTCTCCTCTTCCTCCTTGCGTGGGAACTGAGCCTCTCCACCATGACTTTTTCTCTTTCCCCTCTCTGTACTCTGGCCAAGCGTCCTGCAGGCTGCATCTTCTCCCCACACTTCATCAGAGGGGGAGGCGGCCGTGGCTGTGCCACCCCTCCCTGTGTGCTCACATCCAGACCCTGGGAGCTGGGGGCTGGAGCTGGAGGTGTCAGACCTGGCTGGGAGCAGGGCTGGCAGCCTGCTCTGCTCTGCTTGGCTCACAGGACAGAAAAGCTCCGTGGGTTTGGAGCCCTTTTACAGGAATCCTGCGGGCTGCAGCCCCCCAGGAGACAGGAGCCTTACAAGTACCTGGGAAATGAGACCCATGAGTGGGACGGGTGTAGGACCTGCTGTGAGCGTAATTTTCCGCAATTCTCGGACATTTTGGGGTAGGATAACCTTTAATGAGCTGCTGCTGACACACGAGGTGCCAGACACCCTTGCACCCAGGCAAAGTCACCATCCTTCACTGTTCAAGGACAGCGTTGTGTGTGACAGCTCCTGCCCAAGGTGACACCACTGCCAACTGAACTTCCTCAAGCCTGTGCCATGCAGAGGTCTCCAGTTCCTGGAGAACACCTTCTACCTTCTCTTTGTGCACACAAACTCCTGTGCTCATCCAAACAGCCACTACAGGATGTGGGGAAATGGTTATGAGCCTGACTCCTGATGTTTTCATTATGTTCTGTGTAAGAGTGGTGGATTCCTGGTTGCTATCATGTTTTCATTAGGTACCTAGAGATAAACACATAAATCAAAGCAATGTTTCCCGTGGTACAGGCAAATCAAACCAGCAATTATTTTCCCATCTCGTTCTAAACCACTGAACTCCTGTTTTATCTCCAGATAATGATGGATGTGGTTCTGACACCAGAGGTCCACACGCTCCTGCTCTATTTCTTCACCACGGAGCACAAATAAGTTACTTGTTAATATATGAACTGTCATGTAAGAAGCCACAATTATGCATGATTCACCCCTACAAGCTATGTAAATCTGTGGTGTATATATGATAACAAATGAGTGTTACTTGATGGGAAAACACAGGTGCCAAGAACCAGGACTCTCTGTACTGCAGATGTCAGATATGGCATCGGTGTTAACACCTCCACTAACCCTCACCTTCAGGTAGACTCATTTCCAAAGGCTTATCGAGCATCCTCTATCACTCCAGTCTGTCAAAGCACTGGCAGCCAGCCAGACCAGATCCCAGCCACGCAGCTTTGTTTAGTGGGGAGCCAGGAGAGCAAAGACAGCACGTGCCTCCTTCCAGAGACCAAAGATTGCAGCACATCCAGCTCCACTGCTCACAGTGTTCTATGGCCAAAGTCTGGCCCCACACCTGTTCTTGCCATAGCATTAAATGGTGGTGACAAGCCATAAGGGACTTGCACCATGTACCCCTGAGGCTGCAGGTCCGTGAGCCTTGCTGGGGACAGCCAGGGCAGGGAAGGTTGGAAACAGAGCCCATGAGGAGCTCCACACTGCCCAGTGGAGCTCTGGGGAAAATTCTGGGGTGCTATTTCCCCCATGGAGGGCATCTGTACGGATATCAGATGAAGGTACATGTGGGGGGATGATAATTTTTTCTTACCAGTTCTTCCAGCATACAAATAGGTCATTATAGCTTTTAGCGCTTTCCTCTCCCCTTGATCATTTTCAGCAGAAATTATCATCAAAGCAGCCTTGGCCACTGATTCTGTCTTTGGCTAAAGAAACTGAGGGATGGAAGTCTCCTCTACCCCCTTCCACTTCAACCAGCCCTCAAGTTCCATGGCAGCCAAGCCCTCAAGCACATTTTCAGCATCACCCTTCAGCCCTGGGAGAAGTTAACAGGTTAAAACCTTGAGCAGCTCCCTTCCCACAAGTGCCCAGCCTGCTTTTGGTCTCACAATGCCACTGAAAGGCCACATAGGTGAGTCTGAGTATTGGACAGAGCAAGAATACCAAGTTATATGTTTCATTCCAGAGGAGTTTCAGGACACATCCTGACCACTTCAAAGTGAAATTAAAGGTTACAGTGGTGCAGAGCTTCATATCAGCACAATTTTCCACAATTTTTTTATGAAGCAACTATTAAAAAGAGTGTTTTGTAATATTTGGCTCTGATTTATTGAAGTTATAAATTACAGTGTAGACTACCCTGTAATCAAGTGCTTGTGAACCTTGCGTGTAACACCTTGAAAACTGGCAAGTTGGTAGGTAACAGATGCAGTTTCCTTCTTTAGATAAAAAAGTAGATATTTGAAATACAAACCTGAGCAGTCCAAGGGCCAAAGTGAAAAATGCCACTTGTGCTCACAGAATTCTTCTTCATCCTGCTAGTAATGGTACTGAATAATGGCTTTGGTGTTTTCTTAGCCCCCAGAGGACAGCACCACACAAATCCAAGCCCCACACACAACTGGAATAATCTGTGTGTCTGGGGAACAAAGGGCTCCATTGAGTCACTGTCCCCACGTGTCAGCAGGAATGGGCAGAGTGTCACCCTAACAGGAGAGATGCTCTGATACCTGCCCTTGATTCTCACCCTCACAAAATGGAAAAGAACATTTCTCCTGCTCCTCGCTACAATGCTTCCTGCTGCGAAGGCTAAAAAGAAAAAAAAAGCCACCGATTTCTTTCCTTTGAAAAAGGAATAAAGTGATTTTAATTGGTGCTCCCTGTTGGGGAAGAAACTGGTGGGCAGCAGGAGCAAGGCACTGATTAGGATGCCAGTGCAAAGATAGAGGGAGGAGCTGGGTGTAATGATGCCAGACACAGACACATCGTGTTCATTGTAAGGTGCTACTCACAGGAATTCTCATCCTCTGAAAACTTTGTCTGAAAATGGCCTGAGTTAGGGTCTATCCAGGTGATACCCTGACAGGTCTGGTGTCTCTCAGAGGTTTCTGTATTGTCAATCACCGTGGTGTGCAGACACCATAACCTGCCTTAACTCAGCTTGATCTTCTTTTTCTCCCTCCCTCTCACCCTGCATGGCCAGGTGTGCAGGGCTGCTACAGCAGCTCTCCCTCTGACAGTTCCTGGTGCACTTCCTTGGCACTTGATTTACAGCTGAAAGATGAATATAGATGGCCACGTTCACCAGAAGGAAGAGCACATCTTTTGTTTTTGTTTTTTTTTTCAGGGAATCTCTTGTCGATCACACTCCATTCCTGTTCATGTCCCTGAGGTGCAGTTTTGATACAGGGAAACACAATGTACTTTGCTCCACACCCTGGGGAGCAGCATGTGCAGCAACTATCTCTCCATCTCTGCACTCAGAGTGCCTCCACTCACAGTTTCAGAATCGTTCACAAATTCTTTAAGCTACTTCTCCCTGCAGTACATGTTTAGTTATTAACAGCATCTTAGATTTACAGATTTGCAACTAAGGCTCAAAAAATTCATGGAGTTTCAAGAGTCTCCAGCTTTCTACACTGTATTATCTAGTTTACATTTTAGAACACTGCAGACCAGGTCTCAATGAGCTGCCTGAGGTCACACTAGGGGTCAGAGATAAAGCTGACACCTGAATTGCAACTTCTGAAAAATTTGGAGGAGAGGACAGTCGATCCTTCCATAATATGGACATGAGATGTCCAACCAAATAGGCTGAGGAGCCCCCAGCTCTCCAGACTGCAGGAAACAGAGCACCAAGGGCCAGGGAAACCCTTCCCAAAGTGGCTTCAGAGAGTCCCTCCCATGGTTAGCACTCGTGTGCTGTATATTTGCTCTTCCACAGAATGTTCCCTAGATAATGTCTGGTTTCTCCAACAGTTTTGGATGATTTTAGAGGTCTTTTCCAGCCTTAAGGATTCTGTGATCTCCAGAAGAGAAACAGCTATCAGAAACACAGAGAGCAACCAAACCAAGTGGACCAGACAAAAAGAGACCTGAAAGAGGTCCAAAGTCCTAATCTCCTTTCTGAGCTGATGAAGATGTTTTTCTATGTATTTATCATGGCAGGGTGGGAGCATGGTAGAAAACCTCCTGGGGTTAATGCTTCTTCCTTACCTCTTTTTGCTCTCAAGACTGGATTAATGTTTTTGTTTGGAGGCCTTGCTAAGAAGCTCAGGTTTTCATCTTAGTGGGTTTGCTAATAGTACAGGACGTTCCCCTGGATTTGTGATTTCAATGCAGGGTTTTCTTTAGAGAGTGAGGAATTTTTTATTAGAACCAGCCAGTCTAGAGAACTGAGCTGTACCTAAAAATAGAAGGGATTGCTTTTTTTAATGTGTTAAAAATAGAAATGTGTAGAAAGGGTCATGTATAGCCTGATTTTTACAAGAAGACAGAGGTGCTCTGAATGGAAATATTAGATATCAGCCATCTAGTCGAGAAACATCACATTAATAGTTCCACGAGCTGCTGCTTGTGAAGCATAAAGAATTATAGAGTAAGCCTGGATGGTCTGAAAATGGAATGATACCGTGCTGGAATACACACACTTTTCCAGGGAAAAAATGAGACTTTTTGTCTTGTGAAGCATAAACACATAGAGCACTTCAAAGCTGGGGAGGTGCAATGGGATGGATGAAGTTAAACCCTCCCATGCTGTCACTGAGCTTGTCTAGTTCTCCTGTTGTTGGAACCTACCTTGGCCCTTGCTCCAAGCACTGTGGAAAACTGGATTCTTTCCAGTTCTGCTGAAAGAAAATACCAAAATCCCGTTTTTTCCTCCTGCAGAATCTCTCAGTGTCCACCCACAACACACAGGCCAAGCACTGAGCAGAAACTACAGGTCATAGAGGGGAGAAAGGCACCCAGAGAGGCTTTCAAAGGCAATCAAACCTCACACTGATTTAGAAAGTCACATCCTCAGCTAAGCCCTGTCTTTTTGGGTGATCCAGTGGGGTGAGAATCATATAAAGACAGGTGAATTTTGTTTGCTGTGCCCTTTTTATTATCACAGATAAATCATGGTCATATTAATCTGTCTTATTATAGCCGAGATAGTCAAAGCTGTTAAAGCAATTTGGATAAAAAGCTACCAGTAACTGAAATTAGAATTTGGCATCTAGATCTGTTAAAAGGGGAAAAAATCTCAGCATTGAGGACTATATGCCATTTGAAATCTGCAGCATTCCTAGTTCTGTTAAATGGTAACAAATTATTCCAGATACAAAAGAAAACCCCACCTTGTTTTAAATTACTATTTGCACCAACTAATGGCCCCATGAAGACTCGAAGTAGATTTCACATAACATGGCTCAGACAGCGCAAAACACTGCAATGTGCCACCCCAACTCATCTAAATGAGTAGCTGCTTATTTTAATTTTTTCCCCCTGAACATTCCAAATGGTTCACCAAGGTCTTCAGGTACATTAACCATCTCCTCCCCACCTCCCACCACCACAGAAATCCCACCCTGGAGAGCCAGCTGTGTCTCAACAGTGTCAGGTCTAGCATTCATGGCATTTTACAAGTCGTCAGCACCATGTGTGTCGAATTCAGTCCTCGATTACCTCCAGTTTAGACACACTCATATTTCCATCAAAGGATCTGATACTCCTTGATTTAATGGCTGGGGCTGTTAAGTTTTTATTGCCATGTAGGAGTCCTTTCAGCTACAGTTATGTGAGCTCAGTTCAGTCCTTTCTGAGACCAGGAAAAGAAACTGGCCAGCAGCAGCTTGGTGTCTGTGGTTTGTGGAGCTCAGTGTGCTGCTTGACCTCCTGGTCCATGAGGACTGAGATGCAGAATAAGAGCTCCCTTCCAAGACAGGGCAGGAAAGGAGCTTAAAAAAGCACCATGGGATTCAGAAAACAGGGAATGCCTTGTGCCTGGTCGGAGTTTTTTCCCTTGCAAGACTATTCCCTGCAGAGGTAAAAGGAGGGATGGATGTACAAAGAAAATAGACCTGGATTGAAGATAAAGCCAAATGTAATGATTTTTTCATATGTTCATCAATTGTTCAGAGGAAAGATTTTGTCTAGGACCTTCTGAGTTGTAAGTCAGCACAGGTCCCAGGAGCTGGGCAGAACAGCTCTGGATGGATCTGCTGAAGCAGGAGGTCCCATCACTTGGGTTACTACTCCCATAACTAGATGTGAGTTGTTTTAGCAGTTGTGCCAAAATGTACGTCTGAACAAGTGTTGGTTGTGTCCATACTATGTGGAGCTAAAGCCCTCTTGCTATTTTGAAGTTAAACGTAAAATTTATGTTGACTTCCAAGTAAAAAAAAACAACAGTTTATTGCACTGCTTATGCACAGATGTATCATATTATTATAGCCTCATATACGTTCCAAAATAAAAGCCAAGGGTTTAAATAACTTTAGATAGGTTTGGGAGTGGATTTGGTTGATGATTTCCCTTTTGAAATGGCAGTGGTGTTCTGAATGGAGAAAACAATAAACAATACTGAACAACACTTTCATGAAGGAAAGTGGTCACTGAATGAGCAGCAGGCCCTGAGTAACAGAGAAAGCAGCTCTGTAAGAGGGGAGATGGGAACTCTGAGGCTGAGTCCTCTGATACAACATGCTTGCCTCTGAAGACTTAGAAGTGGAAGGAGAAGCTTTCCCTGTCCCCGAAACAATCCTTTTGTGCCCACCACATGCATAATTGATTGCAAGCAAACCATCCATGCTCAACTCAAAGCTGCTTCGCACGCGCGACCACATCACAGGAGCTGCAGACCATGGGAAGACCAGGGCTGATTTAGTCGTCAATTATGGATGAGAAACTTCCTCAGTGTAAATAAACTTGCTGGTTCACCACTCTACACAGAGACCTCTGAATAAAATCATTGATTATTCAGAGGCAGAATTCTTGCAGTTTTTGTCGAGGCCATATTTTCTGTTTGAGTACACGAAGGCACATGAGTGACCCAAACCTCGACCAAACAAAAACCAGACCTTCATCTACTGATAGACTCCTCTTTCTTTAGTGGCTCTGGTCCAGGAGAGTGCCTCCTCTGGGGTCCCTCCCTCCCCTGGATACAGCCTCCTGCCATATTTACAACTCTGAATATCCCACTTAATCCATTCAGGGCTTTTCATGATGAGAAGAACTGGAGTTCTCCCTTGAATGCAACTATTCCACTCACTTGTTCAACTTCAGGGCACATCCACACACATACGTGTGCACAAACACATAGCTTTGAAGGTGACCTATTTTCCAGCTGCAAAACACTGTCTCTATCAGAGGGTTTTGCCAGCTAGGGAAGGATATGAACCAGGGAGGTGCAGAGGGAACTGCTGTGTCTGCATTATTTAGAGGCTCAGCATGCCAGGTTCACAGGTGTTCAAACTACCCAGGAACCATTTGGCCCACTGTTATGGAAAACATGATTTTAGAGATTGAAATCAGCCAACAAGAAAAGGTGTTTAACCAACTAGCTACTGCAGGACAAAGCTAAACCTCAAGGTTTTCTTTAAGTTTCTTTTCATTGATTTTGCTGTGTTTTTCACCCCAGCACCTGCAACTCTGCTTGCCTGACATCCTTGGGAACTGCTGGCAGTGGAGGAATTTATTAGCTAGAAAATTCCCAAAGTATCTCTAGGAATTATTCAGAGTTGCAGCATTTCAGACAGAAAAGAACTTGCAGGAGAGAAAGGGACTAAAAATCAGGCTCTGAGCCTCCACTCTGTGTGGAGGCACCATGTATATAACACAACACTGAACATTTTATCTGTGCAGCTTTACCAAGGCAGCCCAGCCCAGTATTGCTGGGGAAGGTGGGCAGGAGAAAACAGGCAGAAGGTCTTGCTCCTTTCCAATCTCCTGCTTGAAAACTGTGGATCAGATTGCTGGAGAAGCAGCATCTGCTCCAAGCATGTTTTCCACCATTTTTCCATGCTGGACTGGGCATAGGGGGAGAGCAGAATTATCCTTTGGCAGAGGCTGAAGTTCACACAGCATCAGTCCACAACAAGATCACACCTGCAGTTGGGTGGCCAGAAAACCTACAATACAAAGCAAATTTCCTGCCCAAATGTATGGGACCTGTCTGACCTGCCTGGGAGGTACCAGGACTGTTCAAACCCAACACACTCAGTGCCTTCATCACTGCTTCCCAGCAGCTAAAAATAAAGAAGCAGCTGTCCTGAGTTAGATGTCAGAGTCACCATGCAAAACTGCACCCAGATACATCCATCTGCCCTTACAAGTCTGGTATTATCAAGCAGAAAGAGAAATATTATTGTAAATATCTTTCTGATTATGCAGAAGCATCTAAAAAAAAATCTCGCTCTCTGTTCCTTCAGTTCCAACTAACTGCTAAATATACACCAGAAGTATAGGACAAAAGTGCATGAAATTGCCTCACTGATTGAATTCTAAATCCAATTTCTAAAGGATTTCGGGACCTGACTGGCAATAAACTCTAAATACCTGAAGTTGCAGTTAAAAAAATTCCCAAATATTCAGACATTGTCAAATCTTATAATCCACTGGTTTAAAAAGACTTCAGGCTCCTCAATCACCTTTGAGAATTGCAAGTCTGTTTTTGCATTTCTTAGACATTGAAAAATACAACCATATATTTTTGCCCACAGACCCTACTTCACAAAAACCAAGTTATTTTCTTTCCTCTAAATATATATTTATAGATACATATGCACACACTGTAGTTCTGCACTAATTGGTATTTGCAATGTAAGCAGTGGCCTTTCCTTCCTTTTCCTCAGTGAAAGTAAACATGATCAAAGTCTGCCAGTATTTAATGATGAAAATGTACCGTGTCTCTACAGCCTTAATGCCATTGAAATGAACTTGAAGATAGGTTTACAACAAAAATAATTTTAAAAGGTTTTCATAACAAATTTGGGGGGAGAAAAAAGCACTGTATTTAGCTTTTTTTTCCTTCGCATTTTTATTTTGTCTGAGGGAAAAAGGGAATAAACAAAGATGTTTTAAAATGACCCGTGAGGGGCAAAATAAATGCATGGAGATTTTATCCAGCACTTCTAAGGATCTTGGAAGTGCCACAACTACACTGTAGTTTCTTTGTTACAGTTCTGTATACATTTATACAAAAGAAAGATGAAAGGGGGGAGAGAGTGGTTGATATGGGTTGTGAGAAGTTGGTGGAATTAGATGGCAAGGGGTCAGGTTACAGACAATGTAAGCTAAAATGCATCAAAGGATATGAAGCAAAGGACTAGATCAAAGTCTAAGAAGCCAAGTACAAGAATAAAGGAGTGATAATTGTAGGCAGCGAGAGAAAGCACTGGAATAGAAATGTGATAATGCTATGACCTCATGACTCAGGCTCTTTTTTTTCCCCCAAGTCACCAGTTTCCCTGCACAAGGCACATGGGCTGGAGAGGGCAGGAGTGTGTGTGGCAGCAGGGAGCAGCAAGGGGTACAAGGGAGAGGAGTTCTGGGGTTGATGACCTTCCTGGGCTTACAGGAAAAATTCACTTTGTTTTGCAGTGTGATTCATTGAGAGGTTTTCCACTGGACCACAGGGCTGTCCTCACAGGTGCTGGTGTGAAACAGGGAGCCTGGGAGGATGAAAAGCTGGAGGTGAGATCCTGCTTTCCTGCAGCCCAGCAGAACACAGCAGACACCAGTGGGAGTAGGTCCATTTTAAAATCACAATTGGGCCCTATTTTAGAGAAATTATGGGGCACTGATGCCTCTCTGCTCTGTGGCTGAGACATCATGGCTGGGACAGCTGCCATCATCCAGAGAGCTCCTATATTATATCCATCTTCAGCTGTAGGTTTGTTCTCAGGGTGATTTGGCATTAGACATTCACTTTTCCAGGAACCAAATGCATTTTATTGCCAAGGAGAAGCTTCCCTTTCATGTCTAATGAGGTCCCTCAGTCCTCACTCTTGTAGAGCACAGAGTACAAGTCCCTGTACATCCAAAGGAGTCAGGCAGATCAGGGGATTTCTCACCCTGGCTTCCTGGAATGCTGCTGCAGAATCTCCTCTGGTTTCACCATGCCCCAGTCAGAAGCAGTGACATCACTTCAGGTGACTGCATCAGTCAAGGCTGGGGTTTGCTCCATGATCCCTGACATGGGTTTTAATTTGGGACAGGGCAATGGCCCTCATCATCCCTCATGACCAGCCCATGCTGCTGTTTCCTGGTGTCTTTGAAGGCTGAGGCCAAGGCTGCACAGGGTAAAAGCTCTCTTGTGAACTTTGCTGCTCTTTGCTCCGTGGTTGATCCTTGGGAGTGGATGTCAAATGGGGACAGTCATCACATGCGAGTCTCCTTCTGCTGTCCACAGGGCTGGGCTAGTGCCAAGATCCTCCCCTGTTCCAACAGCTTTGGAAAATCAAATTCTTGATGCCAGAGAACAGCAGCTTCTCTGTTGCCTCCTCAGCAATGCAGACACCTATTTCTGTTTTATCTGGAATGCAAAGGAGGCACCACTCTCTTGCCTCCCTCCAGCCTTTCTTCCTTGCAGGCTGCCTTCCCTTCTCCAGTGAAGCCTCAAGACATCCATTCTCTCTTAAGTGGGTGAACAAATCAAAGTAAACCACTTACTGGTGTCTCAGACATCCTCTTATTGCCCGAGATGTGTGCACAATTTATCTCTTCACCTCCTTCCCCACTCACAGCCATTTAGTGATGTGTTTATTTTTCAGATTTAGTGGTTGAGCTCCATCTCTGGACAATGTTTTAGGGTGGAGGAATCTATCAGAGAGTGCTGGAATAGATTCTGAAGAAGCAGAAAATCTTCAGGAAATTCAGTGTATGTAAGTCTCTCCTTGCTGTGCCACAGGTTCATAGTCAAGTCTTTCTTCCTTGAAAAATAAGCTATCGAAATATAAAAGTGGCAAAAAGGCAGACAACTTTGTCTGCCTCACTGTCCTGTCTCTGTTCCAGTGCAGACTCTTTATCCCATCTTTGTGTACCATTGCTTTGCTGATGAGTGCTCAGGTAATCACCAGCTCTTCACTGAAATGTCTGCATCAGTCATATGGACATAACTGACCAGAATCACTCTGGAATCTGTAGGACTGTGCTTTAGTTTATACCCGAGTGGAAGAGCCTGCCAGACCTTCCAGACAAGCATCAACACACAAAAATCTTCAGCTGGACTCTTGAGACACTGAAAGCCATCAGTGTGTTGGCTGACCTGAATCAGAGATGTCCTTTCTTTCCAAAGTAATTTTGCTTCTCTGTGTGTTTCATTTCTTGCCTTTTCAGCTTACATAGAATAGAAACACTGAGAGACACATCAGTGAACTGTTGCTTTTGAGCTCAGATGCCCACCAAGATTTCCAATGTTTATAGGCCCTGGCACATTGTCCCCAGGAGCTGGGCTGGCAGAATTACTGGGAGGAAAACTCAGGAATTTTGAGGACAAGGGAGGGGGTGGGAGAACAGACAGGAGTGTGACAGTTTCAGAAGTGACATTTTTGTCACAAAGCATATGAGAAATTTACAGGAGAGTGGGAATTCTCAGTGTTGCATCTTCTCTGGCTGCCTACAGGCTTTGTTGTTCAGGTGGGCAGCTGATGCTCCTGGACACCAGGTCATGTTTGGAGCCTGGTTTTGCCGTTGCTTGACCCCAGCACACCTGTGGGGCAGCAGCAGCAGGTTTTCAGCCAGAACTGCAGAGGCTGGAGCTGCTGAGTAGCTCTGTGGCTGCGTGCCAAGCTGCCTTGCAGATCTGCTGACACGGACCAGAGGGATCTGTGAAGTGTGGTTTTGTGCTGCTCTCTGCCCTCACTAAACCCTCCTACCCTGCGCTGATAAAACAGCTCAGAAAACACTGCCAGGTCTGATCATGGTTCAGCTGTGCCAGGCCTGGTACAACTGATGTGAGTCACGGAAGATAAAGAGAGTAAACATGTAGGAACTTTCGCCTTGAAACTTGCTTAATGCCATCAACTGCTCAAAAGGACTACAGACAGGCTGCAACCACAGGGTCTGAAATGTCTTCTAAAGCTTGAAAGGGACAGTGGCCACTGCTCTACACACTCTTGGGCAGTCACATTGGCATCATCAATACTCAGATCTGCCAAAAAATCATCCCATTGTGACTGAACCACCCATGGTCCCACTCTGAAGTCTTGGAGCCATGCAAGAGCCTGAAGGAAGCCACACAGAAATTAGAAGGAAGTGTGGCCTGCACAGTGATCTGGAAATTGTCTTGCACATCAAGGAAGAACCAGCCAGCAGGAAAAACAGAGTAAAACCCGTTCACATGATTTTTGATTTAGGTCAATTCATGACCTGTGGATTCCGACCCTTACAGATGTATTAGAAACACAAAACTTCCTTCCCAATGATCATCATAAACCATTATTTTGATGCTGTGTATATGACCCAAAGGGTGCAGAGGGATTGAGGAATAGTGGTTCAAAGATATTCAAAGAACTCTGAAGGAATGCACGAGAAGCTTCTCTGAAAAGTTCCATTTTATTGGGCAACAATTTGTTTTTAAACACCTGTAGAGGTCCTGCACCCAAAACTGATGTCATACACTGTCTTGTGGTTGTCTGCTCCGGAAATGTGGGTAAAAGAAACTTCCCTAAAACCAGTTCCTGTTTTTCTCCTCCATTTCCATTCTTCTTAGAGTTCTGCAAAACATGTGACTTCATTGACTCACATCATAATGAAACAACAAATTCAGACATTCATTTCCAAGAGTGTTATCAATTTCACTCACTTGGCTTGGGTTTGAGTACCAATTACACTCCAAAATATCAATAGTTACCAATCCCTGAGCTTAGGGGGCAACAAGGGGCACAGGATGACCCAGCAGCCACTGTGCTTCCGCCACCCTACACGTGGCCAAGGACCACGACACACAAAACCCTGGCAAATCTCATTACGCAAAAAGAGAAGGCAACAAAGCTCACAGCCCTAAGAGTGGGGTCAAGAGGACAAGGAAGCCTTATGGTTTTGACACAAGAACCTTGGGTGTTCCAGGGAAGAGGAAGGGGAAGGTTCCTCTGACCCAAACCAGCCTGGCCAGTTTCCTCAGCCAGGAAGTCCCTGTATGTTGTTTCATCCCACAGTTTTGACGTAAATCTGGAAGTTTTGTATTCCTTTTTGGCCAGTTGTTTCCCATTGACACATTTGGGCAGGTATGAGAAACCTCAAAGGGAGAAGGGCAGTCAGTAATGGCTGTTGGGTGGGCACTGGAGTGTGAAACCTTTGTAAGATCTTCCTAAAAGCACTGAAAAGAAAAAGAGCCTTATCCATAAATCACATCACACGTTATCTCTTTAAAGGGTGATCACAAAGAGTTCTGGTTTGCTCACCATTGGCTCTCTGAGCAAGAGTGTCTACACTCATGAGACAGTTCAGCCAAAGTCTTCAATAAAATCTCTGCTGTGAGAAAATTGCCAGGTAGTTATGGTCAATCCAGAAAGACAAACCAGTGACAGGGTAAGTTTCCTCGACTGAATAGAGCTGGAAGGTCAAACAGCTCCTTAAATTTCTCCTTGTCAAAGTAGATCTTTTTTTCTGTATATTGTCAGTTACTTAAGGAATTTTATGGTTGATATTGCTTCCATGTTTTTGTTAATTGGAATTTTTTGACCCTGGTTAGAAAGCAGAACCATGTTTACCTGGCTTTGACATTAGTGTAGCCCTCTCAGCACCAAGACTCTTCAGGTCAGACCTGCACACAGTTTCCTCCCAGGCATCTTGTCAGTCCCACACAGCCTTCGGGCCCAGCAATAAATAATTTATCTAGCAAGATATCCTCAAAATATTCTAAGCTCTCTTTAAAATAAGGCATTTTCTTCAACTGACAAAAATCAACTGAAATCATCGTCTGTCCTGCAATTCCATTGAGTTGAGTTAAAGATAATTCAGAGGGATAGGGAAAATTGATAAAATCAGGAAAGACTCAGATGTTTTAATCCCATTGACCTGAGGGATGTTACTGCTCCCTTTAAAGCTAATTTTTTTTTTTTTTTTTTTTTTTTTTTTTTTTTTTTTTTTTTTTTTTTTTTTGTCTTATACAGCAGTTTTAGTCCAGAAGAAATTCTACAGCCCACAGCTAGTCAGCTAGTTCAAATTTTCCATTGCAAGAGGAAAGGCAAACCAGGGAGGGCACCTGCTGTGGGGACAGTTCTCCTGCAAAGGAGCTGGCAGGTGGTGAGAGATGAGGCAAAAATACTTCCTGAGAAGTCTTTGGAGGAGGGATGTGAGCAAACCCCTGAGAGCCCCAGACATCCCCCAGCAACACCTTGGGGTCTGTGACCCAGAGTTTTATATCCTTCCTTTTTACACATTCTTACTTTCTGTTGCATCCCCTGTGCTTGGAGACAGCCTCTCCTCCCCACCAGCAGCTGTGCATTCACCACACACCCTGTACAGCTTTCCAGTTGTTGCTTTTGTTTTAGGGTCTCCTCCTCCCCACTCACTCCCCTTTGCACCTGAGCATCCCCTTCAGCCCAGGAACCCCTCACAGTACAAAGACCCCAGGTGGGAATCAGCAATCACAAACTTTGCTGATCGATTCAAGGTGTTCTTCACTGCCTCCTCCTCCTCCTCCTCCTCCTTCTCCTCCTCCTCCTCCTCCTCCTCCTCCTCCTCCTCCACTCTATCTTTCAGTCCTGCAGAGTTTCATTCCCTTGCAGACTGGTTTGCTGTCACACCCTACTCTCCCACTCCAGCTGCAATCATGGCTCACCCTGGTGACTCTGAATTTCAGACCTGAGCTTAGTCCAAGGCCACAATTTCTACCATTTTGCAAAATGGTAGCACAAATTCCATAATGGCTTGTGACTATGAGTTAAGTTCAATGCAGCTGGCAGCTTCTCTTAGGCAGATCTGCAGCAGGACTGACCTCACTGACTGAATGAATCACTTGTCCCCCAGGGGCAGGAATGTTTCTTCCAGGACAGGATTGAAGCTCCTTTCTTACAAAGGCACTATCAGTCCCAAGCAGGGAGTTGGAAGCTGCCTGAGCCACACACCTGTCTTGTAGATAGTTCCTAGGCCTGCCAGGCATTTACCATTCAAAAAATACACATTCTTCATCAACTTGAGCTGAACTTTGGCGAAGGGTGTAGGGGGGAGAAAGGAGAGGAAATGGGAAGGGAGGGACTCAGGGGGTTCAAGTGGAAGTTTTTGTTCAATCCTTGACAGAAATAAATAACCAAATCTGTCTGCTTTGGCTCTAGTGAATTTGTTAAATGTGCCAAGGTTAGAATTGTTATCCCATACCAGTTTTCCAATGATTGGATTAAAAAATAATAATTAGTTTCTTGTTAATGAGAGTATCCCAGCTGCTTCAAGTGGAAGAAGTACACAAAAGGAGAGAAAAGTTATGTGAACCAGTGTGGTCGCAAAAGCAGATAGTCACCATCCTGCCCCAAATTGTCCTGTGGGTGTCACAGAGGAGAACCTGTGTTTGCAGTGGGGCACAGGCCACCATCATTCCAGAAGGATTTGCCCACTACATCAGGTCAGGAGCACTCAGGGACTGAGTTGGACATTTGGAGCAAACAGCAAAGCAAACGTGCTTGAGACGGAGGATATTCAATATCTTGGCCTGTTAATGGTCAAGGCTACACTCCAAAGGGAGGCTGTGACACACTCCCCAGCCTGGCACTGGACACATCAGAGCAGACACATGGTGGGGCCCTTGGTCTGTGCTGATCACCACAAAATCATCAGGGGTAGGGGTGGGGGAGAAGCACGGACAGAGCAGAGCTTGGTGCATCCCAGCACTGCAGTATGTTTTTAGCTGCAGACATATAAAGGAACTCTTCATGTATTTCTAGCTAGAAATGGGCTTCATTTAGATATTTATGCCTTAATTATGCTGAATAAAGACGTAAAGAAGAGTCACCTATTTCTGTGGCTGTGGCTATAAGAGATGCTGCATCCAAGACTAAAATATTTTTGCATGCCTGATCCATACCTCCCGTGTGCTAAGAAGCCTTTAAGCCCTTTTTAGCTGATGAGACATGAGCAGGTGGTCCAATTGTGAACAAAATGTCAGAATCCCTTCCCAGGTACAAAACCCCACTTAGAGAGACAGTCAAGCTATGCTGATAAACGCCAACTAGCCCCAGGCACCACCAACCCCCAATGCTCTGCTTTCAGTGCTAACATTAACTCTAATTATGTTCATCCTAAATCTGCTTCCAGTCTGTTTTCATTACCTTCATTCACATTACTTTGCTATCACTTGTCCCTGCTTGCTGGCCTGATCTGTGATCAGATCTATTAGCAGATCTGGTGCAGTGTGTTTGTGCTCCTCACCAGCCTGAATGTGGCACTTCTTGCTTTTCTGGACCTGCAGTGTGGCTGGTAAAGTGTGGGTGCAAATTCTGGCACTGGACAACAGCTTCATGGCAGCTTTCCAGGGTGTCACCAGGAGCCTCTTGCTTTTACTGAGGTCAGCAATGAGGATCTGTAAAAGCCCTGATGTGTCACTGTGGGAAGCTGCTCTTTACACCCCACAAACAAGTGGTTGATGTGTTAGGCAAGGCATGGAATAAGGTGTTCTGTTGGACTTCCAGCAGCCCTGATGGCTTGGCTGCATAAAAGCAATTTATATTCCCCAAGATGCTTCCTCTCCAACTGACTGATCTGGCACCTTGAGAAAGCACTGATGTGAATGTGCTGAGGAGGGCAATTTTCTGTACTCACATACAAAGCCATGGGATAGCCTGGAGAAGACAGGGCTCAAGGAAAACCTTCCAGCACCTTCCAGGGTCTAAAGGGGCTACAAGACAGCTGGACAGGGACTTCAGACAAGTGTCTGGAGTGACAGGACAAAAGGGAATGGCTTAAAACTGCCAGAGAGCATGGTTAGATGGGATATTAGGAAGAAATTCTTCCCTGTGAGGGTTGGTAGGCCCTGGCACAGGGTGCCCAGAGAAGCTGTGGCTGCCCCATCCCTGGAAGTGTCCAAGGCCAGGCTGGATGGAGTTTGGAGCAATCTGGGACAGTGGAAGGTGTCCCTGCCCATGGCAGGGATTTTAGAATGAGATGATCCCCAAGGCCACTTCCAACTCAAACTATTCTGTGCTTCTATGATAACCAAGGCATTTTGCCTTTCCCTGTTTCAGTTGTTGTATTCTGGAAGGCAGTGCTGTCTGCAGGTTACTTCAAGGAATACTGCATCCCAAGGGCCTGGATTTTCAGATGTCCTGAGCATCCCAGGCTCCAGCTGTTCACAGTGGGATGTGTAGGTGCTCTGTGTTTCTGAAAACAGCATTTACAATCTGTATCAACATTTTATATCTGCATGAATAAAATCCCTGAAGATTATCTCAGTGTTTCTGGAAGGGGTCCAGGCACTTACAGCTTCCCTTGTGCCCACTGAGTGTGTCAGGCTCAGCTCTGAAAGCAGACAAAAGCCCAATGAAATCCTTAGGATAAGTGAACTGTTCCCAGTGTAGCTGCCAACAGGACATACCTAGATCAGAAAAATGTTCTTTCTTCTTCAGGGAGTTGTTAGGATTCTGCAAATTATTGCACTGAATTGTGAGACCTTGAATGAGGGGTGCTGCTGAACAGTAGATCATTGTGTCTGGGTGGATTTTATAGGCATTTCTATAGTGCTCATGAAAAAGATAAGGAAAATAATACTTTGAGCACATTCTCAAATGTGTGTGTCATTTCTATGTGCTTTTACCCAGCTGGCAAAGGAGACAGATTTTTAAGGGATTCTCAGGGAGGTGTTACTATCCCATCATAACATACATGTTTGTTCATGGAATTTTTAAGCAGAATATTTATTGAACCACAATAATTCCTAAGCATTTGTATATTTAAGAAGTTATTTTCTAGTATTTGCCATTTATTCTCATTCTTTTAGTGCTTTTGGTCAATAAAACCAAGGATTAACCACCCTTCACAAGGGTTCCTCTTCTTCCACTATCAACTTTGATACTGTCATTTAAGTATGATATTACTTTCCCCATTCAGAAAAAAAGGCTGCTACCCACAGTGATGGGTAATGAGACAGGTCTTCACCCCATTCTCTGCTTTGTAACATCAGTAGGATTGCCAGCATCACTACAAAAAGAATATTTCAACTGACAAAGCAGAAAAGTGGAAAGATCCTGAAAACCTAAAGAAGACTCAGTAAGTCCTTTCCTCTGCAGGGGACAGGGGACAGGCATTAATTAAATCAAGGCCCTCCTTGCTCTGTGCAGCTGAAAGAAAAGGGAAAAGCATCGCACTTTGGGCTCCTTCAGAACAGTAACTCCTGGCATTTCTAGAGAGGAGTGGAATAATTGTGAAACACCCTTTAGGACATGACATAGTAAGATGTTCCTCATGGAAGTGTTTCCTGGGACAAACTGCCTCCTTTGCAGCCAAGGACATGAGACATGAGGAGCAGTAATTTGGAGAGGTGCACAATATAAGCAGTAGTTTTAATGACCTACTGGCATGCCAAGGTTTCTTCTTCTGTGTCTGAACCCTCTACAGAGATTAATAACCTTTGGATGTTTGAGCAGCAGGTCAAGTAACTGCTGTATTTTAGCTCTTTGTGTGGGTTTTTTGCGGTATGTGTTGCCTATCCATCTAAATTAGGGGGTATGGGGTGTTTTTAAAACTTTTCTATGGGAATAGGAACATGTCCTTCATTAACACCCAGTCAAGTCAATGCTTGTTGGGATAAGGGAGGCAGCCTTTTAGGAGAAAGAAGTATTTTAAGTTCCTGCCTTCTTCAGTCTTCTGAGCTTCACACAAGCATTCTGCTCCTGGTGGTTCACTGTTTCACACTTGGGCAAGAAGTGACCAAAGGAATAAGTCTCAGGCCCAGCCCTGGATTGCTGCATGTTGCCACTGAGATGTGGATTCCCCCATTCTGTAAAGCTCAGCACTTCCCTGGGCTGGAGCCTCAGAAAGCCAGTAAAGAGGAGCGTCATTCGGGCTCACTTTTGAGAGAGGATTAATGCCCTAATCAAATGACTTGCTTGGAAGAAAAATTAGCAGATGCTGCAGCGTTTCATCTTCGAAGCACCGGTAAAAAATTCCTTATTCTCCCTAAGATCAGATAGGTGTGTGACAGTCCCTATTCAGCCTGTGTTTGCAGTTTGCATATTTCTGTGTAAATGTGTGTCTTACAATTAGCTTGAGGATGTGCTTACAGTTGCTTTTACAAGTCCTCATTCTTGACAGTTTTACGGATGTTTGCACTAAGTAGCTTTTAGTGGCATACTGGTGAAACTAGGCACCTTGTTTTCCTTTCTTAAAGGCCCTTGGTTCTAATACCTACAAAGACTAATCCATTTGCCTCAGCTAATCCAGTCTAAAAGTACTCCAGTGCACTTGAAAGGATGTCCTGTGAGCAAAACATCTCACCTTGAGAATGGGGAAAAACTTGTTTTGGAGGTTGCTTCCCTCTGAAGCAGCAACTCCAATTGGCTAATCTATTTAGCAAAATTAATGAGAGGGCCATGGATTGAGTTTCATGGCAGACTAAAGCCCAGCTTTCTCAAAGAAAGGAATTCATTGTTGAACCTTTGATGGTCTAAAGGAGGAGAGATGCATTCATATGTTTTGGGTAACTCCCTCATCATTACTAAGATAAAATAAAAAGGCTTTAAGGTTTCTTTCACCAATCACCCCACAAGTTGGCAATTATATAGGATTACTAGTATCCCATAGACCTGAGCTACCAACAGCTATTTTATTCACTTGTGTAATGCATTTTATGGTAATAACAAAAGAGCCCTTCAGGCTATTTTGTGGTCCATACAGATTTTGAAGGAGGGGGAACTCTTATTTTTGTTTGTGTTTTGAGTGGGGGCGACGGGCAAAAAGGGTTTTTTTTCTGCCAAGAGATTAGTGTGAAAGAATGAAATGAAATGTTTCGGTCTTGTTCAGTTCTAGTCTAATCAAGCCTACTCTTCAAATTAATGAGCTCTTACCGGGGGGAACATCCCTCGATGCTGGAAGGCAGCAGTGAAGCTATGCACTTCTATTTCGAAAAAATGTAAAGCAATATCCTTTTTGGCTTCAGATAAAACAGTGAAAGAAGCATTTTTCATCTTTTAAGGTTTGATTTAATGCTACACTGACTTGCAGGGTTTGTGTTTATTGGAGGCATTTTTCTAGAGAGCTGAACAAATTGCCAATAATTTGAGGGTTAGTATTCTGGTCTCTTTTGGCTCGTGGTGAATGAAGAGTGTGGGACAAGGAAGTCTAGCAGGAGAAAATAAATTGCATTTATTTTGTGAAAAGTTCTTCCTAAACCCTGTTCAGGTCATACCAACCCATCTTTAGTCCCATCTTCTAAAAACCCTTCCTCGTCCTTTCCTGAATTTGCTCTGCACTGCCCTGGGCAGCTACAGAGGACTCCTTCAGCTTTGCAGGGATGTTTCTCCCACAAAGGAGGAAACTTTCTTTAAAATGCATCATGCCTCAATGGCTCACAAGACCACAGCTGACAGGCTCTTCTGGGGCTGGAATAAAGCACAGGCACAGGCCTGTAGTGCCTGAGGGCTGCAGATCCTGGAGTTGTGGAACAGCATCACATGGGAGTCCTCCATGTGCCAACAGATTCAGGTCACCTTGAGGTACTCCACAGTGCTTGCAGCAAAATCCCTACATTTGCTGCAATAACCACCCCCCCACACAGTTTTACACCTCCAAAATCCAAGGCTGGCAGGTCTCATGCTTGCACAGTAGGAAATGCCCATTGGAGTCTCATGTGCAATTGTCATTTGCCCATTTGTGTGCCCATTACAGAGCTTTAAAACACGTTATTTTTCTCACTTTATTTATCACAGAGTGGCTGGGGCTCACTGAATCCATGTGTGGTTTGTATTCTCTCATAACCTTGTAATTTCAACCATGTTTTCAGGTCTTATCTACTGTTCTCTATATCCAAGCATTGTACTGAACCAAGGTGTGTTCTATTATTCTTTGAGTTTCCTATTATAAAGCTGCTGTAGTTTGACAATATTCCACAACCATCAGTTAATTTTTACAACAGCCCTGGGAGATAAGGCCTAGAAGGATTAAGCCCAAACTTGTCATATGTTCTAATGTGAATCACATAGGGGCTGATTAAATATCCTGTACTTTGATAGGACAAAAGTAGAAAAGTACAAATACAACCTTTTTAGCTCCAAGTCAAGATGAGATTGCAGTGGGGTGTTTTCTGATTGGTTTTGTTCTGGTTGTTTTGGGGGGGTTTTTTGACAGGCAGGATCCTTCTGTGTGTCAGGGTTGTTTAGGAAAGGAGAGATTTAGCAGGAGTTAAGCAATATGGAAAGGTTCCTCTAAATTGTTTTTCTAGCATCACATTAGAGGTCCCTGCTACACTGTAGGACAAACTCAATGATTCTAGTCAGTCAGGGATTGAGGTCCCTCAACCTCACCATCCTCTATGTTCCTCACCAAGGTCCCTGCCTCATTTGCTGTCTGTATTCCATCTCCTAGGACGTGTGAGGCAATGGTCTGGCTAACAACAGCCTCCTTCAGCACAAACCATGATTCATTTCCTCAATATCATTCTCAAATAGTGCTAGAGGCCAAAATGCCAGACACTACAATTCGGTTCTTCTAATGTCTGCTGACAAAATACCCCGGGTTTTGTTTTATTATTTTTTTAAGAAGAAAAATTTTAAAAACGGGGCTTCCCACTGGTGGAAACTGCTGAGTTCCACCTACCCAACCAGCAAGACTGGACTTTGAGAGAAATGAGGTATATCAATACCTTATTAGCTAAGAGAGGAGCTGATACCAGAATACAGGCAGCATTTTCCTCTCTGGGCAGCTACTGATGGGGGATGAGGAAAATGGGCTGTTGCCAGTCTGCAAGGTGGCAAACACCAGTGGAGAAAGTTCAGAAAGGGATATAATGGCATCTCCAAAGCCTATTAACCCACCCAATCTTTATCCTCTGCTGCTGTACCCCCAGCCTGCTTTTTTCTTCTCCTGGTTTCCCACCAGCACCTTCATTTTGCCTTCCGTAGGATGTGCTAGTGAGAGAAAGACTCCTTGTTCCTTGCCCTGTATTGAATGGTCTTGGTCAGCCTCGAAGAGCACTTCCAAAAGCAGGATCTGATTGCTGAAGCCACTGTCTTCAAAAGAATGTACAGGCAGAAATGCTCAGGGATTTCAAAAGTTCTCTTTTGAAAAGCCATGTCCTGGTCCCCAGGTGACATACCCAGCTCATTTTTAAGCTCTGGCTCCAAAGGAAAACAGCACTGCAAGCTTATGGATGAAATAGCTGCAAAAACTCTTTTGAAGCTGTTCATATTATTTTTTCATCATCTTTCAGGCCTTCAAAATAAAGGAGCTATTTTTGCTAGAACATTCCTCAAAATATTCAGGCAAAGGAATACACCCAGTGTGGAAAATTCCAGTAGAGACCATTACAAGGCCTGGGTACCAACACCTTGTAATTTTGCCAGACAAGAACAGGAGGACACAGGCTGTTGTAGTGATCCCTGATGGTGTCAGCTCCATGTGGAATGACATCAGGAGCTGATTTTGTAGAATGGTACCACACTCCATGTAACTTCTGCCAGTGCTCAGAAAACAGAACTTTTTCTCAGCCAATGGCAATGCAGCAGGCTGCAGTTGTATTTTAAATAAGTGGTTTTGCACTTGTAATGAGCTGTGAAGACGGGGCTAAACAAAGAAATCTGCGTGACAAAGTCACAGAGGGCTATTTCCCAGAAAGGATTGCCATGCTCCAGCAATCCTTGCTTCCTGCAGACCAAGGTCAACAAATGGAGCCTGAAAGCTCAAAGTGAGCTGTCTTCATCGTGGGCTACAAAGCAGGGACTGATCACAGGCAAGCCATGCTAATGAGAAGCATAATTTAAGTTTATAAGACATAAAAAAGAGTGCAGCAAGACAGACCCTGTGTCAGAAATGGCTGGGAATCAGTGCAGCCTGTATACAGGCCAGCACAGAGGTGCAAACACTTGTGGGATGTGGCAAATCAAAATATCTTTCAGGTAAAAGTCTTGCCAAAATGCAGCAAGTGTTCTTTTCAAATAAAACCTCCTCTTATTTATCTACCTCAGCCACATAAGCTTTTAATTAGACCATATGCACAGCTTCATAGGAAGCTCCCTGAAAGTGGAAATCTCTAAGAAAGCCTTTCCAAAGTGAAAGCCATATCAAGTTGCCCTTGTTCACAGCATGCCCTTCTCTAGAGAAAGAAGGCAAATTAAGAATTCAAAGCAGATGACAAATACCAACACACCTGAAATGGCTTAAGGGATTATTATTAGTATTATTATTACCGTGTCACACAGCAGTCAAATGCATTTCAGCTTAGAGACTCCAAAGTCCGAGAAAGAAAATCCAGCTGGAAGTTCTGTCACATCTCTCTCCTTATCTACCTTCTCTTCACGTTTAGTGCTTGCTTTCACGACAGATGTGAATCATTCATACACAGCAGTGCCACTCAGACTAGCAAACATCTCTGGCTCAGCTCACCCTGTGGCCTTTTTATGAGGCTGTCTATCACTGCACAGAGTTGGCAGTGACATGTGGACTGCCACCACAGATCTGGTTCTGATCATATCTTCCAGTGATTCTGCAAATGAGAACTCCTAATATGGGGCTATCAGCAGACAAATTGCTTAAGCCTAACAATGCCACAAGAAGGAGTGTAAACAACGGGAATCTGCTCCATTTAAGCAATGCACAATGCTTGCATTGTCTACCCAAAAACAACAACTGGAAGGATCGCTTCTCGATTTTTTAAGCCGGTCTGCTGCCAAAGCAGAATGGGAAAGCACACAAAAAAGGGAATGTTTTAATGCATCCACTGACACCACTTCAAACTGGAGCAAGATCACAAAAAACTCTGGTACTTGGAAAAATCAAATGCTTTGCCCTTGAAATTCTGCCTGCGAAGTAGTTTTGGGAAGACTGGGAGGACTGAGAACAAACAGTAAACAGAAAAACAAGTCACCCTTCAGAGTCTGGGTTTATTGGCACAACCTAAAGAAGGTGCAGTGTCCTCCTGTGAAGGTTGCCTTTCCCCCAGCTGCCACAGCTAAGAGGAGCAGAGAGGGCAGCAGTGCAGACTGGCAGTCCCATCCTCAGTGTCTTTGCTCTTGGCTCTCTCCCACAGCACTGATGCTTCCCTGGCTGTAGTATTTTTCCTAGATTAAATGTGTAGACTTCTCCTTTTTTTTTTTTTTCTTCTGTCTCTGTTCATCTCAAAACACGGGCAAAGAAAATTGGCTCACTCTCAGGTGAGAAGCTGTGAAGTTCCATCCTCTCTCAACTTACTTGGGTGAGTACTGGGGGCAGAAGAAGGGGACATGCATGGAAGGAACCTGGTGATATCCAGCTCCAAGGACTGAGAAAGGCATGCTAACATTAAGTCACTTGGATGGCACTAGCAGAAGCTTCATTTGATGCAAGCTGGCCATGGTATCTGGACTTGTCTTTCATCACAGAGCCCTCATTTGTGAGCTGTCTTTCCCTTCAGTGTTGTTCTCTACAAGAAATGAGGGAAAACCTGAAGGTTTAGAGACAACTATTCCACACCTACCTACAGAGGAGAATTGGAAGCTGAGGTACTTTCAAACAAGCTCCTTTTCTGGCTCAAGAAGGAGGCTGCCTATTTCTTGACATTTGAGGAAGAGTGATACCATTCAGTAAGAGCAGCACTCTAAAACAGAGGGACATCCACAGTCACAGGACATGGAGCTTGAAGGACCTGTCAAGAGACAGAAGAAAAACACCTCAAGGCTTTTTGGGCCTTTTGTATTTGGGTTTGGTTTTTCATTCATTTTGGTTTTTTTCTTTATGGCAAGGTGAAAGTCTTATCACATCAATTAGACAGTGACCTGTATCTTCTGTTTATAAACCCACTCTGTTACCGTGTCGTTTGTGCAAACTCAGCTTTGAAACAAAGCACTGCATCTTTCTCCCAAAAGTTGGTTGCCATTCTTGGATGAACAGGTCCCAGTTTTGTTCCCTCCCAGAGAGGACAAAAAGCTCTGCACTGGCTGATATTTATTTCTTCTTCCTAGTGGAGGAACCATTGGGGATTCCCAATTGTGTGGTCATACCTGTTTTCTGTAGATGGAAGAAAGCTACTGGCTTAGAGCAAGAGCTCAGAGGACCCATCAGTTATTTATTCCCCATATCCACCCAAAACTTGCACAAGAGTCTCCCCAGGAAACTGGAACTGGTAATGAAGACCAGGTGACACCTGGTCTGCTGTCCTCCAGATTTTCTCCTGCTGTGGCTCTCCATAAGTACATTGCTTTTGACAGGATTAACTTGGGGATATTTTGCTTGTGACCCACCATTCCTTACTTGCTACACAGCACAGAGCAAATTCCTGCAAAGTAACGGGAACAAAAATATTCTTAATTGTGGTTGAGAACCACAGATTGTGACCACGGGAGGAAATGTCACACCTGCAATGAGTATTTTTGCTTTTGTAAAATTTGGAAAGTCTTGTGGATTTATCTATCACCAGGGTAATTTCTTGCTGATTAACTACACACACAATTTTCATACAGCAAACCTCAAGAGAAAACATGTTGAGGTCAAGAGGAGGAAACAGACTGGTGCATTCTCTGAAATTTCAGCCACCAGAGCTTGAATCTGGAAGAGAAAACCTTTCCATAAAATACAAACAGAACTATTTGAAATGAAATAAAGTAGGTGAAGTCAGAACCCAAAAGACTGCAGGACTCCAGAGGAAAAGAATGGGTTGCTTGATGAATCAATACATTGTTTTCTTTTGGGGATTCTTTGTCACATTGATAACTTTGCTCACGAGAAAAATGAAACAGGGAAATTCATTGCACAGAGATTCAGAGATTCCAGAAATTATATCATTTCCTTTCAGAGAAAAATTTATTTTCTTTAATATGGCAAATTTTTGATTTGGCAGAAATTAAAAGTTACATTTCCCTAATGGATATTTTATACTTTAATATCTAATATAATATCAGTTTTTAAGAAAAAATTATGCAAGTTCAAAAGAAAATAATATATCTGACTTTTTTTCAAGTATGGAGCTAATTTAGGATGTTTCAACATTATTGGAACTTTTTCATCACTTTTTTTGAAATGAAATTTCCCCAAAAGCAACATGAGCTCACAAACTTCTCTTTTTATTATTATTTTAGCGCTACCACATTTTACTGATGGGGGAAAAAAACCCTTTCCATCAAAGTTTTTTTCCAATAAACACTACTCCTGAGTCAAGTAGGAGCGTGTCTGAAATCCCCTCAGATGGAAGATTTATTATGTATCATTGGGGAAAAAAAAGCTTTTCAGGGCCAAATTCTGATACAAGCTGGTTTGTGCAAATATACACTGAGCTCCAGCCAGTGGAAATGAGGCCCTTTCAATATACTTTGTGCTCCTAAAAGAGAAGGGTGCCCAGTAAAAGGGTCAGAAACATTAGTGTGTACATGTATGTACAAACACAGACACTCTGCTGCTGCTCTTGGCACTCAAGAACAGCTTTCTAGATCATTTAAAAAATATATATCTTAAGTGTGAAGCCCCACAGCCATATGATTTTCAGGTATTTTTGTTCTCTTCAACTTCTTTGATTTTTTTAGACAACTTTTTTTTTATTATCTTATGAGAAATAACTACAATCTATGACCAGATATACCAACTAAATTTTGATATTAATGAGCAAGGCCCCATTTGCCAAAAAAATCAACACATGCAGCTTGCCTGTTACTCAGAGCTTCCCCACAGATCTGTAAAAAAAAAAAATCATTTTATAGAAGCACAACAATTTGTGGGTTACAGAAGTGCCCAAACCAGAAGAAGGCTTAAGGAAGTTGTGGTAAAACCAGTATATTTCTTGAGTATGACCTATTATCCTGGCTAAACAACTTGTATTTTTAGGAAGGTGGTAAATAGAAAGATGCCTGTGCTGCCGAGCTCCAGAAACCCTCTCAGCCCAAAGGTTGCCTGAGAACGTCTGGCTGATAGCGTGGCTTTGCAGACAAAAACATTGTGATGTGTATCAAAATATTGCAAAGGGGTGAGTGCCCTGCCAAAATGAAAGCCAGCCCTGAGAGATGTGAAGCACAACAAGCAGGGGTGATTCAGTCCACTCCTATAAACAAGATGCAGTGGAAAGGGGTTGCAGAATTAACCCGCTGCCCTACGAAACGGTATTTAATACACCATCTATTTAAAATTAAACTGCTGTCAAAAGCAGCGTTTTTATTCCTCATCCTAATTCGGTTCAAAGCAAATAAAGCTGTGTCTGTGGTGCTGCCCCAGGCAATGACATTAGCTGTTCCAAACGTGGGGGTTTGCAGCCTGATTTACAACATTATGGGATGGCCAACATGAAATTGCTGTTTGAGTGACCTGGCGAGAAACACGCAGCGTTCATCTGGAGCGGGGAGCGACGACGACTCCACGCTCTCCTTGGGCCACCTGGATCCCGTTAAATGCAGGCATAAATCAAAGCAACCTTCACATGACAGAGGCTTGTCCAGGCTGGGACTGGGTCAGACCCAATCCTCCCAGCAAAGTAAAACCGAAGTAAAAAGTTGTGGTGTTATTATTTGCTTTGTAGTAGCACCCAGAGTGATTTCACTGCAAAAGTGGAGGAAGTTACAGTCCAAAAGAGTCAAACTTGTCTTCTTTCCTCTGCTTTAGACTCAGCTGCACCTGCACCCAAATCTCATTGGGTTGACAAGCTTGGCTTTGAGCAGAGGCTTAGCTGGCACTTCAGATGTAATGTTGGCACTACCACAGAGGACAAACAATTCCCTTGTTTTCACCACACAGACTGGTGGCAAAGGCAAGGACAGGACTTAGGGCTTATCAGTTATTAGGACATGCCCTGGACACCAGTGCCTGCAGGGAGAACAGTGTCACCAGTTAGACAAACTCGAGCTTTTCCTTTGAGACTGAGATGGAGATTTCTGCACGTGGTAGAATTTCAAAATAGCACCTTTCTGCACAGAAGAAAGCTTCTAGTTCAAGGACCCCTTGACAATTACACAATTTTTACTCCTCCTTAGCCTTTTCTAGACAGGCTGCAACAAACACTTAAATGACATATATATTTCATTTAGAATGGTAAATATTTGTCCTTCTAAAGGTCCAGACTCAGCAGCACTGGATAATTGAAGTTATTTCTGTATATACTGGCAGTCTTCACCTACCCCAATGGTACCACATGTTTACTTCAGCTCTGACACTCAAGAGCTCATATTTACCTTCCATTGTGGCCAGCATGTGAGTACAGAATGCCAACCACTGTGATCCACGTGGAGCTTGTGGCAGGGCTTGTGTTGTGGTGACAGCTGTCCTAAAAGGTAGGTTTTTTTGGCAGGTGGAAGTATGCTTGGCATTTTTTGTATTCAAACGGTCAGAAATGGGGTTGAATTTGTGTCTAAAAATGGCAAAGTGAAAGGTAGGAGCACCAGGTAAAAGTACAGAAAACAAAGATGTGTAAGTGCCCATTAACACATTATGTATCTTCACTGCTGGTGGAAAAGGCTAAGAATTATCTGTAAAAATCCATTAGAAATCCATCTGCTGCTGTGGAATTCTGCTTTATATTTTACAGGCTCCTGTGAAGTCCTTATCACCAGAGTATAAACCATTTCACTTCTGAAACACCATAAAATTGCTGCCATTGAAGCCCTGGTAATTAAAGCCTGTTTGAGACCACAGAGTTTGTAAGCTGCATGAGAAAATTCCTAAAGCCGTTTTTTACAAAGTTCTGATTAGAAACTCTTTCCAGATTTGGGCAGATGAAACGTTCTAAAGACAATCTCAAGGCAATCTTCATTCATGTAACATTGATTTACTGGGGAGCTCGCAGCTCAGAATAGGCTTTGATGGCAGTTTCTTATCTCCTCAAATCTGATAAACTCTGAGGACAGATGTATTGCTCCAATTAACATAAATATACACTGCAGATAGGAAGGAGGAAAATAACAAGTCTAAGAAAACAGGCCCTCCTTAATGCCACCTCCTGTACACTGTGCTCTGCAGGGCCAGGCTCCTCGCTAATTGTAGGACCAACAAGCAAGTTCCAAGGAAATAAATATGTACTGGGAGGCTCCACGACATGTCTGAGCTCTTTCCAGAGGTGATTTTTACACTCTAATTAACATCTGTCACCAGTCTCTTCTCTCATCTCTTCTTGGGGAAGAAAGCTCTGCTGTGGCCTTGTGTTTGGTGAGGCCTGGGGCCAACTTCAATCAGTAGATTGGATTTCTGAATTGCTGGATTGGAGTACTTTGCTACGTTAAAGGTCCAGGCATTTGGAGAAGAAACTGAAGATATCTGTGAGCTTCTTTATTGTGCAGGTGGTGGAGCACAGGAACAGTGCTCAGAGAGGCTATGGAGTCTCCCTCCCTGAGATATCCAAAAAGTATCTGGGCACAGTCCTGAGCAGTGCTCTGGGGAATCTTTGAGCAGGGAGGCTGGACTAGATGACCCCCAGTGATCCTTCCATCCTAACCCAATCTGTGGTGAGGCTCATCCCTGCAGAGCTCCGTGCCATCAGTTCACACCATCCTGAAGAAAACTGTCACCCTGCACAGGCTGCTCTGGCAGAGCAGGTGTCCCATGGTGGGGGAGCTGCTGAAATCACTCTTGATTTGCATATATTGAGTATCCCAAGCACAGCCTGTTGGTCTAGGTCTTGGATGTGGGGGGAAGATGAGGGAAAAGGGAGTCTGGGAACTGCACTAAGAGCACAACAACAATCTGACCAAGGAAAATTATTAAAGGCAAGGCCCTCCAGTCTCTTTGAGTCTCCAGTAAAACAGCTAAAACACTACCAGAAACACAATTGCTAATGTCTTCTCTAACACCAAAACCCTTTAAAAAGTCTTTTTAGAGGAATGGTCAGAAGATGCTTCTTGGAGTTATCCCTCTAAACCATGCAATAACAGTCAAGCCAGAAGTTGCTCTGTCCAGCTCTCTTGACAACAAAAACATGAGGGTGAAAAGCAGAGCATTTCCAGGTGACTGGTCAAAGGTTGCTTGTGCCATGCTGTGTCATGGGGCAGGACACAGAGAAGAGGTGCTGCTTCTCACGTGTCTGTCTATCACCTGACAAATTGGGTGTTCTTTGTGAGGAAATGTCTGCTGTAAGAAGGAGGGAGAAGGGGTCATGAAATAATGTGGTAATTCCATAACATTTCTGGGGTGCCTACCTTGGCACTGGCCCAGTGCCAGTAGAGAGTAGAGGGAGGTTTAGCAAAGCAGGTTGAAACCTGGAATTTCCCTTTGAAGCCAAGGATATTACAGTCTTCTGATTATTTCTTTTTTTGTACCTTACTGGAAAAAGAACAAGAAAGGTTGAAATTTCCTGTGAAATTGAAATCCTGAGTGATTTTGCCCTGATAGCATCAGAAAATCCTCTTTGCAAAGATTTGTTTCAACATGCCTGCAGTCCTTACAAAGTGGCAATGCTTCACATTTGTGGAATTGTTTAGAGTTTTATAAAAACACAAATTCAACAGGAATCTTTTTTTTTTTTTCATCAAAATGGTGGCTCTCAGTAACATCATCCTGAAAAAACCAGCCTGTTTCCTTTCCAAACATAGCTTTCCTTCATTGAGGGAACATTCTCTGCTGGAAAATGTCCACAATCCCAAGTCCATTTCCAGTTAAGCCTGTGCAGAGAAGCCTTGCAAGCTCTCACATGTTCGCAGGAGCCTCGGCATGGACATATCATTGCAGTTCCAAGTTGTTTAATCTTTTGTCTAAATATAAATAGATGAGTGAATATCAGTAATTTCCTCTGTCCCTCTGGCTGTAGGGGGTTTATCTGTGAGAGGGAAGGCTTTAGGATTAGGGCCAGTCATTGGGGTTGTTTCCAGGCTATCTGCTCGGGGAGGCTCATGAGCTGCTCACAGATAACACCCTGCTCATACTTGGCCTGATCAGCCGTGCTCCAAAGGGCATCCCACACCAAACCAAACTGACTTAAAGAAACAACAGCTCAGCTGTTCCCTGCCTGCTGCTTCTGGGGCAAAAAGGGAGTTTTCCCATGAGGCTGAACTGACTGCAAGGGCCTTTTCCTTCCATTTGGCTGTATGGGCCAACCTTCCATGTTTTTCCTTCCCTGCTGATTTGGGCCATGCAGGTGAGCAGAAAGCACCTTTTCCCCAGAGACCTGACTGGCCCAGTAAAACTGGAAGTTGTGGGTGGTTTCTTCAGGAGAGATCTCCTGGAATTTTGTGCCAGTTTGCAGGAGTTTTTGTTCTTCTTGGCCATGGTCACTGCCCTTATCTTTTCCCGTAAGTTTTATCAGTGTTTTCCTTTTCATCAGAAATGTCTTCTTTTTCTCCCCTTTGATCTATGGTGGGTCACTCGCCTACCAAGTATTCAGCAAAAAGGGGTGAGCATTCACCCTGATGAACTTGGATCCACATCTCTTCCCAGTCCCAACACTCTCCTCATATGACCCCAGTTTCTTCTTTCCCTGTCCAAGTCCTATAGCTAAAAAAAACAACTCCATCAGAGGGGCTGGCTGACACAACCAGATAAAGACGACACAGCTCTTAAGGGAAACTTGGAAGGGAAGCCCTTAAGTTCGATTGCACTGCACAGGGAACTAAACTTTATCAAAATGAAATATACCCCTCCAAAAAGAGTTCTTATGGGATCCCATTACCCCACAAGGATTAAAATCTGTGCTTAAACTGGGCAGTTCCCTGGCTTGGTAATGTCATAATTTAGAAGTTTGCTGAGCTCCAACTATTTGCAGTTGTTAGACTGAGCCTTCCTTTCATCTCTGCAATCTCATTCAGTCCCTCAGCATTGTGGGGATGCAGGCAAACCACTATAAATAACTGAGCCTTTTCATGTCAGCTGGTACAAATACCAGCCCAATCTGACCTTTCTTGGGGATTCTGACCAATCTGCAGAGGAAGACAGCTAATATCTTCCAGGATTTTCCATGATTAAGGTGTATATATATATATAAATTGCTGGCTGTTTGTATGTGCTCCAAATGCTTTCTGGCTTGTTTAATCTGGCTGTGACACTTTGTTCTGTGGTTAAAAAATGAAAGTAACGTCCCAGTTAATGATTTTTGATGAAGCCCATTATTCTTACAGCTATTTTTAAACACCATGGAAGGCAAATCAATCTAACACACCTACAAGACTAATATTTCAATAAACTAATAGAGACAGTGGGCTAAAGCCATGGTATTTTTCCTCTGAGTTCTTGTTTTTAAATGAAACCCTGTGAGGTTACCTTGGCATTCCTTTGCACGAAGAAAGCAAAACCTAGAAAATAAATTGCTGTTGCTGTCTCCTGAATTTCGGCTTTGGCTGTAAGTGGGAAACAAAATAGAAAATGGCTTCATCTTCCTAATTAGCAAAAGCTGACGAAGGATGTTCCTGCAGAAGGTATTAAATGATTATGAGATTTCCCCTCCTTCCACACACCTGTTAAATGGAATCTGATAATGCCTCTCTCTTATTAATATCTTATGAGAAAAGTCAGAGGGGATGCATCCTTGATCAAGAGATATCCATTTTATGCTTACTGCTATAGCTCACTCTGGAACACAGAGTGAATCATGCCTCTGTGAGAACCTGAAGACATTGACCCCAGGTTCAGCCACTGGAAGCAGAAAAATAGGTAATAAAATATGGAAAATGATCCAGACTGTGGCTTGCTTTCTAGCTTTGCTGGAAGTTGCACTGAAATTTCAAGAGGCTTTTTCGTATCTGGCATCCCCCCATTCATTCACACTGTAGCTGAGAGCTTTACCCCAGCTGCCCCATTCAAGGAATCAGAGAAAAAACCAGTTTTCACTCACTGGGAAAAACTGGGGAAAAAAATCAGACTGTTCCCAGAGTGAGGCCCTATCCAACAGGAGCAAGAGTGGCTGTCACTAACTCATCAGACTTGTTAGGTATCCTAAGCCACCTTGCAATCCCTTATGAGCATTGTGCATCTCAAACAGAGACATACATTGGTTTCAAGACAAAAAAAATCCAAAATATATTCAGAGAGCAGAAATGTATCTTGGTCTAAAACACCTTTTGGACTTTCACCATGCCCTGTCTCCGAGTTTGGTCTCCTCTTTATTTTGTCCTTTTGCAGCTATAGACACATTTCCTGTTGCTATAGTTAGTGGAAAGATGCTCAGGAGCACAAATCCTCCTTCTATAGGATCAATATGTCTGGTCTGAGCCTGCAAGATGGATTTCCTATCATGTCCTTATATCAACTCTTAAGTTGCCCACAAGTAAGCAAAGCAGTATGATGGTGAAAGGGTATTTGGTGATTTGCTGTTGCAGAGTAAAGCCACATTATTAAGTGTGTCCAAAAGTGTGTTGTCTTCAAACAAGGAGACACTGATGTGAAATTTGAGAAGCCTTTCACAAGTTTAAAAATGCAATAGGTTTGAAGGACATCAATGAGGAAAGGTGAGGAAACACTCATGGGAAAGGGGATCAGCTGGAACACCTCCCCACCTCCCTGCGTTCCTTTCCCTGCTCCCCAAAATGAGCAGGCAAACTCTTCCGTATATTCCACAGAAAACTCACAGAGCTTCAACTCACTCCTGAGCTGAGCAGTCTCACAGCCAACATGGACACTTATTTCTTATTTCTTAACCTGGCTCTTCCCATCCTAGCTGCATTTGCTCACAGTGTGTGTTGTGTTGAGCGAGTGGCTGTGCTCTTACACTTGCCCTTTGCAATGAATAAATGATATTTTCAGGTGCATTTCTCAGGCACTGAGCTGCCCTTGCAGCTCAAGCAGGAGCTGTGGCAGGGAGCACAGAGCAGCCCCATGACTGGCATTAGCAGTGCTCACTCTATTAAAGGCAGCTGTTAGAAAAGGAGAGTTACTGAATGTCAATTAAAATGCTTCAGTGATTTAAGTGGGAGACTTCCATGCCCCGCTCTGTAATGCTACACTCCTCTGTGTCCAGCTAACAGCACTGCTCTCACAGAAGCCCCTAGTAGGTCAATTCATGCGACAGCATTGACAGTGACCTTAAGGAGGGATCATTAAACTATTCTCCTCTCCTGGGATCCGTAACTCTATCTGCTCTCTGCAGGAGAGGGTGAGACAAGGCAGGGAGGGAAGGAGCAGCTCACTGACCACCCAGACTTTGCTTTGTTAGCCCTGATCCTTCTTGGTGCACATCCTAAGGAGAAAAGTGAGAGAAGCTGAATAAAACAGGCACTGTGGTACCTGCAGGGGGTAAGAGTTTCCCAGAGTCTAACAGCAGAGTTGGAGGGATTTCATCCTTGGTGGAGCAGGCAGCACTCTGCAGGCTGGCCTCGGGCTGGGGGCAAGGGATGCTCCTCCACTGCCACTGCCACTGCCAGGGGGGACAGCAGGGCCCTGAGCCACTGTTGCCACAGGGTCTGTGGGCCACTGCTCCCCTGGCCCAGCAGCCAGTACAGCAAAGAACTGGAAGGGGACGGTCCCAGAGCCAGCACAGCACCAGCTGTGCCTGCTAACTTACGGGAAAGGATGACTTTTGTCACTTGTCTCATCTCAGGCACACTGCAAAGCTGGGCTGAAAGCTTTTAATGGTCCCTTGACTCTGAGCCTGCAGATACAGAGAGATAGAGAGTGTAATAAACTTTCAAAAGATGATCTAACTGTGTAACACATCAAATGTGTATCTTAACTGTATCCAGTGGAGCTGAATGGAAACAAACACACCATCTCAAACCAGACCACACACAGAAAGATAGTGCACATGACTAATTTTGATGACTGATTTCATATAAATAATGTACCAAGATCAGTAGATGCACTGTAATATCTTTTCATTCCACTCCTTTAATTAACTTTTCATTGAGAATCCAATTGAAAGGGGCTAATAAAATGTTTGCTTTTTGCTCCTTAGATTAAAAGTACATCCTGTCCTTACCAAAAGCAGGGAGAAATGGCATGAAACTTGGGGAAATGGCCTGCTTGATGCCATTCAGAATAGTGCCACTGTTACAGCTCTTAGCAGTGTGGCAAGGGAAGACATAACAGGTGTAGATAAGGAGTGGGAAGAGTACAGTATTATGGTCTCTGCACGTTGTAAATTGCTATGGGAACCAAACAGTTTTGTTCTAGATCAGTTTTGCCACCTACACAAAAAGGGAATAAGACACAGATAACCCTACAGCTGAGTTCTGTTCTTCTGATGCCTGGCAATGTTTAAATGAACTCATGAAGGAAGTGTTGAGTAGTGAAAGACAAATGACCTTTTCCATCTGGGAAAGGTCTTAAAATCTTAAAGCTGCAATGCCTGTGTTTATCGAAAGAGAAAGAAGGGAAAATGCAGGTGAGGGAGAGAGAAGCCAAATCCCTGCTGTCTGAATTCAAAGAGGATGGCAGGATTTAAAAGAGCTAGTGACCTTCAGGAAATTGATCCTGGTGTTGATGGATCACTAAATGTAGGATGCAAACCAATAGGTCAGCTGCTGCCTCTTCACTGTATTAAAGGTGAGATTTTCTACCCCTTCAAAGACAGAAACATTAAATGGCTTTGAGTGAAGTAATTTTAACACTTCTTACACCATCTCCAGGGGTTTTCAAACTATTTTGCAAATAAGGCAGGCAGGTAGGGCAGATAAATCCTCCCATCCTGTCATTACTGATGATAAAGCTGATACAGAAGGATGTGACATGACTTGTCCCAAGAAACCTCTCTGAGAGGGACCCTCATTGCTTGTATCTCAGGTATGTGATTAACCACCAACCACCTTTCCCTTTTAACAAGTTTCATCAGCTTTCACACTGGAACTCTGCAGAACCACAGATTTCACATATTTTTTTAATACTAAGCCATCAGTTAGTCCAGGTTTACTCAAAGTAATGCCCAGGATCTCTTTATAAACATGGGAGGACCTATTTGTGACCTTGGGCTGCGATTCAAGTTTTAAAGGAACAGTGAAACTGAGGCAATTTCTTGCATTACTTTGATTTTCATACTTAGTGAAGTATTCTTATATTCTATGTTTGAATGTGCCTGAAGGGCTTGTGTGGAAGGCAGCTTGCAGATTTCCAAGGCCTTTTTCTGTTTCAGCCCTGATCCCAAATTTTGACTTTTCTAAGTCTGGCAGCCTCTCCATGCAGCATTTGCAATACTCACATCTTGGATGTTATTTGCACTGGACCTTCCAAGACACATTAGCACCCAAAGTCACATTCACAGGCTCCACCTGTAATGGGTACAGCCCCTCTGTCACACCTTGGTGTGGGACAGCAAAATCCTACAAGTGTCAAACCTGGGTAGAGGAAATTAATAACAGCGAACAGGAAAAGAAAAAATAAATAATAAAAGGATTACCTGGTGCATGGAAAGCTTCCCAAGGTTCAGCATGACGTGGGAAAGAATTCATAATCCCAGGTTTCATTCAGACCATTTCTGGGAACAAAGGCACCTGTATGAAAATCAGAGGTGTTGATTTTGGCAAACCACTATCAAATAGAATATAAAAGAAAAGAAAAAGATGGTACAAATCTGATTGTCCCTGGGCATATAATTCTTGGTGCTTCACACATTCTCTCTACGCTTCCCACATACATCTTGGCATGACCTTGTACCTTTTGTTTTGCACCAGATCTTTTCTGATTGAGTGAAATGCCTTTAAGATGGCAACAGGATGAGTATTAAAGTGAGAGGGAGCTCTTTAGCTGGAGCACACAGGTTTCACAGGGGCAGCCCTCCTACCTGCCAAGTCTCACCACAGTCTCCTGCCCCCTGGATCCCTTTGGAACCCACTCTGAGAAAAACTCAGTCATGTGCTTTATTAATTCTAAACTAAAATCCAACCAGAAGACGAGCAGAGTTAATAGCACTCATTTAAATTAGCAGCTCTCCTGTATATGGGAAAAGCCCTTGGCTGGGTTTCTCCCAGCTGGAAGTGCACAGAACTCTGAGCTCCCTGTCCATGGGCTGTTTCACAGCAGCTGAGCACCTTCCCCAGCACCTCCTTCAAAAGGAAGAGAGAAAAGAAAGATGGGGAACAGAATAAATACTGGAATAACTCCATAAAATGTTATTAAGATAAGAATAGCTGGAGATAATAATAACTAGTGAGGAAAAATGGGGTATTGGCACAGGATCCTTCCACAGCAAGGCATGGAACAACTGGGGACCATTCCTGGAAATCAAACTGTAGCACCTTCACATGCCCCCAGGACCCAGAGCATTTTACCAGCAGAAAAAGGTGCTACCAGCTTAAAGTGTCATTTGCTGCTGAACTGTAGCACAGAGTGAAAAGCAGCACCTATTCAATGGCTGTTTGGGACAAAAAGGGGAAAACAACATGACTATTGAAAGGGCAGGAGGAATTTCTGGTAGGCAGAATGAAAATAGCCAGGCTGGCCCATGGCCAGGCCATGGAGGTTGATCATGTCCTTTTGTCAAAAGTGCCATCAGATCTTCAGTGACCAGGAGCATATCAGAAGATGGATAACAATGCTAAAAAGGAAACATCAGAGGCGAGTATGATCATGAAAAGGGAGGACATGCAAGATATCTTCCAGATAGAGGGGTGGAAATGGAGCTCTAGGCACTGTCCAAAACAAACAGGAGTCACCATGAGTGGATGGGGGTCATTCCAGGCTACTATGGGAATTACATCAGAGCCAGCATTGCCCTCCACATGGCTTCACAAAGTTTGGCTTTAACACTTGAATGTCACTGGCAGGAGAACTCAATGCTGCACCCAAGAAAGAAACTCAGGGAGATAGAAGTTAGGAGTCCAATTTCACCTGAGGGAACAATTAAGAATTATTTATCAAGGATGAACTAATGGATCTTTATTTTTAGAGGAGAGCGTTGGGGAATTTTAAGAGTTTCCCGCTCTTAGCTTGTACTTAAATAATAAATAACTATCTGAGTTCTGGGGAATGTTCAAGACAGCAGTTCATGCAGTTGCAAGCAGGCCACAAGAAATAGTTTTCAAAATCAAAATAATAAGCAGCATTCCTGGAGCCAATTCAGATGTTCTGACATCTCTTCAGAAGACACTCAAGTAAATAATTTCACCTATTGTTTCTAATGGGGTCTGTCCAGTTAAGTTAGGGGACATTTCTGAAACTACAGGATTGATCTGCAATGCATCATTCAGCAAGAAAGTCTGCAACTGTGAAAAATAAATCCTGCAGAAATAATCCTGATGGATTTTCAGCCATCGACAGACTGAAGAAGCCTGGATATAAATGCACCTGTATTGAAGTTTCTCTAAGGCTGAAAGAAGGGTAGAAAATCAAATCTCATGCCTTTCATCTTCTTGAAACTTCTCAGTAAAATGCAGACTCACAAAGCTAGCCCTAAATATTTACTTTAAAAACAACATGCACTTTGTATTGAGCACAGCCTTCAACTCTATCCATGAGCTATTTCTGGGGACTGTCTTTGGCTCTGCACTCCACACACACAGAGCAGCAAAAGGTCAGTCATGAGTTAACATCAGAGATGCAAGGCAGTGAAGAGCCCTGCTAATCAGACTTGCTCCTGACCACTGGCTGTTCAAAGAGCAGAGTGGGGCTGGATGCTAATGCATTTGACCCTTCAAAAGTTTGGTAGCCAATTAGCTTCCTAATGGCTCTGATGAGCTGGACTCATTTTCTCTGCACCCCCACAGTCCTCTGTGGTGTTTAACAAGCAGCAGAACCACCACAGCTGCCCAACAGGACCCTCTGCACACTCAGCACTGAGGCTACAGATGTGGTCACTGGAGAGGAAAAGAGATGTAAATAGCACAATTTGGGGTGACTTCCACAAAAAAAGCAATGTCATTTGCAATGCTGTGAGATTCCAGCCAGTTCCATCATTTTCCAAAGTTTTCCTTGAATTCTCAGGTATGGCTCCAGAGCATCAGTTCACTTTGCAGCCCAAAAGGCAGGCCTTATGTTGTCTTCCAGAGCATTAAAGTCATAAACACCTGGAAAACCCAGGGTGATCCTTGTTATCTTCACTGGAAAGGTGCTCACTGAAATGCCAGGCCTCGTCTGAAGATGTTCACACCTTTGTTTGACACATCCAGCCCACATTTCTCCCTGCCTCACCACAGCATTCTTGGCCAGTCCTGCAGCCCATCATGGCAGAATACTCAACTCCCATCCATAACTCACATATTGGCAGAGTTGCTGATTTTCTTTTCCGATATCAAAGCAAGTTTCCTGATTCCAGGGCTCACGAAAAGAAATCTAAGTAGATAAATGCAGAGACACTATCAGAGACTCCTTCTATCCCTCAGTGTCCTTCAATCAATGCCACCCTTGAGGATCAGCAGGGCTGATAGCACAGCAACCAAACTGTGCAGTGGTGAACACCCTTTATCTGAGAAATAACTGCACCTACTTAGTCAGCTACTTGTGAAGGGCATTTATTGGTCTGGTACAAAAACACTGAAACACTTAGCATATTCTTAAATCACATATGTCCCACAAGTGAAGTGTGTCCTTGGCAGGAAGCTGAATCTGAACAGACTTAAACACTTGCTTGAGTATGAGCACATACATACGTGTCTCACTGAATTGTGGCTGTGTTGACATTCGTATTACCAGCCCAAGTGTCAAGCAGGATCATTTATTAGTTCCTTCTCTCTCTCCATTTACCTTTTCCTTTGCACTGGTGCCTTCATAAAGAGAAGTTGTGCTTCATACCAAGTAGGCACAACTAATGAGTCTATTTTAATAAAGAGAGAGATTAGGTGAGAAGGACAATGGTGAGTGTGAAATTGGAGAGAGATGTCGATGTGCTATTTTCAAAGCCCCTAATTTTTTTTCAAATTATGTATTTTAGCACTTGGCACCAGTGATTATGCAAAAATAAGACATTGGGTTCAGCAGCTTTGAGTCAGAATTTTTCTTTAAAATTTCCAGTAAGTCAAACTTAATGAAAAGTCAGGCATATTTGTTTCATGAATTAAAAGGAAAGTTTCCCCTTTTAAGAAGAAAAGCCAGAGATGGGGAATGTTACTTTTTTTTCTCAAATATACCAGTGACACTGCTGTACTCTCAACTTCACACGCTTTTTATTCCTCTTGGCTGAGCTGCCACAATCCACCAAATGACACTTCAGCCCTGTGTCAGCTTGAGGGCTCCAGCTACAGCTAAGGCTCAGCCACAATTCATCAGGATCAGATGGCAGCCAGTCCTGAATGCACCTCCTGAGACTGGACACTGCTCACCCATCATGGAGCAAAAACAATCGTCTGAAGCTCCCCACCTGCTCCAGGGCCACTCTGTCAAATGTGATACTTCAGGGGGTGACACCTCCCTGTCATACTGATTTTTTGGATGTTGACATAGTGGTTTGAGTGAACATCTGTTGCTGCTACTCCACAGTGGTTTCATTCAGACTCTCCAGGAGCAAAGATGAAAACATGTTTTGGCGCCTCGCTCCTGCCTGCTCCACCTGAGAAGCCCTCTGCATTTCATCTGGGCTGCTGAACAGCTGGGACCAAATGACACCTTAACCCCTTCTTTCTTTGAATCATCAGTTTAATTCCCAGCTCCTCACTCACTGAATCCCCACCACCAGTGGCATTCCTCTGGGTATCTCTCTGTGCATCTGGCCATTATCCCATCCTTTCATATAAATATCCCAGAACCCAAGCCAAGGGGAAATCACACCTTGCTTTGCAGTCGATGGAAATGGTGAAGAAACAAACAAACAAGTTAATCTGGCTGTAGATCACAGAGAGAAGCTCCAAGGTTGGGTGTTCCACTGGACAGGAGTGTGCTGAGATACTCAGACTGGAAAAGGGTCCTGGTCAGTTAGAAAAATATATTGGAAGTAGTGGGTTACAGCCTCCTGTCCTCCCTGTGTGCCTCCTGCAAACCCTTCAGAGCCATATCTCTGTTTCATATCTCTAGCATTGTCTCATTATTCTGGTTTTGGGGCTTTTGGGTGGGTTTTGTACTCTTCCTATCTTGTTCCAGTTCTGCAAGCAAAAAAATCGTTCCCTTTCTAAACAGCTTCAGTGCACCTGGGTGAGTTGAAAAATTACACAGAAGGATCCACCACCATGTGAGGCTACTGTAAAAGAGAAGTGGTCAGGGTCAGGATAGGGTAGAAAGGACAGTCTATTCATGTTCCTGATCACAGTTTACCTGTGGGAAGTTGTCAGGGCCAGTTCTCACTCTGGATCTCAGCCTTTTTGGGCTGCAGAAGTGAAAACTCAAACCAAAACTGCCATCCTCATGGGTTTCAGGCTTAGCTATGGTATCAGCCCCTCTTTTCCAAAGATGACAGCAATTAGAGGACTGTGGCTGATTCTTTCTTCCAACAGCCTCTTGCTTTAATGAGCACCTTCTCTGCACCTGAGATGCAGCTGCCCCCTGGACTGGTGACACTCAGGCTCATGCACAAAGCTTACACACAGTGTCACACTAAATAATGACAGCAGTACAATCACAGCTACCTGCAGGATAGAGATTCCCTCAGTATGACAGCTTCCACAAGTTCAAAGCTTTGCATGAGCAGAGTACACAAGGGCTCTGTGTGTTGACTAATCAGTGTTTCCATCTCTATGTGATCATTTGCTAAATTGTCATAAAAGTGGCACCACCAGCACCAAAGATGACACTTTTCTGTCTGGGTGCTGTAATCACACTGATGCCTCTGAGCAGACTGCATAGCAAATGGGCATTGGAGATTTTAAATATCTCTGTTTTCATCATCAAACATCAAGGGCTAGTTCCTGTTTCTTTCTCAGTCACCTCTCCTGACTCCATCAGGCTATTGATGCAATGCTGAGTGATATGTGGCAGCATGTTACTCTCAGTGGAGATTAATTATTTCTTTTTTAAGACTCCTACATCCCCCATCCCCTCTGGGTCTCTCAGTTGGTAAAGTAGCATGTCAAAAACTAATGGGAAGGTGTGAGACATGACATGACTTTATGAAGAAATAAAATTTGGGACAAGGGAGATGGAATTTGGATTTTGACAACAGACTTTGTTTTTCTGTTTGTTTCTTCCCCTTATGAACATGTTTCTATTTTTATATCTGAATTCACTGCTGTGATTCATTCTGTAATTACTACAGGAAATTGGGAGGGACTGCACCTGTGTTGGACCATGAGGGAGCCCAAAGTGTCGCTGGTTCCTCCCCACACTGATTAATCCCCTTTGTCTGCTGTGCACAAACACCAGTACCTGCCTGAAACCCCTTCAGCCCTCAGGTTTCCACTCACAGCTGTCTCCAGAGTGTCGCAAGGAAAGATGATGGATGGGCAGAGTTTTATTTCCATTAGAATGGAGCCAACTGAACATTTCCAACAGCTTTATTAAAAATACTAGTTCTTGCTTTGCTTAATCTTGAAAAATGTGACATGTTCCTGCAGCTGAGTTTGCATTTTGTCTGGGAAACGAATGCCTGAGGTGGAATGATTTTCTGGAGAAGAGCACGGTGCAATTTAGTGTCTTCCCTTCCACAGGCAGAGGGTCCAGCTTGGGACAGAGAAGCTGATAGCCCACAGCTGCCATCTCTCCAAGGGGCTGCACTTCAGGTTTTTGGGAACGTGACCTCTGAAATCCAACAGCAAAGGCAGCCAGGCTGATCAAACTGGAGACCCCCCTGTCATCTCAGCCTCCCTGCTCCGCTCCCTGACTCCCCCGAGCCCTGAGGAGCACTGCCCTCCCTGCTCAGGGTTTCTGTCATCCCTGCTGCTCATGACCCACAGTTGGCAGCACTTACAGAAGACTTTCGGAAGAGAGCACTGAAGTGTTTGGGTTTGATGGGATGGGGTGGCAAAGAGGGAAAAAAATTAGAAACACAGGAGGGTGTCAGGTTTGGATGAACAACTGCTTCATCATCACAGTGTCCACAACTAAAACTCTGTCCAAAGAATAGAGTTTGTCCAAGGTTTTTCTTTTCTTGTGTTGCTTTTCCTATTTCCTGCTTGTTTTCCCTGAAATAGAACATGACATTTATTTTTATGGACAGCAGGATCTTATGGCTATTCCCCTGCGACGGAGTAATCTGAACACAATTATGTTCTGTTGACAAAAAGTGATAAAAGTGTATTGTGTCAACACTCTGAACTAACAGAATTGTCATCTGCTCTACTCCCAAATAATAGAAACAGAATTAGAAAATGCTCTGACAGACTCTACCTTTTTCTGTGGTTAAATAAGAGCCAGCTCTGTGCTTGGTTACTGTACTCACACTTCTCCCTCTTCCAGAAAAATCTGCCTGGCTGTGTTTTAAATTCAAGTGTAAATTTTGCTTTGATGGACTTCTTTTGGCAGCTCACAGCTCATATGCTCTGAAGTAATTTGACCTAAGTTCTCCATTTCATTTCAGTCCTACTGCTCCCATTTCTTTCCATGGCTTTGAAAAATCCAAGCTTTTTTTCTGTTTCTCTTTTTCCCATGCAAATTTCCTTCTAGAAAATGTATTTGACAATAGTACCTGCATTATATCCTCCCTCCAGCTGACTTCTTCTTGAGTTCATGGACAGAAACCCACCTGGACTTTTTTTTTCCTGAGACAGGTACTCCCATTTTGCCCAACATGTAGGGCCAGCCCTAAACACATGCAAATTTGCAGTGGAAAGATGTGCACATCTCATAACATAAAACACCATCCCTTGCTTGGTTTGAAGACAAGCCTGCACTTTCAACTCTTGGTTAATTGGGTGATAATTACTCCTTAAGACCTAAAAGAACAATATCATTCTAGATAAATACAAAAAGCTTTTCCATGGCCAAAAACCAAAACAATTTCCAAAATCTCTGTAAAACATTTTGTTTTCCATCTGTGGCTCTTTCACTGTTCAATGCCATTGAACTGCATTTCCATTCAAAAGGAGCATGTGCAATGTAGATTAAGGCTTTCCAAAATTAGGAACCAGTAGCCACTAGGTGCAAGTGTGGAATGAGTCAAGCATGACAGAATTTGGGTGCCTGAATAATGCCTGTCCAACAAGACCATGAGCATTGACCAGGAGAGCTGATGATGCCCTGAAGATGCTCTTAGCTCACAGACTGGTCCCTCCTCAGCTCATCCCCCCAGCTTCCTTTTAGGACCCAGATTAATTAATTAATTAAAATTCTCCTCTAATCTGAGGTTCATTCTGGACTCTTCCTTCTTCCACCCTCCCCACCACAGCCCACTTTGCTCCCCAGCTCCTGCAGGTCCCCAGCACATCCAGCACAAGGAGCTTGTCCCCATGCAAGCAGCATTTTTCACAGGCTCTTCCTCTGGTTTGATACATTTGTTGTTTGAGCAGGAAAATGCAATTGGTTTTGACAGCAGAGTGAAATGAACTGAGTGTGTGCACATGAAGAGTGATTGTTTATTCCCTTGATCCAGCTCCTGCCAGTGGGATTTTTACTGTGGGGGTGGAATCAAGGCATTTTTATCCTGAAATGAGAATAATTGTCTGGAATAGTGTTTTAGGGTATTTTGGCACCATATACTGATACCCATAGCAACCTTTACAGAAAATTCAGCTGGACATTGCAATGGAAACATAACACCATCTACAACTTAACTCACAACCCAAATTTCCCAGAAGAAGCCACAGCTCATTACCACACCTACAGAACCACCCTTGAAAGACAGCACAGATCTGACTCTTGTTCTTCCTCCTCCTCCTCCTCTCTCACTGACAGCCAGACTTGGTGCTCAACAAAAGGATGCTGCTGTGAGAAAACAGCTAAGGAAGAAAAAAAGGTGTTAAAGTTCTTTTCAGAATTGACTTAAAGCAGCAAATACATTGTGTAACAAGCAAATTTGGATAAAATGAATCTGTAGCACTGCAGAAAAGATTTTTCCTTACCTACCAGGCTAATGCTCTCTATGCAATTTCAGGCTTATCAAATCAGTCTCATTTAATAAATTAATATTTACCTTGCTTTATCAGTAACTATCTCTTTATCCTAATGTCCTCTCCTCTTGTCAAAATAAGATGCAGATACTTAATGTGATTTATTTTACCAAAAACACTTGGTCCTAATTATAATAATTTTGTGAGGTTACCTTCAAGATTAATTTTCGGTACAATTTGGTCAAGATTTTAACACCAATCCAAAGTATTTTAGAATCCAACACACTGGCTTGTAGCACTTGAGTTTCCCACTGGTGTCAACGAGGCCATTATTCACATGCTTAAAATTAGGCATGTGCTCAAGTGCTTCGCCTTTGGGATAAAGAGCCCATTTGGGACTCTTCAGTACTTAGCTCTGATAAAATCCATCAGTCTTGCTTAGATGATTAAAACAAAAGCATCTTTCTCAGAACTTCCAACAGATGTTTTCATAAATTTTAACATACTTCTTTTCCCTGTCTCATTCATTTCCAGTACAAGTATTCCCTTAAAAGCTGCATGAGGAAATCTGTAAACTTAATGGAGGAAATTTATTTGGATAGAAAGACATCTAAGGAAGCAGAACAGCTCTTGCAATGATCTCTGGCCAAACTCTGCACCCGTTAACTTTCTTTATGCCTTTCCCCACTGCCAGATGCGTCTGTGCAAATGAGATTTTCCAAAGTAACTATTGTCTTATCTGAATCCCACAAAATTCTTTCTGATAGACTCCGAGCAGGGTTTTTAACAAACCAAGTGAGTGTGTAACTGCTCACTCCATATGTCTGAAGTGTATTCTTTCCTCCACCCGCCCCATTTCATTCTGTCGACAACATGCATTTTGTCAAACCTCTTACTGCAAATCATTCAGTCAATGAAACCGAAAGACTTTTCAGCACATTTTTATCAACAGAATGTAATTTTGTGCAAATCATGCTGTCAACAGGAAGGAATGCCAAAAGAAAAGTGAAAGAACCCAAACTCATTTTGTCCGCAAAAAATAAATTACAGTTTGCTTGTATTTTGTAGACAAAATGGAAATAGCAAAATTTCCCCCATCTGGGGACAAAATTGAGATTGATCTCTTAATTTAGGAGACCAAATGGTAATTGAAAGAAAAAAACCAACACTATGAAGGACAGCTGAGACGCTGAGTCAGAAGAATTTTAGCAGCACTGGACACTTCTCACTGTTTTTGTCACATCAGTGAAATGCCACCTGAGATATTGAATCCATTGCAGCCAAATACTCAGTGATGGGCTAGAATACAAGAAGACAGTCTGAGCTGAAGGAAAACACAGATGCTGTTCCATTTTGCAGCTGATGAGTGGCTCGGGTTTCCCTGCAGGTGCATGTCCAGCCCTGTGTGGTCACCAAGGCTCCTCACGGCTTTGTGCCATAGCTGCAGCCACCTTCTGTTTTTCTCCACAGTGATGCTTCCCCCCTTCTGTTGCTTTGGGTTTTGCTGTTGTTATTACAAAACTTGCCCTTTCAGCAATTGTCTCTGCCCCTCAGGTCCCAGACTGCCTGGCAGGCACAGCCTGGTGGGCACTAAAGCTCTGCAGGACAAAGCAAAGTCTGGTTTCACTGCCCTGCAGTCGCTCTCCATCACAGCACTGGAACCAGTTTCTACCTCCCAGCAACTGAAGGGCTTTTTTTGCTGGTCCACACTGGATTCCTGCCTGGACCTCTGTTAATGCCCAGCAAAACCCAACTAGGCAAAATGCCTGGCTTCTCTAAAGATGGAGTGAAAATTGGCGCCTGGGGGACGAAGGTTACAGGAGGACATTAAAATGTTTGTTTTCCTTCACCTACTCAGGTTTTAATTCAAGGTGTGCCCAGCTGATTATGATTATAAGGTTATTTTTTATAAGGATGGCTGCTCAATTCTCTTTAATGCTTTGATGCTATTTTTCTACGGACTGGAGTTATTGCTTAATATGGTAAAAACAACCCAATAACCTTTCCTGGGGTTTTTGGAGAATTTCACTGTGTTTTTAGATCACCTTATCCCTTCCAGTTCTTCAGTGAATTGTTCAAATAAGGCCTTGGAGAACTGACAGTCCCAAAGAGTTTGTATGGGGCTGGAGGAGCAGAGACGCTGGCTGTTATCCAGCATTTTAGAAATCAGAATGAGCCTTACCACATGCCATTTTGGTACACACTGTGGGGGACCACAGATCATTTTCTCCATTAGTCCCCAGTCTTTACTGGGGAAAACGATGCCCCAGCCAAATTCCCCAAGCCCTGCTCATCCACTAGAGAGGGATGCAGGGAGAGAAGGTACGCATTGTGCAGCATTAAAAATGTAACTGCTTTGAGGCGCGGGCCAACGCACTGACACCGAAAGCTGGCAGCAAATATGTCAGAGGGATCACGAAGTTGGCATGAGAGGGTTTCAGCTAATACAAGAGATTATTTTCAGGGCCTCATTGCATGCCAAGCACAACACAAAGTTGGCCTCAGAGAGAGCACTTCTGCTGGAGCCATGGGGGGTGGCAGCGGAGCAGAGCGGGCGCTCGGGGAGAAACCTGGCTCAGGTTTTTATCTGGGACAGCACCAGGGCTCAGCAGGGAACAGCTACTTTTTGGCTGTGTGTGGCTGCTGTGTGTCCAAGCCAGTGTCTGTTTGCAGTGGTCAGCCCAAAGTGCCTCTGGGATGGGTCACTTTTCTGAGCTTTCTGCTTGCCTTCACACGGTGTTAGGAGAGGCAGCCAGTGCATCCCTTTGGCTGCACCAGGCTGCTCAGGTGGGTTTCAGACTTGAAAGTCATCATTTTTATCAACATCAAGGACCTCCTCCTGTTTAATCCTTACCTGCCTCTCTACCCAAAGGAGCCCCAAAGGCAAGAAAGCATTCATTAAAATCACAGTGTCACTTTAAAGGTGATAGATAGCTTCAGTGGGAAGAAGTATCCTGAGGAATGAAAAAATAATTTCATGCCATTTTGCTGTGCAGTTCTCATGATATCTTCTTGACATTTTGGTTGTGCTGACAGTGCTGCATATTGAATGAAGGGCTCTTATCTGTGAGGAAGAGACAGCAAGCGCTGCAAAATATTTACTTGGTCTGGATGGACAGAAATTTTCTTCTTTTTAACAGCTGTTACATCAAACCTTTCTGCCCTCACCCTGATCAGTTCTGCTGGTGTGCGGCACAAGGTTTTTGCATGAGCATAAAGAACAGAGAGAGACTGAAAAATGTGCATCTTCCTTCCCCCAGGACTTTGTACTGTGGCACTCAGAATCAAGGTCTTGCCAATTAACCTGTTTTTTCCTTGTATGTTGGCTTCAGCCTGCACGAATCCACATTGGACACATTGTCCCAGCTGTGTCCAACCAACCCCACCTTTCCAATAGAACTTTGAACAAAAGAGAGGAAGTGAAGACCTGGGAATTTCCATGTTTTCATGGCTGATTTCTTGTTTGCATGTTACACAATTAACTCCCAAGGAAAGATGGAAATCTCACATCAATGTGAAATGAGAGTACTCAGCCTGCAGGACACCTGGAAATCAAATCAGTAATTACTAACACAGAGGTAGATTGTAAATTCCCTGCTGGAATTCACCCACATCTTCATTCAAGAGCAACAATAAAGAGATGGCAGTAGTGATCAGAATCAAATATTTAGATCGCAACCTGTTGCTTGCCTATTATTCTGCCAAATGCAGCCCATCAGCATGTTTAATTCAGAGTGAAAAATTGAGCAGAGAACAGAAAAAAATAGGGAGAGGATTTGAGTGGTTACTTCATGGCTCACCAGCAGCTGCTGCAAAAGCCTTGTGCAAATTGAAGGGAGCCAGAGCAGCACCTGCACTGGTTTCCCCTTCATCTCAGGGCAGTGGAGGCTGCAGATTGGTGGTTTAGAACAAGCTGCCTGCTCAGTCCATCTCCTGAGCTCTCCACCCAAGCAGTTTGCTGAGGCTCACTCTGGTCCACCTGCTGTCCATGGAGTCAAGGGAGTGGCTGCCAGACTCCTGGGATAAACCTGGGCATGGGATGCACACACAGAGCTGACCTGTTCCAGGTTAACCTACTGCGTGCACCAAAAATGCTAGTTCAGAAGAAGTGACAGAGCTGTGGAGAGGTTTGTGGGAGTACAGTGAGGGTCATCTGGTGAAGACTGGTTGCCACCCCTTCTGCCAAAAATGGTGATTTGTTTTGAAGTGCTGAGCTCCTGCTAATAAAAACCTGGAAACCTGGTCATTTGTTTTAAAATGGCAAAAGCCAGCTCTTAGCAATTTCTCAGAGAAGGACAGAGCAGTTCAGGTTGAAGGGACATCAGGAGATTCCTGGTCCAGCCTCCTGCTCCCAGCAGGAAAAACACTGAATTCGGCCCAAGCTGCCCAAGGCTTTGTCCAGCCCAACACTCCAAATGCAGCCTCTCTGTGAAACTTCTGATATGGACAGGTCTTATGGTGAACCATTATCTTTTTTTTAACTCTTTTGTTAGTTAGAACCTTCCCTCTTTCAATTTATCACTGTTATCTCTCATACTCCCCCATTAACCTCTCTCTCACTTAGGGCTGATTTTCTTGCATATATGTTATGTGATAGAAGCTTTCAGTAAAGGGAGTCACTCAACATGCCTCAGTAAGTGCATTTCAGGGAAGCAAAAATACAACTTTCAGGCAGAGGTATTGGTTATGCAGCCAATTAATCTATAGTGGCATTATGGGGGAGTGTGGTCTCATGAATCCAAAGCAATTCACTCTGTTCTCCTCTATATCAAGAATCTGCAAACCCTTTAAATGTCTAACATTTAAAAAAATATATAACTCCCAACATGCAAAAGTAGAAAATATTCACAGGTTTTGATGTTGGCACTTTGCATTGCTGTGTTTCGGGGGTTTCTTGCCATAATAAAATCAGTTCTAATCACCATTCTCGATATAGAACTTTCTTCGTTTGAACTGCATTTCAGAGGAAAACAGTCCTTGGTTTAGTTCCTGTCCCAAAATACCTGCTAATTCAGAGATGAACTTCATACCTTTTTGCTAAAAGAGTTCAGTTCCCTCATGCTCACTGGATCTGGACCTGACACCACATCAGCCTTGGCAATCCACAAAAAAAAAAACAACCCAGTGGCTTTCAACCCGAAAACCACCTGTATATTAAATGATTTCTTCAAAACACAAACCTGGAGCAGGTACCTGCAGGGCTAGGGAAACTGGGGGAGCCTGGCCTCTCTGCCTCTCTGGAACAGCTGGCATTCCAGGAAAGATGCCAGCAAAGGACTCTGGGGTGATTTCTGCCAAGCTCAGTTTTTAATTCGTGTAGTTACACGACTGAATGCAATGTAAATCTTTATGGTTCAAAAAAAATGAGTAAAGAAAACTAAATTTCACCAAAATCCACAAGATTAAAATGGAGTGCTTGGGCTCCTACTTCCCCTTGCTCAAACACCTTTAAGCCAAGTTGGAGGGCAGCAGAAGTGAATTGGAAACTGAAGTATTTTACCCTAAAGAGCATAAACAGGGACTGAGAATGTTCCCACATCATATGTAGTCAGGATAAAATCCTGGGACTCTGCTTTCCCCGGTGAGAAGTCCAGAGAAATTGGAGTGAGGGCTGTGGAAAGGGATGGGGCCTCCCAGCTCAGCAGCCACAATGGGTTATTCCTTAGAACAGAGCCAGTGAAAGACATTTTGACAACAATGAGCTGCCCAAGTTTCTCATCACCTCCGTTTCATGCTTTCCTCAGGGTCCTTTTACTCCTCTATGCTGATCACTGCCGGTGCCCAGGATGCCTTGTGCGTGTTTGGGGTGTGCTCTGAGCATTGTACCTGCTTTCAGGGGACGAAGCCCACCTTTCCCTGCAGGAAGCACTGCCAGTTCTCCTGCAGAGCCAGCAAGCTCCCAGGCACAGCTATTTTAATGAGCAGGAGTCAGGCTCTCCTCCAGTCCAGGCTGTCTCCTCCAGGACTCCTCAAAGGCTCTCACTTTGCATCTGAATTGCACTGGCTTTTAATGCATCCAGCAGATTTACACCTGCTCGTGGAGCCAGCCAAGAACATTTTGGAAGTACCTGGCCTATAATTTTGGTCACTCTTTGCCTGCTGTGCATTTCCCTGGTACATAGAATGAACTCTTTCACTCCAGCTATTTGGATACACACCTCTCTTTTCCAAAACTGCCTGGTCTATTTTAGCATAACTTTCAAGAACATCCCTTAGCACAGAGAGTCATTGAGAGCACAGCACCAGCAAAGCACCTGACAAGGAGCTGCATTGCTCCAAAACTGATTTACTGCAAGGAGATTTGTGGAAAAAGGGATTTAATGTGCCTGCTCTTCCAGTGCAAATGACAGTGCAAAGCTGATCTGCTTCCTGGTTATGGCACATGTGCCTGCAGGAATTTATTAAAACACACCAACAATTACAGTATGGAAAGAAATATTGTGGTCTGCTGCCTTCAGCCAGGCTTTGGTTGAATTCCAGGGGTGACAGTGCCATGCACTTGATGTGTGGCCTCTGGAAATCGTTTGGCTTCCGGGATTGGAGCTGCCCAGGTGAAAGGTGGCCTCAGCCCCCTCTCCTGTCCCCAGCAGCCCAGGACTGCCAGCACAGTCAGCTAGGTTGGGAACAACTCTTGTCCCAGGGGCACAGGATTAATTAATTTACACGGACAATGGCATTTTGGAGATGATGCTGCACTCTGTCTAATTGCCAGGGACTGTAATAGGTCCCAAGTGCATCTTATTCTCTACAAGAGGGATGCTGCACAGACAAAACCATCTCTGGGCTCTCAGACTGCTGCACTATTACTGTGGCAAAAGCTTGTGTGAATGCAGAGCCCTTTGAAGGCGGCAGCAGATATCAAAGGTTTGTTCTGCTGGCTGCACTGTGCAAAGCTTTCTGCTGCAGCATCTCTGGGTTAACCTCTGCCTTACATTAAAAGTGGCGGAAGAAATGTCAAGGCCCTAATGGTGAAAGGGAATTTTTGAGAAACTCATCACCATGTGTCCAGAAATGCTCCAGGCAGGATCCTGATCCTCAGGAAAATCTGAAGATGGAGATGTGAGACTGATTCTTTCTGGGGCTGTTCCTCCAGCTTAGCCTGCATTATCGTTTGAAAAACCATGTGAAAGAGACTTGAGAGCACACAGACAGAGCAAAACTGAAATTCAGAAGTGAGGTAAGAAAGAGGGGGAAGGCAGGTCAGTGTTTCTTTGAGGAGCAGGCAGAAAGGAGCAGGCACTACCTGCTGCAGATGTTCTGTGACGCTGGCTTGTCTCCCTCACACTGTGTGCCAGTGAGTCTCAAATGGAGGTGAAAAAGCCCACCTGACAAATCTCTGGGAGCACCAATCTCACCTTTTCAGTGCTCAGACCACCCAGCTCACATCCTCTGCATGTCTCTGTGCAGGAGTGCAAGGGTGCAAACCACAGTAACCCCTCAAAGAAGCAGCACAGAGGAAACTGCAAGGGGCTTGCTGAAACTAACAGGGAATGTCTGCTGCAGGAAGGGAAGGATGAAAATGTGGGGGAAAGGGAGTTGCAGGAACATATGGAGAGCTGTGACAGTGTGGGAATCAGGGCTTAGGAAAGGCTGCTGAAGTAGCAGGGTGGTGGAAGGGTGTGCAGAGGGAGGTGTTGAGAAGCAGAGCTGTGGGGGGCTGTGAGAGAAGGGCCATCCCTGGAGTCACAGAGATTAAAACATCACCTGAGTCCTTCTGCAGGACCCAAGCACCAGAGCAGAGCCCAGAGCTTGCCCGGAGGTACTGACACCCCCTCCATCAGTCAGGCTGACTTGCCACACACAGGCAAGATTCCTGTGCTCTCCAAAAGGCTTTGGTGGCTCTGGTGACACTGTGCAGCCTGAGAGAACTGTGCAGGTGTCCATTCAGTCCTTACCCAAACATGCCCCACTCCTCTGGCAAGCACCCACAGGTGCCTTAGCTGGGGACCTGTGCTAAGCTCCCCTTGGGTGTCTGACATTCCTGGTCCCCACCCCACTGTCCCCATCCACCCAGCTCATCCCACTGCTCCTGTGGTGAGCAAACCATGGGGTTTTGCACAAAGGAAGTCCCTGCAGAAGCACAGGTGTGGGACTGGAGTCTGAGATGCAACGTAGAGATAGGAAATAAAAAAAATAAAGCAAATTCTGCAGTGCTTTCTCCATTCTTTCTGTCGTTCTCATTTCCTGTTGCTATGCCATTCCCCAGGCAAGTACAAAAGGAACAGCTTCCTCAGCCACAAAAATGAGATTATTCAAAGAGCCCCTCTGTCTTCTCATATTTATTGTGATAGGCAGTGTTAGAAGTGTTTGACAACAACTCAATTATTCGCAATGAATAGAGGCAGGATAGGCAGGCAATTATCCACTTTACCCATGTGAGAGACACCCATATTCAAAATCCACATTCAGAGACATCCACATTATTTCCAGACCCTTTTGCATATTTTTAATTACCAGCTTCCATTTAGCTGGATGGTTATGACTCCAATCAGTGTGCTTTGGAAGGGCTGAGCACTTGGGCTGCAGCCAGGCTTGCTTTGTCTCATTCACATCAGCACTCTAATGTGAGCATTTTGGGTTAGATTTTGAGAAGCAGCCTCCAGAATGGTGCACATCAGTAGGAAAACATGATTCAAATTTTTAATCAGAAGACAAGAAATGAGAAGCGTTTCCTTGAGCACAGATTTCAACAAGGTGAAAAGATGATACCGCAAAAATTAAATTACATGGAAAATTTCTATCATGTAAGATTTTCTTGAATATTTAGGTTTTTCAGAGCTTACTTTCTAATCAAATGTTTTTATGTAAATGTTTTTACTTAGTATTTGAAATATTTCCCTTCATATTTTGAGAAATCTGAACTTTCTGAAGGAAATATTTCTATGGGTTTGACTTTATTTAGAGTGGGAGCATTTCTCAACTGCTGAAAATCTAATTTCTACCTATTTGAAGTACATATATGTCCTTCTGTATTATATGCTCCCAAACATGATGGCAGAAAAAAGAAAATATGAAATGCATCTTAAGCCGTGGGACTGTTCACTTGTAAAATTTGAAATGGGACTTTTACATTCATTGTTGTGTGAGTTACCAGAGTATTCTGGCTATAGGAATCCTTATTTCTCTGGTGAAGGTTTCCAAGTTTCACAGTACCAGGATTATTCTTAACCTTTCAGCTGCTGGAAGCATGGGATTAGATAGGATTCACACTTCTTTTAAAGAAAATCTTAAATCACTGAATTAAGCATAATTTAAACTATTGTTTAAATGCTCTTGTATTTTCACTCATCATTTTTAAGGTGCAACTCTCCAATGCCAGTGCCATCATTTCAATAAAGTCATTCCTGAGGAATATCAAGGATCCATGGTATTTTTTTACAACTTCTTTAAGTTTTTACCATATCCAGTTCAAACTCAAAGCACTCTCAAGTGCTGGCACCTCCCAGAGCAGCCAGGCCTCCAGCACACAGGTTGATCCTGAATGCAGCAACCCAACTGCAGCTTCTGCCAGCTGGGATGATTGGGACAAAGGAGAAAAAGGATCAGGAGCAAAGGCTTCCCATGGCTGCCTCTCCAGAGTATTGCTTGAGGCTCTACACAAACTGATGAACTCAGTGAACTCTCAGTTTCCATCCTTCTCCTCCTTTTCAGTTTTATTGCATGTTCCTCATCAATATTCCTCAAAATGCTGCCTATGAGCTGGACAGAGTTCATCATGCCTGACCTCACCAAGGTCCCAGAACAAGGACATCCCCCACATTCTTGTAGGATCCCCCATATTTCTCATCACCACCAGTTGTCCAGGGTGCAAACCCCTAGTTCCTGGCTCCAGAGCCTGCCTGGCTGGGCCAAGCTGCAGCCAGGATTGCTGCAGAAACTGGGAGTCTGGAGTAAAACTGCAGGAGAATGCCAGTAAAAAAATGAGCAGAACTGCTCCAAAGTTTTCTTTTTCATTCCTGCAGCAATATGTCCTTGAGGACAGATCTGCTGTCAAATGTGACATTGCCTTGTCTGTGTGGCACCACGTTGTGATTTCCCTGTGTGTGCTTCAGGTTCTGCAGCACTGCAGCTCTTTAATGTAGTAGAAGCAAAGCTCCCTTGAGCCAAAGAGCCTTGGATCAGCTCTTAAAAGTTTCAGGGCTGTGACTATTATTTAATTTTTATATTTTCCTTCTCGTTCTCCCAGAACGTCAATAAGAAAACTTGTTCAGGGAAATCAGGGTCTGTATTTGCATATTTATGCAGTAACATTAAGGGTAATGTTGGCTCATGTTTTACAGTGTGTTTGTTTTCATTGTGCAGATTTCATCTGCTCAGGGGGATCAGTTATTTGACCTATATTAATATTTAATGATACAAATACTTAAAATAAAAGTCCAGGCACAGCCAAGGCTTTTGGCAACCCTGCTTTAAACAGCCACCCTTCGTTAAAATCTGGCTGTGCTTGAAAGGTTTTGATTTCTTGCAGGGATTGAAACAAGGAGCAGTATTTTCGATGACTGTTTCATGACTGTTGGAATATTTTCTTGCTTAATATTGTTGTACATCAAGTCTGCATTGTAAAGGACTTTTGTTCGTTCCTTATTTACTGAGCAGAGGAGATCTGCAGAAAAATGAAAGAGAAAAATCTCAGCTGGAATAATAAAATCGATCATTGTATCAAAGCAGTGTCTGTTTTTGCTTTGCAGTCAGGCTAGACCAGATTTCAGCATGGGCAGTTACTGACAATGCAATAAAATGTTGTTTCTCTCTTCCTTGTTTCCCCAAACTGGTATCTCCTTAAGTTTTTCAGTAAAGACTGTAAAAAAATATTATTCCACTGACTCTGTTCTCTTCCAAAACAAAGTTCTCCTGGGTTACAAAAATCCCCTCAATTTCAACCAAAAAGCAGTATCTTCTGGCAAGACTGTAAAAGGAAATTTAGCCCACGAAAAGGATAGGAGGCTCTTGGTGTTAGGATAAATTATCTGTATGGTACAGTCCAGTCTATAGATTTTAATTTTTTTTGCTCTAAAGCAGCATGAAAGCAAGTGAATGGCTCACTCTGGATCAACCAGCTGCTTTCCAGTACCTCTCCCAGTAATCCAGCACATCTCAGCTTGCCTTTCACTCCATGCACAGGGAAGAATATCCCTGCGTCTACCTTTTATGAACAAAATGCACACTTTTGCCTCGGGCTAGGGATGTGTCAAGAAGTGGAGGAAAAAACATAAACCAAGCCTCTCAAGAAAGAAAAACAATCTTTGGAAGCACACTCAGTGTAGCCATGTAAGAATCCTGAGAGCTGACGACATAAAGAAAGAAAAAACCCCTAAACTCAGAGCAAATGTGCAATCAAGTTGGGTATGATGCAGTTAAAAAGCAGACAAAGGCTTTATACAAACTAATGAATTGATTTAAGGCTCCACTGGGTGATATACAATGACATATTATTTATGTAACCTGTAGTTTACTGTTCACATAGTAATTTCCACCTCCCACCCTGTCAAATAGAAGAAACTTTTTCACCTTAAATCTTAGATGATGATGAGACCAAATAGCAGGAGAGGATGTATAAATGGAAGTAATTTAGTGAAGAAGGCTTGACTGACATGAAAACACAATAAAAGTTATGATAATGTTAGGGATATCAAAGTGAAAGCCAGGTGGGCAGACGAGAATAGGCAAGTTCCCAAGTCAATCTGAAAGGAGTTCTTCAACACTGGGGAAAATCCAGCCATTTATTTTCCAGCTTATCACTCCATGGGTCAAAAACTATGTATTAAATTTGGAGCACAAAGGCCTGCCTTGTCTAACAATTGTACTTATTGTAGAGACGGGCTGGGAGGAGGGGGAAGGAGAAGACTCAAAAGCTCAACGTATTCTTTAGAGAGGACGATTTGGGGTTTTCTCTCTAAAAAGCAGGCCAGTTGGATCTCACCTCTCCTACTTTTCAGGAAGTTGTCTATTAAAATGCCTTTTTCCAGTATTTGTGATTACTTCTTGTCAGAGCAAGGTTTCCACTATTTCTCGGTAGTCACAACCTCAGCTGAGGAAGCAGCCTGGCTCCCTGAAAGAATTCCCACATGGGATTGTTGGACCTGGATTTTCAGATAACTGAAGACATGAAGCACTGAAAATTGTCTGAAGCTGTGAAAATGATCTCTTGAAATGATCAGGCTGCCCACCCAACACTTGGAGAGCGCGTGGCTTAGCCCAGCAGCCCAGCCTGTCTTCAGCAGCAGAGATGCAGTTTGGATGAGGCCCTTGCAGACAGTAAGTGACTGAAATCCAGCAGGTCAGTTCCCAAAATCAGGATGCTGCCAGCTTGCAGAGGAGCCAAGCTGCATGAGTGATGGGTGCCAGGAACAGAGGGCTGACAGGTTGGGGTCCCAGTGTCAGTGTTTCCCCTGAGGATTCCCTTGCAGCCCCAGCAGGAATCGAGCTGTACTGGGACCACCAGCAGCTGCCAACCCACAGACATTTGACTGCTGGCTTTGTAAAGCACTGCCACACAGTTATACATGGAAGGGTCTTGTTCCTTCTCAGATGGGCTTGGCAGATGTTTAGGCATTTTTAAAATAATAGCAGAAAATAGGCAAACACTCCAAAAACCCTTGGGCACTTCAGTTGTTTGAAGGATCCTGCACTTCATTAACATTCCTTGTCCTTCCTGTTGGATTCATTGATGGTTCTGTCTGGTGTATGCCCTGCAAAAATATAAAAAACCCAGGCTGTGAAGAGAGGTGTTTGCTTGAAGCTCTTTCCATTTTAAGTCTCCATCTCCCCAGACAAAAACCAGAAAGCTCTGATGAAAATGAAATAAATAATGTCCCTGCTGAGAATTAAGTAAATAACAGTTCCAGTGATTAACTCCTCTCCTTGAGAGCACAGTCAGGTGCTCCAAGCACTGGACCAAACCCTTCCAGTTTAACCCTGCCAAGCTGGAAGCACAAAGGGGACTTATTTCATACCTAGGGAGGGAAAAAAAAGTGCAAGACATTGTTCTCCAGGACAGAAAGGGCACGAAGGTTTCTATTCTGAAGCTGCTATTTTTGGGAGCAGGCCAGTGAGTCAGCGGAGAGCCCCTCCATGTGCTGACACAGAGGAAATCCCAGCTCTGAGTGCTGCTTCCGACTGCTCTGAGCTCAGCTGAGAACAATGCAACAAACCTGGGGGGTGGGTGGAGGGAGGGAGGGAGGGATGGATGGATGGATGGATGGATGGATGGATGGATGGATGGACAGACAGACAGCAGGACAGTGCAGCTGATGGAGCAGCAAGGCACAAGGCAGGACCACAGGGGGCATCACCCTGTGAATCATCTCACACTACAACCAATGTGTTAATCCACCAGGTTTCCTTCCGGGTACCAGTAAGAAGGGGAAATATCATTGTGACAGGGAGAAGGGTTTCGCTTTCCAGCATCCACTTCCTCAAGAGGATACTGGGTAACTGAAGAAAAGGTCAAGTTTGCCAACAGGTTGGCAGCATTCAGAGTCTCTAGCTTTGGACATCTAATTTTGTCTCTCTGATTGAGCTCCTTAAGCAACCACCTCTAAGGATGTCCATTTAGCTCTTCTGAATTGCCTCCAGAGAATGCTTTTTACCTGGTAAGCAGACCTGTGGTTCTATTCACATTTATTTATACTAGTTTCTTCAGTCCTATTTTGAATATTTCCAATGCCTTCTGGCTCTTGGGCAATATTCTATGCTGTGCTGATGAATGGATCCATTTTGTCTGTGGTTCATTTTCAGCACCTCAATCAGCTGATCTTCATCTTGAATAAAGAAACACCAGCTCTGGGGTCCAGACTGGTCTGTGGACCAGCAGGTGCTGACACCACTGGCTTCTCATCTGCAGCTTAACATGTCTGAGATCAATAAATAATTCACAAACCTCTCTATGGGCAAGTACTTGGACTGATGGAAACAGCCATAACACATAAGCACCAGCAATTCCTGAGCTCCATGAAAGGAGGCACAAACACAACTCCTTCTGATGTTTGTGTTCTGTTTGTCAGTACAAGACTATCAGACCAATGTCCATGGAAAGCAAAGGCAAGGGAAGTGCAGAAATAGAAGTGATTCTTTTTCAGATGCAAAAAAATATTTCTGGGGAAAAAATCCCCAACATTATTTACCCATCCAGCTCAGCTTGAATCCCTAAAGCCAAAATAAAGTTAGGGGAGTGTTGAGGGGAAATAGGAAGAGGCAAAAACGAGATACCTTGTTGAGGCTATTTCATTGAAAAGCAGGTTCCACCTGCATCCTTATAGTTAAAACGAGTTTATTCCTGCTTTTTCACCAACTGATGGAGCTCTTTACTGAGCGGTGTCTAGCAGGGATCAAGGTGATACTCTATCTCTTTAGAGAGGCAGTCCTCTCCAAGGATCTGTTAGTGTCATGACTTGCCAATGATGTATTGCTCTAAAAATGGTGTCTTCTACAAAAGAACAGGTCCTGGAGCAGATTTACCCTTAATTACAGGAAGGAAGGAACAGGAGAGGTATGCAGATACCAGAAGATTCATCTTGCCAAAATAGAAAGTGTGTTGCTGCAAGCTGGAGAATTTAAATGGTGATGCTTTGGGAAGAGTCCCATGCTAAACAAATGCCTCCCCTGCAATAATCAAGAATTAGGTTGGAAAAACGCAGATATCCGAAACCATAATGTATGTGGTTTTTTAGATAAGACATTTACTTCCAGCCAGAGAGACTCAAAATACCTTTTTACTTCATCTTCTAATATAGCACAGCGTCTCACATTGAATCCATGACTCAGTATCGTGCAATCACATCCTGGTTTTATTAGGTAATTAGTCCTAAGGAGCAACTGGAGAAGTCCCACTACCCTCTGGTACTTCTCAGGTTTCCTGCATTTGTCACCTGAAGATGATTATTTGCCATCCTGTGCTACTGGTAATTATCATTATTTTTTATACCAGACATTTGCCTTAGGTTGCTGTGTCAGTATAATAACCCTGGTGTCCCCATGCAATGATACACAAGGGTGCACAACTGAGAGGGTTTTATGCATTTTCCCCATTTCACAGCATAAAATGGTTGAAATTATTCTACAGCCTTAGACAAGTCATTTAAATTAGTAGCAAGCCCAGGGAAAAAAAGACAAACAAGCAGTCTAAATCTCAGCTCCCACTCTAACCAAAGAACACAAATGTAGCTCTGTACTGGTTCATTATTGTGTCTCACATAACCCCCAGTACATTGTCTTTGAGAGCTGAGCATGGTATGGATTAAGTTACTAAATGCTCTTATCATAAAACAGATATTGCAGTCCTCAGGTTTCCTCTGTTAATCTGTTTGTTTTGCTGTATCTGGAGGATAAAAAATGTGGGAGTATGAAACATTTATCTGTTAATTAGCAATTACAAAACAGTAATGGAGCTTGTGTGTTCTAAAATATGTAAGACAATGTTTGATTTTATGCTTTGTTTGGAAACATCGTAAGGATTGAAGTATATTCTGTAAATAATTTAAAACAATATATGAAGAGATAGGTGTAATCAAATGAAATAGAGAAAAGTTTAGGCTGAAAGTTACAACCTTTTTAGCAAAGCTGGGTGTGTTTTTATAAGCACGAATATCTGGGTGCCAGCTTCAGCATTAGGACTTGCCTAATTCATTTAAACATATGCAAATGAATACAAGGTGTCAGGCTATGCCAGTTAATTGCACAATGAGTTGCATTTGTCAGTAAAATTTCCTTGCACTACCCTTTCCCTGCTCCACTGATAACAGAAATTTTTGTTCATTCTGTACATAGAGGGCTGGAGGATTTGGGGTGTCTCAGTGCTTACTTGCTGGGGTGTAACCATCATCATCACGGGGGAAAATGCGGAATAAATCAGTCAGCAGAGTGATTTTGATTGACACGTGGTGGGATCAAACATCTGAAGTTTAACCTGGCAGAGTTTCTGTCCCTTCTGAGCCATAAACCCCTGTCAGCTTCATGCTGCAAAGCAACACCAGACAGAAATCCCCACGCTGAAAAATCCACACTGAGCCAGAAGGAAATTGAGCCATTTGCAAGTGTGCTCACCAGGGAGAAGCTGGAAGGAGAGGCCACGTTCAGAGGAGGATTTCTGAGTCCTGATTTCATTGAGAGCAGGATTGCACTGGTAGGGGAAAGGCAAATCCTGCAAGGCTTCCAACTGGGGCTGAAGAGTGAGGAGAGGGGGCTGCAAGGGACAGGGAACTGCAACAGAAAACTCCTTTCTTGTTAAAGGGATGTCCCCTGACCTTTATCATCCAGGTGTACCCATGGCTTTATTTATTACTGTCAGGTGATAGATCATGTCTGAAGGAGTAGCCTTTGAGATTCTCTTCCCAAGGACTCACAGAGGATGAGTAAATGTGGAATAGAACCATAACAGTACGTTTTCTAAATGTGAGGAGAGGAATGCCCAGGTGGAACTGGGCTTTGCAGCTTGGAAAAGGAAGAATTGGGGCATAGAAAGGACTCAAGAAAACCATGGATGGCCTGGCCCTCCAAACTGACTGCAAACTCTCTTAATCTCACTCATCTTGGCTCACAAAAGACGCAGGCTCACTGACATGGGCAGCTCTGCTGTGGGATTCCTGCTTTCTCTGTAATCTCATCATTATTATTGTGAGATAGGGCTTCTGCAATGCTTTTTTGTCTCTATTCCACATTTGTGGGGTTTGTGAAGCACCCAGGGCTTTGTGTCTAAGAAGGGCTCCAGTGAATTTCTTTGAATAGCAGAAAAACTCCCTCCTGGAAGGGTGGGAAAGAAATGAGTTATCTCCGAGATGATGAGCTGACTCAAGAGCTTAAAGGGTATGGTGAAGCTGTTGAGCTGGCACAAGCAGCAACCTTGGGAGGGAGCAGAAAGACACTGAGGAAGTGAGGTGTCAACCTCCATTATTTCTGAAACTTCCTCCATTTCCAGATCCAGCTATCAGTGTACAGGGGAGCTTTGATGAATTTTCCAAGTGCATGGCCAGACACTCTCCCACAGAGAAACAGCAGGCTTTAATGGCCAGCCAGGAGGAGCTGCCTTCCTTGCCATGAATGCCACCTGAGGATTGAAAACCCTGTGAGTATGCCTAGAAGGATGCCAGCCAAAGCATCCTATTGTTTCAGAAAAAATGTGCCTGTGGCAGGGCAGTGTTTCCATTATCTCCTGGAGATATTCCTCCCTTCCCATCACCACTTCCTCCCCATCACCACCCTGCCAAGCTCCTGCAGGAGCAGACACTCCTTGTAACACCCTCTGTGCTCTCAGGCTTGATTCTGTTTGTATTAATCCCAATATTAATTGTCACTATTAATCCCAGGGGAGTTGGGAGGGCAGCTATGGAGCCAAAACAATGCCAATTGCATCTCACTGCTGCAGGGAGTTTCATGTCCATCCATCAAAGGCAACACAAAGAGAGAGGCTTTAGGAGGTCAGATGTTGAAAAAGCATGAAAAGCTTACATTTCCATGGAGTACTCTGGGTTCTATTCACCTCCTTACTCTGCACCTCCTCTCAACTGCCCTGTATCATGGCAACCAGGCACTAATGGCACTGTGCATTAATAAAAATAAGCTCTGCAACCAGAAATAAGTGAATATTAGATAGTTTCCCTTGTTTGTGACTCTCAACCTTGCAGGTTTTTTGGGTGCTTTTTTTCCTCCTGTTCCTGCTGCTTTTCTCCTGAGGCTCTACCAGGGTTTCAGACCCAAGCAAGCTGGACACAATTTTCAAATAAAAATTTTCAAAAAAGCTTATTTATCAAATAGATTCAAACAGATTTCTTTTTCTAAATTGGAGGTTTGGGAGAGTTCTTTGTATGTTGGATCTGAAGTCCAGATTTCCCATTTCATGTGTCATTGTGTCCCAATGACATCCCAAGTGTCCTGAGGGTTTCACCTTGGAGGAGCTCCTGAGGGGAAGCGTGTCTGCTTGCTCATTTGAGAGACCCACCAGAGCACATGGGACATCACTCGTACCTCACTGCAACACACGAGGCTCTGCTGTCAACAAAACTGTGTGTTGCTAGAAACAAAATGAGAGACTAAAAAAATAAAGCTAGCTTTGTGAGAGGAAGTTGCTAGTTAAGAACGTGGTTGTTGGAAACAGGTGTTAATCTTTACTGGCTTGGTCCCTGCAGGAGTCCCACAGGGTGCCAAAATGTCCCTGAGCTTCTTGTAATGTCATTGCCAGCTGCACAGAGAGTGAAGTGACTTCTCCTCCCTTCCCTGCCCTGAGAGACACAGAAGAAATAAAGAGGGAATATATTTGGCATGGAAGCCCTGCCTCGGGAAGTGTTGGCTCTGTCTGCCATTGCCCATTGCGGAAAACGACAGCAGGGGCTGCAGCCCAGCTGCCAGGCTAACCCAACAACAAACTGCTAATACCAATTCCAACCAATGCAGGATTTTCTGAGACCTGACCATGTTACTGGTGTCAAAGGAAAGCCTTCTCCTTCCTCTGCTCTAACGCACCTCGCGAGTTTGGCAGCACTGCCCCACGGTCCTGCAATCCCATGGGAAGTTCCTGCTGGTGGGAGTTTCAGTGAGATGAAATGCACCCCAGGTTGGCTGCAGAGCCCCAGGCTCTGGGCAGAGCAACCAAAGATCTGTGGAGAAGTGGTGGGATTGGAGTGGTTGGGACTGTCAAAAAACTGCTCTGCATCGTGCACTGGGGTCATTGCATTGTACTGTACAGAGGGAACCTTTGGCATCACACCAGTCTTACTTCCACTCTTTCTATGCAGGTATTAATAATAATGGCAAGAATTTCACTCCCTTCCCTGTTTCCCCACTGTTCCCCACAGTTGAGTCTGATTTTCAGACAACATGACAGCACTCACAGTTACCCTGTGAACAGAGCCAGTCTGCAGCTGCAGCTGTGACACAGCAGCTTGAGCATGCAGCACACGCAGCTGTAACAGGTACAGCAGCCATGTGTTATCCTGCTTCTGGTCTTGGGCAATTAAACATCTGCTTTCCACAGGGAAATAATCTTTGTTGTGTAAGCCTGAGGGGAAAGAAGCTGGTTTATTTCATTTTTCACACTGTGCATTTAGTCTTCATTAAGACAGATTAAAATTAAGGCAGCCCAGCATCACCCAAACCATTCCTTTCAACCAATAATGAGAGGGGACAACTTTGGATCCCTGGCCACTTCGATTGCCCAACCATCAGGCTTTTTGCCTGTTTATTCAAAGAGCTTTTGGGGAGCTACCAGCTCATGTGTAAGCTCCAAACACTCCCATGGTACAATTCACATCCCAGCTTCTTTGACCCACTTCTAATCATTACATCCAAATAATTATTTTTAGATTAAGCACTTTTGAAAAATAACCTCTATGCAAGGCAGAAAAGCCAAACTGAAGTCAGCTTGCAAATTGAAACCATCTCACACTACAGCAATGTCCAGGAGAGGGGCTGTAGAGTCAGAGAATAGCTGGGGTTGGATGGCACCCCTGGGTATCAGCCAGTCCAATTTGAATGCCTGTGGATAACTTGGCTAATGGATACCATAAATATAAACCTGCAAGGACAGAGGAGAGAGATGTTGCCTAGAATCTCAGCATTTGCAATGGGATTTTAAAACTGAAATGTGACGTGCACTTAGCTACAGACTTTCAGAAAAATTGCTCTTTGTAATAATTTGTCCATGTAATATATTTGGGTATCCAGATATGAGCCCCAGCCAGGACATAAGAACCAAGTGCACACGGATATTTATGCCCTGCTCTAATACCTATTTGTTACTGCTGCAACAAACTGGATGCAATTTCCCATGTGTTCGCTGAACATGAAAACAAAAGTGGCCTCTGAACTTCCCTGGTCCATTTTGACCCTTGTTTAAACTGCAGTGGCTGTCTCAGACAGGCTCCCCCACTCTCCCCATGTTTTCCACTTTTTGCACATTTAGCACATTTCCACTTGCCGTTCTGCCCTTTTCCCAGTGCAATCAAGTGTGTTTTCAACCAGCTGGGGGTTCACTGGTACACACGTGCATTTTACACATTTTGAGACTTGTAAGCCAAGTGAGGAGAAGCAGCAGTTTGGCTCCCCCTGAGCCATCACGCGGGGCTGGAGCTGACCCAAGAGGGTGTGTGTGCATGTGTGAAAGGAAGAGAGAGCACTAACCAGCTCAGGTTGCATCCAAGACAAAACAGTTACTCATTGCCAGAAGCCAGTGGCTTTGCCTGCTTGAGGAATTCCCATCTCTAACCTTTGCAGATAAAAAAAAAAAAAAAAACCCTGTTGCATTTAGCCAGCCCCTCATCATCCTCTCGTTTATCAAACACAAACAACTATCTCTAACAAGTCAACTAAAGCATACAGGGAAATGCAGCATTCCCAGCTCTTAAACCTATCAGTTACAAGCAAAGAGCCAGTGGCTAAACAAATAGAGGAGTAATCTTTCAGAGGAATTGGCTCCTATCTATTCTGAGAGTGCCTGCAAATTCAACGGTGATTTATTAACCTCTATTGAAGGACAGAGCTGTTAATAAAAGTTCACCCACAAATATCTCAGAAAATGTCAATATCCACAAATGACAAGTTCCTGAGATTCCCATTTAGCCCAAATCAGCTCAGAACAGTGCACAAGCAATTGCTTCTATCCAAACAATGTGCTTAAGTCCCATTGGTTTCTTTTATTTGAAATAAAGACATAGATCCAGAATAAAACAACAGCATTTTCGTTACTTAAGTTCTTAGATCTGGCAACTTCATGCAGTTAAAGCCATGTTCAGTGTTACTGGATTGGGAACAAAGTAAAAAAGAAGAGGTCAAGAAGTAGTACCCACACTTGCAAAGATCACTCATGTATTATGACTTATTTGGATTTGCATAAAAACCCAGGTTTGGGGTATTTTTCATGTCCACTGGCCTAAATTTGATGTAGTTCAAATGAGAGCAGAATCTGGCTTCGTTTCAGTGGAAGCGTGAAGTGTGTGATCTCTTGGGATTCAATATTCTGTGTGATAATGCTTTTGTGGGTAGCAGGATGTTGCATGAAGGGCCCTCTTCATTAGTTTACAGACTTATTTTTTAATGCTTGAAACATTTTAATAGTGCTGAGGACCATAAAGCTGTTGTGGCAATTAGAAAATAGATTATATTTTTAAGTGAGGTACCAAAAATCATGCTGTTCATGCCTGCCAAAAATAGCAGCTTTGGATTTCTCATAAGAATTTCAGGACTGAAAGGAGGGAAAAAATGTCAGAGCAATAATTCCTCACTCTGGGAATCAGTGAAAAAGCTTAGTGCTCCAGACTGTGCAAGATCCACAGTCCAGATTCCCACCACTGTGTCCCTCCTGTGCTCATTTAGACATGTGCAAAGTAGATATAAATTTCTATTGCAGCAGAGAAATATTCCTGCTTTCCCAGTTTCCAAAGTTAAAATGACAAAACCTATTACAGGCCAGGGGAGAATCAGCCCCATAACAGCACTCATTTCACTGAAACTCCTCAGATCTTTTGCTTTTTCCCAGGAAGAAAAGACCACTGAGAAGAGATTTTCCTGTAAATTTCTAATACATTCTAGTCAACAACACAATTAAAGCATGCTGACAAAAAGGTTTTGTTAGACTTGTCCATGAGACTAAGGAAAAGGATCCAACCAGAAAAATTAAAGGAAATTTTAACACCCTGCTATCAAAAATTATTTCAGGTGAATGAAGGAGGTTAAATTAGGGGTAAAGCTTTGGTAGAGATTTTTAGAGTTAGATTTTCTGGTTGTGACATACAGATCCACAAGTATCCTCATTGTATTTGTCCCATGTGAGAGTTCATTAAACTGTTAAATCTATTTTCAATAAAACACATGAGGCTTTAACTGTGCATAGACTAACAAATGTCTGTGCAATAATGAGATGAACTCTACCCAATATTTGTGCTGTTTGCAGCATATTCATAAATATCACGCAGAATAGAAGTCATTTGTCCTGAAGAAGCCCATAATTTAAGACACCTAAGGAATTCCAGTGCTTTGCAAGGCAGTACATGAAGTAACATGCAACTCATGCTGTCATTATGGCTTATTTGAGGGGTTTAGATAAAGGGGAAAAATGCCAAAAGCAAACTAACACTTCAGAGGCTGAGTTAAGAAATGACATGCTTTATTGGGGGGGTAACTTTTCCCTAGCTGATTTTATTTTTTTTTCCCCAAATCTGAGTAATTATGGCATTCCATTTCTTGCACAGCTTAATGCCTCTCTGTATTGCCCAGACCATGCTGCTCAAACACATTGTCAGGACACAAACTTTCCTTTCCTAGGGCACAGACTGAGTGATCCCATCCTCCACTGTGGAATTACCCTGCCTGTGTCTGGGGCAGGTCCCAGTGGAGAACACACAGGAATCCTGCAGCTCAGCCAGGAAGCACTCCAGCCCAGGAGAGACTTTCCTAATTCCCTTCTGAGGCACCAGTGCCAACATAATGTTCTTGGCTTTGAGAAGTGTGAGTTTCTGATTCATTTTTATTTTTAAATGAACCACTGCATGGTGGAAACCCCAAGCCTTTCCACTCCAAGGATTGCCATTATTATTAGTGACATTTAGCTGGGGAACACTGAGCATCACACAAAAAGAGCAGCATTTCCTGGAGGTCAAAATGCTATCTCAGATCCAAGCTGAGGGAGCTGTTCTGTTCTGTGGGGGTAACCAGGCAGGGCTGTGGGGAGGTCTTTCTGCCCAGGATGAGCAGGGTGAAGAGCATCCTCTCTTCATTTGGGATGCCACTGTTGGTCACAGGAAAAAGGCTCCTGTTTGGAGCCTGCTTTGTTTGGAGCCTCCTGGTTTGAAGGACAAATGTGGGAAGTGAATATAAAGAACAGAGGCACACAGATGGGAGGGAATGAGGAAAGGAAAGGGGAAGAGAGACTAAAAAATTTGTGAACTTCAGTGGCAGAGAATTTGCACACAGGACATGCCCAGCACAGAAGCTGCCATGCAGCAAGGGTTCCTCCTCTGTCCCTGTGTCAGACAGGATTGGATTTGGTCCCTCTCAGCACAGCTGAAAAGCCCTGGCTTTGGTTGTGTGCCTGGTGATAGCCCAGGGGTTCACAGTCCTGCCCAAAGGTGAGCTGGGGAGCAGCCCCTGATGAAGGAACTGTCCACATCATTGGAAGCTTAATAAGATATGTCATTCCTCAGAGAGTAACTCAGCAGAGTAATGGGAATACCTTCAGAAATGTCTTTCATTACACCAGAATTAGCCTCTTGTGCTCATGGTCAAGCAGATGATGCTGGGCAAAATTAGAACTTGGTAATCAAGGCTTGGGCTACAATAAATGTCCCAAGGCAAGTGGTATCAAAATGAAAGAAGCCAGGTAGGGAGAATCATGCCATGTCTTGGTTTGGGTTTGGTTTTGGTGGGTTTTTTTTAATTTCCTTTGAGCTCATGTCAGGGGAAAAAAATAAAAGAAGCAGACACCAATTCAGCAGCTTCATGAGCGTATTGTATCATCCTACAGCCAGAGAGGGCAGGTCTGAACACACCCCTTCCATCAGCTTCTCCAGACCCCCAGTCTGGGCTTTGAGGTGCAAACCTTGGTCACTGAGAAGCCATGCTGTTCCACACAGGGACATTTTAGTGTGCAGCTGACAGCTCTCACTTGCACTTTACATTATGGACAAGGCAGCTCTGCTGGCACAGGAGCATTTACAGCTCTTGGGTTACTGTGTACGTAATGGCTCGTGTGTTCGTGCCACTGGCAGGCCTGGCAGAAACCCAATATCACTCCTGACTATGTGGCAACCCCGAGTTTAATGATCAAAACTGAAACAAAAACCCCAGATAACATTAAAGTCACGTTTCAGCTCAATCTCTGTAACTTTGAACCACCAGGTCAAGGCTGAAGGTTTCCTGGGGAATTTTTCAGCAGGACAGCCACGTAGCTCACTTCAAAGCACACGGACTTCAAAATCTCATCTCTGACAAGGGATCATTTAAAACCTGCGCAGTTGTTGTTGCAGGGTGGAATTCAGGTCTGAGGATGAAATAAACAATCAACTTTCCAACCTGCTGCACCTGGGTGCTGCTGTGCTGGGAGAAGGGACCCAGAAATTCCCTCCCCATCACCTTTTGGGTCCATCCCCAGTTTTTGCTCTCATTAATTGCCTCTCAGTAGAATGGAGGGCCCCCAACAGAGATCAGTGCCTGACACCATGGATAGGTACATAGAGTGGGATTCCTCTCACCTCATTTTGGCTGTCTAAAGATTAGCTATCTAGTTTAAACTAGTCATCTAGTCTCCCTTTAGAGTCCATGGGGAGAGATAGGCACCTTTGTGGCAAAATTTGTCAAGGGTCCTAGCTGATGAATTGAATGTGTGTGTTTAGGCCTGAATTCAGCAAAGTACTTAAGCAAATGCTTATCTTTGAGCACATGAATGATCTGATCTCTGTTAAGTGGAGCACTTCAGCATGTTCTGAGTTTAAAGATTACCACAGGCCTAAGTGCTTTGCTGAACTGCTGAGCGTGGAGTTGGGCTTGACACATGAATCATGGCAGAGCACAAACCCAAAGCACAGCACTAAGCCTGCAAGAAAGAGGGATTTGGGGAAGGGTGATGTGAGGGAAGACAATGTTCAAAGGAAAACAATGCTCGAGGGATGGCTGAAAATCCCAGGTGAATAAAAGAGACTGGAAGGATTAGACACAACCCCGGGTGGGTATCTCTGGTATCTGTGAAATTCCCAGTGGTCAGAGCAGGTGCTCTGCCCTCCCTGCTGCTGCCATAGAACAAGGTGACATTCAGTGCAGTGGAAATGCAACAAATCCAAAATCAATAAAAGGGAACATGGATTAAATGCAGGAGTGATGAATTTATGCCCATCACCACCACAGGAAGTCACACAGGGCCTAGCAGTATCAAACAGGAGGCTAATATTTCTGAGGATATCCAGAGAGTGACAAAAATAATATCAAGAGGAAAAATTATGGTGTGTTTACTCAGCATCCTTCTCTAGGGCTTGAGATGGTTTCTAATGGGTAAAAATCAAGGTGCAACACACAAGGAAATGATGAGGGAGTGCAGATAACCTCACAGCAGCCTCTGTTTAGATCCCTCACGTCACTCTGAAGCTTTTTGTACCAACCACTGTCAGAGTCACACTGAACTGATGTGAGTCTCCATCCCTCTGGCTCTTCTTTTGAACCTTTGTATGTAAAAAATCCTGTAACAGTTTCAGCACTTAAATAAATGCCCTGAATTTAAATTTTAAACTCCAGCTTCTCCTGCAATTAATGGGTACTGGTTGGACCACAGTGCTGCATTAGGAAAGATTGACTGGATATGGTAAAATTAGCCCAGTGAGACAACATCCCTGTCTATAATATACTCTAAACTATATCCTGTGCTTTCTAAACACCCTGTTCCACTTCATGCTGATTAAAGTGAGATCTTAACTACGTCCTGTACTCCAGATCAAAAACATCAGCTCGGGGGGGGGTCTGTATATTTATGTGTGGTCCAGGTTTCCACACATCTCTATCTGTACCCAAACCTCTCCTGGATCTGTTAAGATGAGATTTCTTTCAGTTCTTTTTCTAATCTTGGCATCATTCTGCCTCTGAATTGCTGACAGACAGATGTCATGCAGGTGCCATGGAAGAGGCCAGGAGAGAGGAGGCTGCAGATACCAAACTCCTTGTAGAGAGAAAAATACCAAAGAGGAAACAAGACAAGCAGAAAACCCAAAGTAAATGCAGAAATTCTAATCCCACAGCAAAAAAATCACTTTCAATTGCACGGTGCAGCCTTAGAATCTTTGTGCAAGAGTGGATGTTTTACCAGTTTGAGTTTGGGACCTTGTTTTGTAGCCAGAGCACTGCCCTGGGACACATCTCTCTCTCCCTTCCAGGAAGGACAAGTGATGCAAACGTCTGACAGGTGACCCTGCCTACAGCCCACATTATAACATGTCACAACAGAAGCACAAAAAATTGCTACTGCACTTCAAATCAGGTGTCTCTGATGCCAGTGGCTGGGACAGCACAAAGGTTGGAGAAATCTGAACTCTGAGGAATAAATTCCCCTGTTTTCTTACAGGAAATCTTTGTATGACAGCGTAATTTGCCCATGAGGCACCAAGTGGGAAACAAGCCTGAAAAACATTCAGCATCTGGGGGTTTTAGCTGTCTTGGTCTAACTGGGAAATCAGACAGGGAAACAAAGATGATTTACTCTTTTTGTGGAAAAAAAAAGGACACCCAAGCAGAAAGTCAGAGGAACCACCTTCCTAATATTTTTTTTTCTCTTCTTTCACTATATTCCCTTTTTTTTCCTATCTGTGTGATAGTTACAGGAAGCTGATTGAAGATGTTTTATAGTGCATGTCAGGAAATATTAATATCACCTTTTAATTACCATGCAACACCCTGAGTGCTTTTACAGGATGTGTTGAGAGGGAGAGCTTTATAGATAAAACGAGTAATAGAGCACCTTTCAGTACCTGAGGCCTTTGGAGTGCTGAGCAGAAAATTAAATCTTACAAAACCCAATCAATATTTCTAACACAAATACATTGCTTCTAACTATTCTGAATTGTCCCTCGTCTCTTAGTATTTTGTTTTTCTTAAATGGTCTCCCTGGAGACCAAGTGATTGCATGAGGTTCAGGGCTTTTCCTTAAAATAGAAGAAATTGTAAGTTTTTAACTCCTGGTGCCTATGAAGAAAAACCTGAGCAATGTTTCTAACAATCCAGGAGCTGATTAAAAGAAGCCCCATATTTTGCACCCTGTATTTATTGTCTCCATTCTCTAAGCTCATCTCATGTATTTGCACACCTGCCAGAACATTGGCACAATGAATGTTCATTCACACATGAACATTCATTGCAAATTACCAAAATGCAAAGTAAGATAAGTGTTTGGGCATTAGACTGGCAGAATCTGGATGAGTATTCCTGGGGTTTGTTGAGCACCCAGGCAGGAACCCTGGGGCGGCAGGGAGCAGCCAAACCCAGCAGCACACAGGTCAACCCATGGCCACTGATTTCCAAGGACTTTGTGTCAGCCACAGGTACCAAAACTCCTTGGTGCTGACTGTGCCTTTAAACTTTATTCCTCCTGCAGAAGGTCTTGCCATTGCTTGATTAAAACCTTGGCTCCCCAGCCCAGGCTGACTGCAGTGCCCCATAGGAGTGGATGTGATAATGACTGCTACAGCTCCCCACAAAGAAATGGGTATTTGTCTCTCTTTGGAGGGGAAAAAAATAACATATTTTCCCCAGTGATCAGCAATCCACGTGGATTTCTAATAATCAGAGGGTTCCCTCTAGTCCAGCAGCACGTTGTAAAGCAAAGTTTATAATGTTGAAACAGCAATTGCTGGCGGATTTCTTCCTAATTTCTTGCCTAAGTGAAGTGCAGAGACCAATTTCCCATTTTACTGTTACCTTCAATAAAAATTAGCATTTAACTTGTCAGAAGGAGCTATCTCTCGTGCCAAGCAGTGTCACAATGTTGAAAACTCTGCACTAGTATGTTTCTGTTAGCTTTTTTCCAGCAGCAGGGCAGTTCCTAGAATAAAAGAGCCAAGATTCAATTCCTTGTAATTATTGACAGATGAAATGTATGTGCTTAACCAAAAGGCAGGCACAGAAGTACAGCCCAGGGCCAGGTTTAATGGTCTGTTGGTGATAGTCTACAACAAATGGACATTGGAGAGATCTGGGCACTGCCTGTGAAATGAATGAAAATGGCTTTTTAATTATGCATCAGCTGTAGAAGTTGTTTGCAGCCAAGCCTCTTTTAAGCTGGATGTTGGGAAGATCAAGATGAGAGTTTTCATCCTGGGAGCTCTTGGGTTTGGTTGAAACTCTCTTGCCACTTAGGCAAAGCCAGAGCCTTTTCTGGTGGTTACAGCTGAGGGTTTTGGATCTGCTGCCACTGTCACCTCCATGTAGATGAGCTTTTTGCTCCTCTCCTCCCCCCTGGCTGTCCCACTCCTCTGTGGCTGTGAGGAATGGTCCCTCCAAGGCCCCTGCAGCTGCACAACTCCTGCTCAGGTGCTTGTGTTGGCTTCGAGGAAGGTCAGCTGGACATTCCCACAACAACCAACTGTGTTGGCCTACAACAACAACAACAACTGCTGGATTCAGGCCAGGTGCCCAAACCTACCCCCCACATCCCAATGCCCACCCTGCAGTGCCTGAGCTGGCTGTCTTAAATATGCATATTTTTAAATACACACAAGATCTTTTGACACTGCAATTAGCGGTGTGTGAGCAACGTGGGTGGGATCCATCTCATCCAATTCCAGCTTCTTCAGGCAGAGGTGTCACCCATCTGGGCTTTCCCTGTCATCAGCAGAGAGAGGCAAGCACAGCCAGAGGGTGATTCATCACATGGCTGCAGGTTGGATGGGGTGAGCTGGCTCCTGGGAGCAGGGATGACTCCACAGGTTGTGATGGAAGTCTAGACACCCACCTGCAGCCACACAGCCAATTCTGAGACAGGGGAGGGAGAGCAAACCCAGCCCTGGTACCTGCTGCAGTGGCAGGCAGTGCTCTCAAAGGGGGCCTTCAATTAGCAAGACTCATAAATGTTGACAGGCACAATTGTCTGATGGAATTTTTTTGGCTCCCTGACATCTCGGAATTGCACCCCCTTGCATCCCATTCCACTGCTGGCTCCATAGCACTTGAATCAAATAGAACCAAGGGTAAGAAGCATTTGAATTGGTAGCTACTGTGTTTCTAGACATTGCCTGATCATGTCAGAAAGTTGGGCTTGCTAAAATATGGACTTTGATAACAGTGACGATGGGTTGGTGGTTTATAAAGAGTTTCCTCCTTAATTTTCAACCCTTTCCTTTTTCACAATCCTCAATATCAAACAGTTCTGAAAGTATGGTTTCATTTATCTTCAATGGGAAAATCAGGAATCAGAAATAGGTCATATCCAGGGACCATTACTCAGGAAAAAGCTTTCTTTGACCTGACCAAAGTGAATTAAGGACCTCAAGATTTGGTTCTTGTGAATAAACTGCAATGGAAACAACTGTGGTTGAACTAATGAGATAAAGATCACCCTCTCAGAGGGCTTTAAATCAAAAAGATTGTCTTAGTTTCTTTACAATTAGGGTTTCTTGGTGTAAGCCTATTGACTTTTTGAGTAATTTTGAGGGATTTTGTAGGTTTCTGAAGGATTTCTCATGCAAAAAAAAAAAAAAAAAAACCAGGTCTCTGACAGCAGACTGTTTAATCACTTTTCACTCAAAATGCTCAGTAAACCTCTATTTTAGGGGGGGGAAATGCAGAAAAAATAAACAAGCCATCAACCAAACACAGATAACTCCAGTTTATTGTAAATGCAAATGACACCTTGTGTAAACGTCTTCTCTCAAGTTGTTTGAAAAATTTATCAAAACTGTAATGTTTTGAGAAGTGCTCAGGTTTGACTGAAATCCACACCACTGAAGGAATGGTAAAATTCCAACTGACTTTAAGAGGAACAGAATTAGGCCAAAACTGAGTATTTCTGATAATCCCACACCACTGTTCTTATCAGTAATGTCTGAAGGGAACGTGGCAGATGCTCACAATTCAGATTCACTTCAGATGTAGATCCCAAACTTAACATAATGAACTTTATTAATTCCAAGAAAATATAATTAGGACATGTTTATAGGCATTAAGCCATTCTGATGAAAGAAATATTTTTCAGCCTTATGAAGAACAAGTCATAACAGACTAGTGCAGGTTTAAAAATCTCGATATGATTAATGAATTGGATTGTACTTCGTAAGCAGAACAGTAAATTAATTCACTGATGAATAGTAAGAGGACAAAAATTACCCAAACATCTTGTACCTTCAAGTGCAGTAAAACTCAGCAGCCCTACAGCACTTGAAGCAGTTTTCCATTTAAACCATGTTTAAATGCATATACTTTAAAAATGGAAGACATCCCTTTAAGCTGAATTAATTACATTGATAGAACTATATTTACAGCCTTCAGACCTCAAGGATGAAAATACTATTTCTATATTAGAGAACAATCTTGGCTTTCCAGATGTTATTTTGCAAGTTTTAGCCTTACCTCTGATAGTCTTAAGAAACAGACAGGCTGCTTAAGGCATTCTTCCTTGAAATCAGAGACAGCACAGCAGCCCATCCAACATGGAGAGTGAAAAGCTCTGTAAAGTCATTCCTGGGTTTAAAGCATTGCTTTGCATCTGGCCATTCAAAGGAAGCAATGGGACTTAGGGATTTTAAAGCTGGTGACTACAAAACCCAGTGAACGTCGCTTTCTGCAGACGGCAGTGAGGAACAAAAGGAGAGCTACACTCCAACTGGTTTCAGGAATTCAGCCCAGACTTTGACAGACTTTCAAGGACTTAAAAGAGAGGAATGGGAAGGGAGAGCAGTTGGATGTGAGACATCCAAAGGACTTTCTGACCCGGAAGGATTTCTTTAAGCTGAAATTACCATTCTGAGGTAGGCTTTGACAAATGTGCTTAAATAAACAAGATGGGTAAAAGAAGTTACACTTTATACCATTTTCTGGAGACAAAAGGACAGCCCAGCTGGAAGAAAGACTATCTGTTAGTTTGTCATGGCTGATTCTCTTCAGCTCACAAAGTCTTTGGTAATTGGGTGGGATTAAGAGAAGTTCAGTACATTCCTGATTTTTGTACACCAGTGATAACGATATTCACGATATACTTGGAAACTCTCACCATTTGACATGTTCAAAGCATTGCATAAACATCACTTAATTAATAGTTGCTGCACAGGGCTTTATTCAGGTGCTTCTGATATGCCTTTGAAGGGTACACAAGTACTTAGATTGTGTACTGTGAGACAATTTGATACATTTGTTCATTTTGATTAAGCTTTTCCGTGTTTACATACGTGATACAAGGTCACAAAACACGATTGCACAGGTGCTGGAATGGAGAGGAACCACAGGGGCCCAGGGGGATACAGAGAACTGGAATGGGATGAAGCTAGAAAGGAAAATCAGACAGGTATCAGACAGTGTTTGGTAGTGACTGAAAACTGGAGGACTCCTGGGCTTGCTCTGTATTTATGGCAGGGGATGTGCTGGCCAGAATGATGCATGAGAAAGCACGAGGGAAAAAAGGGAATTTCAGACACACGTCCCAGAAATGCCATGGAAATATAAGTTCCAGTCCAAAGGACATCAAAGTCAATGGAAAGATTCCTACTTGAATGCAGAGAGCTCTGGATCCCAGGTTTCCCAAGGGAAATTGTGAAGGTGTCATTTCTGGCTCATTTTAAAATTGAAAAAAAATTTTAAAAAAATGTGTTGAGGAGTAGTCTGCACTTAGAGGGGTCACAACCAGTGTCTGAATTCTGCTCTTGCACAGCCCAATGATCAAGGAGCTGGTCCATCTCAGTCTTCCTTCTTTATTTTTTACTATTTTCATTAAAACTGATAGATACACTGAAGTCCAACCAGAGCTACTAACCTAGTAACAACCTGGTAACAGCTGATAAAATCACTTACTTCCAAAAATTGGTCATAAAAGGTTATTACAGCAGACAGAGCAAATGGCCTGAGAACAATGAGTATGGCCTGTAAGTGTGGTCCTTAAATAATGATACAAGGCCACATCTGTCACAAAAAGGACAATTCTACTGCTGGCTTTTGTCTGCCATTGTTTCTGTATTTGGTTCACTGAACAAGAAAGGGAAGTTTATGTGGTTGTTAGAAACAACTGGAAATGCCCAGGGACTGTGGTCTTTACTCTAGATTTTAATTCTTCCCATAACATATTTTTCAGAGATAATCTGATTTAGGGAGGAGACATAGTTTTGTCTTCAGTGTTTCCCCAGAGATTTTGACCTCTTCAGTTCCTGGATTCCACCCCTCTGACCACCATAAATGTGAAGACTATCCACTGAGTGTGGTGGTGTGTTTAGCCACACTCATTTAAAAAGCTTTTTTCCACCCTGTTCCCAGTTTCCAGCATTCCCTCTGATCTTTTTCCTACACTGAAATATCTTCCCAAGTTATTTTTTTCCTCCTGTCTGTCCAGCAATCCCCCAAAGTCTGCCCTCATACACTTACCATGGGAGTTTCTGTAGGACACTCAACTTACTGAAATGCGTGGAATTCCTTGGTCCTACTAGTTAGAACATGATTTGGTCTTCATTCAAAGTGAAAGGCAAATATTTGTCTGGCAAGGTGACTCTAAGCATTTACTACGTGTTACTTATCCAGTTGAGTCTTGGCAGTTCTCCCTACCTCGCACAGACTGACTCTCCCCTCTCTATTTTTTCTGCTCAAGTAAAGCTCCTCCTGACTTGCTCTGCTGCTGAGACAAGCAGTGCTGGTTTCCATTCTCTCAGTGTGGGGTGGAACTCTGCATTGCCATTCATGCCTTCCCCAGCTCAAGCACAAGTACCAGCCCTTCCTCTAGCCACAAAAATAAACGTGTTAAAGACCACGACTCGCCCAGGCAGGGCAGCATGGAGCCCAAATAAGTACTCTGCTGGGTAGGCAAAACCAAGTCCTAAAATGGGATAAACTTTCATCTTGCTCCTCACCAGGGTAGCGCAGCCATTTCTCTCTGTGGGATCTCACATAAAGAAATTAGTTCTTGTGAACATTTCACTCCCTCCACCCTGGTGAAGGACACTTGCTGGCGTGTTTCCAACCACGCTAGAAGATTACTGAAGCCTCCTGGAGGTGAGCCAAGCCATGTCACATCCATGGGGCCCACTTTGCATTTTTGGCTTGTATGTGATTTTTGTTTTCAGCTATGGTGGATAAAGTTTTCAAGTACATGATTCATTGGTGCTCTGTGTCAAGCCTACAAATCTTTGCTTCTGAAAGCCTTCCCTTGCTCCTAGATTATATGCCAGCCAAGGCTAGAAATGCAGAATTGTCATTCAGAGGCTTGCATATGGCTCTAGTGAAAATTGCTTAGTAGGGGGTGATGTGACTTTATGATACCTATGCTGTCAGCTGAGGAGGGCTTTTTATAGTTAAATGTGATGACAACTGCACCCTATTTATACCAATGAACTTAGGCATATCAAAATAGTAACATCAAGAGGAATATCCTGGGCAAAGAAATTCACACTGCTCAGTTTACGCTTTAAAACAAGTATTTCTTTGGCTTACAATTGATCACTGGCTACAAACGTTGCAGAAATACTTTGTGGCTTTGACTCCACCCTGAAAACGAGAGGAGGTTTGGAGCTTGGCCCACTCAGGTTTATGGGACTGTCCAGGCACGTGTGGATGTAGGTTGCCATCCCAACAACAAAACACCCACAGTACCACTGGACATTTCACTCTGTCTCCAGGGCAATTTGAGCAGCAAACAACCAGTCAGGGAAGAAAACTTGTAATTTCATGGTTTGCATTGCTCCTACCATTATTATTATTGTTATTACTATGAAGGGGGTGCAGTGCCTCTGTCCTCCAAAATTTTAGAGTGCCCTTTCCAAGCCAAGACCAGCACATTTTCCCCAGCTGAGTGCAGGGTGGAAGGAGTGTAGCTGGAAGCCAGGCATCCCCTTTGTACCATGGAATTTTTGGGGGTGCCTTTAGGCCATGCTGAAAGGAGAAGCAGCATTCCCCAGCTCTCAGCTTTCACCCTCCTCCTGAGAGGCTCCTGAGCAGCTGAGCACAGCAGAGCAGTGCAGGGTTTTTAGGCACAATTCATTTAATGGAGTGGGCAGATTGGCAGGACCGGAGGTCCCAGAGGAGTCATCCATCCCCTGCTCAGCCCACTTAGCTCCATGCTGTGGGAAGATTCACCTTTAGAGGGTAGGCATGGCTTGCCTGCATTGCTGAAACAAAATTCAACTTTTAATAGTCACATTTGCTCTTTTGCACCGTGTGGTATGATTACCAGAATTCAGTCTGCTCCCAAATCCCCCTTCCCACTGGTTCCCACAGCATTGGAACAGTTTAGAGGTCACTCTGCATTTTGCTCCATAGCCCTAATTACTACTCAGCACTATAATTGATACGTTAAAGCCTATTAAAGTATGGAGCCGAGCCACTGCTTTACAGTCACTGCACTTGCAATGCCAAAAATCACTTACAGTTTGTTTCTGTGCTTCATTTCAGCTACTTTTAAATAAATGTCTCTCCCCAGGACCTGGACGATGCGAAAGGGATTTGGTCTCAGAGTGTGAAAGTTGCAGCCTGCAGCACCAGAAAAATAAAGCGTTCTTACAAAGCTATTCAAATGGATTTCCCTCACTGATTGCCTCAGCCAAAAGTAAATTATAAGCCAGACATTATCAAAGAAAATCACTGTAGCACATTCCAGTTCATTTCACTGTGCAGCAAGGATTTGAATGCAGAGGTGCAGGCCCTGGGTCACATTTTCATATTTGCCAGGCGAACTCACACACCAGAGCAAACTTTATTTATACATGTATACTTTAACTATCACTTCTGTTATTTATTATGGCAGAGGATGCCTTCAGGACATTCTTGAGGGGATGAGCTGTCTGGCATGCATATAAAAACGGAGCAGCAAAATCAAGTACAATTAAACTTAGCAGAACTATTAAAAGCCTTAGACACCCAGCAGTCAGGCAGGGCTACTGCAGGACATTTCTAAAAGCTCATGAATACAAGATAAGAGGGGAAGGGGCTGCCAAATGCCAAGGTGGAATGTGTGCTCTTGCATATAATTTCAAGAGAAACGCTGGGAAACAGAGGGAAAGCAAGAGAGCTCAGACTGTGCCTTGTGTCAGGACAACTTGTGTCAGGGCAAAGAATAACAAGGAGAAAACATAAATGCTGAGATTAATATAGCTGCAGTTTATTAGAGAACAGCATTCTCAAAATCTAGGAAATAGCGGGATTTCTCCAGGAAAATTCCACAAATACAGAAGGACTTAAACAAACTCTACCTGTTAGAAGAGAATTAAATGTTCTGCAGCTAAGACCATGCTGGGAAAACCAAGTCAAACTGAACTCTTTATAAGGCTGTTTAAGAAATAGTTTGGCCAAAGTTTCGAAGGCATCTCAAAAGTCTCTGGGCACTTCTATTCAGGCATAGAAATAGGCACACACAGGCTCAGAGTTTGTTCTGCCATTAGGTTTGTTCCTTCCATCTGAGTCCTTTAAGGAGGCATTAGAGACATGGAAATAAATCTGTGTAGCATTTGCCCCACAACAAAACTGTCAGACACTCCAGGTAAAACGTGGACTTGTCTTCCCAGCCTCAGGATAAACTTGGTGGACTGACACCCCACAAGACCCAGAGCTTCAGAGAAGCTCAGCTACCTGCTTTTAACAGCATCTGCTTGGATTTCTCCAGTGCCACACTCAAGAGAGACAGAGACAGAGGGGACAGAGAGAAATTAATATCCAAAATCAGTGGGGGACTAGAGGGTCTGATACCTGAGACAGCAGGAGGCTGGACTTCCCAGCACTGTGTGACTCAATTCTGCAGCTCCCACAGGGTTCAGCACATGGGAATCTGCTTCATCTTTCAACCATGACCTGGATTTGGCCATCATGGGATGTGCAAAAGTTCTGCATCAGCTGCACCTTGTACAGCACAGGGAACTGCCTCACTTGGGGCCAGCAGTGACACCAAAGTGGCAGCCACCAAGGAAAGACCAGTTTTAAAAAGAGAAGCCCCATGGAGGAGGGCATGTGAGGGAGCCAGGGTGGTCGTGTTCATTTGGGGGTCACTTGAGCGAGGACACGGCAGCTGGACACCAGCCTCCTCCTTGCCCAGCCCTCAGCAGACTCCCTCCTCTTTACTACTTCTCTCTTCAGTGTTTGCAGATGCACTGTGGATTTAACCTGGAAGGACATTCCCAGTGACAAAATGATGCCCAAACAACCTCAGCCTCTTCAGATCTGACTGCATTCCAGATGTGATCCTCTACAGCTGTATTAGATACCCAAACTCTGCATATCACACATCTCTGATAAGGAACCAGCTGCTTCTGCAGCTCTTGCCTTTGGCTGGAGCCAGGACATTATGGCAGTTTGACTCTCACTAAATTCTCCCTACCCTTGGCATACTTGGGACAGGGTCTGACTGCTCTCCCATCTCCTGAAAGAAGAGGATTTTATTCTGGAGCCATGTGAAGAAGAGGTAGATCTCAGCTGATGGGACACAACTCAGCTTTCTGAGGATGAACGTTGACAGTGTTTGAATACCCAACTCTCAGCTTACTGGGAGGTGCCATCGTAGCTCTGGGAGAGCACTGGACTGACAGGCTGCAGTGTGTGCCTCATCCATCACCCTGCTGCACGGGAGCTCTGAGCCTGCCTCAGCCAAAGTCAATAAAATGCCACGAAGACTCAGGATAAATTTCAACTGGAACAGCAGTAATTGTGTCTGTCACCCTCTGGAGATGCAGAGAAAGCAAAACCCTCTGACACTGCTCAAGGACCTTTAAGCTGCAGAGCAGATTGGCCATGGAAAATCCTCGAGCTGGATGAGATTGTCCCAAGGAGCTACTGCAGAGCCAGTGGGCAGGAGCTCCAAACAATTTGTTCCATTTGAGATAGACTAAGAGACTTTTCCATGATTACTTCCAAGCCGGACAAGAACAAGTCTTTTCCTGCCATCTGAAATACATCCTACTCGTGTAATACTGTTTTAAGGAAAGAAAGAGAAAAAAGAAACCTATTCAAAATTTACTGCAGTTAGGTCATGCCCAGGAAACATTGTGGAAAACAAATTTTGTCATGTGAGCACTGGTGCATAGATGGGTGCTTTTAACCAAGAAGATGACTGTTGTGCTAAGCTGGCTCTCTTTGTGCTCCTCGGATGGGCCATGGATGGCAAAATTAGTAGTTAATCATAAAATGTCAAAGGGTGAAGGAAGTGCAGGTTCCCCCACATAGCTAGGTCCCTGTTTGGGAGTTTCCGAGCAGTTTTCCACATCCATTTGCTATTCAGCCATGCTGCCAAGACGGCCAATAAATGGAGCAGTCATAGTTGTGCTTTTTGTGCTATTCATCCCCGGGCCCTCCACGTCGGACAGACGCAGCTCATTCATCCCACGAGGCCACCAAACACAAGCCTGGTGCTGGAGGCATCCGGCCCCCGCTGACTTGGCTCAGGTCTTCCTCACCATGAGGGTCTCCACACCCCACTGCTGGCCCTTGGAGCTGCTCAGTGGATGAAATTTGTGCTCCTTTCTTCCCATTAATGAAACAGAACCGCGATTGTCAAGGAAATGCTCGCGGTGATCTAATAGGTCATTCCTATCTTTAACTTCTATCATTCAGAATAGAAGGAAATAATTTTCCAATCGTTTGAAAGTTCGCATTGTGAGCGAAATAAAGCAAAGTTCACCAACCTTTCATTTGCTTTGTGAGTTTTTTCCTCTTATGGGTATTTAAAGAAATCAGATGTGACAATTCTGGATAATTAAATTCTTTAAGAAAGGTCAAAAAGCTCCCTGAAATAGAGAAAATACAACGTTTCCAAAAGGCTGCTAAATCCTTTCCAGTAGATTTTGAAATAATAATAATTTTTTTTTTTTAAAAAGCCCTCTGTTTCTCTGCCAAGTGCCACCAAACAAATCCGTATTAAAGTCAGAATCCTCTCATACAGGCTAGTGCTGCACACTAGAAAGATAAGTTTCCTGATCTGAAAATTAATCTGAGTCATGTCTGCATTTTAGCATTTGTGAGGAGCACTTTTGTAATACTGCTAATTCCCTGATTAGTCTGACAGGACTTTTTTTCCCCCAGATAAAGGGATTCTGTAACGCAGCAGACATTACCACATTGTCTTTGTGCTGTTGTAACTGCAGAGGGGAGGAATTGCAGGCTGGGATTTTCAAGGGCACATCAGCCATTCGGTTCCAGCTGAAACTCCACAGAACTGGGCACCTACCCCGGCCTGCAACCATCAGGCTCCAGCTCTCCAAAACGTACAGCAGGGATTTCAGCCCCTTCTGGCACAGATTCCTGAGCTAACCTCACCTCTTACGTTAATAATATCAAGATTTTCCTTCTCCAGCAGAGAGTGGGACTGGACGAAATTCAGCTCTGGCTTGCTAAACCCTATTTTGAGAGCTCACATGAGACTCTCCTAGAATTACGAAGAGAGTCTTTTCAGCCTCTGGCTATTGTGCACATCACAGCAGGTGAAAGCATTGTCTACAGCTCCTTCCTCATTTTCCGTGCAAACTTTCACTGCATCATTTCTCTGGAGGCTTCAGAAATGGTGAGGGGTGGGAGAAGGGAGGAGGACAAAAGGACAGTCTATGTACAGATGCTTTGGAAAAGTTTCAGTGTTGGCACCTCGAAACTTAATGTTCTCGTGTGTGTGAGCACATCCATGAGGAATAGACACAGCCTGCTGGAAGGACTAATTGGGAATGCAGTGAACCAGTGATATGACTTTGCTTCCTGCTAACTTCTCACTGTGTCAGTCTTGAAAAAATAAAATAAAATCAGGAATGTTCGGCCCTGGGTCAAAAGCAGCTCTGTCCTTAGGGCTGCACCATCATGTTGTGTCCTGGTCATCCAAATGTGGCTGACGTAACTGGCGAAAAATGAAAAATTAGAACAAAAGACACAGGCAGACCTATCCCCACACATGGGAAGGGTAAATCAGCTCTCAGCTGCCTCCAAACACTGATTATTGCTACAACTTTCTGAAAGCAAATGGTCACTAAGGACATTGAGCAACGTGGTGCCTCCTTTGCAACACAACATCTCTGGGGCAAGGGCTGTGTGTTGGGCTGCAAGCATTTGATTCTGCTCACTGCTCTCACTGGTAACTACTCACTGCTCTCACCATTACCCACTCACTGCTCTCACTGGTAATAACTACTCGTGTCAGGAGAGCTCACAGCCACAAAAGACAAGGACCCACTGAGCCTTGGAGGTGACAGCTTTTCACCCCAATAACAGGCCTGAATGACAAGTGGGAGAGAGTTTATCACAGTGTCCTAATTAATTGCTCTGCAAAGTTGATACTTGTTCTCCATCTAGGCCTTTTTCAAGGGGTTTTTCCCAGCTCCCTCTGATCCCACTCTGGTTATCAGTAGCAAAGCACCTGCAGCCATGCAGTCAATGCCTGATGCAGCCACTGAAGGCAAAGTTTGTCTCTGAGTGCCCTCTGACAAGGAATTCAGTTAAGGCAATCTGCTCAACGGCAAACTGGTTCAGACCAACATGTGCACAGCCAAGATCAGCTCCTGTTTGCCCCGAGGAGGCCAAAGGGGACGTGCTTGAGCAGTGACTCAGCAATAATTTCATCACAGATATTTATTAACTGCATGTTTGGGAGTGACTGGTGATGTCAGAGGTCCCCACAGTGATTGTCAGTATTGGCACAGCACAGCACTGCTGCTCTTTGATTTCCTGCTCCTCCACCTGCCTCTCCCAGGAGGTTTCTGGGTGTGATTTGTGCTCTCTGCCCCAGATATTGCAGGAGAACAATTGCATAGGTTTAAGCATCTTTTTTTCTTAATTTTTTTTTAAATGATGTGAACTCTCCTACTGTGAGTGGATCATAAAAATACAGACAAGCTCTCACTTAGTAGGACACCTATGAATTCACCCTCTGCCCAAGTATTTTTGGAAATATTATTGGCACAGCAGGGAATCAGAAATGAATAGAGGAAATGTATTGAAACATTCACAATACCTGATAGATAAATAGGCCACACAAACCCTGTTCAATTGGGTAATTATGTCTTCCCATTACATAAAAAGCTTATGTAATAATCCCTTCTTTTTGTAATCCTATAAATATATTTTTTTCTTGATATAACTTATTTTTATTGGGTCAACAGGAATTTAGCTATGGATTTTAAGTAAAGAACAATTAGACTAAATACAGTAAAGTCTTAGAAAATGTAGCAATATCTTGCTTTAAAAATGCCGGTTTTATATAAAACAAAATAAAAAAGTTTATGTCCAATCAGATGATCTCAGTACAAAAATGTAAAGAAGAAAAAAAAAAAGAAAATATTTTAAAGGAAGTAGACCCCTGGGAAGACAAAAGTGCAGTATATTAAAAGAACGATAACAAGATTGGCACAAAATGGGAAATTTTAAATATAGAGCAGTGTTTCTCAGCCTCTTCTGTACCATGATCCCATATTTCAAGGCAGAAAAATGTGGGACCTTATCCATACAGCCATCAAGAAAAGATGGGTGGTTGCCTGTTCCCAATGGATGGAGAACCACAGATTCTACACAGAGGATAAGGAACCAAAACCCCTTGGAAATCTAGAAGTAGTTCCAAGCGGCCTTTTGGAGGATTTACCTAGGAAATTTCTTAATCATCAACAATAATCTATCATCCAAGCTACAACTGTTGCTGCTAAATATATTAATACAAGAAAATAGGGCCCTAAGCCATTTAGGTATCTTGGGAAATGTTAATCTCAGATCTCAAGACCTATTTTCAAAAGAGGGCTGGAAATCAGGACTGCCTTGCTGAAAAGATGATCAGCAGCTGAGAGCAGCCCAAGCCTTTGTGCTGTGGCTCAGGTTTCAAAGTCCATGAGAACCTGGCTGATGACTGCCTGTGCCTCTCCAAGTCATGTCAGCAGCCACCTAAAGCAGTGAGGACCCTACACACCACTTTATCACCAAAGCAGCCTCATCAACCAAGATTTATCTCAGCAGCAACTCTCACTTCCCTGCCTTGGTCTCATCCTGGTCTCAACAGCAGAGGCAGCTGTTGACCTGCACCCTCTGGGGAACTCTTTCCTTCCGTTCTGGAAAGTGGCTCTGGAAACATCTCCAGGTGGTTGCTTGTTATTAATCTGCTGATGAAAAGGGGGCTGATTTAGCCATACATACAAACATGTTCACAGGAACTCTCACCCCTCAACCAAATGCTGAACTCACTGGGAATTGTTCCTACTGTGTTCTGTTTAAAATGTGAACCAAGTGCTTGATGCCAACTTGTGTTCTTTGTCCCCCACATCTCGTGGTCTCCTGCCTGTGCCCAGCTCACACCTATGGCAGGGCTGTGGCACTGATGGCTTCCTGGTTCTCTCTTTCTGGCTTTGGCTTTGGTCCCAAAAAAGGAGCAGAGGTCAGCTGGAGAGTGTCACTGACAGTAACATCCTTCTCTGACCATCTCAGCCAAGAGGAAGGTGATCGTGAAACCACTCTGTATCTTAGTTCAGATTTTACTTCACTTATCCCTTGTTTCTTTCAGCAGATATGGCAGGGTTTGAGTTAGAAAGTTAAAAGGTGCCATAGGCTTGTTAAATTGAAAATATTTTATGGCAGCACCCTCACCTAAAATATCAGCCATGTTCTCCTCTGTGGTCTTATCCAGCTAACTGAGGTGTCCAGTGAATAGAAAAAAGCACTGGGAAGGCACTCTACATTCAGAGAAAGTAGATTTACATTTTGATCTTCATGACCCAGAACTAATAACATATTCATCACTCAAATGTCATAGCTGTCCTCCTACATGGGGAATGACCATGGACATGAAATGCTCATTTTCTCCTGTGGGGCTCAGTGAGCCAGTGCCACATTTTCTCTCTCTTCTGTTTTGGAAGAGGTGTTGGTGGTTTTCGCCAGACTGGGAACCAAATCCCTTGTAAGCAAGAGATCTTCTGCAAAGATTTTCCTTGTGCCTGGCCATGCTGCAGGAAGTGAATGTGACTGTCTCCCTGTGAGGCTTCTCTGAAGTATCCCAGCTTATCAATAGGGCATGGCTCAGAAATGAGAAATTCAGCAAGAAAACAGAAAAGATCATCGAAATGTCAGGAAGGGCCCCCCACACACAGACAAGACAAAAAGGACTTTCAGGCACACAATGACTTTTTTTCTTGCCTCTGACTCAGATGGCCAAACACAGAGCAAAATCTTCACTGTCTGGCCAGACTTGGGTGGGCTCTGTCTCCTCCTAAAGAGGGAGAGGCTTATTGAGGAACAGACCCTTAGGGACACATTGAGAATGGTGTCCCTAAGTGGTGTTTGAATGAACCTGACTTAGGGACAGCTGGGGAGAAATTCAGCAACTTATCAGGCAGTGTTGGTGAGACCCAGGGCTGCTTCTTTCTCCATAAACTCTTTCAGGCAGGTAGCAGAAACCAGGTGTTTCTGTTACTTGGCTCATCCCTGCTCTGAGGAACATTCCTGGAATTTCTGCTTCCTCCTTCAGGCTGGGTGTGCAGGAAGCAGCAGCTGTACCCTGTCCAAACATCTGCCTGGGATGAGGCTTCCCTCCACCACTGCTTGTGGATATCTTCCCAGGCTGCCCTGTGCTGCCAGGGGATGATGAAGATCTGGGCCCTGACCTCTAGGCTTCAAGCAGTCCAGGACATGCCATGTGAGGGTCTTCCCCTCTGTCTTCTCTTCCTCACTCCACTGTTCCACTCTGTCCAAGCCATAGCAGGATGAACAAGGTGAAGAAGGAGACCACTGGAGATTTGGGGACTACTTGAACTTGGGTTTTACCTTCTGCTACCACAGAGTTGGTGGCATCTTACACCACTTGGATACTATTCACCAAAAGATGCCTGTGACCTTCCTGAAGACAGCAAGGATTGATGAAAAGAAGGCACTTCTGCCACCACCTTTTAAGCTGAACTTCTCCCTGAGATCATGATATGCCTGAACAAGTTTTCCAATTTATGTCTTGTCAGAATCAGAAGAGAAACCTAAACAAATACGAATAAATTATGGTCAGCACACTTAGCTGGCCTGTGAACTGTTAATGATTTTCTGTTTTTCTGTTATACTCATTCATCCATGAGGTGCTTTTGTGGTGTTACAATAGAGCCTCCCTGTTCTGTGCTACTGCAGAGCAGCCTCTCCAGTGCATTTATATCATTCCTATCAGTAAAATTTTCATGTGTGCTAATACATAAGACAGCCAGAGATAAGAAAGAAAGTTTGCTCAGGGGGAGGAAAAATACCATCGGCACCAGACTTAGCTGTTTCACTTAATGGCTTTCCTGGAATATACCCATCTTGCCAATAGGAGATAGTAGCTTCAGTAAAGCCATCTCCTTCACACAACATATGGGACTGCAGAGTGTGGGGAAGATGAATTCTTAGAGCTACCTTTTGAAATGTAATAGGATCGCCTGGCTGGCTCAGCCTGCTACCCGCTTAATAGCAGGAGAATGAAATGCATCTGTGTGGGTCTATTTCCACTGGGGTAAATGCTTCTTGTGCAGCTACCAGTTTAACCACACCATGCACCAGGCTCTGCTCCCCACTGAGAGCTCCCAACCACCCCATGGCTGATCTGTCACTGGGGCAAAAGCCCTGGGATCAACCCTGCCCCAGCAGCAGATGGGGAGGGTGAAAAACCATAGAATCACAGAATGGTTTGGGTAGGAAGGGACCTTAAAACTCACCTCATTCCAACCCCTTCCACTAGACCACAATGCTCAGAGCCCCATCCAGCCTGGCCTTGGACACTTCCAGACATCCACAACCTCTTTGGGCAACCTGTGCCAGGGCCTCATCACTCTCACAGAGGAGAATTTCTTCCTGACATCTGATCTAAATTTGCCCTCTGACAGTTTAAAGCTGTTACTCCTTGTACAGCATTCTAGCTCCTAAGTTCCATTCTTTCATAGAGAAATCTGGCCAGGACACAGAACTGAGTGACCCCCACAGAAAAGCAGCAGCTTTGGGGAGATGCATGGCTCTGGGCCCCTGCCCCCTCCTCACCTCTGAAACTCCAGGCTTTGCTCTCCTCACTTGCAGTGACCCTGGATGTGGGATCCCTTCTATCCTACTCCTTCCTCTCTGTTCAAGCCCCCCACCAACCACCACTCTCCTCTCCTGTTGGGTTTCTTCCCCCTTTTCTGATCTCTTTCCTCTCTATATCAATTTTCTCCCCCTTCACACGTTTCCTTCTCTCCTTTCCACTGTTATTTTTCCACCGTTCTTCCCTCCTACCTCACCCGTAACATCCTCTTCCAAACTCCACCCCAGGGCATTTTGTCTCACTGGAACTCCTCTGCAGGAAAGAATGACTGGGCCCATAAAACACAGCTAAATCTCTGCTTAGGCACATCTTTCCGCTTTCCCTTTCCTCTCCCTCTCCTCCCTGCACACTGCAAGCTGTGGGGGCAGAGAGATGATTTTCCTGCCTATCTGCTGGCACACACTGCACACTGTTGTTCTGCTGAGCTGTGAACCTCCCCGGTGCTGTAGTAAAATCAAGTGGCTCAGACAAGGGATACAGTGGATATATTTGCCTTGTTTCTTGGAAACCTGAAAGCCAAAAACCTGTTTAGTTAGAAAATGGTTGGACATTTTTGCACTGAGAGCTGGAGGAGGGGAGAACTTTCAGCCAAAAAAATATCGGTTTTGTACTTGAAAATGGAAATGTAGCTAAAGCAAATACTAATAAAAATGTTCGACTCACAATACAGTTTCCATCTCAATGGAAGAATTTCCAGCAGCCTTAGCACAGCATTTTCTATAACTTATCATGTATCATGCTTATTCTGTGTGGATTATTTATGCTCAAAAAGAAAATATTTTGTGGCTTTCTCTTGGTATGAAAGATTTTTTTCAAGATTAGTTGCCATAGTCAGCCTTCCTGATTGAAAATATTTATAAGAAATCAGTAAAAGATCCCAACATGAAATGTGAGGTCATATTAGTTCATTAGATTTCTAGTAATAAATTCTTCCAGAATGTATGATTTTCACTAAGTAATAAAGCTTCATATAGTTGTTTTAAATTCTTTAGGTCCCACACTCAACCCCCCCAAAAATCTTGAGAAAATCTCATTTCACAGTTTCCCATAAAACCAGGTGCAAAACAGCTGCTTTGGGCATGGAAGGATTCCTGAAGCACTTCATTGGTATCAGTAGCCAGTGAAAAACCATGAAATTGAAGGGATTTTGGTAGGTACATTCCCAATCCTTCAAGAAGGTGCCATGGAGGGTAGGATGGCTGAGCCTTTCCCACATTTGCAGGAAGGACATTCATGCAGTGTGGTTTTCCAGACCCTGTGGAATATTGCAGCAACGGCTCCATGTGCCTGTGTTTCACTGCTGAGAACAGCCTGAGCTTGCTCTGCAGTGCTGATATGGGTCACTGACACCCCAAAGCTCACTGAGGGCATCCATGGAGAAAGGAACTTCCCAGCCTTCCTTAATGACTGTCATGAAGATAAATGGCTTTGGCTATTTTGTGTGGCTTTGCTGGGTGGCTGCTGCCCTCCTCACCCACCTTCCCCGGATCCCCAAATATGTCCACTAAAGCCTTAGGTAAGAGGGAGATTTTACCTATAAAAATGTGTCCAAAGCCAATTAAAGTCAAAATTTCTCCATAATTCATCTTCTTCAGCACTACTTTGATTGATCACCAGGTTTCCTTCCACCTGCCTTACAATGAGCCTTGCTTCAAAATTATTCTCTGCAGACAGGTTCTGTAGGAGCTGTAATTTAATTTAGGTGATTCAGCCCTAGAAACATTTATCACCTATGCCCCATTCTTCCTCCACCAAACTGAGTTCTGCAGCTTCACAGGAATATCATTTCAATTACCATGTTTTCATCCACCTGGAGAATGAAAAGGGTGAGATCATGTAATGCAATAAAGCTTGTAAAATTAAACTTAAATCACTGAGGAAGCAAAAGAAGCAGCTGCAGGTTCCAGGTTGCTAGATGTTGGGGGGTTTGTTTTGGGGTTTGGGTTTTTTATTAGAACTCCATTGAACTACTTCGTGTTCAGCACTGAATTAAAAATATGCTGTTCTTAACTACAGGTTAGGCATTTCACTCACTATGTATGGCATCTGAGAAAGACATAATGATATGTGCTTAAAGGAGTCAAAACAGTGAATCAAACATTGATACTGGAAGAATGACAGCTCTTTTTTCCGCCTCTACTTTAAATGACTATTTTAAAGAAGAACTCTGTGCAAATTGCAACAGCTTTAGCAAGACAAGGCACCTACTGGGACAAACTGACTCCACTGTATTGTAAAGGATGTTTTCTAGGGCCAGGGGGTAGTTGGTCATTCTGTCTATAAGACTGATACCAGTGATATTCCTACTGTGAAGAAAGTATTCGATTTTCATCATTTGCTTAAAAAAGTACTGCTTTGTTTTAACAAATGGGAACATAAATGAAGGATATTTCTGTGTGCTCTGCTTACATGAATATTTCCCAGTGTTTTTATATCTCGGTTCTCCAAGGAATAATGTTTTCAATTTCCTTCTGAAATGTAAAATAAGACCTCTGGGCTTAAGGACTCCATAAACGATAGTTCTTACTTGCTTTCTATTTAATTAGCATGAAACGGATCATGTAATCATTCAGGGATAAATCCTGACCTCTCTGGAGAGAGAGGAGGGAAAAGAATAAAGGAATTTTCTTCTTTTGTCAATAGCAAACAAACAAATGCATAAAATACATGAGGACTGGTATTTACTGTTCTATTGAAAAGTCACCCTCTAATCAGAGGGGCAGGCTGGCTGGTGACAGAATTGATCAGCAGTTGAAGGAGGCATTAAAATGCTGCTCCATGTACTTTATGCTATTGCAAATCACAGAATCATTAAATGGTTTGGGTTGGAAGGGACCTGAAAGATCATTTAGTTCAATCTTACTGAAAGTAAACCAGTTTTCAGCTGCTAAACCAGAGGCATTTCCTTCCCACTGTCTGTAGTACCTGCATATTCCAGGTCAACTTTTGGTTAAGGAAAGTCCACAGATGGTGAAGAACCATTACATAACTGCATCCATAGGCAACCTTGGCCCTGTGCTCCCAAAACTGTCACTATTTATTGACACTTCTCACATTTTTCCACTGAGAAACCTGCCTCTGGAAAAGCAAGCTGCAGTGCTAACACAGCCCATAATTGGTTAGAGACGCACAGCTGAGCCTTCAGGCTCACAGGCTCTGGAGACCAGAGCCCAGGACCATTTTCCACGAGCAATTCTCACAGCCAAAGCCATGTCCCCTCCTTTCCCAAGGACACAGCAAGTTTGATGGCACAGGAAGCTGTCTTCACAGCCCAGCTTAGCCCTGAGCAGGTGAGGCTGGAAAGCAGCTTTGAGGTGCTGCTGTGAGTGGAAGGGAATTCTTTAAATGCCATTATTGCCCTGCCTGGGTACCTTTTGCTTTAACACTGGGCAGCCAGAGCTCTCCATACGGAACAGGTTTAGCACTGACCACAAATAGGAGGCTGCTCCTCAGTCCCTGCCTTTGCAAGAGCTGCATACTGTTTTTGGCCCAGGCATTTTGGATGTTATAACCCTGACCTGCTGTTCTCCTGACTCCAAAGAGCTGTTTGTGCCCATGAAGTGCAAGGCAGGTACAGAGCCAGCCCCGTCTGCCAGCAGGCTGCATTTATTTCTCCCTGGAAAGGCTTCCACAGGCTATAGATGCAGCAATAAACATCTGAGATGCCAGGAGAGATGGTCTGCTCAATGCATGAGGGTAAGGACATAAATGAGTGGAACAAGCAGGTACTGGAGAAGCAAATTAGACACTTGGCTTCCTGTAGCTAATTTAAATGGGAAATGGGAGTTGTTCCAGGTATTCAGTAAACAGGCTTGCAAATTAGCTTCCCACAGTTTCCTTATGCTGCTGTACATGTATAAAAAACACATACTGTGGTTCATTGCTTTAACTCACTTTGTTTCCCAAATCAGTGAATTTTCCCATTGTTTTTGTTTTTCAGCGTGAATGTTTTCGTACCTGGTTGTGAGCAAACAGAGTAGGAGATAACTGTAAGAAAGCACTGGGCTGTTAATAACCAGGTAGCCAGATTCCTTATTTGTGAAATGTTCCTTGAGCCTGGTGTTACCAGGGGATACAAAACTGCTTTTTAGTAGCTGATATCTCCCTGTATGAGAGAGAGAGAGAGAGGCTCAGAACAGCTTCATAGCTTCATCCCTTTTTCAATTCCATATGAATTAACTGGAGGCCAGTTCAGACTTCAGAGGAGAAGCACAGAGGGAAGGAATCTGCTTCCCAGAACCAAATCAGCTCTTGTTCATGGGGAAAAGGGGGTCTGGAAGGACACCCTATTATTCAATAAGGGGAAAAATGGTGTAAACCAACCAGTTACTTCAGAGTCCAATTTTAGCTCCAGATGAGCTTCAAACCTTACCCCAAGATTAATCTATATGACAACAGATCTAACTGCCTGTACTTGCCCTCCAAATATCCCTTCTCTGGCTGAAGACAGCAGTGAAGATGGTGTTACTGAGCTCATGACAGACTCTGGCAAGTGCATTCATGTCCCACAAGCTTTTACAAACAGTCCTTTCGTGTGTGTTCCCTACCCTTACACGGGATGTAACACAAGAGTAGAGAAGCCCCACATTCCTTCCTTTCAAACTGGCCAGGGACCATTATCCTTTAGGAATATCATGTCAAACTTCTGATTCCTGGCTGTTGAATCATCAGCAAATGGGCCAGTGAAGCTCAGAGCAGAACACAAGAATACCAGAACTACCCACAAACCATTTTCGCTGGGAATATTCAGTTTGCTGCATTGTCCATTTCATTTGAATGCTAAAGGCAAAAAAGAAATCAGCATTTCCACTTCTGCTCATTCCTTATATGGTGAAATGTTAGATAACTTATGTTATTTATAACTTGCACATTTGGTATTTTTTTCATAAAGGGGGGAGGAGGAGACATAGTGGGCAAGAAGACTCCGGATCTTTTCCTGTCTGACTGAAGAGTTAAGAATTAAACTGCGTCATAAGAGCAGTCAACTTTATTCCTATGCCTTGGAGAGGGGCAAATCTTGACCTGGACAATCAAAATTGAAGTAGTTTATGACTTTAAAATGGGATCTCCACAAATACCACATACAGCATGGCAAAAAGTGATGAACATCAATCCCAAAGCCTTGAGCTACAGGGTAGCCTTTAAATGTTTGTATTTCAAAACCTCTACACTTCCCAACTCAGTAGCACTTCCAACAATAAGACCCTGGAAATAAAGTTTTGGACTTACAGAGATAGATGTCTCATAAGCTCCTGGCCTTCTTCCTGCCATGGCTGAGTTTCATTTTCAGTCATGATGAGCTGCCTGACACAGCTGTGCCACTGCTCATTCCCCGGTGAAGTGCTCTCCATCCCTCTTGTCACTGCCATCCAGCTGTGTTGTCTCATCTGGTCATTTTATTTTCCATCAGTGTCATTGTTCTGAAGATAAATCCTGCCAAACCTCACCGAAATGACTGTTCTCCCTCCGTGGTGCTCATGCCATGTGTAGTGAGGAGCTCTCCCATTCCCAGCCCCAGGTTTCACAGACATCACTCACCAACCCTTCTTCCACACCCCAGGAGATTTATTTCAGATGTGAAGGAAACCACCATTACCCTGCCACTTACCCCAGTCCCCTGATCAGCATGTAGTGACACTTTTCTGCCATATTCATGAACCAGACCTCTTTTAAAAATTGTCACAGGCAATTTTATTTTATGGAAATCACTTTTGGACAAATGACCTTTACCTGAATGCGTGTGGCAGCTCTGTCAGGCATTCTGCAGGGCTACAGCACAGAACTCCCAAGCACAGAATGCTGCCCTGTGTTATCTCACCAAAATGTCAGTTATTTTCTGCCTAATGGCATTTAACTTGGGGGCAACCTCTTTGCATGCACCACTCTTTGTCCTAACTCTTCACTCAGCAATAGCAATGATATAAAGAAGATCACAGCTTATTTCTAAACTAAGCCTAAAGCAAAGGTAAGGAGGGCATGACATATGTGAATTTAAAGGCAGCCTTTAGCTGTGGTTAAAGATTGCTTGCAGATGCTGACTACTGATTTCTTTTTCCTTTTTTTTGCCTTGCTCTGCCTCTCAAAATATTGTTTTCAATGTCCTCATTGTCTTATTAGCCTTCCCTTCCCCCTGGATCCAGCGACATGCAAAAGGAATGACGGTAGATGTTACTTTTTCCTGCTCTGTGGCAGAGGGGAGTGTAGGGTTTCAGAGATTGTAAACTATTTCTTGTGCACTGAGAGATTGACTGCATGGGTAGAGCCCATTAAATATAGCCATGCTGACAGTATCGCTTCGGAGAGTTCTGTGGGAAAAAATCTGTCTGCACTATGTTGGTACCTCCAGCCAGGCAGAGAGCTGTCTTGATAACTCATTCAGATAATGAATAAAATGTGGAATGAATTCCATGCAGGATCAGCACTCTGCTGATGTGAGAACCGGTTGCAAAACGTACGACAGGATCCTCCTGTGGCTGTTGTTTTAAGCCTGGCAAATACCGTGGATTGTATATGCTAAAGTCAGGATATTATTAAAATAAACCTCTCAAAACTCCAGAGGGTTGAGATATGATGCGGCTTCCTTTGAGCTCAGGTCCCCTTATCACCCTGATATGTTGTGTGTGAATGCAATTTATATGAAGTTCTTTAAGACCAGGACAGCCTGTTATTTCTGCCAGGTCCAGGAAAATCAGGGAAGGTATGTAGCAGTAATAAATCAATTATTTCTTGCAAATTATACCAAGATAGCATTGCCTAACAGCAGTCTTCCAGATGGTCAGGATGAAAGGTGGATTGGGCTGGAGGGGAAGGGAGGATTTCTAGATAACCAGAATAAATGGGATACACTTTAAGCAGTAGAACTGGAAAGATCCAGAGGAATGACATCTGTGTATGAGGAAAGAGATATCTGGCAGCTTGGGTTATGTCACTGGCTTAAACAAAGACTTTTCCTTGACATCATCAAGGAGACAAAGCCTTTATGGTGTTGAATTAGGAGTAACCATGGGGAAAGGAAATGACAGATTCAAATAAATGTGGCATGTTTGTACTCACCCAGTAACCTTCCTTCAAGTGACACAGGACACCTTCCAGTTCTGCCAGGAGAGATCAGTCCAATGCTCTTCGGATTGGGACGTTGAAAACAACAGTAATCACAATAAAAAAAAATTTAAAGACACTTTGATCTTGCAAGTCTGTATCACACTTAACTTTCAGAAGCTATACTGTGGTCAACTGAGCAAAGCTCATAACCAAAGAAAATTAATGCTAATTAGCTAGAAGTTACCATTAACTCATTAATATGCATATATTAAGATAATAAAATATGACATCTAATAATATTAATACATTAACATTATTTTAATATTCATCTGTTCCTAATCCGACGTAAAACCCTGAATGCCATTGAAGAATATCTATACATTGGTTCCCAAGAGGCAGCAGAATTTGCTGAACAATTGTGATTGTCATCAAAATGGGTGATTACATGAGTCCTTCAAGGAGGCAGAAGTTCAAATCCCAAAAAAGTCCCTGACTGCTCATCAGGGATGGCCAAGTGAGAGCCCAAGAAACTGAATCCACCCTGTGAGGCTGCTCCCCGTGGCCTTGTGGCAAGCCAAACCAAACAGATTAAAAGCATTTTTGCAGGTATTTGTCAGTGAGGATCCAGAGGGTCTGGTGAGGCACCACCCAGATGCTGGGCCCACCTCTGAACATCTGGCTGGGAATAAGAATGGCTCTGGGGTGTAGGAAAACTGATGGTGATAAACCAAATAATCCCTGCTAAGTCTGCATAACAGACCAATGTGTCTCTCCCTGCTAACTCTGAGAGGGAATTAGTCACTCAGAGGATTGGGGATGAACCTAAAGGAACAGCTTTGCACTTTGTGGGAAGGAAGAAACACTCAACATCATTTTGTGCCTACGTCTAAAGCACTGGTGAAGAAGTACATGTTTTACCAGAGGCGTTTTTTCCAGTGTCTCTCAAATTGCTGCCACTTTCACAGCACTCCTCAGACAATTCTTCAGCACAATTCTTTCCCCCATCACTGAGCCTGCTCAGGTCTAATTGCACTTGGGCAGCTGACAAGAGCACGTGGTTCAAAGGCTGTGTGGCTCACAGGGAACACGCTCTGAAAGAACAGGGCAAAGACAGACCTATGTCCCTCCTACTTTGTGCAGATTCTGGGCTGAACTTGAACCTACAGCAACATGGAATAGCCCCATGCTCTGCTATAAATTAGTGGCAGACTACCCACAGTTGTCCCCATGATGATGTGAAGACGAAAATCAGCTAAAGGCTCTCACCAGGCACTGGGTCTCACTCTGCATTTTGCATCAGTCCCACTGTCTTTGTCAAAATGCCTATTTTTCTATTTTCAAAGACAGAAAACATCCACATCTGCTATATTTGTATGCTGGACATCTGAAAAAAGAATCACCCATGAAAACAGCCTGAATGAACCTGCTGAATGGCAAACCACTGCCAACGAGTCTGAATGATTTTTCTAGCAGAGATGTTTTTGCTGTTTTTTCCTCTGAAAAAAATAGAAAAGGATGGGGGAAGAGCTGGTTTCTTTTCTCATGCATGCACTCATCAACAGCTTTTTTAGGCATTAAAATGATTTCTGGGTTGTTTTTCTTGTTCTTAAAACTTGTAAATTCAACAAAAGTGTTTTGGCTGTTATTGCTGTTATTGTGAGGTAATAAATACAGAACCTCAGAGTACAGAAATTCCAGAGACAGAAGTATTTAACCCAGACACAGTGCAACAGAAACATGAATCTCTTTGAGAATGAGGCAAGGGAAAACGAAAAAGCAAGGGAAGAGGATGAGGGTTTGTTCCAAGGTCTCCTTTGTAAGTGAAGAGGGTGGGTGGTTCGAGATAAAATCAGGAATTTGACTTCTCAGGACAGATGGATTCGAAAAAGGAAAAAAAAATACATCTACAGGCCAAACTAAAAATGGTTATCATGGTGAAGTTATGGGCTGTTTCAGGCTGCCAAGACAAATAGCTTGCATCCCAAAGCAGTAAAGGTTACATGCATGGAAAATGGAGCTATCCCTGAGGACTAACTAATATACTACAATTATTATTATAATTTTATCAAAGAGTTTTGAGAAAACCCGGGCATGCTGAGCTACCTAGTCAGACTGCATCTACCAGAGTCTTAAGAAGAGGTGTTTCAGCCTAAAATTTTTTCATCTTCTGGTCTTCATTTTCTGGCTAAAATCAGCTAATGCTGTGGGAGAGGTGAAGGCGGTGTCACTTCAGGAATTAACCAGAACTGTTACAGGTTACTGATGTACTGAAAATGCTTTGAATTTCAGTAAGTTTGAAGCTATTTCCTAACAGGCCTCATGCCACTGCTGTAGGAGATATACCCAAGTAAAAGGCAATCACTTATGGAATTTCAGCTAAGTGCAGGTATTACAGGGGGGGGGGAATATCCACACTTCTGGCAAGGTTGTATCAATCTCCATTTATCTGCTGTTTTAGTAAAACGGCCAAGGTATTCTGAAAGGCACTGTGAGCCTGGCACTCACACTGATGCACTGATAATATACATTATTATGTAGTTATTACAGATTTATGCTTGTTATTATAAAAGAATATTGCTTCTTTTTGGAGCAACCTTCATGGTTGGAAGACAATGTGAATTCCCCCGTGTCCCATATTTCTCCAAGAAGTGTAGCCTGATGGTTAGAGGAAGGGACAGGACACTGGGATCACCCAGGCTTCTTTCCCAGCTGTGCAAACTATGAGGGTCAGCTTCTCTTCCACACAAATCAATGAAACTCTGCACTGAGCTTTCCTGGGAACACAATAAAATCCTTAATCTCCCACTGCCTTCCTACCCTATCCTGCAAGATATCAAGCACACCAGCCCAGCAAAGCCCTTCAGCAAATGCCTGGAGCTCTGTAGCCAAATCCAGGGCTTGTGGTGAGCAGAGCTCTGGGTGTGCTGCTGCTTCCAGAGCCAGGAATGAGTGGGGGCAGCTACATCCATCCATCCTCCAGAGGATGTTTCAAACATTGAGTAACAGGATTCCTGGAGACTGGGCACAGGATGCAACAGAGGGAGATTATCATTTCTATCCCTATTCTTAATAGCTATTAATGGAAATGGGTGATAAAGTGTCTCTATCTACACATATACAACATCTCTCTCATCCTGTCGAGGTAGAGCATTATCCTCTGAAAAAACAGAGGCTCAGGTTGGGGAAGGGGCAAAAGAAAAAGGAAAAGCTGTTTATAACACTTTAAGCACAGTTTGGAAGTTTGTACTCTAATTCTGCCCTGGGAAGCCAGAACCTACCTACAGGGTGTGTTGAGTTAGTTCCTCATTCCTTCTTTGCTTTTTTTTTTTTTAACCTCTTTTGAAATCCCGGTGTGTGGAGCATACCTTGCCCCGGGGCAGCATATTGCTGAGCCATTACTCACACTATAAAAGGGTGCTACTTCTCACTCCTCCCTTTCTTTGAGGCCCCGTTTGGAGGTGAGGAAAGGGCTGACTGGCCAAACCACAGAGGCCAGGGTTAACCAGCCCTGGGGCTCAGAGCAGGGTGGTTTTGGGGTGCTCAGCCATGGTGCCTGGCTCTGGGGAGCTCCAGCCTGGGGTCATGGTAGGCTTCAAGAGCACAGCCTGGAGGTTTGGTGTATCCCCCAAAGCTGTTCTAGCCTGGAAGCTGGGATTGGCTTAAGATCTTTCTCTGGGGGGAATAGCTCCCTACGAAGGACCAGTTTCTGTCTCCTCAATGAGTGGGGATTAAGCAGGGAGTGAAAAAAGGGGGTGTGCTCTGAAATTTAAAGGTAAAATCCCTCACTCCCAGTTACAGTGGACTCTGCCCCTTTTCTGTTTGCTTTTCGCTCAGCATGTGCTGGCAGTTGGCCTCAGCTGAGGCTGATGTGGGGTCACATTGATGCCCAAGTCCCAGCAAGGCTCCAGAGCTTTCCCCTTCCCCTCAGCACAGCACACAGCCAGGGCTCCTCACAGGTGTCAGGGCTGCAAGGAAAAAAGGAGAAATTTTTTATGGTTTATAAACTTTTCTGACTTCATAGACCCTGTGAACCTGCAGCCCTGCAGCTCCCTGACACACCACAACCCAAGCTACGTGAATGAGGAGAAAATCATCAATGTAGTTAGCAATGTACCATAAAATTCACTGATTAAATTACTGGATAAATATTTGAGTGGATCTAGCTGACAGGTATGTCATGCATGCAGTCTTAAAATAGGAAGGCAAAGGGAAATGAGGGAGAAATGAGCCAAGGAACAGAAACAGGAATGTGATTTCTGGTAACACAGCTCATGTTCATCAGTGCCTTTTTGGCAATACAGAGGATGTGTGTGGTGAAAGTGAGAGCAAGGTACCACGTTAAAATAAACTGAGAGAAATTGCAGCTATGAAGAAACAGAGCATTAAGCAGCAGTTCTCCGGGAATAAGGCCGGTGAACGAATTTATGGGGATTTACATCAGCTGAACCTGGCAGGTAGTCTTTAACATGCTAGCAAGAAACAGAGGTAGCTATTTCCAGCGAAATCTTGGGAAGCTGGGGCGAATGTGGGCTCACTGGAGAGGCACGATGCTCTCACCAGCCTCTGATGGTGCTGGGCTGTGCCTCCACACTGGCTCCTCCACCTGCCATCTCCACGAGGGGCTGGCTGCTCCTTCTGCAGCCCAAGGATCTCGTGTTTAATTTTAAAAGATGAAAGGAAGGGTTTGTCCTGCTGCACGAACGCGTCAGGGCAGCGTGTGGCAGCCAGCAGGACTCTGCTGATGAGCTGTCGGGACACGCACAGCACAACTCCAGGCAGCAGCATCAGGGCAGGATTAGGCATCACCACATCCATCAGGTCAAGCCTGAGAAGGTTTCTCAGGACAGCCTGATCATATTTGTGCCATTCCAAGTAAACAGTCTGCACAGGAATTACTTTAAAACACATCTAATTCGTTTTTGACCGATTTTGCAAATGTTTCCCTTTCCTCAATGCGGCATTGACTGGCCCTGCAAACCATTTGGCAGTGGCCCGGGTAGTGTGTGCTCTGCTCTGCTCCTTGATGTTACCTCATCAAAGAGCAGCTGAAAATGATATTTCCAGCCAGACAGTTTTCGAGAGTGGCCGGTGAACTCGCTCTGCCCTGTGCCCTCCAACTGGCGATTACAGAGGTTTCCTGTATGCCAATTCAGTGATAAATTTAGGATTGCGACATGCTGACCAAAAAAAAAAAAAAATAGTAAAATCATGACAGGCTATTTTTGGTTTCAAAAGAAACTCCTCTGGCTGGTTCTTTTTGAGCCCTCACCTCCACGTACAGCTGCAGAGGAGAAGGAAAACAGGATGCAGGGTTGTAGAGCTGGAGGAATGGAGCGTAAATCAAAGGAGACAAGCTGGTCCCTGTGTGGTGCCTGGGTTAGACCCCATCCTTTGGGCAAGGTGAGCATTTGTCGCTTGCTGGGGACTCTCCTGGTAACAGCTTTGCCCAGCTGCCTGAACGTTTATACTAGGCCACAGCCGCGTCTCACTTTTTCCTCCCACTGTGTCACCTCCTCCCCTTGTGCTGACAAGTGATTTAGACAGCCTGCCCTGCTGGCCCTGCATTTGAAATGTAAATCAAACATGGGACAGAAAGCTGGGTTTCAAAGTTGACTATTAACTAGGGCGGAAGGGGTGGCGTAGCAAAAACAAACAGTTCCAAGTTCAAGTCTAAACCATGAGAGCTCAGGGCTGCAAACCCTTCCTGCTCTCCCATCGCCAGCCAGCATGAGGGTGAGCTCTCCCCCTGGGGCAGAACGTGCTTTGTGGCTGCCTGAGCTCCTATCCCAGGTGCCCAGACTCCAAATCAAGTCTGACAACCAACTTCAAAGGGAGGAGGGTGCTGGGATGCTGTGGCTGGCATTTCTTGTCAATATGCAGTGGCTTTAGTCATGGAATCACAGAATGGTTTGGATTGATGGGAACTTTTAATGTCACCTAGTCCAGGGCTCCTTGCAGCTCCTGATGTCCTGGAAGCTCTGACATTGAGCTCTGCAGTGGGCTCAGTCCAACAGCTCACACCCCAGAGCACTTCACCAGGCCCTGCCATGGACAAGCTGGTGCTGGAAAGCAGCATCTCCTCAGCTTCTGCCAGGAGAGTTAATGGCCAGCTGTACCTCACAAGATGTGGGGTCCCCTGAACCTGAGGCACCTCTGCTGCCCTAATTCTTTCAAAACCAGTGGAAGTTTAGCACCAAAACTGCTGGAGGCCCAAAGCAAATCAGTGTGAATGTGTTTTTTATCAAGTAGAGTGTGTTTTTACCATTACAGAATGCTGTTTAATATTTATTTACCTGTCACCCCAAAAAAAACTTGGGGGGGGGGGGAAACACCCAGCAGTGACAGTTATTTTTACTGTGATTTAGAAATTTGTCTCTGATAATTCTGTAGTGTCACCACTAAGGTCTAACATGGAACTCAGAGACATGAGTAACTGATAATACAGAGGTGTGAAGCAGTGCTGCTCAGTACACCCATCCTTGTACATGGCAGCTCCCTGGGCTTGGCCTGGGCAGCATCAAATCCTGCCTGGGTATGAAATGAGACTTCTTTGCTCTCAAGAGCAATCTAACAGGAAAGAAAGTCCTCACCTTTTTCTGAATTTCTTCAGGCAGTATTTTTAGTGCAAATTTTCTGCCAGTGAGAGCTGGTGAGAAGAGCAGCTGTGAAAAGTGCTGCTCTCCAGCGAGCAGTGATGCTCCCAGCAGTGCTGGGCACCAAGCTGGCTGAGCAGGGGACAGCTCCAGCCTTCAAACACCCCACTCTGATAGATGAGTCATGGCCCCTGGTGGACAGGATGGTGTCCTGGGACTTCAGGGAGCACCCTGGGCACATCATTGCATCTTTCTGCCCCTCAGTGATCCTCTTTGTGGAGTGACTGCACTTAACCACTGTTGAAGACTTACTCCGGGGAGGGAAGCAGTGCTGTGGCACTGCTGAATGTTTCCCCATGTCAGTTCTGTGTTTCTGTCCCCAGGGCTGTGCTGGAGGCTGTTCCATCCCAGGGAGCAGCTCCACCCCAGTGCTCTCTGAAGGCAGAGAGCACCAAGTGCAGTTTCACATGAGCTGCTGACCAACATCTCTGTTAATAACATTCTTTTGTTGATAGCTTGGACTGTTTTCAAACAGGCTTTGTCATCTCCTCTAGTATGGGAAAGCATTGTCTGAAGCCATATAGGATTATAACTGTCCCAGTCTTCCTGTAAATAATGTGTCACTGCAGTGAACTGCTCTGCTCCCCGTTAGGCAGCATTGCAGAGCACGTTGAAGCCAATTTACCAGAGCAGCAGTGAGGATATCACCACACCATCTCCATTTCCATTAAACAACTGGATCTAACTCTCTTTTATTTTTAGGCTAACCATGCTGAGCTTTCAAATTGCCTTGATGATAATGTAGCTTTTAACTGATTTGTCGTGGCTGGTCGTTTTGCACATGAAAGTTGCTACTAGCTGATTAGGAAAAAATAAAAAAATCCACCATTGCTTCTTCTATTGCTCAGGAAATTGCAATCCTCAATCTGCAGCTTGAAAAGCATGTTGCCATGGAAATGATGCTTATGCTGTCGTAAATAAAAGTATTCCAGGGTCACCAGGGTCTGCGGCATAAACAGGGGCACAAACACTGCCTGGAAAAGTGCCAGAGTGGTTTAAACATATAGGAAGATAATTTTAATGGTATTTTGCTTTCACTGTTATCATCAGAAGGACTGATGAAGGTTAACACGTAGCTGTAACCTTGGCACAAAAGCGAAGCAGAAAAAGTCTCGGCTCCTGGTATTAATAAGAGTAGAGAAAACCATACCCCAGCCCTCCTGCCCAGTGTTTCCCAGCTCGGTCAGAGCAGTGTTCTTTTCCCACTGCATCCCTCACTCATTCAGCAGTGAAATCTCATTGTATGTTCACTCCAGGGCAGTTTTATCATGAGCACAGCACACGAGAGCTCAGGAAAGCGAGTTGATGTTGTGAAATGCTGTGTCATGGGCTACCTGCTGATGCAGTAAATATTCCCCGATTCTCCAGCTACATCCCACCTACAGCCCAGGAAACCACAGGAAACTGGGCTTTTCCTTGGAGGGGAGGCACTTTTGAACAAGACCCCAGCTGAGGGAGGGAGCCCATGTGCCTTTCACTGCTCCTGTGCAAGGGCAGTGGGAAACAACTCCCTGCGGGACCAGGAGCCAGCATGGACACAGCTCCAAAGGAGAAATCCGGAGGCCAGCAACAGAGAGGGTTTGGAATGTGTTGGTTCATGTGAGTGTTCAGGAGGAAAGCAGGCAGTTACTGTTTCTGGTGGGTTCTTAACTGTTCAATGGACTGCTCAATGGCATTAAATGGGCCATACCCTGAAGCTGCCTTGGGCAGTATCAGATCAAGGATACACGCTTTTCTCTTTGTGTTTTTAATACCCACACAAGCATTTTGAGCACAGGCAGTCACTTTAAATAAAACTACAAGAGATTGCAAATGCCACAGCTTGCTTATTTACTTACTGTCTCTTAGTCTGCCCAAAATGTGGAAATAATGTTTCCAGAGATGCTGGAATTCATGTGCCTGTTGAGAATCCTGGCTCCTGTCCTGGATGATATTGCATATTCAAGGGATGATTCACTCACTCCTGAGAGGGAGGAAGGACTGTACCAGCTGTACCACCTCTCCATGGCTGACTGACAGCCTGGTGATGTTTCCACAAGGAAGCCTCATGCCTCCAGGTTAAGCCAGCAATTATGGAACAAACAAAAGAGAAGTGAAATGGAGAGATGAATCACTGAGAGACCAAACAAAAGAGAATTGGAAAGGTGATGCCCAAGCCAGACTGACAACAAAATTTTCATTTGTCTCAACCTAAAATGTCTAGAGAGGATTCTGCGTTTCTTTTTTGTGTAAATCAACAATGTACTTTGCTGTCTGCAGTGGAGGATTTGGGAGGGACCAGCTCAGCTTTTAGGGCTTTGTCACCTCACTCCTGTGGGAAGCTGGTAAAACCCACAGCCAGCAGCCCTCGGATAAAGCCCAGCAAGACCCAACCCTCATACTCCTTACTGCTCCATAAACTGACTTAAAAGTTCAAGAAATAGGTTTTCCCCTTTTGTACTCCAGTTTTTAAAAAAGTTTTCATCCCTGTTGGGACAGGAACTGTGTGGGATACGGGGCTGATACCATGTGCATTACACACCTCACCATGGATTTATCACACAAGGGCTGGCCAGGGCTTTGAAGGCAGCTGACGGCTCCCAGCTGGCCAGGAACTCACTCGTGTGGCCTCTGCAGCTTCCTAATGGGAACAGGGTGGAAAACCTGGGCTCAAAGGTTGCCCAGAATGACTAAGAGAGGAAAAATCCCTCCTGCCACTCCTGTGCTAATCAAAGGGGTGTGGAGAAGAAGTTTCAATTCCTCACTGCCAAAGAGGAAAGTAAGATAAATATATATATATATAGAAATTACACAGCCAATTCCTGTATTAAGGAAGAAGTCTTCATGCCATCAAAATCAGGCTTGAAATTAATCTTGCTTGTGGTGTAGGGAAGCTGAGCCAGACAGCCCAAGCTCCCTTGAAATGTCTTTCAAACACTTCTAATCTGTTTACTCCTGGGTTTTACTGCTGGCAGTACCTGGGACTTCGCCTCTGAGATTTCCTACAGTTTGTGATCCCAGCAGGTCAAAGTTTCCAAAGGTGGGGAGTAGAGGCAATCCCTTCCCTGCCCGTACGAAAGGTATGTGCCTTGGGGCTACTAATTTAGAACCAATGAATCAGGGATAAGTCACATAAAAACCGTCCAGCACCGGTGTTTACAGAGCACCTCCTCTGAGCAGACAAAGGCGTGTGTCAACAGGGAAAGTGCCGTGCAGTTTGCGTGGCTCGGCGTATTCAAACAGCTTTTGCAGAGATGTGAATATGTTGCCAGGGAAGCAGGAGCCCGCACGGGTAGAGGTGCCCTCCTGCTCCCTACAATGGGAAAATGGAGCTGCCCCTGCACTCCTCGCTTTTTGTTTTCATCTTTGCAGCTTAAAAAAAGGCAGAAAAGGCAGTTCTTCCAGAGGCTGATTAATGGCCCTTCTGCACAAACTGCATTTTGCACATATTTAAAAATCTTGAGCTAGATAACTCTTTGACCTAAAATATAATAGGTTCCTTTTTTTTTTTTCCGATAGTGTCCAACATTTGTACGTTTTCATACCTTATTTTTGAAGCAAGTCCTTTCTAACTTGAAGAACAAAGTGGCCAGGCTGTGCCTCTGGATGTGTGTTCACCCCTTGCACGTGTGTGGCTGGTGCCTGCTCTGAGATGTCACTAGTCCAGCTCTGGGGCTCACCAAAACATCTCAGACCACCAGGAAAGACGTCCCAGTCTGGCACCAAGAGGCCCAGAAAATGTGTCCAGCTCAGCTCCCATTCCCATGGTGTGTGGTCCCTGGGGTGGTCAATGTCATGCCCTTCCTCTGAACCATTCCCCAAATTTTCTCTTCCCCAGAGCTCTGTGTGTGTGATGTGAGACCAGGTTATATTAAGCCCACTGCTCAAAGGAGCAGGGACGATGGCTCCCATGGGCACATAGCAGCTATGCTGCAGAAAGAGTGAAAAATTCAGGGAACAAGTGGCACTGCAATCCATCTTACCTACCCGGAATAGATGTATCCATGCACTGATCTCTATAAACACACCCTTTTCTCCATATGGGTGGGTATATATTTATATGCACCAGCCTCAAAATACCAGTAAGTTTTTTATTAGCCCCATTTGCAGATGGGATGATGATGACAGACAAAGTGCTTTGATCCCGCTAGGTCGCTCCTCCTCGGCAGAGGAGAGTTGGAGTCTTCTCTCCCCAGGAAAGGTAAGAGACAGAGGTGAGTGTTCCCAAACCCCAAGGAGCTCCTTGCTCAGCTCTCACTTGGAATCATGCTGGCAAATAAACATGAAAGTGAAATCGGCATTGTGAGATAGTTATGCAAGAGCGGGCGGATCCCAGGACTCAGCCATTGTTCCAAACGTTTAATTAACATTATGAAAGCTGATTAAAGGAAAATCTTTAACCTCCAGGGAAATCCCATTTTCCCTCACTTCCCATACTGCTGTAATTTTCACAATGTAAGAAGGAAAGTGTTATTTCAAGGCATGATTCATATCAGCTACAACCTGATCTTTGCCACAGTCATGTCCTGCATCTTAAATAATCGCCAGCAGTGACACCAGACAGGGACACTTCTGAGACAGCATTTTTCCCCCTTTATCCCATGACCTGAATTGCCATCATAATTTCTAGACTTTGTGTCATCCTGGCATGATGACAAGCGTTCACCCACGCTCCAGAACTAAAAGTTGGTTCACGAGGACAGTGATACCTACCCAGACACAGCATCTCAGATACAAAGTGCGAATGACACGCCACAGGGGCTGTTTGCTTTGGTCATCACAGCAAATTCCTTTGTAGGCAGGAGAGTGCAGCACCATCTCCAGTGACTCCCATCTAACCTTGAGTGAACCACTTACCCTTTCTGCTCATTTGGAACTGGGGGCAAAGGCAGTGTTACCTCTCAGGGCACTGCAAACTCATGAAAAAAACAAGCACTGGAGAAGTTTAGGTGGAAATCGCTATTGTAAATTATGTTAGTGGAGAGATTTGCTTTCAGCTGCAGCAGCTCTGGGAGCAAGCACAGCCCCCCAGTACTCGGCTGTGTATGGGTGGAACATTGCCTCTCTGCTCTTCCAGGACTATTTTAATTATATGGCATGGCCCATCAGAGACCTAATCCCAGGATCTAATCCTGGAGGCAACAGACGGCTGCCTGTCTGCACTGTGTACTCAGAGAAGTGCCCTTGGGGCTGCAGTGAGGACAGGAGGACAAGCACTCGCCCCACACACAGAGCAGGCACCTGCCCAGGGACAGCCCTGGTCACCCCTGCCCAGGGCACCACCTCAACCTCTCTGACATGTGAGTGGCACTGGACAGACCCCACAGCCCTGGGTTCTCCCCTGGTTAACAAGAATCTGGGTGGATGCTGCATCTACAGACCTCCAAATCTAATTAAGAACACACACAGCTCCAGTCCTTTCCGAGCATCGGGCTTATATAAATACACACACATATAAATACATGGTACAAATACAGCCTCTGGCAGCAGGAACAGTCTCGTACTCAGATCTTCAACAGCTCTTTCCATCTGTAGATCCTGCAGGTCAAAGACATTGCAGAGCTTCAGGAACCATTCTGAAAAGGGGAATGATTATTTTTTCCCACTGCTTTCTACATGTAAATGATGCAAAATCCATTTTAATTATGACACAACAGGGTCATCCTCACTACTCTGAAGAACAGGCACCACTTTTGTGCACATGGAAACATTAGTAAAGTAGAAGCTCTATTTGTAGGATGAAATTCCTCCTTCAAAAAGAACTAGAGGTAAACCAAATTCACACCATGAATACCAAATGTATGAAATTCTGACTCAATAAAAGGCAGACAGCTGTGTTTTCTGATAAAAATGTGCCTTTATTTTTTCAGTTTTCTTTTCATTACCTGGATTCTGTGTTTGTCAGAGCAACAAAAACAAAACACAGTTTCTTTGATACGCAGCAAATCTGAAAACAATCCTGCAAATAGCACAACACAAAAACTCCCACAAAAAGGGTAAGCTATAAAATTTGAGAGGCGACGAGGCTTTCAGAAGTGCCAGTTTCCCAGTGCAATGGCTGGAAGGGTGGCCTGGCCTGGCGGCAGTTCAATCATTTTGTAACGAAGGACAAATACTTTCAACATCCTGAGAAAGAGGGCGGGGGGACGGGGGCACGACTCCCTTGCTTTCCCTCCTCCTGCTATTCTTTCTCCTCCCTCCCCCCACCCCTTGGATTTTCAATAGCTCTTTAGTGTTTCCATCAAAGGCTTTTACCATTCATCCTCCCTTCTGGTGCCTGCCTTCCACCTGTCTATCCATCACAGCCCTAACCCAGGTCCCTTTTTTTTCCCCCCTTTGCTATTTTTCACGCGGTGGGATTTGTTTATAAGCTTCTGCATTACCTAAACTGCAGGGGAAGAGGCTGCTGGGAGGAAAGTGAGAAAGCAGGATTAAGGAGGAATAATTCAGCTCCATTGCATTTCCATCTGAACGGTCATAAAATGTGCAAATCCTGTTCCTGGGAATTTCGTGTCAGAGGCCTTCCCTGCCACTGCCCTTCCCGTACCCCTTCTCTCTTTCCCTCTCATGGAGAAATAAGCTTTGGGAAGGATGCCTGTAAGTGCACGGACCCCAAAAGCCACGACGTGTGTGCCAGCAGGGAGGAGGCTCCTACCAGCACGTGTGCACAGGGAGACACTCCAGATGTGGCCATAAACTCCAGACAAGGGGGTGGGAGGCTGCAGGGGTTGAATCCAGCAGGACAACAGGAATGAGCAGGGAAAGGCTGCTCAATGTGACAGCTCCCAACACCCGCCAGCTAATTAGTGAGCCTGGGTAAAATACAAAAATAACCTTTCAGGCTTGTTGGCTCTGTAAGCAAATCATACAGAAATATGTGATTCAGACCCCAGCAGCTTGAAGGGTTTCTACTCTCTCATTTTTAGCTCATCGCCATCACAAGGCACCAAGAGAGGCACAAGCCAGATTTCCAGACCCCAGAGATCCACCACCAATGCACCTGTCAGCAAACTGAGACAGAAGAAGGGCCACTGCTCTGTACAGGTCAATGGAAATATGTCACTGATTCAAGCAGAAGTCACTGTGGCCCCTGGGCACTGTTGCTACCTGACCAAACACTCTCAGAACAGCAAGTAGTGCTAAAAAAGGAGGTGGCCCTCAACCTGTCCCCAACCCTAGTGAGCCCACAAACCTTTTCTTGGTGGAACTTCATGTCATATCTGCTGGACCTGGCAACAGCTAGCAGCTATCTTCCACTTACAGACACATCCCAGAGATACTGAGGAACACCCAGCAGGTAGCACATGTCAAAATAAGTTCCTTTGATTGACAGTTATTTATTATTTTTAAATAAAATGAGAATAGATCGAATGGGTTACTCAGCAGCAGCTCAGTTCTTTGTTTGGCAACTTCTTGGACAGTTTGACCATACGTATGACAACACAAAATAAATTTCACTTGCTTGCAGTAGCAGTTGGCTATAAATTCAGTCCATCGATGATTTATAGCTCTAGCAGCAGTGGGATATATGAAATGAGAAGCCCTTTCATCCTTAAACTGCTCTGCAGTCTGGTAGAGATGATGAAAGCCATTGTTCCTAAGGCCAGAGGAGAGCAGGAGTTCATTTAGCTGCGGTAGGAGGAGGTGTGCAAATTGGGTCCAAAGGTGAGAGGAGGCCTGGAGACACAGCAGCCCTTGGTTTCGCAGAGCAGCCAGAAAGAAATCCTTAATGATGCTTAGCCTTGCTTTGCAGGCTGGAGGGGAGCAGTATTTCCATCAACTAAATGATCTCAACTCGTTGGCTTCCCCGAGGGCACCGCACCAGGACAGACTGGGATCGCTCACCAGTCACTCTCAGATGTTTGTGCTCTTCCCACCCACCAGCAGCCCCGAACCTGAGCATGTCTTTGGCACAGCAGGTGGGATCCTTAATCCTGCAGAGGGCCAGCCCCGAGCAAAGATTAGCAGAAGAATCTGTTTTCATTAAAATCCAACCTACCATTACCATCCTCTCTGATGGTGAGGTTTAAAATGCGCATGTCCAGCTCTTGTAGCAGCTCTGCTTCTGCAGGGAAAGGGCAGTTCAGCAACCTGCCTCTTCACTTTCTAATGTCTTCCTTTCTTTTACTCAACAAGTAACTAAAACAGACACAGTGAGGAATGTTAAACGCACCTCCTCCTGGAGAATTTTGCCAGCAAGATCAATGGAATTGGGATTTTGCCTTTATTATGTTTCTTTTGACCGTAGTCTGATTTTCCTCCCAGTGAATTTTTTTTTTTTGGTGGAAAAAAAAAAACCCCAAAAAACAACAAAACAGGAAAAGACATACAAATAAACACTAATACGTACAGGAAAAATATAAAACTTAGCACCATGCACTCCCCTCATTATTAGACAAAGGTTGGGAAAGGTTCACAAGTGTAAAACGCTCCTGTGAATTATGAGATTACTGCTCAGTTTTCTTTCAAGTCGTGGGCTGGAAACAGATGGTGGCTGTAGCATTTATGACGGCACAACATGTTACTGCAAGCCTAGCCATCTCTCTCTCTCTCCTCTCAAAAATGCAGCTGCAAGGAAAGTTGTGGAAAATCACATTAATAGTCTCTTCCACCACACAGTTTTCCAGCCCTTCATCCCTGGCCAGCACATGGACAGAGCCATCTTGTATGCCAGCAAGAATACTCTCCTAATCCCTGTCCTGAATAGTTACCACTGACTGGCTTATTTAACAGCTAGTTAAAATGTGAGGTTTGTTAGCATTGCAAAAAAGCCTCCAGAAAGCAGGTCCTTAAGGTCAGGGCAGATGCCATGTGATCCCAAGGGCTCCCTAAGGGAAACACTCAGAAAGAAGCCATCAGACTGTCTTTCAGCTGTTTATTATTTAAACATTCAGTGCAGGCCAAGCAGGTTGATTTATAAAGAAGCAGAAAGACAGATATAACAATTGCAAAAGCATCTTTGTAACTCAGGAGTCCAAATCTCGATTCCAAGCAAGAGTAGAAACTTCCACAAGGACAAAGGCCTCTGGATTTTCAGTCAGACAGCCTTCCAGTGACCACAGGCTTAGAAGGATCTGGGTCCCTGAAGATACAAAGAACAACTAACCCCATATTTAAATATCTTGCCTGTACACAAGAAAAAAATGTGCTTCAGTCCTGATGGAAATGCCTTGCTGCCTAAAGTATGTTCATACCTGGGCTTGAACCGAGCCTGGGGCACAACCCCTCCACTCTCACAGAGGGCTCTGCTGACACCAGGGAACACTTCAAACACTACAAAACTGTTACCTGTTGTCCCTAGGATTTCTGTGTGCTTTACAAATGTGTAGCAATCCTGTATCACATCGTTTCTGAGAGTATTAACTCTCTGCGATTCCAAAACCAGGATTTTAGAATTACTTCTTCACTTGAGTTAATTAAGATTCTGTCAAATACTAATTTTTCCAGACAAGTGTCACGGGTGTATCTGAGTATCCATGTTGCTATTTTTACTTTGCTGGCCTCACTGCCTGGTTGGGAACATCAGCATCAACTCTGTGTTCATCCTTAGCCACTCCAACGTGTTTCTGCCATGCTTCCTGCAGCCAGCTACACACAGGGCAGCATTTCTGCCCTCTGGGGTGTAGAACAGGGCAACTGAAAGCAAGATAGACTTTTACCATTCCCTTTATCACTTTTCACAGCTCGACCAGGAAGTTGCTGCAGAAATTCAATAGTGTACACACTTGAAACTCTAAATAGCTTTTTGTCAGAGATAGACTCTCTCCAGGTGATATGACCCTACATATCCACTGCATATCTGTCATAACTGCAAAAGCCCTCAGACCTTTTCTCTAAGATAGAGAAGGTGCCATTTCATTTTTCTTTTGGAAACCTCCTCCTGCAGAATTCATTAGTGTCCTATGCAACAATGTACTTCCTGTAAGTACTGAAATATAAAGTGTATTAGAAGTTTCCACTTCTGGTTTTATCTTTTCCTGATCTAGCCTGAAAATTCTTTTGAAGTTCCTCAAAGTGTTCTTCATATATGCTTGTTTTAGGAAATACCAGATCACTATTGGCAAACTTCTCCTTAATTAAGTGAGATAAAGGAATCAAGATGATATGATCTGCTTAATTTCCCACCTTTTTAAGGTACCATTTTAAGATTTGTTTTTCCCACTTGCCTTTGAAAAGAAATATGCTGAAGAAACTAAGGAAGGAGAAGGCCCAGAGGGGGCAAGCTTAGCTCTGGGCTCCCCAGTGTAGCTGAGTTTGCTGGTAGAAAACCACTGAATAGTTAAAGCTTTCCCTCATTCCTATGGAATGGTTTATTGAAAGGTTTCAGACCCTTCTGAAACTCACATAATTCTGAAGAAAAGACTAAACTACACTGTGTTAGCACAGTGGGCTCTTCAGGGCCTCAGCTCAGCAAGTCAGCTCAGATCATGCCTAACTTTGAGCACAAGTAACTTCAAAGAAACATCTCACAAGCTTCAAGCTCAGCTTTGCACTGTCTCTCTTGATGAATCACAACTCAGGGTACGCAGGGAGCTAATGGGAAACATTTGCAATCTCTAACCCCAGCTGCAAGGCCCCAAAACCCCAGTTAGCTACGCAGGCCTAGCCCAGGCACCCTGGATGGGCCAGCAGACACCTCACAACAAATGGATACAAGCTGTTAGGCAAGCTCTTCTGAAGCACCTCTACAAGAAACACATCCCAGAACAGTTAAAACTTGATTTAAAAGCAGTATTTGGGGCCATCAGTGAAGCACACAAGCTGAGCATTAACCTGCCTGACTCCCACATGGCCTGTTGAAGAAACCACTCTATCTGGGATAAATTATTTCTGTCACTTTTGCTGTGGAAACCTCCTGCAGTCCAGGGGAATTCAGATCTTGGGGAGGTTTTTGAGTAGCCTCCTGGTTCCAAGGAGACCTCTGAGCAGAATACTTTACAGTGGGTGAGTTTGGGCCAAGAAATGTCCTCACTTCCAAGTGTATGAGCACAGAGCCCTCAGCCCTCACCCACACTGGAACTGCTGGAGCATCTCTTCCTCCAGCAGCAGCTGAGCACGGCCCAGAGGTGAAACCTGGCCTCTAAATCTTCCCTGGTCTTCAGTTGAAACCAGCACCACCTTTATACAGAAAACACATGTAAGGCCAAAGTTCTAGGGAAAGGTGAGGCATGGCTGGAGTGACGGGGACTCCCCATCTGAAATGTCTCAAATCTAAGGTTTGAGTGCTGCTGCCCAGAGATGAAAGGCAGAAGTCACAGTGACATCACTGGGTCAAAATTAGTCTCTCTTGAGAACAAAAACAGAGATGCTCTCAAGCCAACAAAGGTTTCTTGAAAGTCACGTAAAAATGAATTAAAAGTGGATGCCCAAATCCCTTAGACAGCTGAAAAAGATTCCAGCTAGGGATGTCCAGCAAGTCTGGAGGGGCTCTTCATTCTTCACTGAGGTCTAAAAGTTTGAGTTCATCCCCAAAGGGAGCTAAGGCCACCCAGCACTTCACCCATAGTCCCTCTGTGAACAGAGTCTTTCTTGTGGTCAAAGAGGGGCTATCTTGAATTCACATCTTACTTCTCTTGTGAACAAACAAAACAATTTCTATGAGTAATTCTACCCACTAATTGCCAAGGAAAAGTCTGCTAAGAAATGCTCTGTATTTTTGACAGGTCAGAGGCTTCCCTAAACAAAGTTGCTGTTTTATGTTTTCTATCAGCACATGTTCACATCCGGGGTCCTCGGTGAATTCCAGTGCGGATGAGTCTCTGTGGGAAATTGCTTTCCCCTATTTTCTTGTTCTAACTGCTCCAGGAAATGAGTCTATTTTTACAACAACACTAAACAGCAAAATATGAAACCATTATCTGCTTTGTGGCAAGAGTTTCGGGTCAGTTCTCAGGTAACTGTCACCTCCAGAGAAGTCAATGGAGTTGTATCTGTTCACGCAAGGTAGAGACCTGACCAATTATGTAATTGGTTGATCAGTTACTAGAACACAGAGCTACCACGGGCCTAAGGAGTGTCTCGTTTTCATGCGTCTCAAAGTTCATCCAAGCCCTGATGCATTGATAAGTGAAGTATTCCAGTATTATGGTCTGTAAAGATGATAATTAACTGCTGAAAGATTTAAGCAAGAGCGTTCTCTACGAACATCTACTCTGTCACTGAATGAACCTTATATGTAGTATCTCTTCTGGATCCTTTTTCACCTGCCAAATAAACCAGGGTGGGATTTTCAGATGTGTTTAAAACGCTTTTCTCCTACTTATTCGTGATTGCTTTCAAGAATTAAGATGTTTTCAAAATCCCCAGGGGATTTCAAGCACTATGGGCTCAACTGCATCTCTGTGTGCTTCTGCTTTTTGCACACCTGATTTACAGCTACCCTGAATTTCAAAGCAGGACAGTAAACCCAGTTGCCTTTGTTATGCAAGATCGAAGACAGTACACAGAGGCCAAAACATCAGGTCTGACCTGAAGATGAGTGTCTGGCACTTGTTACGAACTTGGCTACTTTATTTCCTGGTTTGAGGGACTACTCCTGCCTTCACATGTGAACTTCTTTTCTGTTGAAGCACTCAAGTGAGACTTCGTGTATATTATCTAAGAAACTAACTTGGGAGACATCTGGAATGCACAAGTATCAGTCGAAACAAACTCCTGAGTTGCTCAAAACTCAAACCAAGTCAGATTTGGTGGCCTGCTAGTAAGTCAAACATAAAAATTATTGGATTCCCCTCTACGGGAAGAAGTAACCCTGGAAAAATGTGACATGAAACGTTCAAGTGACAAAAATTCTATCACCAGGATGCTCCCAGTTTCATCCATTGATTATGAGCAAGACTACAAGTGAGCACTTCCTTACCTTCGGGTTGGGAACGAGGTATTCGTGACTTTCCACCTAATTGGAAAGCTCACCAAACGTCACTCGAGACCAGCATACAGAAAACAAACTTAGAGACAATATCTAAGGAAAACAGAACCTAACCTATGACTTGTTCTTTGATTTACAACTGCGATTGTGGGCCCCACCTCACAGTCATATGCCATGGTAATAGGCAGCAGTTCAGCAAGAGCCAGTCCTAACTTTTCACATGTTGTAGTGATTCTAAGCTACTTCAGCACATACTTTAGCCTGATGCAGCAAGTAATTAGAATGACTAAAGGGACAAGTGGCATGCCACAAGTCAAAAAAATAATGATCGAACCTTTAGTCTTGTTTATTCCATCTTTTAATTATGTTTTTTTCCTAAACCAAAAGTTGCAAAATTTCACATGAAATTTGCTTTCATTAACTTCTCTTATCTCAAATTTGTCTGTTATCAGTACAACTTTGATTCTTCAGTTTACATTTTCTGGGGTATCCAAACAGAAGACCTGAAATGGGCTTACTGGCATTATAGTGAGCATTATAGACTGCAGTCTTGAACCCATCCATGCCAAGAAAATATTTTTCCTGGAAAGAACAAATATGTAATTCAAATGGCAGCCTCCATGGGAGCAGGAGTGGAACCCTCCTAGCTCTTATCCTAGTTGTATATACAAGTCTTGTTACTTCATCTTTGGGGCTGCTTACAAAATACTTCAACACTCTGTGAGCACAAAGACCCTCAGCCCACAGTTGGGATCCTGTGTTAGGAAAGCACACCCTGATTAAAAAAAATAAAGCATCAACTCTGTTTCATTTGCCTGAGGTCAATGGGATGTTTGTCCAAACCTAGGAGCATGCTCAGGCACCAGTTTGAAGAAGAGCAAACACAGGCATCCCTTAAAGTGTTTTTCCATGTTAGGGCCTGGGAAAAAATTTTCAGATTGGGCCTATGATAAAAACAGTTCCCCATGGAAATATTACCCACACCATAAAAGGAAGGAGTGACACTGAACTAAAGGAGAATGACAATTGTCTACCGAATTTTTCTTAATTCCCATAAAATCTGAGTCCTGTTCTACATGCATAATTTTGACTGTAAGTCATGAAAGGCTGACTCCTTAGAGAAGCAGGAAATTACTGGCTCATGATAGGATAAAAGGCTGCATAATTGCATGGGCAGAAAGATGGATGTTCATCAATCACTACATTCTCTGACAATATGGCAGTGGCTTTTGATCACGTATCCAATGCACAGTAATTAGGCAAAATGACTTACCCTCAATCTTTTCAGTATTTAGCTCTAAGGGTGCAAGGATTCATTCTTGGAAAGGGAAGATGCTCGTGTGATTTAGGGCACTGGATGAGCACTCAGATCTGAGTCCTCTCCCTGGTTCTGCCACAGCCTTGCTGTATGACCTTGCACAGGCTTTTCTCCATGCCTCGGTCTCGCCTAAAATGGGATAACAATAGTTCTTTATTTCAGAGGAGATATGAACACAAACCAGCTCAAGGCTGTGCCGCAGAGATGCTACAGCAAAGAGCAGCACAGAAAAGCTGAGACAGGGAATAATGCTTGCTAATAAAATGTGGGAACACAGACAATCATTAAATTGAGTAATAAACACAAGACATAGGCTGATTTTTGAGGAATGCAACACTGATAGGCTTTGTTACCTGGAATTAAAGGAAATTTAAGTGGGATTCTTACGAGTTGACCCGACTCTGAAATCTGCTAGTAGTACAAACTGTGTATTAGAAACACCAATGGAATTACTTCATTCAAAACCTCCATATGGTGTCTGTTTTACAGCAACCATGATTTCCAGCCCAAGTGAGGGTCAGATAACTATCCAGAACATTTTCAAAGCCATGGGAGGAGCCTACAAACACTATTTCCTTCGATTTACAGTAAAATATGAGCATGCAAACCTGACGTAGTTTTGAAACTTCAAAATAAAATCTGAAACTTTCAAATTAAAACATAAATGGGACCACTGATCCTAATTAAACTGTCAGATGTCTGGGACAGCTTCAATGCCACTATTCCAGCATCACACTGCTGCTGGAACTGGACAAAGCTTTAGCAAAGAGTCTTCAGTAGCATTTTTCCAACTGCAAAGATGATTCTTTTTCTCTAAAGCATTTGCCTTTCATGGGGGGGTTCGGTTATGGGTCTGTGGGTCTGGGGGAGAGGATCTCAGGGCACATGCCTAGATAAACCAACTGACTTGGAGACCAACAGATCAAAGGCTGTTCAGTCAGGCAGGAGGAGGGAAAGCAGATATGAGACACATCTTAGGAAGGGAAAATAATTTCTGAGAGACAGAAACAAGAGGGATGGGAAAGTCAGGCAGAGAATGGCTGGAAAACAGCCCACAGAAAGGCAATGTGGACCCGAGGAGAACAGGCAAGAGAACCTCGTAAGTGGAATGTTGAAGCCCATTGGAAGGAGGAGGCCCAAAGATGCTGTTTCAAGCAAGAGTAAAAAGCCTAAACCCAAAGTGCTGGAGCTGCCTGGGAACCTGGGAGAGGAGCAACTGCCTGCAGTCACCATGCAGTTTAACAAAGCAGATGCCAGGCACGACAGAGGACAGAAGAAAGGGAAAGCAGCACATAATCCTTGGTTTCACAACAAAAGCAACTGAAGGACAGGTCTGGAAAGACGAAGCACAGAATTAAATGTAATGAATTAACTGAAGAAATAGTGACCATGATTTACACCATATTGTAATGCTGAGACTGGGTTTGGGCAGTCCTCTCTGTGCATCTTTTCTGATCAGACAAGACCTCAGAAAAAGATACAATCAGATCAAGAAGTTCTGGATCCCTGACAGAGGAAATGAGTGCAGAATGTAAAACAGAAAAACATTTCATCCCCAAACTGCTGCCTACAATGTGGAAGGACAAAACCAACAAGGTGTTAAAGCATTGCATGGAAGTGCAACTTTTGACAACCACCATCCTAGGCTCCATTTAGCCCCCTATTCACCCCCCCCCACCCCAGAAATAACAGAGCTGTCCATCAGATATCCTGTGGCTCCAATTGCTCACACCCTTCCCTGTAACACTCCAAAAGCAGCACATTAGAAGTCCAGAGGGAGTCACCTCCAGCAGACAGCAGAAGAAGATATGACACGGCATTCACGAATGCACAGAGAACTGTTTAATTTACAGCCACAATGGTGAAACAAACCACTTCAGAGCTTGGACATTCAAAGTTAAGTCTGACACTCATTCTTATATTCACTTATTGTGCTTAAGTATTAGAGAACACAGGATTACATTAACCGTACACGACAATCTGAGATCCCTGCGGGACCAAGGAGTGGAAGGGATGAGCAAGAATGAGGGACCAGCCCCTCAAGTGGTGTAAGCTGGTACAGCTCCATTGCACGCAACGGAGTCGTGGTGATTTACACCAGCTGAGGATATGGCCCCTGAAATGTCCAACTTAACTTTGAATTAATGACTCCCGTGTCACAACCTTTGGTGCCACTGTTCCCTCTGGTTGTGTCTGCCACTTTGAAGGAGGGCTAATCCCACAACCTGCTACGCTCCCAAGGCTGGCAGGTGACAGCTCAGCTGGACTACAGGAAGTGATGCCCGTGTCGTGACACTGCTCCTCGCAATTTAACAGCCATGGACTGCATCCTCATCTGATGTGAATTAGCTTGGGGGCAGCTGAAGTCAGAAACATTTGCCAATTTATAGTAGCTGAGAACATAGCCCTGAGATTTTTGTGTTTTCTGCCGTGTGCTGTATGAACACTGCGCTTGACAACAAAGACTTGTGCGCGTTTCACTCCTTGTAACAAAATTAACTCAAGACTACAAGTCTCAAACAAACGGCTACTGGAAAAGTCCCCATTCAGTCTTCACTCTCTCCTGGTGTGCTGAATTTGGCAAAACACGTTTACTTGCTGGCACCAACAAAACCTCTCGGTTTGCTTTGTTTTCAAGACTTTGCTACAAGGCCAGACTCCCTCGTGATGTAAATCAGAGCTCCAGGATACCCAGGGGAGTCACTCCCAAGGACTTGGCCCACAAACCCAAACACAACCTTCTCATGCCAGTGCAACCACAGGACTCTTTCCAAGAGCTGTTTTGCAAACTATTCCACTTAAGTGACTTCGACATCCTTTCATACCTGCACAGTGTCTGAGTGGGTCACATAATGCTTTTCATCTACATGATTTTAATGGATATATGTTTGGTTTTTTCTTTCATTAGATATCTTTTAGACAAAAAAAAAGGAACGGAGCAACATTATTGGCATCCCACTGAAACATAAATATATAAATTACATTTTATACACTTTTTTAAACGCAGACACATACATTCATGTGCATAACATTGTGAACAGTACACTTAGTGGAAAACAAGCACAGACAATCTTAGTTAAATGTATTTCCAGTTTTGGTGCTCAACAAATACACTGGGAAAATGATCACAAAATAGAACGGTGACTAACTCTATCTCTGCATTAGCATCTGAAGCCAATAATGCCTGTTAGCTAACATTGCTTTGTTTGGTTGAATTTGGACATAGCTACAGGAACAGGAGGGGAATGTTTGAACTATATTTAGAGAAGTGGAAAGGTTAAAAATCTCACTCTCTTTTGTTGGTTTAAGGTTCTGCAGTTCATTCATATTTGAAGATACTTTTATTTGAGTGGAAACACTGTCCTCAAGAAAAACTTTTTTGTTGTTCCAAACTAAGAAAACTCTTTCATCTCTTTGTAGATGTTTCACAAATATAAGAATCCAGTAGTTCATTTTACATATCCAATGTAATAATCCAAATAAAACAAAGGATACATAATCCAAACTACTGGGGTGGGGCAGTGATTTTGGCCAAGTGAGTAGCCATGTCATATCTGGCACAGCCCTAAATTTCCAAAGCAGTACAGAAGGATTTATCCATGTGGCTCCCACCGCAATCTGTGGGGAACTGAACATTTAATCCTTTGGCACTTCGAAAATACAGGAGCTGGTGCCAGAGTATTTTATCTGCCCTGCTATAGTTAAAATAGATTTTGATGTTATTTGGGCTATTCTACTACAAAAATATGACCACAAAATGCTTTTTTTTTCTTTTTTTCTTTTTTTTTTTTTGGTTCAAGAAAACATAGCAGGCTTTCTCAGGTATATAAAACTGTTAATTTTTAGATAAAAATACAAACTTCACCTTTACAAAAACACATATTTCTGTTGAATACACATAAAGCATAACATTTTACCAAAAATAAAGAATTTTAGGTTTTGTTCAAATATTTGCAGCAAGGTAGTTCCCATGCCACCATGACATTATACAATGCAGATACAAGAATTTGTACATTTCACACAGCTCCAACATGTGAAATAAAAGTATCTGTATACTGATAAGAATGACAATTGCTAACACAATATCACTAGTAGGCAACTGGCAAAAGTCTTAAAGAAAAAAAAAAAGGATTTTTGCATGGATATCCTATGATTTGTTTACGCACATCTCTCTTTTTTTTCTCTTTTTTTTTTTCTTTTATGTAATGCTTTAAATTACGGGGGAGGTTGGGGAACATAAACCAAGAAACGTCTAGAAAATTATGCATAGGTATACCATTTTTATTTTAATACATCTCATTAGTTTGCATCCCACTAGGAGAAATACCATAATGTTTTGTGTTCTGCTTATTGTTATACCAGTCTTTTATATGTGTTATTGGCAAATGTAGTCCAAGAGATAATAAAAAGCTAGGCAAAGAGTAAAAAGAAAACTTAATAATCACTTTATGGTGTAAAAAAAAAAATCCACTTAAGGCTCCCCAGAAGGTTTTTTTGTATAGACTTTTAAAACACCACCAAGCAAGGATGTATTGTTCTATAGTGTTTGCGTGGCATTTGATCATTTCATACATTCCTGCTTTTTTTGTGCCTGAAGTCCACCAGTGTCCATCCATCTTCATCAAGAACGCAGGCACATTTCTTGACGTAAAGCACCGTTGACTGCTCTGACAGAAATCCACTATTCACTTAGATTTTTGTCATGTTTTTGAGTACTTTTGGTATCCTCCATTCATTCAACTGTCTTTTTTTCTTTTCTGTTTTTCTTTCGTTCGTTTTTTTTTCTTTTTTGGACAGGGAAGCTTCCTATTGTTTCACAGAGTGCTACAATACTTGCTTTGATGTCACATTAAACAAATGTACATTGTCTCTTTGTTCTCATTAAGTGTTCTTTTGAGCCAGTTTTTTTCACACAGGAGAACAAATAAAGTATACAGTCAATAAGCACCATACATAGTAGGTTCAGGAATGTAACAAACCATGTACATCCATGTCCCAGAGAGAAGTTTTTTTTCTAGCTTATTTTCACCTTACATCTGCAGGAGAGAAAAAAGATACAATAACTCTATGATTAGAATCAAAGGTCCTGTCCTTGAAGTAGATGACTTTAAAAAAGAAACTGTTCTGCATGAAGAGTCACTAACCTGGGACAAGAAGTTCTAAATGCTGTTTTGATTGAGTTTACATGCTCACTTTTAAAGTTGAATTTTAGAAAATCTTTGCTTCTATCATACTACTCCCAATAAATACCTGTTAATCTGAAACAGGATATCAAGTTTAGCATTCTTTAGAAATGATACATTGGTATAAATGAAAACTGCCACTGGGAGTTCATGTGCAAAAACAGGGGCTTGAAATTAAATTCACCATCATCCAGGCGTTAGGCACAGACACTGCAAAATCCAAATCATTCCCACTCCAAATACCAGAATCAATTGCAAGTGCTGCAGTTTACATACTTTCAAGTCATTAAGAAATGGAAATTCCATATTTAATTTGGAATGTGTGTCGCCATCATCATACATTGCTAATATGTTGGCCAAAGGATTTCAGTCATTTTTGCACTGAGAGGGTGTTAGTTTTTCACTACACTGAAAACCTCATGAATTTGGATGACTGACTATCATCATCCTACTGAGACTGAACAGACCAAAAAAAAAAAGAAGATCTTAATTTTCTGGTGTAAGTAACACAGGGCTCTGCAACACAAATAAAAAAAAAATGGTACTTCTTAGCATCTTTCTTGTCAAGCAAACAGATCATCAGATTGTGTCAGGTGCAATCAACCCCAGTTCATGCCAGAACGTGGGTTTGATGGTCACACAAATAACAGTATTTGCTGTATGTACACTCAATGTTTCACAGCCAAGGACTGGGAACACAACAATTTGTAACCTGGCAATTCATTCATGCATTATCACGTGATACTTTGACCTCAGAAATCAATAATAATGAAACACAAGCAGAGGCAATGGAACTTGAGATTTCAGAAGCTGAAGTATTAGCACCCTCCAATAAAAAAGAAATCAAAAAGGCAAGAAAAGGAAATAGCTCAAGAATGTAAGATGCTGATGGTGATGTGGAGCTTAAAGGGAAAATACCAGCAGGTAGAATTATCAAAGCCAATCAAATCTAATCTCTTTGCAGCCTTGAGGTAGCAAGTGTCAAGATTTTGAACAGTGATTAAGTTGAAGTGATGATATTTGATTAAGTTTTCCAGTACTTGTGCTATTAGGGTGTTCAGCATATAGGTCCTACCTGAATATCAAATAGTTCCAGTAGGTTTTATGTTGGTTTTAACTTTTTTCGTTTCCGTTTTTTACCTGATTCCCTAGGCCTTCCTGTTAACATAAGGGCAGGGCTGGTGAAAAGCCCTAAGGTAATGCATTTCGTGTAACACTGAAGTCATAAATACTCAAACCGTTTACATTTCAAAGAAATCTCACTATCCTTTGCATTAAAGTAATAACTTTATAACGTCTGATTTGACATTGAGTTTACAAAGTAATTACACAAAAGTAAAGAAATAATAAACCAAGTTGGCATTGCACACGTCATTCCCAAGATCCATCTATAATTACTGTTACCATGCAGTACTCAACATTTGCCTTCAGCTATTTTCAGCTCACCATCCACTTGCTGGGTGCAAGTCTTGTTCCTATCAGTAATTAAATCCTAGAAATATATATCTTTCCATGACAATTCTGCACCATTTTTTTACACATATCAAAACCAAAAATTTTGATCTTAAAATCATAGCTGCTTAGTCTTTGGCAAATAAAGACAAATTGGAAAACTGAAACTGATATAATGAAACTTTTTTCTCCAAATGGGAGACATAGAAAATGGATCAAACCATACACATATTAAAAATAGCCTCTTTATATGTGGTTTTGTCTAATAACTCCACCTAGTTTCAGCTAAACACTCAGTTCAGACTATAAATTGATGTCCAGTAAGATCTCAGCAGAGGTCTAACTTTGCTTTTATAGAAATTCTAATTCCTCTGCTCTGTACATAGCAACTGAAGTTTACATTTGCTTGGACCAGGTTTATGTCTCCATGCTGGATGGAGCCAGTACAGAAAACCCTTCCTCACCCAGCCACCTACAAAATCTATCACCTTTGGGCAGCTTCCCTCCTATGTTTACCTGCTCTTCACTGACTCTTTTTTTGGGCTGGTTCTACTGCACCCTGAAATTCCCTGCAGAGGTGTAAAAAAAACTTTTGAGGCTGCCTTCAAGCAGTGTCAGAGAAAGGAAAATGTCCTTTCTACTGTAGTGGGTTTCCTGAGTAAGTGTGAAAACCTCTGCATTGATTGCACTGTAGTAAGGAGATCAGAGCTAATCATTTTAGATGAATTCAGAATGATTTTATGAAAACCAGATTTCAAGTAATTTTTCCCCATAAATCTTTCCCCATTGTAAAGGTTGTCTTGACAAAGCAAATTTAGGTTTAATGCAACAACTGACAAATGCTTGAGTATACAAATATAAGGAAACAACAGGAATGAGCAATGTTGCTTCCAAACTAACTCCTCATCCTTGAATCCTGAATTTATTCCGAAGTGCTTTACATTAATCTCATTCATATTTTCCCCAAGGTCCAGTAAATCTCAGTGTTAGCCCTAAAGTCTAAAGAAATCAGGCCACAGAGTTCACCCATGAGCTGCAACATGACAACCTTTAACTTAGCGAAGCAAGACCTGAACACTACTGGGCATTTACATTTATTTAAAGGCCAACCTAATGAGAAGTGATACACTTTAAATTTTAAATCCAGCTCCTCACACAGCACAAACTGGCCCTCATTTTGCATCTTCAACACAGAGAAGTAGCTAGGAGCTTCTCTACTGAGTTCACTGTAAGCAACGTTTGCTTTACATTCTTTACTAATACAAAAATAAGGTCCATATGAAATCAGCATTAATGCAAAAATAAAAGGAAAACATACCAGTTTCTTCTTCTCTATAATCTGAATTAGTATTTGATGATGTACAGGTGCATTCCATATGCTCTTCTAATCTCACCAGAACTTCTTTTAATTTTGGCTTTTTTCTAACATATTCCACTTTTGCCACCTATAAAATACGATGAGGTACGTACTGAGACACATCAACATGGTTACAGTTCAGAACTGAAGACAGATAACTATACACCTCTATTTTTAATGTAGCCAAACCCATATAAAATGTTAGCATGCTAACAATCTTTTATCTTAATTGTGCATCGTGTAACTATTTATTGCACAGACTATTTGTTTATTCAAGTTCAGCAGTTTGAAACAATTTTCCCCCAAGAGATAAAACAATTTCCCATTCATTTTGGTTTGATGTTTTAAGCAACTCAGTTTCCACATGTATCACAATAAACTTCTATACAGATTCAAATCAGTGGTTGTTCTTGTAAACTGCCATTTTTAGCACCATTTTCTGTAAGTGTTGTTAAAGGCTGACAGTGAAGGCATTAGATTGGTTTGTAACACATTTTATTATTCATAAATTGGTGTCTCCAGAGCCCTCTGAATGTGAAGTGCTCAACCCTACACAACCAGGATCTGAACATCACCTTAGAAAGCAGTTTCATTCCTACTCACTCCCTACAATAACCTGGGGCTTGATCACAAGAGCTCTCAAGCACAGTTTTTAGGTCCAAGGGAACTACCACTCCTAAACTGGGTCCAGCCTTTGGCCTTATTGTGGACAGCTGGCAGACAGAATATTTCTCCCCAGTCCTTCCAACTGTTCACAGCTGCACTGCTCCACTTATGGCATCCTTAAAATAAAAAAGTCTGGAGGGCAAGGTGAGGTTGGAGGAAGGATCATGCTGGAGCAGCTCCGGCTACATGCAGATTTCTCATCTGAAGGGAACCAAGGCAAAACAGAAGGATGTTGGGGTGGGGGGATACCAAACACAAGGACATCCTGACCCACAGGCTGGCAGTCAGGAGAGGAGGAATGGCAGAGAGGGCAGAGCACTGATGCTCTGGGGTGCTGAAATGGCTCGTGGGATGCTGGGCACTGATTTGTGCTACATGCACTGGGCATGATGGTCAGGGCCACGCAAGGGAATGTGGCATGATGTGCACAAGGAGAGTGCTAGAGAGTTTGTAAGGGCTCCAGTGTTTAGTTCTCAACTGTGCTGAACACTGCAGAATAGGTGGTGATCATCTCCTTGAAATGGAAATCACTGCCATTAAATCATGGCTCCTCAGACCTACTCACCACTTGCCAAAAGGGCTGCAATGTGCCTGTCCCAGCAAACAAGAAGACTACAAATCACAGGGATGCAGTATAAATAAGAGAGATGAGGCAGCAGAAGGACAGGAGAGGCTGGGTGTCTCTACAGAAGTTACATGACAAAGCCATTAAAGCTGCTCCAACCAAAAGCTCCAGTCACTACCAAATAAAGCACCCACAGTGACACTCCCAGCCACAGCTTCTGTGTGTGTTTGGTGGGGATTCAATGCTCCAAATAAATCCTCACACTGCCAAAATCATTCCCTTGCCCTTTCAAAACTGGAACAACAGTGTCACAAAATAAAAGTGGTGGCTGGAAAAACCCATTACATTCTCAGTTCCCAGAAACGCTCCTCGGGGTCACAACTATCAAGGGCCTCTGAATGCCAGTGAGAGAAGCTAGAGCAAAATCCTGGCCTTTTTAAAGCCAATGGGAGATCTGCCTGAGCTTTCACAGAGCAAGGAGATCAGATCCACTTTTTAGTCACCACCCCTTGTGTCAACAGGATCTGGAGATGATTTTCATTTACCCAGCAAACAAAAGCTACAGAGACAGATGCAATAACTGAAGTACCCACATTAAGAGGTATCTTCTGAAACTGTCAGATCCCCATGTAAACATATTAAGAGCTGGCCATGACATACCAGAACACTTTATCTGAAAGACTAACTATGGGTCAAAGCAGTATGCTTCAAAATTTCCTATCAGAACCCAACTCCATCAAGCCTTTGAAGACAATGATTTGAAAATGTATGGTACAACTGAGTCATCTGGCATCAAAGGATGACTAATCCTTAAAATTTATGAAAACAAACAGTAATTAAGACACCTCCATCATCAGAGACAAAGAAATGGACCCAGCAATCATGAAACAGCTTTCAGATCTGCCATGCTTATTACAGCTGTTAGAATAAACCAGTCTTATTGAAAATTACACGCAACAAAAATAAACTGTAATCAAGCTTTTAAAAGCCTGGCCTTGTTTCGCTTGGTTTTACAAACTGAAAGATATATGCCGGTCCTGTGGCTATTTGGTATTAAACAATAGTAAAAAAACCAGAAACAGTAATACTTTGTAGAGGATCATAATGAATTTATGCAGCAATTTAAAGCTGGTTTTTGCTGTTGTAGTTAAAATACAATCCAGCACACGTTCCACTGCCCTACTTCACGCCACACAAGTCAAAGGAATGTCATTTTGTAAGATGTTGCAAATATTGGAACTGAAGCAGCACAAACCAGATAAGCTGCTGTGTCTGTGTCACCTGTTAACACCTGCTGCCACACACAATGCTGATCTACAACGATGAAGGCTGCAGGTCACATTTTCAGCAGGTATAAACAGGAGTAGCTGTGCCAACAGCATGGGATTTGGCCTTGTGTACAATCTGTTTTTCTTCTTTGTATTTTTCTCCCTGGTGTTTATATTATACAGTTTCTCAAGTGTAATACCCAGTGCTTTGAGGTGGTCAGTCCTCAACAAATCAACAAGTTCCTTTTACTTGTCTCTGATGTAACAAAAATAAAAATCCTCAAGCCCTCCAGATCCAGAGAATACCACTATATAAAAACTCTTTGAGAGCAAGACAGTGAAATAACTGATTAGCTTCAATGGTATAACCAGTGGCACCATACTTGCATCAGTGTAGATTCTAGGTCTACATTCTGCAATACATTGTGGTGTGTAAGTAAAAATGAAAATAAAATCTGATAAAAATATGTGGCCTAATGGAAACATCATGGGAACAGTTTTTTAGAGCTTCTCCAAGAGAGATGAAATCAGGGATTAATAGCAGGGAAAAAAAAAAAAACAAGACTGTAAGCAGAAATGTCCAAAACACCTCTAGTAGAAAGCTAGAATTGATCACGGGCAGCCAGACCCTGCCCTCTGCCAGGCTGACAGGGCTCCCCACGCTCCGAGGGCACCTCGCTGCTTTTCCGCCTTCACCTCTATCAGGATTTCCTTTGCTTCTCCCATTCCTAACCTGACCTTTGATACCTGGTCCTGCCTGCCAGTCCCACCGAGTGCTGCTGCAATCTCACTTAAGCCACAGCTCAATCATTGGGATAAGAGCTGCTTATCCCAATGGCAGAAACAGCCACTGAAGAAAAAGGTTCTTAAACTTGCCAACATGACACACAGCCATTTCACCTACACATGCCCTGTGCTCTGCAAGGCCTTTTCAACCCACTCTGAGGCTGGGTAGCTCTGCTGAACAGCTTGTCCTGAACTCCAGCATTATTTTTCCAACCTCTGAACAACTCCCCAGTGACAGCTGAGGAGATGCTCCTGCATTCCCTCCTGCCCAACTCCTTTTCTCTGCACCTCACCCTCATATGAATGTATTCTAGGAATATACCAGGTTAAGATTCCCCAGATCAGCTCAACATTAAACATGCAGAAGTGACTGAAGCTGGCAGGGCTTCTGCTCAAGGCCAGCCTGAGGTTAAGCTGAGGTAGATGGAGTCATTTAGCTCTTGTTTCTTAGTGTGTAAATGAGCTTTGCTGAATACAATTGTAATGTTCAGCTTGGCTATTCAAATTAGCAGTATAGGCAAGATTTGCTCCATAATAGTAATTATTTTCTGCTTCTGTGACCAAACCCACCAAGAACAACACCATGCTGAACATTACAAAAAGCCTCTTGGGAAGAGTCTTTTTCAGGACCCCCTCCCAAATAATTTATGATCTGGTACTTGGTAAATACTTGAACTCACTGAACAGAAGCAACAGGATCTGCAGATGTTACTGAAATGCTTTTGCACACAGAGGAGGAAATCTCTCTGTAACAGACACCAACACCCCTAACTCACCCATCCTTGTCACCATTCCTCTCTCAGAAGAGAAATACAATCCCTTCCTTCCCATCAAAGAGCAGCTCCCAACAGCCTTTTCGTCTCAGTCTGAGTTCTGCAGGGCTGTGCAGGTGCACTTTGCTGAACAGAGTCTTTAGGGCCAGGAGGCTGTGCTCTCATGGGCTCTCTGTCACTCTGCAGGGCACACCCACCTTTCACTAATGAATCCACCCCATCAAGGGGAAACCTTACAAGACCCATTTCAGGGAAGCTGTTCCACCAAACCCCCTGACTTGGAGCCTCCCTACAGCTTCAATTCTACATTAATGGTATTCCACTGATGAGAGCTCAGTGAAGACGAAGAAAGGACATCCCCAGACCTTCCAGCCTTTGAATCATGTCCCAGGAATGAAATGCCCCAACACAAGCACATCCACTGCTCCTCCCACACTGCCCCAGCCGTCTCTTAACCTTGACTACAGTGGCCCTCAGTGAGACAAAGAAAACACCCTTTGCTTTCGCCTGTTGGATGATGCAAACCCACTTGCTGACCTTTCTGGATGAACATTTTTCTAGTGTGAATGGGCCAGCTATGATCTCACTACCTTGTCAATGAGGAGGAAGCGGGGAAAGCCTTTTCAATGTTCCATCAAAAGAGAGCTTTTATTCAGTCTGACATCAGGGGAAAACACAAGCTGGCTTTCCAACTGCACTGCAGAGCAGCTGAGAAGGCTCTCCAAAACCGCTCCCACCTTTCCAGGGACCCTCGCTCTGAGCCAGCTCCTTAATGGCATGAGCAGACATTCAGCTCTAAACTTAGGATTGGCAAAAGGCTCAGAAAACCATCAATTACATCAAAGCTACAAGGGGATCTGACTCTGGAGGGCATAAATATGGATTCTGTTCTAAGAGTTCTGGTGTGACAGTGGGGTCAGCCTACAACCTTTACAATGAACATCCTGTTCCTGCTTGACCTCTTGTCCTTTTTTTTCCCCTGCTACTTAATGTCTGTTTGGAGCAGTCTTGGAGCTTGGAAAAAAAAAAAAGTCCTCCAAAGCTGGCTGACATGTATTGATATTGCTGGTGGCAATATATTTACACAGCCATGAAAAGCAGCTGCTCAGCTGAGCCTACTTTTAGCTTGTGCCCTACTAAAATGAATGCAAATCTAAAGCACTGCAACAGGCTGAGAGACTAAGATTCCTTCAACGTGGTGGTGTGCTGGGGAAGCAGCCCCAGCAGTGCCATCCTGCAAAGCTGCTGCCAGGAGTGGGCAGCTCTTCGGGAACGCTCCGTGTCCCAGCAGCAGAGGGACAGCCAAGACCCACTCTCTCATCTCTGTCATCTCCCCCACCCCTCAAGGCAAGGAGAGAGGCACAAGGCTGCAATGTCACACCAGGTACCAACAGCAAGTTCATCACACACGTCTCAGCTCTGTGCTGAGCACGTCCAGCTGCTCTGTACGTGTTCACTGCTACACAAAATCAACTGGAAGCTGCATCAAACTTAAAGGCAACAGCACTAAATATCACACCCTGAGGCACTTTGCTGTTTAGCTCCTATTCAGAAAGCCTTACAACTGCAGTCCTTCAACCTCCTCAGTTTGTTCTCAGCCCTCAAGTTAATTATTGATCCAAATTTTTACCTCATTTTTAATTGTTTCTGCAAAGCATATCCCACGAAGGCAAGGCAGCAAGCAAGTGTAAAGCATGATTATTTTTGGGAACACTGAGGGGATCTCAGATGTTTCTCCAGCTTATTGGATGCAAAAACATTTTTCAGATGTTCAGAAACAGAAAAGAAAAAGAAATCCTGCCCAGACATGTCTGAATGTATGAAAAACAGTGTATGAAAAAAAATGAAATGGCTTAGGTGCCTTATTTTTGTTCTAGGATGTACAGCACTACATGAAGAGCACTTTTCTCAAGAAATCCATTGCAAGTGCAGCAATCAGTGTGCTGTGCTGAGCAATTTTATGTTCAAGAATGTGGTGGGGTTTATTTTAATTCTGCTCTTAAGAAATTCAGGGCAACAAGAACTCAGAGTCTTCACAATATGAATGCTAAGTGTAAGTCTAATCTCCTACACACAGATGTAGATCAACAGTACTTGTTTAAATACTGATAAAACTTAGAACACAGTGAAGCCAAATGAACATAAATATTTCACGTAATATTTACTGGAAAGTTGCAATAGGGATTTTGTCTAATGAGTAAATACAGCATGAAGCTGTTGAGTCTTCTCTCCCTGGGGTAAGATAATTTGAAACACATTTTTTCAGATCAAAAGTGTTATGTTGTCAAATATAAAAGCCCAATTTAGGCTGCATAATATTTAATTAAGAAAACAGCATTCCATACTGTGATTTATTTATTTTTTTTAAGTCCAGTGCCCCCTGAGTCATTTTATCTTCTTAACTTTAAGATCTGTGCGCTGTGCAAGATCATGGGAAAGGCACAATCAACTTTATTTTCATTGCAAAAAAAAAAATAAAAACCAAAAAAAAAGAGAGAGAAACCCTAAAGGGAATCCTGCATAAATCAAATCCAAACCCAAGATTTTCCAATGACCACGTCACTTGGAAAGGCCATCTGCTCACTCAGAACAGAGAAGGGAGAGGGCTGTTCTATCTGAGGATGGATAGTGAGGATTTGGGTCGCTCAGGCACAGGGATCAGTGGAGTTTCCAGGCTGAGGAGGACCCTGCTGTGGCCCTGCAGCCCCTGCTCACCTTGACACTCCTGTGGTGTATCCGGGAGGGCTGGCACTTGACGCTGCTGGTGTTGCAGCAGCCGGTGCAGCGCTTCACCTCCACGCAGGGCGGCCATATCAGGAAGTTGGCCGAGGTGGGGTCGATCTGGCTCCGGGGGATCTCGTAGATCACCGTCCGCGTCTTGCACACCGCTGGGATGGCCTCCTCTGCGGGGACAGGACAGTCACAGCCCCGGGTGAGCAGCTGCTCCCACCCCAGAGCACCCACAGGCATGAGGTGCACGTGGGACCAGTGCTCCCAGTCCCCACTGGGCACTGGCAAGCTGGGGCTGAGCGCTGTTTGCTTACAGCTGAGCTGTGGTGTCACCCTGGGGACAAGCTTGACTCGTTCCCAAAGCCCAGCCCTAAAATAAGGGTTTCCAGTGGCCTGGTTCCCAACACAACTCAGAGCACTAACCATGAGATAAGACAATCCTGGCTCTCTGGAAGTGACAGCAAGCCAGGAGCTCCTCCACATTCAGTGACCCCCTGGTACAGCCTCAGAGTGACTGTGCCACAGCAGCCGTTGTTTTCCCACACTGGGCTCACCACTGCACACAAATACCACCATACAAACATGCAACCCCTGGCCAACACCACCTCAGAACTTAAACTGAGGAGTATCTGTATCATACCCAATTTGCTCAGCTGGGAAACAACCTGCACCAGCTTGAAACTCAAGACTTGAGTTTCCACTTCCAGAACTTTAAGATCCCTACATCAGGGAGTCTGGTTCGTCCACCATTCCAAAGGGCAACTGACATTTTTTGTGAAGTTATCAAAGCTTTGTACGTGCTGGGTTTTATTTAATTAGTTATTTCTTCAATGAGGCAAAACCACTAGGATAGCATGACTGACAAACCTGCAGCTAAACCAATTATTGTGGCAGACTCAGGTAAAGTGAGCTTATTTAGGATTATAAAGGGTTGTTCTGTACTACTGTGTGATGCTGCCGTGATCCAAACCATGTGCCATCATAAACCCAGGGACTGTTTAAGAAGTCAAGCTGATATTTCAAAACAGTCCAGAAAAAAATAGCAATTGCAGGGACAAGTTGTTTGCTGATAAGTTCTCCAAAGACAGCTGGGATTTTTATTTTTTTTTGCCTCACAGTGGAAGCTTGTGATAGCTTTGGGTTAGATGTGTCAGGGAACTGGAACACTGCCTGCACTTCTTCACTTGGTTCTTAAGTACAAGAAGCTCAGGCCTAGGCTGTGCCTGCAACGTGGAAATCAAGGCTTAGTTTTGAAAGAGATGCATTTCAACAGACTAAATAAAATGAAAATTCTTACTCTCAGCCCCCAGTGCCATGAACTCAAAAAAATTAACAGATCCAACACTGCAAGATAGCTGGCAACTCCTACAAGTTATTGAGCACAGGCAGTTCGCAGTGGCTCTGGTGGGGAGGCTCTCAGCACCTTGCAGGGTGAGGTGCCAACGCCGCCGGCTGCTCCAGAACCGCTGCTCTCCCGAGGCAGCCAAAGCACCCAGCGCCTGCCAACTCACACTGCAAATCCCTGCTGACAGCAAGCTGGGCCATCTCTGCCTGCCACCACAGCTCCACGGACAAACACACTGAACTACCCACCACGGATAACATCGTGGGTGTCTTCCACGGCCCAGTGGAATGGTGGAATACTCAAACCGAATCAGATGAATAAGCAATGCACATAAATCCTATCTGAGCATCCCTTTTTTAAATTTATATTTGGGCTTTGTTGGATCACCATCGTTATTAGCAAGGATAAAATCCCCTGTGAACACGCCTGGTGCCCTACACAGCGATGGAAATCAATGCCCCGGCGTTTCCATCAATGGCTTTTAATTTTTGGGATAAACTGTATTTTTCTTGTGAATAAAGAGTCAAGCTGTTTCCTTTTGTGGAGCTTCTGTACTGAAAACTCTACCAACTGTTGATGTTTTTTAAAGCACACTGCTGTAGTTGTTCCCCACACTATGAATTATACATTGAATATCACAGCATTTTCTAACTGAGGTCTAGCTTTCCAACATGCTGCAACAAGAAAGTGAATGTAAAGAATTTGTGCATGTCTGTCTCCTATGGACATCCTCCAGAAGACAGCTTCTCAGGCAACGGCTCGTTTTGTGCAAAAAGAAAGGCAGAAGCTAGAAATGGCCCTTTTTTCCCTTTGTGCATGTCACATTTTTCCAGTGAAATGTCCTGCTTGGCTGACCAAAAGCACCCCCTCTGCTTTCACTCCCAAAGCACAAATAGCTTGTTTCTTACCAATGCTTCTTTTTCTGCGAATGGGCACAGGACGGTTCTCTTGCACATGTTTAGCAGAATGAACACTGTAGGATCTCAGGTTTGTTTCTGAAACATCATCATATCCTAGAACAGGAAACAAAATGTTAAACCTCAGGTATGTTATTTGCACCAATGTTGCTACAGTGCTGTTCCACAGGTACAAATCTATGCTGTTCATATGCAAGAGATCAAATCCTGCTACAATTATTCTAATGTAACCCCTGTTAAAGCAACTGCAAGGGCATAAGGCAGGGGAGAAAGACACAGACATTGAATGTCATGTATAAGCATGCACAATTTAATTCCAATATCCATGTTACTGAAAGCCCCCAGAAACACTGCACACACTGTGGCACAGGACCATATCTAAAGTAAAACAGTTGCAATTTTATGTGAAAGGTATAATACAGCTTTTCTTACTGGAAAGGTGTAGAAATAGGAACAATAATCCTGCATGTGAAATGTTTCTTACAAGCATTTTGAAGTTCTGGTATGAGGCTACAGTAGAAAATATGGTATTAGACCCAACAGCAACAATGCTGCCTCTGTAATTTTCTGTTGCTTGGTTTTCAGGGCAGTACTAGGACAGAATCAAAAGCAAAAAGTAACTAGCATGGGTTTCCTTTTAGCCTCTCTGTTGCAGAACAAATCCCCTGTGAAGTATCCTAACCTTTGGAGGGGCATCTGAAGCTACTGCAAACTCTGGGACGGCATCCAGGCTTGTCTTGTTCCCTAAATAAGCCTACCACATGGGTTAAAGGGCCATGAGAAAAAGCAAAGATGGAAAACTTGGCATTTCATTTATCATAAAAAACAACAGAATAACTGCTCCAACTATTTGGGTTTGTTAAGTGAAGCAGTTCAGGTCGTGTCCCATGCCGTGGGGTCTGAAAACCACAAGCACAATCTGCAAACGGGGGAGCAGGAAGATGGAACCACACAGAGAACTGCACACAGACCCCAGGACACCCAAACTAAGGGGTTTAGCACTCTGCTGCTTGGAGTGTTCTCTGGAACATCATTGCAGAGCTTCAAGGTTTCACTGCTGGCTCCTAAAAAAACTGTGACATGCTCTAAAAAAATGTAGAAGTGTATTACACAGTACTCAATTACCCTCTCTGCAAGCTACCAACACCCTACACTCCCATCTTCTGCACTGTCACACTCCCTGCTTCCAGTTTGTTCTGTATACACAGCTGTCTGTCTCTGGAACTCGTTTTAATCTCAGCTTTATTACTAACACACATCATACGGCTCTGCTCCACAAAACAACCAACTCCTTTTCTCCTCCCTCCAAGAAACTGTGCCCTAAGGAACATGCAGCTTGTGAAATCACCTGTGCAGCCAGGTGAGACATGAAGACAGCAGGATCTTCAGCACCTCAGAAAGAGTTCGGCATCTCAGGGTTTATCATCACTTCTTGGAAAATACTATTGTAAGCAGCTAAGAGAAGATAAAATGGGAGGTCCAAGAGGTAGTGCCAGGATCACCTACTGGTCCTGCCTATTCTCCTTATCAGCTGAACAGATTCCTGTATGAAATTAGTCATTGTGAAATCCACAGTCTCAAATTATCCAAACAAATGGGCTCCTAGTTCCTACGTATGGTGCTTGTTTCCCATGGATTTCGATAGAAAATTTTGGAACCTGACTAATTAGCTGGTATTGGGCCTTACTTGCAGTCCCAGTCCTGTCATGTAACACAGCAATGACTTAAGGGTTTTATTTCTGCTTTTATTGCACCCTATACTCCAGAAAACTCATCAGTGGTATAAATAAAATGGCTTGCCAGAGATCCCACAGGAAGTTTGCAACTGAGCTGGGGAGTGGAGCCAGGTCTCCCACATCCCATTCCAATGGCACCAGGCCATCCACCTGATCCCAAATGGTGTTATGCAAAATGAGGATCCGTTCTGATGTGCCTCCAGCCCTCTTCTGTTTCCTAGCACTCAGCCACCCAACACCTCAATGCTGACCTCCTTTTTGGCAGCTTCGAGTTGTCACAACCTCTCCCTCAATTTGAGGCAATGAAGTGATACTCAAAAGAAAGCAGCGTGAATTCTGCTCAGCCTAAGATCCAAGCTAGGCTCAGAGCAAGAAGCATCTCTGTGCACAAGCAAACAGTGTTTAAAAGGAGATTAAACACAAAAGTAATGCCTTTAATCCGAGCTGCTTGGTGGGCACAGGCATCAGGCTGGAAAGGGAAGCCGTTCCTGCTGCCAGAGCTATGGCAGGGCTGGGCCACAGCCCCTAATCCCACACTCAGCAGCGCTGGCACAGCTCCCTCCTAGCATGAAGGACCCCTCACTGCCTCATCTAAAGAATCTAGTGAGAACCAAAGGACTGGTATGATCAGCTAATCAATATGTTAAGTCATGTGCTTACACATAACTGCTCAACCCAGCTGCACTTAGCCATTCTCCATCACCACATTTATAAAGCAAAATGACACCTCGAGGAGCATGTGTTGCTTATAAGATGATTTCTAAGGTGAAGAAGGCCTCTGGCTTATCCTGTACCTCACTACATATCTCAAGCATGTACAGCAGTTCCTAAATTCATGTCTCTCTGTGAGGGTTACAAAAAGAGATCTACAAAACCAGCTCAGCACACTGCAGAACAAGTTCTGGTCAAACCTTAACAAGTTATCTAACACAAATTGTTTTATTTCTATCAACACATCATCCATGTTGGGTTTAATAAACAGAACCATGGGGCACACAGCTGGAGCCTGAAGACACTACAATGCTAAAGGCACTCAGTGTCCCCCTGATCCCCACAAGCATTTGGAAGGAATTCCATTTCCCAGTGAAGTCAATGGGAAAATCATTGCACTTCAAGCAATGTTTAAGTCAACAGGAGTCTAGCTCAAGCCAGCTCTGAAACTCACATTTGGCCCTGGATGTGTGGCCAGAAGACTTCCTTTTATTTCAGTAAAACCATGATGCTATAAAGAGCACTCAAGGAAGGCTGATACTTTATTTGTACCAGTTTTTCCCCCAATGTACTGATCTAGCTACAGGGTGAGGATAAGCTCTTAGCAAAGGAAATGGGAGTTTATGGGTGCTTAGCACCTCACAAGATGAGGCTTAGAGTAGAAAGCCTAGAAATGGGTGGTTCTTAGTTTAGAACTCAAACACTGCTCATCACCAAGTGAAGATGGAGGATGCTGCACAGAGCCAGATTAGAGCAGCTCTCTTTTAACGTTTTAATAATAAAAAAATGTTTTCATGGCAGCCGATCAAGAAATTTCTCTGTAATCTTTTATGTACTGACAACATATCAATGATGGGCATAAAAACTCTTGCAATTAGCCTTGGTCAATCCATTAGTGTAGCTGAAATTGTTCTTTTTTGTCAGATTGGCAATTTTCCACTGGGTCATGGAATATAAATCACGGAGTTCCTGTGACATTCTGCCAATACATGATTATTCTTCTCACTCAAGAAGCATGTGGAAAGCATCCTAAGTTTACTGCTATTTTGTATTTATCAATTTATACTTTTGCATTTCCATCTTCTTCCCGAACCATTTTATGTGAGGTACAACCCCCAACACACGGAGTCTTAATGCAAACCCTTCTAGATGTCACTTTGATGTGCATCCAGAAAGTACAGATCCAAGACTTCCAGTACCAACAGCAGTTTAGGAAATTCTTATAATCTCATCTTTTTTCAGGAATTCAATGTAAGGTAGAATAAACTGAAATGGTCTGTCTTACAGATCAGTCCTAGAGCCAGAAAGCCCATGGCAACATCAGTCTGTTTTTTTGATCTTCTTTTTGGCTGATGCAAAATTTGCCCTTCTGACATCCAACTGCAGAGATAGATGTCATTAAGTTTTCAACTTTGATCTGTTAAAGGAAATATAAGTAGCAGCTTGCAAGATCCTGTTTTGTTTAGTTTTGTCTTTTTTTTCCTTTTACCTAGGTGTGATCAACCAACTGCAAAGGAGGAGGAGTATTCCCTCATCTGTCTCAGGAAAAAACACAGGCCACACATGGAAGATGCCTTTCATGATGTGTAAGAGGTGCAAGGAAAGCCAAAACATTGCACTGTAACATCCTTCATTTGAGCATCACAGCAAAACCCACGAAAGTCAACAGCACGTTTTCCAAAAGACTGAGCTCTGCAGCAGCCTAACACTTTTTCCATGGAAGTATACAGTTAATTTAGAACATTTCTCCACTTAACAAAAGCTGCTCTGCTAGTTCTTAATCACAGGCCGTTAAATTCACATGGCCTAAGGTGACCCTGGTGGATGCCCTCAACCCGTGCAAAGAGGCACACTCAGCCCAGCCTTTCCCCATACAGGCAGATGACTTGGGGAAAATCTGTTCCCAGCGGGAGGCAAACATAATAGGTGATGAAATGAACTCTACCTCCCACAGGACAGATGGGAGAGGTGAAGCGCGAGGAGAAAAACCGCGCTGCTGAGCCAAGGAGAACTTCCCAGGCAGAGCAGAGGAAATGCCCCCGTTTTGGGGATTTAGTCTGCTCGTAGTAAAACTGTACTCTGCACACTAGAGCTGCCTACTTCCTGGGACTGTGCATGCTTTCTCCTTTAAACAGGGTCAGACTCCGCTCTCCGTCATGCCAAGGCAATTCTGTCACTGCCTCTGGATCCCAGTCACAGCAAATTAATACAAGACCCTATTTCCTGATAGAAACAGAGAATTTGCACGCTGCCTTCACCCTCCGAGTCGGACATGCAGCACTGGGCTCTGACAAACTGGCCTGGATTTTCTTTTTTGAATACAATGATAAGCTCCATGTTGGGTAGTGTTTTTCTTTAAGTAATATGCCAGATGGTCTGGGGGTGTGGTTTCTAATTTTATGAAGGGGGTTATCAGTCATCTCTGCGCTACAATATAGAGACCAAATCTGTCAGAATAGAAGAAAAACCTGCCCACTCTGACTTACAAAACTTACTTTTCCAATTAAAAATTTATGTTTTGCATTGCAGGAGAGAAAATGACTGTTCTTCCTTCATTTTCCACAGATTCCGCCTTGTTACTCAGGAATATCAGACATTTTCTTCATGCATGCCTGATCCTGCAAACTCTTAGCCTACAAGATCACTCTTAATTCTCAAGTCCACCCACTGAGTTTAAACAGGGCTACTCACATGCAGAAGGACTGGCAATACCATGCACTAAAACAAGGGAGAGAATAGTCACTGGAGTGATTTAGTTCTGAGCCTCAGTTGAAAATGTACATGCTATAAAAGAGAAATATACCTACTGTACAAGCCCTCACTGAACTGGCTGCTCCCTAAAGGCAATTGCAGCCCTAAGGAAATACATTTCAGAAATATCATCTAACCAGGGACAATGAGAAAACACTTGACTTGCTAACTCAAGCTAATACTAAATATAGTAAACAGGCCCGATCCTGTTTACTGAGGAAAGCACAGCAATTCCAATACTCGATTAGTCACTCTGATAAGCCTTTAGTAAGAATTACTCATGACAGTAAAGCCTGCAGGACTGTGCCCAGGAAAAGCAAATGTGGGTAGTAGAGATGGGTTACGCTGTGAAAACCCAACCATGCCTGAGTAGCTCAGAGCACAGCTTAGCACATGGGCAAAAGCAGCACTCACACAAGCAAGAACCGGGTGAAAGGCTGAATATTTTGGTTTTATTTTTTAATATTGTTTGAGTTCACGTCTTAAGGAATTACTGTTTCACAGTCAGATAGTAAAATATTTATGTCTCTTGTTTCTCTAATGGTTTCTAAACTGACAAATTGCGAGAAAACGGCAAAATGAAATGGGTAAACTTGCGAGCTGACCTTTTCCATTTTTGGTCTTGCATCCTCCGGTTAATATTTGCCACGAGGTAAATAATTATTTTCTGAAATAAATTTCTCTGCTACATCTACCCATTTATTCAGCTCCTGCCCTTGCCCCACTTGTCTGCCTGATTCTCCTGCAATGGAGCCACGTGAACTTCTGCTCTCCTTCTAAGTGGTATTTAAAAATGAAGCATGTGCTTGCTACGCTGAGCTATTTGAAAAAATAATGTATTCTGGTAGCTACAGAACCCTGACTCAAAGGCAGGAGCAGCATGCACTATTTTAAAATGCTAGCACTCAGATCCAGCCCTTCTGCAACAGCAGCCAACTCCAGCAAGTTCACCGGGAAAGAGATTTTAGCAGTAGTGCACTTGTCTGGTCCAAAATAGCCTTCAGTGGGGAAATATGAACTGCATACCCCTTCCCTGTTGTGAAAGTTTCTTAATTGTGGTGATAAACAACAATGATGAAGCACTGCTCTCCAAAAATATTAAACCGATGCCAATCTGGTAATTAGTAATTAGCCTCTATGGTAAACTGTTGTGCAAGACAGAAATACTCCCATTTTCAGTGTAGTGGGAAAATGTTTGCTCCCTAATCACATGAAAATTGAAAGCTATGACTGTAAAGTACGTTCCTAGTGCATTCCTGCTCATTAATAGAGCACTGTACAAAAAGCAGTGAGTTAAACTCTGGAAGGACCCTGCAACTCTGAATGAAGGTGATTGAACCTGGCACAGGCTTTACAAAAATACACAGCATATGGTTTAAAAGGAGATGGCCCAGTACCAATGCAAGCAAGAACTCATTCATTTTTCTCCATGTTTGTGCTCCAGCAAGATGCAGGCTTCCCCTGGGCACATCAAAGGTGCCGGGTTTATTCTCTCTCAACTGAGAGAAGAAATCACCAGGAACAAAGTGCATCAAGTGAAACCAAATGATAAGGAACCCAGCAATACCATGCTTCTAGATCTGATTTACTGCTGCAACGATCTGTTAAACTGCACGTTCTCACTACACCCATTTGCATGCCTAATGATGCAGAAAATAACCCTGCACTATTTTCTTTTGGGAAAAAAGTGTATTTTTTGAGGGTAAGCTTCATATGCAGGCTCCTGTTTAAAATCAGCACGGACGGTTTATTTTCCTTTTAATAAAGCCCAGTGCTTGAAGAGACATTACTTCATTCATAAATATTGTTTCAAATATTTTAAATACCTCTAGGACAGTAGTTTAAAGATAACAGAGCAATGCAAGACCCACAACAAGCCTTACGGCAATTCCTCTCCGCCGCGAGACGGAGAGAGCTCTGAAAACACGGAGGGTCACAAGGTCCCTCTCCACCCTGAACCCCACGAAGTTTTAATTCCCGATCGGCCCCTTGGCCGCCGCCTCCCTGCGACACGCAGCCCAGGGCTGCCCGGCTCCCGGGACCGGTCCCCGCACGGGTGTCTGGGCGAGGTGCGGAGCGGCGTGCGGGGAGCGCGGGGCGTGCGGAGCCTCCCCCCGGGGCGGCGGCGGCCGACGGCGCGGAAGGAAGGAGGACGGGACTAATTTACCTACGGAGTCAATCTCCAGGAGGCGCTGCAAGTCGCGGATGCTGTGGATCTCGCTGTGCGCCAGCCGCTCGATGAGCTCCTGCGGGATCTCGGCCTCCTTCAAAGACACACACACCGCGGGTCACCGCGCAGTCCCGCCAGGCGCGCCCGCAGCGCCGAGCGTGCGGAGCGCCGCGCCTCTGGGCTCGCCGGGGAGGGTGCGGGGTGTTTGCGGGACATGTTGGGTTGGAGCAGGGGGAAAATCCATGCACACACCCCCCCACAGCGCTCCGCGGGGCTCCGGAGCGCTCCCGCCGCCCCTGCCTGCGCGCCCGCGGGGGCTGCGCGCCGCCCGCCCGACTGCGCCACGACTCAGCGGGGCGGCAGCTCCGCACGGCCCCGCCTGGCAGCGTGTGCCCGGCAGCGCCGAGCCCCGAGCCCCGCTCGGCGGCAGGAGCCCACCCCGGGCAGCGGTGCCGAAGTTGGCCCGGGCAGGCGCCAAGTCTCCCGCGGGCACGGGCTCTCCCGAGCCGGGCAGGAACAGGAGGAGGACGAGAGCCGCGTCCCACGGGGCGCCGCCATCCCACCAGCGCCCACGTCGCGGCTCCCAGTGGCAAGCAGACCGGGTCCCGGGAAAAGTTACAGCCGCTGTGCAGCGCCGAGCACCGCGCTCGCCCCGACCGGGGCCACCTGTAGCAACCCCGGGACGCGGCTCCGCGCCCCCTCCGTCCCCTGCGTGCGGGCGGGCGGGAGAGCTCCCGACTGCTCCGGGGGAGCTTCGCAAACCGGGGAGAGGTGTTGCGGGGCGCAGGGGATTCACCCAAGTTGTGCCCGCGGCACTAGCGGTGCCCGCGGGCGCGGTGTGCAGCGCTGGGCGCCGCGGGGGCGGCCCGGCTCCGCGCACCCTCGGCTTCCGCACAGCCGCAGCCCGCTGGCACCCGCGGGGCGTGGATATTTTATCATATATTTATTGTATATATTATATATATTATATACATATTAATCCTTAAATGCAGCCAGCAGCCCGGGCGCGGAATGCACGGTCATTCCCCTTCGCCTCTGCCATGCATGAAATGGCAACTTGCTCCCAGGCTCGGCCGCGCAGGGCCCGGGGCAGGGCAGCGCTCCCGGCGGGGCCGGGGCGCGGGGATGCCCGCGGAGCTCAGGTGGGCAGCCCGCTCCCTCCCCGCTGCCCTCCGCCGCGGCTCGCCCCGACCCCCGGCTGCGGCGTGCCCCGGGGACCGGCAGCGCAGGAAGCCGCTCTCACCTACCTCGGAGAAGGTAAAGGACAGGTAGCCAAAACCTATCAGCAAAACGCAAGCCCAGGTCCTCATCGCGGTCTAGTGCACTTTAGACACAGAGGGAAGGCAACGCTGATGGAGAGGGGCTGCAGGCCGGCTCCTGCCGCGCAGGAATTCAGTACCATCCCTCAGGGGAAAGGCAGCGGGGTAGCTCGGGGGTCCTCCGCATCCAGGGTGGGTCGGGGCTGCCCGGGGCGGCGGTGGCTTAATGACGGCGCGGCCGCTGTTTGTACGTTCCCCTCGCTACGGGTGCGTGGCTGCTCTCCCTTCTGCCGCTCTCGCTCGCTCCTCTTGGCTCTTAGGACTAGACCAGCCGGTACTTCTGCATATTTGCTTAGATCAGACCAAAGTGAAACCCAAGGAGTCGATCCGGAGCGCAGCCGAAACGCCCATCACCTGTCTGGGGCGGCTGCCCCCCTCGCGCGGGCGGCGCTGGGGCCGCCTCCCCCCGCCGCGGCCGCCGCTCCGCTCCGCGCCGGGACCGCGGGGCTGCGCTCTCCGCCGAGGGCCGGCCCCCCCCGCCGTGCCTGCCCTCCACCCGGCCCCTCCTCGGAGAGGGGAAAAATCAAAAATCTTTATTGATACGGAGCGAAATGTTTCTCTTGCCGAGAATGGTCCCGCGTCCCTCCCCGGCTGGGGCGAGGTCAAAAATAATAATTAATTAGGAATAATAGCAGGGATAAATCGGAGCAGTATTGCAGGATCTCGCGGGCTGCCTTGGTGCAGTTCCTGCTCCACTTTGCACGGGAGAAAAAGACAGGAGGAGGAGGAAAGGGGGAAAAATATATATATATGCAAGAAGGTTTAAATCCCAAGGGGATCGGAGACGAACTGCAACTCCAGGCAGAGGAGGCTCGGGGCTCGCTCCGGAGCGGTGGCCGGTCTGGAGCGTGGCCCCGGCGAGGAGCAGCATATACCGCTCCCGCCCCGCCGTGCGCCGCCCCCGCCCCTCCTCCCGGGTACTCCCGGCACCAGACCCACCAACAACAAGTCGTGGGGGTGCCGGCAGCTGCGGCGCCTGCTCCAGGGCCAGGGGCTCTGCCCACTGAGAGGGGAAAACAAGGAGCCGGCGGCGGGCAGGGGCCGGGGGGAGCGGGGCAGCCCTCGCCGCCGGCCCTCTGCGGCACCGGGCGGGGGGGCGGGCGCTGCTGCGCAGCAGCCGCCGTGTAACCTGGCGGGCTCGGCCGTGTGCTCTGCCTTTACATAAGGCAGAGCGGATCGCCATGGCCACGGCGCGATCGTGTGTGCGTGTGTGTGTGCGCTTTCTTATCGTTGTTATTCTGTTTTTGCGGGGGGGCCTTGCCTTTTGCAGAAGGGGAGGGGCAGAGCGGCGGAGGGTTGTGGAGTGCGGGTTTTAACGTTGCTGTTGCAGCGCAGCCTTCATTGCGAAGGACAACACGCAAAGCCTTAAGGAATACGAAAGCACCCCCAAACTGCACGAGAGGCAGCGGGGAGCAGGGAGGGCGGTGCGGGCGGGGGACAGCGGAGCCCTCCGCCCTGCGGCACCCGGCTGCGGCATGCGCGGGCGCGGGGCTCCCCGCCGCGGCCGCGGGCACGCCGCGCCCCGGGGCTCCGCCGCAGCCGGACCCAGCCTTCCAACTGCCCCGGCCCCCCGCAACTGCTCCGGGCCCCCTGCGATTGCCCTGGACTCCCGCTCTGGACCCCCGCAACTGCCCTGGCCCCTCACCGACCGTCCGCAGCCGGGCCGGGCCCCCCGCAGCCGGTCTCGAACCCCGCAGCCGGCCCCGAGCCGGCCCCGCCGCTCCGCGGGGGTAGCTTGCGTTCCCTTCGCATCCTCCCTCCTCGCCGCCCCGGCGAGAAATTGCCCCCGTTCCCCCGGCGCGGATTGGCACAAGGTGCCTGCTGCACCCTGACATCTCCCTGAACTCATTGTGATTTAAATAACAGCCCTTTCTCATCTAAACAAAGGTTCTTAATAGCAGATGCAAAGAATTCAGCTCATCTGAAAATCCAATAGCATTTAAGTGGATTAACTGCAATAACACAACTGAGGAGTGATACTATCCTTCATGGAAGACAATAGACTGTAAATGCACAGCCAGGGAGACTTATCCTTTCATCTCTGAATTTCCTTCAGCATTTCAAAAGCGAATGCTTTCTAGAAGCCCTGAAGGGGTTTGCACGCTACTGGCTTGGACATGCTTCTAGGAAACAACCTGTGCTTTAATGGGCACTTTGCAATTGCATAGAAGTTCCCACCAAAACAGAAGTGGCCTTTCAAGTACGTTTAATTCTCTCTCATGATGTCATGTAGGCTTACAGGGTGGTCTCCAGGACCACAAGGGGGGAAAAAAAAGGTGGGGGTTGAAAAGAGAGAAAAGGAAAAGAGATGTAAAAGATTTGGAAGCACTTTAAAAAGGAGAATGCTGCTGCTTTTTTTTTTTTTTTTCTTCTAAGACAGAAAATGCTGAGCCAGTGTGGAGCCATTCTCAAATGCCTTCTGATATAAAAAAAATGACCCGAGTGCCACACTGCAGCAGAGCTATCCATGCAGGGCAGGAGGAGGCAGAGCAGGGCAGGACACTCTGGTAGTGCCATCACTTTCTTACATGGCAGAAGTAAAAAGCCATTACTTCAGTTAAAAAAAAAAAATTCATCTGCACTTATCATTTGCTGGGGTTAAAGAAGCAATTCTTATGGTCTGTGTTGTCATAGTAATAAAAAAAATAATTGCTAAACAGTGAAATAGATTCTGACAGTACCGGCTGGCTGAGCATTTACTCCTTCCTTCCTTGGTTGGCTAGTGCATTTGGGATCAGAAGTGCTGGATATTTGTAGCTTTTGCTAGCGGTATTTCACTGCAAAAGCCAACAGAGATAACTCCTGCTTTATTTTATGATAAAAAAATCTATGCAGTTTTGATTTTTCTTATATTTCCCTCATTTTACAAGAGACATACTGCATCAGCATCTTTTTTTAATCTGTCATTGTGGAGCTCAGATAAGCATCTTTCCTCTGGGTCAAGTTACACTTGGAGTAGCTTTTAACATTAGGCTGTTTATAGGGATCATTACAAATATTTGATAATAATGCGAAATATGTAAGATCCCAGAGGAGAGCAAAGACCAGGGAACATAAATAAAATTCACACAGATTCTGCAAACAACTTTATACTTAGGTTGTCTGTCTGCTTACAAAACACATTTTGTCCTTGTCTATTGTTTGATCTAAAATTGCATTTGTTGCCTCTAAGTCCCCACATCCAGCTGTGTGAAAAACAAAACACCAGTGCATGTTTGCTTCAGCATGGCACCTTCCTGCGGTCTGCACATCTACTGCACTTCATGTGTGCCCCAGACATGAAGTATCACCTTTTATGTAATACCCACAAGCCACACATGAGGAAAGAGGGACAGGATGGTAGCCACAGGTTTAAAAGGAATTCAGTACAAAGAAACGAGTGTCAGAAAATTAGGTTTTGCACTTTTTAATGTATCTGAGAGCAGCGAGCAAGATATTGCTTGTCTAATTTAAAGCACGCACTGTTAGAAGTCTCTCAAATGTCAGGAATTATAATGGAATTATACCATGACAGAGTGCTGAGAGGGAGGATTCCCAGGGTTTGCACAGCACTTGGCATGGGGGAAGGGATGCAGAAGCTCTGTGACACAAAATGAGACCACTTCAGTGTCACCAGTGCTGCTTTCTGCAGGAGGAGTCACCTGAAGCCAGGGTGCCCCAAATCAGGTTTCCAGCACCCACTACAGAGCTCTTTTAAATCCCTGCTGGCTCAGCTCATAGAAATACAGGCCAGGCAATGTACCAGGACCAACTCATGTTTCACAGACCCGTGCTGGGCTGCGGGAAGGTCTCTGGGAGAGGTGTGGTCAGGGATGGCCAGCAAGATGGGCACTGTGGTGCTCGGAGGGGGCTGAAGGCACGGGGGAGCACTGGGCTGGCTCCAAAATGGTACCTGAAGCTCAGAGCATCTATTTCAGAGCTCAGGCTGGAACAACGCTTGTTTGACCCTCCTGACAAGGCTTGAGGTTGCAAGAGGAATCATTTCATTACAGTGACATTACTGCTGAGGGAGGCTTGGGAAACCTGTCTGAGCTTTTTCCAGCCTTGATTTTAGTGGGGATTTTGTCTCATAAATAATCCATTTAAAATTAACAAAACAACGAGTTTGAGTAAGGGTTTTTGTTGGAAGGGTGGCCTGCTTTTTTGGGGCTGGCCAAAGCTGCTCAGTGTGTTCTGCAGGATCCATCCTGCCACCCACCACAGCTGTCCTGGCTCTGCAAAGGGACCATAGGAAATACTCTCAGCAATCTGAACCTGCTTCATTCTGTCAGAGCCCCACAGTGTATAACAAAGGATAAAACTGCAGAACATAAAATCCAGAAAGCTGGACAGGAAGATCACCAGCTTTGGGTGGTTCCTCTCTGGCTTTGAACATTTTTTTGGCCTGTAGCTTCAGAGGGGCATGTGGCCATGGTGGGGGGAGGTTATTTTCCTGCTCTGCAGCTCAATTGCTGCCTGCCTGTGGAAAGGCGTAAGGCTGGCACAGGTGCAGGTGCAGTGCAGGCAAGGATTACAAATGCAGAGGGCACTGATGGCAGACACACCGTTCCTTTCCTGAATCTCAGTCCATAAGGAGCAGCAAGGAAAGCTGCAAGGAGAACAAGCAAGGCTGCTATTATTCCAGCTGGTGCACCTACAAACATGATTTCCTTCTTTTCCAGCTCTTCCTTTTGGATCCTTGCACTGACTCCATCCCTCTGGCCGAGCTTTGTTGTCTTTGTAACTTTTGTTGGTGCAGCTTTCCAGATGCTTTCACAGCTAATAATTTGCTTAAATAGTCATGAGATGCAAATCTGCTACAAGGTTTCAGCTACGAGGAGTGATCAGAAGTGGTGGGGAAAATTTTATATCCCTGCCCGAAAGACAGAGTGTTGCCATGGTCAGCATCCACTTATGTGGGTTGACACTTAAAGCTACAACGTTTCTGGTGATGTTTTGCCCTCCTAGGAATGGGGCAAGGTCCCTGTAGAGTTGATCCTTCACCCAAAATTGCCCTTTTGACTTCAGTGGGGGTTAAACCCAATTGTCTCTGGAGACTTTACTTGGTTTAACAGCTAAGAGAGACAGTAACGCTCTTGTTAATGTGCTCCTCTCTCCCCCAGTGCCTAGCTGCTCCTAACCCAGGAGGTTCAGCAGCACAGCCCAAACCGAGGGGCTGTTTGACCTTCCCTGCTGCTGGAGCCACTGCTGAGTGACACACAGTTCACCTTCAGGGCTGGAGCACGAACTGGCAGCCCTGCCAGCCTGGGTAGCAAGATACCATGTTTAGGCATTAAACTAGGGCACTTGCATACCAGCACTGGCAGCTATTTTAGTGGGTATATGAAGCTGATCCCTGCTCCCCACCCCTGTGGGACAAGGGAGCTGCTGGGAGTGCGGGATATCCTCTGCCTGGTGGATAAAGCTATTAAAAATGGGCTGTGTTTTGTCAAGAATACGTAGTTCATCCAGCTGAATGACTGTAAAAGTACCAGCCCAGTTTAAGGTATGCTGATACACACTGTAAATGAGAGCAGTGCACACACGGCTCGGCCCCTGGGGTCCTGTGCATGGTGTGCTCATGTCTCCTCAGCCATGGGGGTGTAAAGCTCTTCCCCTCTGACTCAAATCAACACCACTTGCAGTGATTCTGTGGAGACCATCCAGGATGTAACTCAGCCGTGCTAAGCACCATAAAATTGTGATATTATTCTTCATTGTTTGTAGCTTGGAGGCCTGTAGAGGCCTTGCTTGGAGCAGTCAGTTTTATTAAGCTCCATCCAAACACAGTGAGATAGCTGTTCTTCCCGAAGAATTTGTATTCTCAAAGTGTGAGCCGCCCCGTTTGTGTTCTTGTCTCCATGCAACCTTGTTGCTCTTACAACATTACACATTTGTCCTGTGAGATTCCCTCCCTTACAATAAAAACTCACGAGAATGATACACACATTTTCAACTCCGAGCACACCAGAGACTGCAGGATCCAGCAGTACCTAAAGGATGAGGAGATTTGGAGGCTGCTGTAGTGGAATTGCTAACTTTGAACTGCAAATGTTTGTAATGGCTGTGAAGCTTCCTAATTTAATTTCTGACCCTTTTTGTCACAGAAACTTGTTAAAATGAGGGAAGCAGAAGAGCAAGTATAGGATTGGTGATTGGTTTGCTTTTTAAAATTTTTTTTCAACGGAAATTCCAGTGTAGAGTTCTGATCATTTTTCATTTAATTTTCTTACACCTACAGCGGCCTGGTCCTCACATGGTCTCAGTGGCTGCACATCATTCAAGGATCATGCCTGAATCCCCCAGGCCAGAGCAGTATCTCTCCAGAAGGGCATCATGGAGCCCATACCGAGTCTCCAAACTCACCTCCCTGAGCACTTCCATTCTTTTGAGACACACTGGTACCCACAGACCCACGGATGGTGGTGGTCAGACCAGAGCAGGCAAACCATATGGTGGCATCTGCTCCTTGGCAGAAATTCAGGGGAAATTCAGTGCTTTCCAGCTGTTTATTCTCAACACTTTGTACTTAGGCGATTTCTTCCTGAGAGCTAATAAAGACCCTCCATAGCCACAAGGCATTTCAGTAATCAGAAATGCATTGAGGATGTAGAAAACCTGCCGTGGAGCTGTGGCCAAACTACAGGTGAGAAGCTGGGAGCAACCATTTCCAAAGCCCTTTTCTCACCACCTCAGGATAAGTTTTATCATTGCCCTGCTACATTCCAGGTCCAGCAGATCTCTGAGAAGCACCTCTGGTCACACCATTTGGCTGTGTCACATGGAGATGTCTTAACTTGGTCTGTCACCTGCTAGCCACCATCACATGGTCCCTGAGAGCATGTTCCTGATACACTGCTGGGCAGGAAAGGGACCACATACCCACATTTACACCAGAACTGAATTTCTTGGTTCTTGCAAAAAGTAAAGTGCAGAACCATAGAATTGTAGAATCATTGAGCTTGGAAGAAACCTCTAAGATCACCAAGTCCAACCATCTTCTCCATCCTACTGAATGTATAATTTATTTACCATTCAGCAGTGGTTTGTGATGCCATTCCCATCAATTGGGATACAGAACTCCTTCTTTCTTGGAAGTCAGTGAGGAGTACAGCGTTAAGGCAGAGAGCAGGCAATGGCCCTTTAAGCATTGTCTGTTTAACTGTAGCACGATCTCTCCTGCACTCCAGTGCTTTCCATAAACAGCAAGTCACCCTAGAAGGGGAGGGAGAGAATGATAAATAATCCTGTTATTCATGCGGCTGCGTTCTTTCATGAAACTGGGAAAAGGCAAAATAAAGTGGCGACTACGAGACTGAGAATGAAACGCGAGGCAGTGGGTTGTGTTGCTGGAATTATTTGGGGCTGGAAGAAAATCTGGAAGGAGAAAGGTGAGCAGAAGTAGTTTAAAATGCCAAGAAGAAAGGCAAGAGACAGGACACAAAAGAGCAGCTTTCCCTTCATCCTTGCTTTGTGTCTCGGCTCACTGCTGGGTCTGGCTGTGGTTCTGGCTGTCCAGCACTAGCTCCCACAGCGTGGCTACCTGTGCCAGAGGCTTCCCTGTGTGTGTGCCTTGTGGAGAAGTGTGAAATGGGAGATGACAGAGCTTCAGGAAGGACAGCAGGGCAAGGAGAGAGGCAAAAGTGAGCAAACCCTGGGAAAGAAATCTCATGGAACAATGAGGAGGCAGAGAATAAAACTGTTTGCTGAGGGTCCTAGCAAATGAGCTATAATTAGCTTTTGTGGGACAGTTATGGAACTTCCTTCATCACACTTTGCATCTGTGCCAGAGGTGCCTCCCCAGTTTGTGTTGGAGGTGCCCACGCTGCAGCCGCTCCAATTCTCCATCTGTGCTCTCTGTGCATCCCCTGGGCCCTGAGCTGGGACAGCTGAGGCACAGGCATCCCTCCCATTCCGTCAGCCCTGCTCATGGGCAGCCTCCCACTGAGAGCCAGGACACACAGCTGTGGGGGAACATCTTAAACCACTGCAGCTGTCTGCTCTCTGCATGTGAGCCAGAGCCTCCATCCCTGGGATACTCCTGGAAGCAGCCTGGCCCTGTACTGCTGCCTGATTGCCTGGTACCAGCTCCATCTTTGGTTTGTAAGAGAAACTCATCGTGGGACTGGGTGCCAGCCCTTCTAAGCCTTCAGTAATGGCAGACTTCCACTTCAGCAGCATCAGGGACTGAGATATCCCAACCACATTTTTATAATCCTCCAAAAGTGCCTCTTCCTCTTGCATGGCATCAGTGCAATTCCTTCAGGCTTATAAAAGCTTAAGCCTTTGTAAACAAGGCAGCCCTGGAGCCTAGGTATTGTAGAGAGAGAATTCCTCTCTATGTCCTAAATATTTTGGATGGAATAAAAAAAAAAAAAAAAAAAGAAGAAGAACATTTAAGACATCAGCTTCCCTTCTAGTGTAAATGGAACCAGCTCCATCCAGCTTCAGCCTGGAGTCTCTGTTACACTGTCACTGTGCAAAGCTCCCAGTAAGGCAAAGGGGAATTGCACATGATGTGATGGGAAAGCAGGAGATACCTTTGTAAATACTGCACCCTCATATGAGCCACAAGTATCTTTCCTGAGACACCCTGCCAAACTAGCAGGTGTTTTTTACATCAGGCCTTATATTAACACACTCCTACGTATGTCTGGCTGCATCTGCTGCATTAATGATCCCTCGGTGCATAATGGCTGGGTTAGTTTGTGAAGTTAAATACCATGGGCAAGAGCCCAGCCACAATGCATACAAACCTCAAACTGCTTCTGTTTGTATCACAGGGGTTACTGCTGTGCTTTTTTTGCTGTGACTTTTTACTTCTTTCTTCCTCTCGCTGCATTTTTCCCGTGTTCCTGCCCATCCTTTCCCCAGTTTGTGGTTTCCAGATTCTGTCCATGTCTTTATTTTCTTCATCTTTTGCTGTGTCTTTCCTGTCTCGTTTCAGCTTCTGTGGATGCCAGAGAGAATGAAAGCTGTAGTCAGTCAACTCCAGCTACTCCAACACCTCTGACAATCCCAGCATGGTTGGATACTCCTCCAACCAGTGCATGTTTGGAGTCTGGGGGCAGTGCCATGTGGGCTGCTGGGTGGGGACAGCACCATTTCAACACTGGATGCTCTCAGTGGCTGCTGTGGAAGTGACAAAGGCCAGCTCAGGCCTGCTCAACTTCTACTCTCGGTGCAGACAGCAAGTCCAAGCCCAAAGCCACTGGGGAAAATATGTGCCCTTAGTGTAAAACCTGTTTTTACAGAAGCCAGTGGTAGGAGTCTTTGGGGATTAACCTTCTGTTGTAAATATCAATTATTTTAAGCTGTGTTGTGGCCTGGTATAAAAGCTGTTCAGAAACAAGGGAGGACTGAATCTGGAGCCAGCTATCATAGACTTCTACAAAAAAAAACCCCACCTGTCTTAATAGAGCTGACACTAAAGTTAAGTTGAAATTTCCAAGGGCACCAAAGATGTGTGTGTGTGTGCGTGTGTGTGCGTGTGTGTGCGTGTGTGTGTTTAACTCCCACTGAAATGGGAGTTGGGAGCATTACTTAATGAGAAGGATTTGAAAAATACTCTTCTCTCCTCCTTTGTTTAAAATTAAGATGGCAAATTCAAACATCCATGCCAGCATGGTGTCTGTTTCCATTGCTCATGCTTTTAGTTGTGCAGTTGCTGTCATGGTCCTTCATGGAGGTCTCACCTTTGGTCCCAGGCTCTCTTGGCCCTAGGTTTAGCTTTTTGCAGTAGTTCCATGGTGTGTGCACACACACAAAACACAACAGCTGGTGGATCTCTTATTCATGGCTTAATCACTTCCCTCCGGAGGTGTGCGGTGTGATGTGTGGTCTTGCTCAATCCTGGCTTCCTGAGGGATGGAGCAGGAGGGTCAAACACAGCCCAGATTCAACCCAGCACTTAGGAACATGACTAACCCAGGGCATGGAGTATTCTCTAAACGTCATTGGGATGGACCTGCTTCTTTTCCTGGCGTTAAGCAAGCATTTAGTCCTTTGGAGTTTGCCTTACCACACCCTTCCCATCTCATGCTTATCTCGGCATCACACTTTGAGCTGCCCACTGGTTTTCCACACATCTCCTCTGACTTTCCCCAGGCCATCCATCTGATCTCATAACCACAGCTCCTCTGGTGGTTCATCATATGCCCCCGTCCCACCCTTTGTAAAGGCTTGCTGTATCACTGCTACTTTCCTATCCATCTGGAATTCCCCCTGAAGGCCCTGAGCCACCTACTCCCTCCGTAAGTGTCATCAGACACCTTTTGCTGGGAGGGACTCAATTTGTTTCTTTGTTTCATGGTTGCGTAATCTGAATTGGCTGTCGATTTAATTCAAAATGCCATCACACCAGAGCAGGGCCTGTGCATTTGCAGCAGTTGAGAAAAATAAAACAGTGATAAGCAACCAGATGGCTCAAGAGACTGGGAATCATAGATGGAGCCTGTAACCTCGACATCACTGCTCCAAAACGCAGATCTGATCCACAGTGAACTTCATGAGCTCAGTCCAATTTCTAGTGTAGATATGATCATGCCAGAAAAACTTCCCTTATAAACACCCCCTGCTTTGCCTGGAAGGTCTGAAGTGTGAGGGTCCTTCAAAATAGAGGAAATGTCACCTGCTGCACATGGATGATGCAGTCTCCAGCAGTGCTTTTGCACCCTCTGTGGCAAGGGAAATTCTAATTGCAGCATTGCCCACCTGGCCAGCTTCCACAGGGAAGATATTTCCTTCTCTTCCAAATTACCTTTCAAGTAATTTTTAAAATTGCATTGTGGCTAAGTCTCATAAAAACTGTGACTCTGCAGTCCCAGCAGTCTGACTGATCCCATGTGTACCTGGTGAGAGGCTCCTCAGAGCTGAAAGAACTTTGCCAAAGTGTCAATAAAAGAATAAGAAGCAAAGAAGAATTTGTGTCTGGAGCATCCCTAAGATTAAAACAGTGTGAGAACAAAATCTGGCCGTGCACAGAGGAGCAAAAAGCCTTACTAAACTAAGCTACAATTTCTTGCAGCACAGCCTTCCTTCCTGCTGATGGTTATTTTCTAACCTCACTGTGCAGGAATTGGAAAGAAGCAGGTTCCAGAGAAGAGGTGATTCTGAAATGGCACTAAGGTCATTGCACACAGAGCAGGAGAAGAGCAATCCAGCCTCCCAGGTTTCATTTACTAAGCCATAATAGTCTTGATAGGGCATCAGACCCCTTAGTGGTAGTCTTCAACTGTATGTGAAGGCAACAGAGCAAACAACTGTTTTTCCTTGCAAGGCTTCTCGGTGTGGATGATGTCTGTCCTCAGCCCATGTTCACTCAGCTGCTCTCTCCCAGATTGCCCTTGCCCCCGCTGGAAAGCTGCCCAGGAACTCTCTCCACAGCTTAAGGGCCAAGACCAAATCAGCTCAGTCAGGCTTGTGAGAATCATAGGGTCATTAGGGTTGGAAAATACCTCTAAGTCAAGTCTGACTATTAACCCGGCACTGCCAAGGTCACAGCTCGATGGTGTCCCCGGGGGCCACACCTACATGTCTTTTAAATCCCCCCAGGGACAGTGACTTCACCACTGCCCTGGGCAGCCTGTTCTAATGCTTAACAACCCTTTTGGTGAAGAAATGTATCCTAATATCCAATCTAAACCTCCCCTGGCAGTGCTTGAGGCCATTTTCTCTTGTCCTATTGCTTGCACGAGAAAAGACCAACCCTCTCCTGTCTACAACCTCCCTTCAAGTAGTTACAGAGTCCCCACTGAGCCTCCTTTTCTCCAGCTCCCTCAGATGCTTCTCCTCAGACCTGTGTTCCAAAGGGACTCCTTGTTACCTGGGTTCCTGCCCTGCCTTGCCACCCTGTGCAGATCATTCTCATTCTGTGGTCCTTGTTTTGGCTACCCAGGCATCCCCCAGTGCTCCTGGCTGTGGCATGCTGCTGTCTGCACCCCTGAGAGCTGGTCCCATCCCACACGTCCACAGCCCTGTGTCAGCCCCGGGGAGCTGCTTCGTACCATCCACAACTGTTTGGTTTATATTCGCATATCGGGCCGTGACCCTGAACTGGCTTCTCCCTTTAAATTCCTTCCACATGGCTCTGCCCACACTGTCCACAAAGCCTCTCAAAGAAATGCAGCTTGGAAAAAAAAAGATCTGAGAAGAAAAACCCCTTCACAACAAAATGTCCTTCTCTCTCCAGCAGCTCCGCTTGGGTGCGGTTTTCCCAACACTCCCCCGCAACCAAGGCGCGGAGTCTGTTCAGTTCTGCTCCCACCAGTACTGCAGGGACAGGGTCACCCCATGGCTGGGCACAAACACCCTCACTGCAGGGACAGGATCACCCCATGGCTGGGCACAAACACCCTCACTGCAGGGACAGGGTCACCCCATGGCTGGGTACAAACACCCTCACTGCAGGGACAGGGTCACCCCATGGCTGGGCACAAACACCCTCACTGCAGGGACAGGGTCACCCCATGGCTGGGCACAGAGCACCCACACACAGTCCCCATCCAGAGGGGCCAGGCACCTTCCCAGAGTCACTGCATTGCTGTAAAACAGTGCTTTTACCCAGCTTTCATCCCAAGAGCCTTGATGCCCTTTAGCCTCTGCCATTGCACAGCACTGGGATTGTGCAGCCGGGCCAGGAGCCTTCTCCTTCAGGTAAGGAGCCTGTGACAGCCTCTCTCCATTCTCTCCCTTACATATGAACATATATATAGGACTGTCCCCATACAGTGGCAGCTCCACACATGTGCTGGTGGGCGGGTAGCTCTGCATTTGCCCTCATGATTTCATGCCAGAAACATTTGCAAGTTCAGCTCGCCGCTTGGTTTCCCCTCTCTCTCTCTCTCCTTCTCCCTTTCAGGGTTACTCCCCAAGTCTACGAAGGCATCCCACATTCCCCCCACCAGCCCATGGGCTCCTGCCTGCCAGCATCCCTCCAGCTTCATCATTCCCTCATCCTGTCCCAAGCTCTTGAAGATTTTCTTAAAGACTTTCAGTAAGATCAAAATAAATTTTACCATGTGCATTGCTGTTATCAAGCCTTCCCTTTTTGCCTCTTTTCTCAGCAGCTATTTTGGGATGATTAATAATCCACAGCAAGGCTTGGCACAGCAATGGTTAAAGGGATGAAGCTGAGCTGACGCAGGAGCCTTCTGGACAGAAGCAGTTTTATAAAGTCTTATAAGTGCTATTTTTTTTCTTTAGGAAAGGAGTGGATTTTTTTAAGTGTTGTGAGAACAGGAATGTTTCTCTTTTAGCCAATTCCACATACTTTTTGTTATAGGAGAAGATGTGGTCTGAGGGTTTTAGCAGAGGCTAAAACAGGGGAGAACTGGATCTATTTTGGTGGTGTATCAAGTGGATAGGAAATAATCGAAAATGCTGCATTAAAAAATGAGTTTAGCAGCAGCTCCAGGCAAACCCTGTTCCACAGAGAGCCCTCCCTTCCCTCACCCACCCAGCACCCAACAGACCTGGGCCACTGGGGGCGAGTGTGCAGATTTGATCCATTTCCACCCTTTGGCCAAAAGACTTTCCTTTAATCATGCCCTCCTGGGAACTGAGGTTGCGAGTGTTTTTCTCTTGGTAAAATGAAGCATGTTGGCTGCCAGGGGCTGTTGCAAGGCTGTGTTCAGGGGGGTGTGTTGCCTGGTGGACAGACAGGTCTCTCCTGGGGCTCCACTGGGATGCTCCCACACATCCTGGCTGATGGGCAGCCTGTGGCTTTGCTCAGGCTGAAGCACATCACACATTCCTTGCTGGGCATGGTGGTGCAGCAGCCTCCTGCCTTGTTTTGACTGTTTTTCCTTCCCCACCTGCTGCCTGGGCTGAAATCAGAGCTCAGATCCATCCACTCTCATCCCAGCACCCTGTCTCCATCACACCCTGATCAGTGGAAAGGTGATGGAGTTTTTCCAGGACCCCACATGACACACATCCCCCTCTGAGGACATTCACTGGTCCCATCGCTTCAGACACACCTCCAGGTCTGCCAACAGCCTCGCCTGTAATGACGGGTGGGATGTAAAATGGATTAAAAAGCAGAGGCCAGAACTTTTTTAGGTTAATCTCCTAATGCAAAAGGATCATATTTGGCAGCAACATAAGGCAAGTTCTCATCAGTTTATATTTCTGCTTTTCTTCCCTTTAACAATCTAATTTTGTACGTCGCTGTGTGGAATCCAGATACAGATAATCCTCCCCCAGTTAACACCACTCTGGCTGTGCCCTGTGGAAATCTGTGTGCTGCCTGTGGGAGCTGGAGACATGAGGATGCTGTGCTGGTCTAGAGACTGTCTGGAGGGGTTTTGTCAGGTAATAGATAGCTCAGGGTTACAAGAAGAGCTGCTGGAAACACTTTTCATTGGCAGTTTTGGAGAAAGTGGTCTTTTGTGTTTGCATCACACACTTTGATGCAGGGGACAGTTGGCAGCTATTGAAAACTGAAATATTCTGATTGTTGCAGAGGAGAAACTCACAATTTTCCCTGAAAAACTCTCACACCACATGGAAATTTTCTGACAAACTATTCAGCCAGAACGACCTTTTGTGCTGCAGAACAAACTGTGATGAACATTTTTTCTACCAGGTTTTTCTCCTGACATTATGAATCCTGATGGGGGATTAGCTAACACGGCTTGTTATCAGCACATGCAGCATCAGAGGGGAGGACTTGGAGCTATGTGAGATCTCAGAAACAACCATCTGATGCCAATATGCAACTTGAGATGCTGCCTGAACCTAAAAGGAGGATTCATGGGCTGAAGTTGGTGCTAATGTTAATCCCAGATATGGGTGAAGTTGCCCCAAGGCTGAATTTGCCTCAAGAGAGTCAAGCCGGGGAGCGGATTAACTTCTAAGAAACTCAGAGTGAATGAATTAGGGGAATTACTCGGTAGGGTCAGCAATGAAATCATGAGTCCACTGCAGAGGAAACAGGATGCATTTCTAAAGGGCTAAGAATGGCCCCTTTGCTGGATTTATGGGGCTGAGGTGATGAGCGCGGGGTCAAATAATAACCTTTCAAACCACCAAGGCAGACCAAATATGCTTTGCCATGGCCCGCTCGCTTTTCAGTGCATGTGTGTCATGTTTGGAAAACAAGGCCCCGTCTGTCCCGGCCGAAACAGCAGCAACAAAATAACGCTGCTTGTCAGGGAAATGCCACCGCAGAAAAAGATAATTGAAACATTCAGTGAAGGGGATAAAGGCAATAAATCCTGAAAGCACACTGCCTTATCTCGGGAGGGAGCTGCCGGCGCTGCTCCTTGGCCAGCGCTGCACTGGGCCGGGGAGGCCTCGGCCGGGCCCGGTTATCCCGAGGGCCGGCCTTCAGCCAAGGCCACAAAACAGGGATGCTGAGTGGGGACAGATACCTGTCCCTCCTCCTGATGCAGCTGTTCTCCCTCCCAGACAGGGGAGGAAGCATCTGCAGTGGTCTGGGGTGTGTGAGCTAAGCCCGAAGGCACGCAGCCAGCAAAACACCGCAAAGCTGTGTCAGGGAGGTTTGGGGTGGGTGTGAGAAGGTTCTTCACCCTGAGGGTGGATGAACACTGGGACAGGCCCCCCCAGGGAAGTGGTCACAGCACCAAGCATGACACAGTTCAAGGCACAGGGTGGAATTTTTGGGGTTGTTTTGTGTGGGGTCAGGAGTTGGACTCGGTGATCCTTGTGTGCCCATGATTCTATGAAAACAGGAGGCAGAGGTGGGGCTGGGAGGGACACAGAGCCCCTTATGGAGCCACTGCAGGCTGTCCAGCACAGCCCTGGTGGGTGCCCAGCATCACCCGAAGGGCTCCGTGGGCTGGAGCTGCTGCTCACAACCTCCTACCCCACTGCCAGGCCTTTCCTGATGCCTCCACAAGCCACTGCTCGAGGGACTATGAAATTATCTTAACATTACAGAGAGAAGGAACCCCCATAATTCACCTACAAATCTGATATAAAAATGATGCAAACTTTTCTTCTGGATTTATGTACAGCTGAAACATGAGGAATAGAGGGGGAAAACCTGCTAACAAAACTAGTATCCTCAAGCCTTCTGCTTATTACGTGGCAACAAAGGTATGTGATGCTGCAAAGCTCTTGGCTTGTGGCCTCGCCCTGCTCTCACACAAGTTCTGGAGAAGTTACGCAAGTGCAGTGGGAATCCATGAATTCTGATGAGGAGTATCCCTGCTTCCCACCATTCATGCCTTTGAGACAGGAGGCAGCAGAGAGGTGTGCGGCAAGGCAGCTGGATGGCAGTGACCACTTCATTCCTGCCCAACAGGGCACCCCCTGGCTTTGTCCACCCAGTTTTCCACACTCGGTGCCCACTGTCCTGTTGTGGCACTGAGATTCTTCTGGGAGTGGTTTTTCAGCTGGCAGCCTGGGCAGCAGCAAGGCCCAGCCCCAGCCAGGCAGAAAGGTTCCATGATGGGACATGGGCTCCAGGGAGCACATTTGGGCTGCAGGGCAGCTCCCCTTTGAGGTTTTTGAGAGCCCACCCTCTGCCCCTTTACTTGCTTTGATGTTCTTCAGATGGAGACAAGATTTACAAATGCTTGACTGTAGGAAAAAAGCATAGAGGACAATGCTATTTCTCCCCCTGCTTCTTTCTGTCTGCTCAAGGACTTGATCCTGCAGTGCTGCTGAGACAAACCCACAGCCAGGGGGGAAATGATGTTTTCAAGGACCACTCCAAGGTGGGCAGTAGCACAGAGCAATCAGCTCCGGTCTGCGTTGCTTTGTGCTTGACAAGCAGCAGCCAGAGGCTCTCCAGGGAGACCTGCTTTTCCCAAGGTGCCAGTACAACTCCTTACACGGAGCACAGCAGTTTGAGGTCCTGAGGCATCGCTGTCAGACCCCAGCTCACTATGGAAATGTTGCTCTGGGAAGGATTACCTCTCTCTGCAAAACACAAACCTTTCTTCTTCTCCGTCGCAGTAATTTTTCTGCAATTATAACTTACACTGAACAGCTCAAACTGCAGGCACTAACACAGCACAGGCTGCAGCCTCCCTTTACCTTCGGGTGGACAGCATGGATCAGACAGCACCCGGATGGTTTCAGCATGAATCACTCACTGCCTCTGTAACCAACATTCCCATAACCTAAATCTATCAAAAAGAACATAAACCACATCAGAAGCCAGTTCTCAGATATTCATTTGCTAAGACTTTGGAAACCTCTTATATTAAACAGATCATCTCTTTACAGGAGTATGAAGCTGCCCTAATTATACAAAGGGTGGAAAGGGACGATCTTCCATCTGGAAAGGCTGTTTAACTTCTTCTGGCTTCCTAAAAAGCTATTGTCTTGTAAACTGAGCATTCCTTCACTGGCCTGGTAGACACAACATTCCCCATGTCCCAACCAAGTGCTGTGCAAGGATCAGCAGTACCCGAGCCGGTCAGCCTGAACAGCCCTGGGCACAGCCCCACAGGGCTGATGCTGGCTGCCCCTGGAACACCCCATTCAGAGCATGATGTGCTGCCAAACGTGGTTCTGCCTTGGCTTTTGCCTGTGGTTCCTCAGCAGTGGCCTCTGGCCTGGTTTTTTTTGGAAGGAAAAGGTGCTCTGGGCAGCCCCCTCATTCACACCAGGAATCACTGTGGTTGTAGGGACCTCACCGGGTGAGCAGCAGCTTCTGCAGCGTTGGTCTGGTGGCTCTGAGGTTTCCCCACGTGGCTGGAAATGCAATGAAGGAGATACAATGAGAATCCCAGATTTTCAGGAAGCGGAACAGCTTCATCACAAAGGCTGCCTCATTTCTCACCAGCCACCAGGGCCAGGTCCACCCACACTGACCACTCAAGGAGGGTGATGTCTCAGGATGCTAAACAGCATCCCTCAAACCCCCTTTGCTTTCAAACCTTGCTCAGCTCTTTTCTGCATCTGGACAACCAACTGTGAGTAGAGGTGAGGTGTCAGCTACTAACACCAAGTCACATCTTCTAGGGAGGACCTTACTTCCACATTATGATAAACCCAGGTATTTTTATTTGGCACCAGTAGCTTTTATTATTCCTTTCCTTCATCTGTCATCAATACTGTGTTCAGTTTCTGCTTGTGCACATGCTCTGGTAGATGCTATTGTACAGCTGACGGGCCTTAAATTCACACTTTGTGGGAGGGATATTGATTTCCAAAGGTTTTACTCTACTAAAGGTAGCAAGTCACAAAATAAAACCTTTGTTGCAAGTATCATTTGAAGTTAATCTTCATATAATCCACAGTAAATATTTATGTGCAATGCAATAGTGGCTGGATTTGTTTACAGTTTGAAATTGTTAGAGAGGATTCCATATAGATTAGTCAGCTAATCTGCTGTAATCTGCTTAAAAAGCAACTGAAATGGGTTTTCTTTCACTGAATCATGTTAGCCCTGTCTATGCAGTGACTTCAGCTAGGGAAGGGATTCAAGCACAAAAGGGCATTTACCTTGTGGGTGCTCACAGCATTGCTCACATTGCAGAAGAGCCATAAATTTCCCCTTCTGCCTTAGAGAATGGGACAGCTGCAGTGACTGAATTTAAGCTGAGATGAGTGTCAGGCTCTTCTATCCCATTTCCTTGCTGAAGCTTTGAACTGTATTGCCTGGGGATAAACTGATCTTTGATGAGGCACCTGCACGGTGTCTGCACAGAAGTCATCCTCTCTGAATTTATTCTGTTTTATTTCACTCCCTCCTAAGGAGATCTACAGGAGATGCCTCTACCTAGCATGCTCCTGAGTTAATAAGGAAAGCAGACCATATCCTTTACTCACCTTTGTTCACAGGGGAGTTGCAGCTCGGGGTGGAAAAAGATTTTAGATACTCACTGTACTTCAGAGGTCTCTGGGTGATGTGGACATCCATGGGACAGGTGGATCTCCTCTGGGGTGTAAGGTCCAGGCTTGGACCTCTAATAGCCCAGTGAGTGAAGGGCAAAGCCTGGGCAGCAGAGATCTTCCTCCAACCAACTGAGCAAGCAAGAAACTTGTCTGGGAGGCTCAGCTAGCACATGGCAGAGATGTGGTGAATAGTGATGAAATCCCATTCTGTGGCTTTCACCAATATTCAGAGGTTGGACAGGGATCCCTCCAAGCCCTTGTGGCTGGTGGGGGGATGCTCACACAGAGGTGGCCTCACTGATACAAGGTGCTGGCTGCAGCATGGGTGAGTCCTCAGCCCTTTGCATCCTGTCTCTCTAGGACATAGGGAACAGCCCTGCTGGGAGAAAAGGGGGCTGAAACAAGCCATCCTGTGGGTATGAGACCACTTTATTTCCCATTTACCCACCACACCTGGGACCAGCCAGGTGACAGACTGGGTTGCCTACGGCTCCCTGTTCATCACTTGTTTTAAATCTCATCTCCTGCTCTCTTGCACTGAGAAGGCAGGGCACCCCCTGCCTGCAACATGTTCTTTCATTCAGGCTGGAGCAGTGGCTGCAGCCCAGCTCTGCTTCTGGACATTGAGACCTGGAACCTCCCCATGGAAACCTGGAGAAGGCAAAACACACCTTGTGTCCTCCTATAAACAGCAGCACTGGCAGGACCGTGGCTCCCAGTCCGGGAGGGGATATGGCCCATCACCTGTGCTGCCCTTTGGCAAACACATCAGCCTTTGGTGTTGGGGAAGTCACTTTTCTCCCCTTTCACACATCCCCAGTGCCAGTAGATCATTTCAGTGTGGGTCCCTCTGAATAATACATTCATCCACAGTCCTTCCCCCACCCCATCCTCAGCAAGGCCTTCATGAGTTGAATACGGTGGCTCGGCTCCAGCACACACAGCTGCCATCACTGCTGCAATTCTTTTGCCTTGAGAAAAAGCATATACAATTTAATATGCTCCTGGCACAACAGCTTTTCTGTAGCAGAGGAGGCGGGTTTGTTTATGGCTATTTTGATAGGGCAGCTTTCATCCGGACACAGGTTCTGCTGCATCTCCCCGCCCGGACAAGGATGACTTTGTTGGGCTGGTTCTTATGTTCCTCTGCCTGTTTTGGTATCTTCTCCTGCTCCCTGAAAACTCAAGGTTTAGAAAGTCCTCCTTGCTATCCATGGTATTCTTTAAAAACTAGATCCTGGGCTAAGAGCCAGACATGCAAGGCAATGGGAGAGGGTGTGATGGTGTACTGGATATGTGTCAAGGATATGAACCATCCTGCCATCTCATGGGAATCTGGCCCATGGAGCAGAGCTCATGGTGCTTGTGGTGGCCGTTAGCAGTGACTTACAGGCTTTCCAGGCTGGGGAGCAGCTCTGTTGCTTTCTCAGACACCTCCAGCCTCGCCAAGAGCCATATGAACCATGCACAGGGGCACAACTCCTTCCTCCAGGCAGGGCCAAGACAGGGCTTTTCCATCCCTGCAGGAGCTGGTGCTGAGAGATGCAGATTCCCTTCCGGCAGCAATTTCCAGAGTCACCCTTACGCAAGTTAAACTGTGAACAGTGACACATCTCCCTGCTCCACACTCCCACGGCACCTCGGCTTCCCGGGCAGGGTGGGGTTTGGAGGAGATGCACCTCGAGGCTGGGGAGTCTCAATCAAACAACCCAGAGTCTGCAAGCACAGCCAACTCCTTCTATCTGGCAAGCAGCTTGAGCTGCCCCTGGTTGATGAGGAGAAACAATCTCTTGTGTTTTTCAGCTGCTGAGTCTGTTCCCTCTCGCTGCCGCAGTGGAAATAAATGGTGGGAGGGTTTAGCCAGCACTAATTCATTGCCACGTTCAATCTGAAGCCGCTGCGACTTTGTGCTTGGCCCACAAACACAACGGAGAAAATGAAACCGGATAGAAAATACAAGGGATCATCCGATCATCGTAAGCACATGGGAACAAAACAGAGTCACTCTGTAGTGTACATGAATTCCACACATGTGGAGGAATGCAAAGCAGCTATTGTACCCCCACTTTGCAGATCCATTTCACTGTTTTCCCAGTTTATCTGGAAAATACATCCTGCATGGTACTGTACGTCGTATTTCACTGCTATGCACCATGATGTCTTCTAATGGAACAATCACCATGCTTGTAGTCTAAGGGCAATACAAAAGTGCTTTCAAATAATAACAATACATTTTCTGTATAAAGAGGATAGGGAGTAGCCACTTCCCAGAAAGGCTTGATTTCCCTGGAGCCAGCAGTATGAACATCCAGAGCGCCAGTAGCAGCAGGCAGTGGTGAGAAATTCCCTACCTCATCATCAGTCTATACATCCTGTTTCCAACTGCCAGCTCTGGGAAGAGTGGAGGCTGTCAGCACCCACCCAGGGTAAGGTGAATGCACCCAGTGAGTCTTGGCAGCACAAGGCTCCATTTATCCCACTGGGGCTTGGGCTGGGGGCACTTCTTTGGCAAAACAACTCTCTCAGCTTTGAACCAAAGCTGTGAGCAGAGGAATAGGGTTCTCACAGCCCAGCTCCCAGAGATCACACAGCAGCACAGCATCTGCCAATTCACTCAGCACTGCTGGCCCATGCAGCAACATGGCACGCCACTGTTCCATGTTTGGAGGCAGTTTATACTGGAATAGGAGCAGTCTTCTTGGGTAAAATGATTATTTTTTTCCTCCATAAGATCTCACTGCTTTTTAAAGGGAACCCTGCACACTTCAAATTGCTGAAGCACAAGAGCATGGGAAGTGTGCTGCAACTGGTCTGGCCTGTGGAGGTTCTCTGTGATACTTTTGCAGAGAGTGACTTGAATACAAGGATTAAAGCACAGCTGGGGAGGGGCTGACACACTCAGAAGGGGAAAGTTACCCTTGTACGTCTGAGATAGGAGTCAGAGCAGCCCAAGGAGACGCTCATGCTTTGCTTTCCTTGCCCAGGCAAAGTGCAGCCTTTTTTCTAAAACTCAATCCAGATTTTTAGACATCAGAAGAATCACTCTGGTATTGGAACCTGATCAAGCACAAAAAACATCCTCAGCCTTCAGAAAAATACCAGATGTCTGCAGATGCCAGCTCCTTCGGCCAGGCAGTGTTTTGAGAGAAAAGGCCAGCTTGTTGTGAGAGTGCTGCATCCCAGATACAACTCTGCAGAGCAGCAAAGAGCCACAGAGAAATCCCTAGAGGAGGAGGAGTATCCAAGCCAACGTATTCCCGTAACATCAGATTTTCAAGGCTGCACATATGCTCATCTCCAAATATGCTCTCTTTTTCCAGAGGGAAGAGAGACCTACAGAAGTGACTCTGGCTGGAAATGCTCTTACGAGTTTCTGAACAGTCGTGTGCACTTGAAGCTCGTCAGACTTGCCAAATCATTGGAAACAAGTTAAAAAAACATGCCTGGCTATGTAAGAGGGGATAATTTGGTCTCTACATAGTAAACTGGTCTTTGGAATATCAACTGTGAGACTTTAAGCTGGTTGGTTCTCAATCACCTACTCTTTGAGGAGGTCATCATGGTGTTGCTGCTGCACAAGATAGTATTTTCTCTGCTCTACAGAAATGGGCACAAAGAACAAACACTTGTCCCATAAATAGGTCAGTGAAAGGATTTAATGCACCATTTAAGACTGAATGGGATGCACACACCTTGTGCAACTTTCACAACAGGAGGAATGTCACCCTTTGTGTGGTGACTCCACTTCCAAAGACTACTGACTGCCAGAAAAACAGCCCAGCAGCCAAAACCCAGTTGGGGCTACTCGGCTCTCCAATAGCTCTTGCTTCCCACCAATACCTGAACAGGTAACATAGTGTCAGGCTGTGCTTGCTTGATGATCAAGGAAGGATTCACAGTGTTCATGTGACTCAATGAATTTAGCATCACTTTAATGCCACGAAGCAATGAGAATGCTTGAGCCAGCCAGGGAAATGTGATACACACACCAAAGCCTGGTCAGCCACATGGCCTTGTAAAAACCTGAGGTGCAATTAGTTTCTATTAAAAAAAAAAAAGTCTTTTCTTTTGTCTCAGGAGTCCTGAAATGGCTGTGCCACAATTAAAACCAACCAAAAAAGGAATGACAATGAGGAGTGGTGAGGAGCTCTTTTCTGGAGAGTGTGGGCTGGTAATGTCCTTCTGGAAGGACCTCAGAGAGACTGGTCACTTTTGATTACTGCATAATGTGAGTAATTCTCTGGAAAGACCAGTCCTTCCCTCCTGAATCATAGCAAAGGGGGGAAAAATAACACGCTCCAAAAACAGAAAGCTGGACAGCCCTTGGATGTCGGGAGCCGCCCAAGATTTCTGTGTGGGGGCCACCACAGAGAAGCTGCAAGGAGTGAGGCACTGGCCTTGCCCTCTGCACTGGGGTGACAGCTCCAGCTCTGGAGCCAAGCTGGGACCATAACACACCTACTGAGCTCTGGTAGGAAGGGTGGCACTACCAGCACATGGAACACGTCCTCACCCAGAGGCCACGCTCTCCAATTCTTCAACCCATGCCTGCACCTTGATGCATGAGGTACAGGTGGTTCCTTTGGAGTTGCTGCCTTCTCTCAGAAGTTTGTCCTCAGTGTAGCTCCTGGCCAGCCCATGCAGGAACACAAGCCATGACAGCAGCACAGCACATCCCTAGTGCCAAAAATGGGGCTGTGCTTCAGTCTCAGGGCAGTCGCGCTTCTAAAAATCCATGTGTGGCCAAAAGTCGAGAGAACGACTGGGACAGATCCCTGGTGTGGTCAGGACCATGGGCTTTGCCTGTGATACTGGGGGAAAAGGAGCAGCACTGGTATTTGAGAAGGAAAAAGCCTGTTTTTCCCCAGGTGTACCCCCTGGACATACAACAGGCTCAGCATCAGTCCTGATGGTTTCACAGCTGGCACCTGGACAATGACAGCAAGGTCCCAGAGACACCTTGGACCCCTATTTTCTTTATATAGACATATATGGTTACATTTAAACACATGAATTTTTTTCCTCCATGCTAATCCTCCACAAAACCAGTTTGGTTTCCATTACTATATATAGCACTGGGAATCTTGGTCTATTCTTTGTCCCTTTGCATCTGATTATTTTCAGTAGAGCTCAAAGTTTTGATGATATGCAGATTTTAACTGGAACATGACATCTACTCACACAGACTTCCATTAGCAATAAACCCACAATGGCCACTTATAACGTAGAAGAATTTTATTCATACCATAATCCTGTCCCATCATCCACTGCAAATATTACAATTATCTTCAAAATGTCACTGAATATCATTTTGTTCCACTTAAAGCACAGGAATCCTGGTGTTAGACAGTTACATTTCTCTTGAGATTGCTTATAACAGAACTATAATTCAAACGTATTTTCCATGAGCTGTAAAGGTTTAAAGCAAAGAATCTGCAGTGTGTCTGTGTGCTTGAGTAACTTCTAAACAGTGAGGCTAATACTTGGTGTTTGACAAGAGATGTGTCCTGCATATTATGCAAATCGCTCACAATTTTTTTACCAACACAACAGAGATGCAACAGGTAAAAGAACATACTTGAGTGACTGGTAACGTTTAAAAAATATTTCTTTTAAAAATTGCACAAGAGAATACAAAAACAGTGCAGCAAATAACCAAATGTGTATACATCAACCTATCTATATAGAATGGGGGGGTCTGCCTATATAAATGTACGTGATAAAAATGGCAAGGTTGGAAACTGTAAATGGTCATATTTAATAACACGTGCAAGAAGCATAACATAATCATAATAAATAGCAGCAACGAATATACACTAATGAGACCACTGAAATTATGCTGAAATAAATTAAGCACCTTTAAGTGATGAGGAGAGCGTGAAGCCGAGAAGCTTTTTAGCTCTGTGAGAACCACTGCTACTGGAATATTGGGCCCTTGGTGGGAGTCAACAGGAACATGTCCAATTAGTATTCGTTAATTCCAAAGAAGAAAACAATTGTGTGTCAGTAGAACTCATTTTAGACATTTAGCCAAGTTCACCTACACCTCCAGTTTCAAAAGGGAGATTGCTGCTGTATTTCACTGCATAACCTTTGGCATGTCAAAGGTACAAAACGTTTGTATTTACTCAGAAGAAAGTTATTGTAAAGAAGAAATGGAGTTTTGGCCCAACTGAAGGGCAGGCAGTGCTGTTTGGGGTGGCTGAGATGCAGAGCTTTGCTGCTGCTGGCAACAACAAGTTCACCTGCAAAGGTAAAGCTTTGCAAAGCATAACCCAAATGATCCCATCCTTGAGGGCTGTGCAGATCCCCAGCCTTGAGAGATCTGCCAAAAGCTCCATTCAGGAGGAGACCCATGTCTAGGCAGGGCAGCAGTGACTGCCAGCAAGGCTGTGAAGCCCCTGGAGGGACCTGGGCTCCAGGATCCTGGTGCTCATTGTTACACAATACCTGTCTTTTGGAGGAGAAGCTGCATTTTGAAGCACTTGTTTGGCTTTCAGAAAACTTCCAAAAATTCTAAAATTTAGTCATATATTAGAAGAAAGGCATTTGAATTTAATTAAGTAGACCTTGTTAAAAACAAGCTGCTGTATTTGTCCCAGAAGTGCACCTGGCACTATCTCTTCAGCATTTCATATAATGTTCAGAGAAGTGGCTGAGGACACTCTGCTGAGTTTTGAAGCCAACTTAATTCAGCAGAGAAGCCCCCATTTGACTTCTAAGGACTCTAATGTAAACCCTCATTTTAAAAAAGCTGAGGACAAATAACTTAGGTCCTGAAGGCTCCATTTGAATTCTTACAAAACATTGTCCCTTGACCTTTTCACCCAGAAGACTGGAGCAGGCTGTGTGCCTGAGCATACCCTACAAAGCAGACCCAGAAGGGTTTGTGACATGGAGGAATATGGCACTCTATCTAAGCCACAAACAAAATCACTCAAAAGCTTTACTTTTCCTTGGCTTGCTGGAATGATCAAAACCTTCCTCCAACCTTCCCCCTTAAACTGCATCTCATCAAAGAGGCTACCACTTATCCCATGGGATTTCGGAACCCCCCAGTCCATAACCAGTGAAAAGAAGAGAAGTGACAGGCAGAGAGAAATCACAGAATCACAAACTGGTTTGGACTGGAAGGGACCTGAAAGGCCATCGAGTTCCAACCCCTGCCATGGGCAGGGACACCTTTCACATCATTTGATCAAAGAACCTTAACTAAAGGTGAATAAGACCAGCTTTAAAGATAATAAAGAAAACAGAAATTCATATGTATTTTAAATAGTTAAACCTACAGTTTTAAGCTATATGAACCAACAATTGGTAAAAATCTTGTCTGCAAGCCAAGAGCCCATAAGAGCCCCAATCTTCCCCAAAGCTAGTCTTATCCAAACACTTACCCTCCCACTTCCATGATACACGAGCTTTGAGCTGACATCCACTAGGTGACATAAACAGAAAAAAACTCACATAAAATGCACACTTCTTTTTTTTTTCTTCATAAAGCTATGGAGCTGCACAGAGCAAACTTTAAGTGCACAAGGTCACATGAAGGCAGCTTTCCAGAGGAATCATTTAGACAGTGAGCGAAATGAAGCTGTTGTATCTCTGAATGTTTCTCTTGAGGATCTCGGAGCAGGGGCCGAGCACTCGCTCGAAGCGGGGCCGGTCCAGCTTCACACACTTGAGGGGTCCACGTGCCACCACGGTGGCTGCTCTGGGCCGGTTGAGCAGCAAGGCTATCTCACCTGGAAACAGGGACAACACGCTGTCACACGCCCTCCTCTCTTTCAGAGGGTGCATATTCCACCATCCCGTCGCTCTGCTTGTAGAACATCTCCCTTTATATATCTCTTGATAGACACTTTACATAATTCTGTTGACAGTACAAATGCATTACACATGCATAATGCATGCGTGTAAAATGCCTTTGAAAACAAATGCTTTCAGACTGTTTTGCTGATTCTGGATCTGTCTCCTGTCAGCTACACTGGTGTAAACCAAGGAGTGGATTCAGCTCCCCTGAAACCTCTGAGCATCGCTGAGAGCAGCAGCTGACCTGCGCATAACCCCTCGCATGTAAGAGTGGAACACTAATTAAGACAATAAGTACTTGACCCAGACATGCTTTCTTTCTGAACCATGCTTAGCTGAATTTTCTTACCAAAATAATCTGATGGACCAAGTCTTCCAACTTCAACGTACTCCTCATTGTCAGACCTGCGCTGCAGGACGGAGGCTGTGCCCTGGGAAGAGAAGGGCAGGGAGTCAGCTGGCTTTGCTCAAACCTGTTCTGACTAAAAAAGTACCCAGCCCTGAGTATTTCCTTTTGTATATCACACTCCTTTCTGATATATGAATGAAAGGAATTAAAGGATTAAAAACAAAAAAAAATCCATCGGACAATTTCTCTGTTCATAATTGTCCGGATGCAGACATATTCAGTTCATAAAGAGGAGAGGAACAGCACAGAACTCAGGAACTCCTATTTAACAAATGCACATCATTCTTTAACATAAATGTATGCTTTAATATAATTTTAAAATATGTTCTGTGTGAACGCAGAACCTTAGAAGAGACAGAGAAAAGATTTACATTAAAAGAAATAATAACGCAATTTTCCCAAAAAATCCCAAAAATCCTGGGACACGATTTTGTAAGAGCAACTAGAGCTTGTTCCTCACCTGACCTATTGCTGAAATGGGTGGTAGAAGGAGTTTTTAATGCTTGTTGTAACAAAGGGTGATTTTTTTTAGTGGCTTTGCCCGCTCGTGGCCTGTAGTGATTTGGACACCTGCGAGTCAGTCTCTGGAGAGATGGAATGTGCCTTGTCTCCACTACCCTTAATAACTGCTGTACCTAACACGTGCTAATACATGTCAAAACTCAGTTACAATCTATTTAAACCTTCAAAGAGGTTTTACATGCAGAAATATTCTGACCTGGAGGAAATCTTAAATTATTGTGGCATAAAGCTTTTGTCGAGGAACAGAGAAGGTATCTGCTTTCCTGGAAAAAAAATTACAGTAACATATGAGAATATATTCTGAGTCCAAACCAAAAGCATAGGGAAAGGCCAAATGTTAAGATATTTTGATTTTAACTGGAAAAAATAAACCTCCCTCCAGTGCAGCGTATTCACTGAACATTCACTGGCTGCAAATATCCTGCAGCCTCCTTCTACCAAAAGAAACTTGTGTACCTCCAGGAAGTAAATCTAATGTCTTCTGTCAAGTTTCCAGAAAAAAATCCTTATCCTTGATATAACTAATTGTTCCACCAACACTGCAGTTTTCCAAGATCTTCCAGAAAATCTGCAAGGGCATGAAAATGCAGAGATAGTGTGATGAGCGTTGTCATTCACACTTGCAGCTTTCAGAACAGACCCACATTCACAAGCAGCATTCTCAGAAATACCCCACACAGGGAATACTGCCTGCATTGATCTCTCTCTTGCCAAGCTTTGGATCAGGTGCAGCTCAGTAAATCGATGCTGTTCTCATTGCCTGTGCAGTGTGGACGGATTCAGCTTCAGAGGCACTTCCAGCCCCTGTCCTCCTCTCCATGTCCATCTGGAGCCTGGCAAAAACCGAACCCCTTGACCCAAACAGCTGCCTGCAATCCATGTCTCTCCAGTTCCTTTCCCAAAACTAATTTAAAAAAAAAATCTTTTATCACAGATGTTTTATTACATAAAACAAAAAAAAGTCCCTAAAGTAATCACAGTGACCACCCAGGTCAAATGAAGAAAGGACTCAATTCCCCACTGCCCACCTTCAGCACATTGCTACAAAGGTAATCACAATATCAAGCAATATTGCTTTCATCTCCCCGAGTGTCAGCTTTTATTGTGGCTAATATTTTTCTGACAGGGTCCATGTGATATAGGACTCCAATAAGTCAGCCTTCTGAAGCAATTTCTTCCACTGTTCCACTACAGTCAGCCTTTTTAATCCAAGAAACACCATATCTGCTGGAGAAGGACAGATGTGTCTGGCCTCCACAATAAACACTTGGCTTGGCAGGATAAAGCAATGCATATTCCAGATCCATATTTTTTCCACTCTTGTTTTAACAGTCACAGAGGCTTTTCCCGTTGTCCAGTGAGAGCAGGTCTATCTCAGAGCAAAACAAGTTTCCTGAAGCCCTGACAGCGAGCACTCAGATGTCAGCTCTGATTACACTGCTTGCACCAGCCACCAGCTCCACAGTACATCCTGGAACATTGTCAGAGTGACCTTCAGGGGAAGGTCCACCCCGGGAAACAAAGATGTTTTTATAATTGCCTGTCTGTATCACCTTCACTTTGTGTGTCTTATCTCTGCAATCAGCACTATTCTGACTGTAGTAGAGGAGGAGTCCAGTTGTAGGCAAACAGTGCAAATGGGGCAAAAATAACATAGAAATAAAATAATAAAGAACAAAATAAAATGTTACAGAGTAAAATAAAGCAGAATGCAATACTACAGAAGCAGTCCTTCATTATCCATCTATCTAACAAGGTTTTCATACCAAATTAATTCAGTGTCAACCCCTACCCTTGCCCTCATCCCAAGTTTTGGGGCTGGTTTTCATTTTATTTTACTTGTCACATCCTTCTTATGGGGTTTTTGAGTTTTCTGTGCTTCTTGTGCTTTAGGATCCCGTCACCTCCCATAAATGATAGGACTGAATAAATCTGGGCCCTGTCCTAGGAGCTAAAGGGCATTCTCTAACAAGGATTCTGAGGCTCATCACTCACACTCCCAAATGCATTTTGTCTCTATGAGAAAGACTTCTCCTTAAATGACACACAAAACTTGGCAAGATGAATCTCTGAAACAAGCTGCATGATCCTAGATTTGCAGGATCAGGCTGCTTACTGCTGCTCAACTTAAAATACTGCCTTGTACACTGATACCCATTTCAGCCTCCTACACCACCAAGCAAACCCTACAGAGCACGAGCTCGAAGGCTGTCGAGAAGGTTGACACCATTCAATAAATCAGCCCTTTGTGATGATATTAAGCTGAAGGCAGACAGGCATGTCTTTCTGCTAGCAGACGCTTGGGAGTGAAATTATGGTCTTTGGGGGATCCAGGAATATTCTCTTTCAGTCACTGGGGAGTGCCTGTATTCCCAGAAACTGATAGCATTAACCTTCTCTCCTCTCCTCCAAGTAAATACGAGCATCCTATTGCAAAAACAACAGGAGTAGGAGTTCCCAAAGCACTGTGCCATCAGCACCTCTGCCATCCTCACCCCACGCACCTGCCTGCTCCCTCTGGCACAGCCCCAGAGCAGTGCTGGGAGTGTTTATTCAACTCCTTCCAAATGCTTCAGCAGTTTGCTTTGCAAAAATTTATGCCTTAGATATGGCACCGTGATTTAAGATATAAAAAAATAATTTGAGGTTTACAATCCATGAGCTCCCATCCTCTGCAAAGTAATGAGATTTTGATAGATGTTTCGCTTTTAAACTCTCAGACCCTACAGATAGATGAGGGAGACATTCTAGAATGTGAAGACAATGTCCCATCTGAATCAACACTGGGATTCCCAGGCCTTATCCTGAAGCTACTTACTAATTGCTTCACAAGCCCTGCTATTATATTTAAGCATTAATCCTACAGCCAGCAGTTGGCCTAAGGACCCTGGCTACAAAAGGCAAGAGTGATTCATGGTGCTAAAAGCTGAATTCCTGTATTTTTTTCCTCTATTCCAGATCAGTAGATCAGATGGGATCACTCTCAGCAGCACAAGGCAAAATGTGGTAGCCTGTGTTACCCCTGGGTGGGACAGGCAGTGCAGGATGGGCTTCACCAGGGGGTGGGGGTGGGATGGGAAACCCTGCACTATTTTAGAAACTTTTTGGTCTAAAAGTCAGTCATGCTGATTGGTCTTGCTGGTCTAACCACACATTTTAAAGATATAGCCATCAATAAAAAATATAGTAAGGCTCCATCTGGGATAAAGGATAATTATTAAAAAGAATAAGTTTTTAAATTATAAGAAAATAATTTCAATTTTCATAATCAGGAAGTTACTACTTTATATTTCCAGTTTTATTTCATACTTTTCTTACTTACTGCTTTTCCTAAAAAAGCACAGGTGACTTTTTTTCCCCATGGCCTCGATATGTGACATTTTTATCCTAGTTTTGAGCTTAGAAAGTTTTTCTAGACTATTTTATTTTGCTCTCCACCACCCAGCACAAAGGGCAGTGCAGTGTATGGAACCAGAGATGGAAAGGTCAGGCTGATCCATCTGTGATTGCCATTAACTCCATCAATGGCAGCTCTGAACATACCTTTGCTCTCTCTCACTTTGTTAATCCGCACACTCCATAATTCACACGTTCAAAAGATAAGTTTCCCCTCACTCCACAGCCACACAAACCCTCATTAATGTGTTGCTATCAAATCTTTGCACAGTTACTACAAAAGGCAAAGGAAGGGGCTGTGCAATGGCACAAAACACTGCTGCTCCCACGGCGAGGCAGAGGGACTGGATGGAGCTGCAGCAGGTCTGAAATGAATTAAAAGATCTGTCACACAGTATGATTCTGAGAGGATTTCATTTAATTGCAGGCAAGGCGAGGTTTGTGGAAGTAATATATTTTATTAGATCAACAAGCAGAGCTAGAAAAAGGGAGGAGAGCTCTCAGGCACATGTCTGTCTTCAAGTTGCCTATTTCCCCAGGTAGATCTAATAAAATCCACCATTCCCTGTCTACAAACACTGTCTGGGCCATGTTCTTACACTAGAACAGCTACAATCATATTGAGTTGCATCTTACTTAATCATAACTGCTTCCTACAGCATCTACAAATCGTTAAATTGAGCCAAAAGCTCCAAATGCTACAAAATTCCTGGAAATTCCTGGGAGCTGGAAGTAGTTGATATTTAAGGTCCCTTCCAAGACAAACCATTGTATGATTCTATGAAACAGTGATTGCCTGGTGAATCTGGGAGACCTGTCAGCCAATGCTTTACCCCTCCACTTCAAAACAGAGTCATAAAGATCAGTTCAGTTGTCTGATGTGAAACCTCAAGCAACTTTGGTCCAGTTTGGAAAACTCTCCCTTCATGACTGTCCCTCCTGATGAGCCAGTTGTGATGGTGGGAACAGGCTGCAGGAACAGCCCCCAGGTTTGCACTGCCTGGAAAAGTGGTGGCTGTTTGCTTTGCTTATCTCCAGCAAGTCAGATCTTTTCTGCATCCATTAGGATACAAGGCAATGCCCAAGGTAATGAGCTGCTGAGAGCTTTTGAGAACAAATATGCAACATTTTACACATCCAGCTTTTTAAATTTCGTTGTGACTCAGTACATTTGGAGCTGCATTGATTTCAGGGGATTTTCAGGAAGCCAGCACCTTGGGAATGGTGTTAGGATTAATAATGCAAGGTCAGAGGAGCTCTAAAGGCAATGTTAGAGTAGCGAGCTGTGCACCCTCATACCCACCCAGTCTCCTTAAGAGAGCTGTGCTGCCAAAAGCACCTTCACAGGGTCAGTGATCATCACTACACTGTCAATATAACATTAATTTTATTGGCCATCATTCTCAACAGCACATCAAATTTCAGCAGAGATGGAAAGCACCTGTCACTGCCCAACTGGCAGAGGTCCTGGACATCATCTCTACAGCCACGACTGATATCAACCAACCTGCATTTTGCTGTGTGTTTTATATCACACCTGCATCAGACTGCCCCACATATGCCTGAACTCCCAGCTCTTTGCTACTCAGACATGTTTATATTAGTTTAGCACTATTAGTTTAGGAATAACACCCAGACCCGGCAGAGAGGAACAAAGCTGTCTAGAGCAGTCACCAAAATAGCCACAAACATTGAGGTACTTTTAAAAACGACAATCAATCATAAGCCAAGTGTAGCTTAAAACAGCAGAAAGAACTAAGCCACAGGGCATTTCCTAGGGATATACAGGAGGCCAGGGTTAAGGCCCAGACATGACTACACCCAGCCCATCATTAATCACCAGGAAATGCCTTTGTCTTGATCGTTCAGTATTTAAAATCATAGATGTCTGACATGGGAAGACCTTTTCAGTCATTTTGTTCATCCTCCTGTTGCAGTTCCTCAGACAATCTTTCCCTTCAGTGATTCTTTGATACAGCCTGCATTAAACCCATGCTGTACCTATGTATTCCTCTTTGTTATTAAATGGAAGAAGTCAAGATCCAGATGGAGAGAGACCAGTAAACACAGTGAAAAGCCAAGAGAAATTGCACCAACTGCAGTTTGCTTTGTGCATGGAGACCCCTGCAATACTCAGGTGAAACAAGCTGGGTTTTGCACAAAGAAGAAAAAATTAAGATTTCTTGTTTTGTCAAGCCTTTCCTGTTGAAAGACTTTACAGGAGCAAATCTTTAAGTTTTATAATATATTGACTTCAAATTGTTGCCCTTGAGCCACAGCAGCAGAGCTACCATCAGGCTGGACCACACAGGTGTCCAGTAGAGGCACATCCACATGTTGGGGGGACTCATGACTTCATCATCATCACCATCATCACCATCACCATCATCAGCCAGAGGGACAACCCAGCGCCAGTGCCACAGCAGTCCCACACTTCTTCAAACCACGAGTTACCAATTGGGACTGGGAAGCCTGGGAGTGAGGGGATGGTGGCAGAGGAATAAGGATACCAACTCTGAGCCATGGGAGGAACCCCGTGCCTGGGGTGTGATCCTCCTTGGCTGGTTGTCCTGGCTCCATGCCCAGAAAGCTGGGAAGCAGTTGCACCACAGCCTTTGGGGTTCCTCTGCATTTTTATCTTTACTCCATTCTGGGATTTTGGTCGCCCCTGCCATTCCACATTCAGTCACCTGTTGCAAGGGTGACAAGAAGCAGAGCTCCTCAGTAAAGGTGGGCTCAGATGTTGGTTTTAATGAATCATCTCAGGGATACTTGGCCTTGACTAATCAGTAGCTTCTGTGGGAAAACAACTGAATTAATATTCATCCCGGTGCCAGATTTTAAAGACCTTCTGTGCCAAGCGCTGTGGATTATTGGCAACAAGGCCCTGTTTTCCTCCCTCAGACATGTCAGTGTACAAAGCAATAAAAGTCACAAAGGAAAAAAAATGTTGCATTTTAGAGATTCTTTCTTTCTACAAAGCTAGCCATTATCTTGACTCTCTCTGAAGCCAGGAAACATCCACTGAGTCAACATAAAAGTGACTTTATAATGGGTTATTCATCAACTGTTCATATTTGTGACTGACCTGACAGGGCTCATCCCCTGGAAGCAGAGAGCTACCACCTACAGCCAGGGCAGGGGTGAATGTATGGGAGAGAAAACACGAAAACACTGCTGAACCTCCCTCACCCTGCCCGCAAAATCCTTTCTGGTGAAAATAGTTTTTAGCTGTTAATGCTGTTTTACGGCCCAATTACTCCTACCACCATCTGCTTCTTTGTGAAAACATTCTGTAGATGCTGAAGTAACCAGACCAAGCAAAAGGCTGAGGCAGACATTGTCATTAAAGTCTCATAACTAATGCTGTGACCAGGGCTGGGAGAGCAGCAGTGGCCAGCGAGGGCAGCAGCTTCTGAGCAAGAAATAAAACTTGGAGTAAACCAGAGGAAGGAGAGAAGAGAGTTTATCACAGAGATCAGGAAAATCCCCTACAGAAGGCTCTCTTTAAATGCTTTCAGTTGGTCAATCTTGTGTGTTCAAAGGACCAAATTCTTAAATTCAGAAGAAAAAAAACCTCACAAACTTGAAGTTGCCCCATTTTGGAGTACACTGAGAAGGGTCTTGCGTGCTCCAGAAAATCCACACTGCACAGCTAATGAAGGAGCCCTAAGGGATAGATTCTTGCAGCAAATCTGCAGTGGATTCAATGATATCTTTGCAGAGGAGGGACAAAAGCTATTCCACTAAGAGACACTTTAACATGATCCAGAGAAAGGGATGAACTCCAGCAGAGATTGGGAAATTCTCCATTTCTCTTCCTCTAGGTTGAGCACCACCATATTTCAGGTCTTGTTTACACTGCAGTGTTTGTGCTTGAAGACAGAGAAGCTCTCCTCAAGACAGAGCTCCCAGCTCCCAACACACCAGATGCCTCTAATTTCAGTTCAGATTTAACGTGCCTGGGGCCATAAAGTTCTTGTTCACCTTGACTAAGTGCTTTGAATCAGGGCTTGTGAGCTCAGGCTCCAGTGCCAAAGGAGCTTATGGGGATCCTGAAAACCTTGAGGGGTAAACAGCCTGTGCTGCTCTCCTCACTCCTATGGAGAGGCTTTTCACTACCTGTGAACCTCCAATGCTTTTGCAGACTGCCCTGGTAGGAAGACACTGCTGGACAGGACTAAAGAGCACCAACCATACCCTAAAGCTGGTATTAGCTCAGCAAAAAGTCACAGGCTGCTTTGAACACAGAGAAAATCTTGCACTCTGATTTTTATGCAAATTCAAATGGAGCATGCATATATTAAGAATGAAAGTGCCAATTACCGACTTTGGGGTTTACTTCTCTGCTCACCAAATGATTTCCCTGATTTCCACATATCCCATAGCGGTACAGGGCCAGGGTGTGTCTGTCATTTCATAAAACTTCAGTTTTATGGGTTTACAAATCAGATGTTTTAAATTACAGCTGAATGAGACTGGAGACTCCTACACAAGTTGTCATGTCAAAAGTGAACCGGGTAAATGTTCATACATTTATTTTTTTTTATGCTGGGTATAGCATGTGTGAAAAGAGGCTGGGAAAACTACTTTCAAGCCTTTGGGAACAGTGTGGCTGCACTGCATCCTCCTGGGAACTGTACTTCAAGACCTGAGTTTATCAATATCCCAAAGACACAGAGTAACACAGCAGGTCCTGTGTGTACCTCATGGTGCTGACATAAGCAATGTCCTCACTCCCAGTGTCCTGGAAGACCACCAGCACATCACTCCTCAGCTGCCATTTCAGCCCTCAGGGACTGCTGATAGCATCATTCCTGGGACAGCTTTTATGTTACAGCTAAGGATCAGCAGTTCTAGGGCTACTTTCCAAAAGAAGACAAATCCTTTGAACTGTGTAGCCAAAGACACTGCAAATATTTCTTTAGCCAGTAAATAATCTTGGATTTTTTATTATTTGCCAGCCTTTGATTTATGAAAGAGACCTTTCTACAAAAACAAGGGAAGAAATCAACACATTTCTGCCTGCAGTACAAAGTGCAAGTGACTTCCACATAACCTGCAGTAGAAAATAATAATTTTTGGGTGGTAACATTTAACCTAAAGGAATAAGGATGCTCCATTAACGATGGGATGCTGCCCATAGGCTCCCACTGTTTCTCTGCCTTAAACATTCCATAATAAAAATCATGAAAGTCCAGACTTTCAAGGTGTCTAAATCCCATTGATTGTTTTCAGCAGGAATGAAGAACTATCCCAATTCTTGTGCCCTGTGCTTCAGATCACACCATGCAACACAGAGGTTGCTTCACACACCTCATCACAAGGTGTGGTGAGGATAAAAACCCTGTGACCTTCATGAGATGTTCATGCAGGTAAGAAGGAATGAGCTGGTTAAAAGGTTACATGTATTGTAGACCACAGCTATTACAACTCTTAAAAATATTTATTTATAAAATTATTTATCTTACACAATTTGGAGGGGACAATCCAGGTGAAAATTCTTTTCCCTCAGAAACTATTGGCTGTGTACATTGCTTTTACACTGTCTTCCTTTCCATCAGACCTTTTTTCCAAAAAGATTTCTTTTCCTAATATAAAAGCTATCTGACATTAATGGTCTTGCAGAAGGATGAAGCAAGAGGACTTAATTCTGGTTGTGGACTCAAGATTGAGTCATGACTGGGTTTGACAGTATTTTTTTAACTGTACATTTTCAAACTATTATATCTTATTCTCCCCTCTCTGGGTTCATAGCAACTCACAGAATTTACATACAGTTGTCCTGGTTTCTGCCACAAATGAGGAACGAAATCTGCAAAGCTCTAAAATAGACTAGAAATAGTGGCTAATCTGAAGTTCACAAAATTGTTAGGAAAATGCTCCATCGTCCATCACTTCTGAGGTTTCAGGTTTTGCAGGATTCACCAGAGGTGACTGCACTGCAGTGGTTATTAGTGGGGCTGGAGAAAGAGTTGGAAGGAAAGGCCAAAAGCTGCAGTCAGTGACAGATCCTCCACGGCTGCTGGGAAGACGAAAGGGAGCAGCCATTTGCTTCCTATGAGACATTCTCCCATGGATATGCAGCCTGACCCTCTGCCCATGGAAGTCTAAGTTAAACTGAGCTTAACAAGAGCTGGACTTAGCTGACATTTTAGTCCCTTTGACTCAGCAAAAGACTTCACCTCCATCCCTGGTCAGGATGGGACCCAATCACACACCCAACTTTCCATCTTTGACGTCAGCTGGCCATTAAAAATGGATCCTGGACGCAGAGGAACTCTGTAGCAGGGCCAATGGAAATGCTGCTGCTCCAGCACCACTGGGTGATATCAAGAAAATCGAACGTCCCCTTCCTGTAAGAGCTCTGTGGGAAACAATGTCTGTGCAGTTAAAAATAAGCAGAGTACAGAGCCCTGGTGCCTGCTGGCTCTGTTTATTCAGGATATTTTGTTTATTGGGTACATTAGGAGTCGCTGCAGACTGCCTTTGACAAACATTTTCGGTATCAACAAAATCCTGGTAACACTGAGCAGTTCAGATTTGTAGCCTTTGAAACTCCTTTTCTAGACAACATTCATCTTCCTAATTAATAATTAATCGCACAGTGTTTTAAAGAGATTATCAGGTGTGATAGCAGAGTGTGCCTAAGGCAGTGACTTCATTATCCCTACGGAAGGAGTTTACTTTGTAGTTCTCCTGCCTGTCGCAGGGGTAGGTGCCAAAGGGGTCTCTCTTAGGTTAGAATGTCAAAGAGCAACGATTTAGGGCAGGAAACAATTGGGCTATTATTTTTCTTTTTTCTTTTTTTTTTTCTTTTCCTTCTTAAGGAGCTTTTAAATCATAAATCTTCAGATGCTTGTTGTGTAATTTAAGACTCAAGTCGAGTTTTCCTACAGAAAGGCCCAATTCTGAGCAGGAGTGGGTGCCCCTCCGAGGCAGGGGCAGGTTACCATGGCAGGAAGAGTTTACAAACACTGTTCCACCTACAGGCTTTGAACTGCATCTGTGCAGAGACGCTCCAGAGCGTGCCAGGAGTGTCAGCAGGGCTGGAAACACTGATTTCACCTACAGGACACTATCTCAAGTGCACTCTCGTCGAGAAATCACAGCGGATCCTGCCCAGACCGGAGCCGCTTTGTGGCCCTGGCTTGAAATGTCAACAGCAGCATGGAAGCAACAGCCTCCCCTCCCCAAGGATTACTGGGCTGTTTCCAATGTGATCAGCCAAGGACAGTGCTGGAAAAATCATCATTACCAATTAATTTGACTCATCTCTCTCAATGAGGCAGCTCTGTGCATGAATTCTGAAAGGCCTTCTGCACCATCAATGGGGTTTTTTTCTCTTATTTGCCAATTCTGCTATTCCCACTGTCTGGTTTCAGTAGTGACAGTTATTTATGCCTCTTTCCATTAAGCTTTTGCTCACCCTTAAAAAGTGTCATTAGGAAGTGTCATTGTTCCCACTGATGGGGAAATGGGGAGGGCAGTGTTCTGCCCACAGATTGGGCAGGTGAGACTTTAAATCAGATGCCCTGACCAAGCCTCCTCTCCAACCAGCAGGATAATAAGGAATAACACAAATCCCCAGACTTTTTGAAGTGCTTTTCACAAAGGAGCTGCAGAGGAGGACGCAACAACCCCCTGTAACTTACCACTAATCTGCAGTTAAATACACCAGTTTTTAAAGCTAAAAAAAAAAATCGAATGCTGAACTCCTTGACACCATGGGTCCATTTCTCCTTGAATTGTCTCCTGTGAATTATCTTCTATTTTTAGGTCTTTTATTTTTAGGCTGCTGCATGCGATTGCTGGGCAGCTCAACCAGCTACTAATTGGAAATGTTTTACCTCTCATGCAGATTTATTTCAATGCTTTCTGCACCACTTAAAACCAACCTGCTCTGGGAGCAGATGACAGGCTGCACATTCAGAGGGCAGCTACAAGCTGTGCTCTTTGGGTGCAGCGTGGCCCCGTCAGAAACCTTTTGCCATCCTCTCCTCCTCCACCTGCGCACGTTTGTGTCTGTGCACGCATTTTTCTTAAACCATGTCAAACTTTATGAGTATTGGGGCCATATGGCAGCAGCTCAGCAAGCCCTGAGTGTGCAGCTGAGACTCAAAGTCCCTGAGCACAGTGGGTGAGTCCCGTGACAGGGTCGGTGCGCAGGACACGGCGCTCACTCCTGACAAGCCATGCCAGGGATGTGACAGGGGAGGGGTGGCAGCTGGAAATCCCAGCAGGCTGCAGCTCCCTGCATTTTTGGCAGCTGCCTCACAGACTTCGAGGTACTGTGCCACCCAGCCAAGCTGGAAGCTGAACTTAAAGAGAGTGGTACATGATCATAACCGCTATTTTTAATGCTATTGTCGCTACCTTCCTCAGTAACCTAGACAACAGCAAAAACCTCTTTTCTTTCCAGTTTCAGAGCACTACTACACTGGTTTGAACTACTGTTTGAGCTGGAGTCAGTGGCAAAGCACGAGCTGGGAATAAAACCAGCCCCTGTTCAACTGGCATTTCATTTAAAGGGACTTTTAACTCCACAAAGCTCACATGCCTTTGCATCCACCACTTTAAAATGCTGGCTAAAAATATTTGCGTTATCTGAAGTCAGATGAATAAATCCTCCCCGCTGCTGGGTACACAGTGTGGCAGTGCACGACACAACTGCAAATTTATTTGTTAGAAACCGTACATCTGTTATGATTTACGCTTGCCAAAATGTAATTCTTTATGGCAACAATTGTTTCATGGTGCTTAAAGTTTTTCACCTCTGTGCCAGGAATCTCATATGGGATAATTCCATGACCTTGGAATCCAGCAGATACATTCCACATCTGTCTGGTCTGGGAAAGCCCGAGTTTGTTGTGTGAAAACCATAGTGGGAAAGTAAGACCTGGAAATATCTGAAAATACAAAAACTGCAGGGCTGCTTCTTTATTTTTTTTTTTTAATTACCAGTTTCAAGGGCAGTAAATCAATCTCACAGAAGTCATTACTTTGCTTTTGTAAGCAGACATTCACTTCTGATCCTATCTTCACATTAAGGAATATGGTATAAACATTACAATAATTCTACCTCTGGAAAAAAACCCCCACAGCCTTTAAATATTAAAGCTAAATCTTGTTTAAGGCTGCTTGATATTTAAACAGAAAAGAACCCAAACTACTGCAAGTAAACATCTTACTGGTGCCTGTGAAGATTTAGGATGGCAGAAAAGCTGTAGCTGTCCTGGGATCTCAGGGTATACACTTTTCTCATTAGACTTTTTAGCAAAAAATGAACTGTAAACAGCTTTGTGAGCAGTGAACTTAAAAAGCTCTGGTTTCCTGTGATTCTTCCCTGTGCACGTTTTCTGTTATTCTAATAATTTGGCTGAGCTCCTGCTGCAGCCTTGCTTTCCAAGGGGCACTGTAGCATTTCCATGCACACAGCCTGCACTTCAAATAACCTGCACCCCAAATAAACTGTGCTACACTGGAGGTGGGCAGGTGGGCAGAAAGCCATGACAAAAAGGTTATAGTAAGAAATACAGGGAAAAGGTGAAGGTGCTTGCTTGATAGAAGGGGGAGACTAATAGTCTTACCCATACTAACTAGGATGATATTCCTGGTTTAAAGCAGGAATTGCTGTTCTGATCATCCCTGGACTATCAGTCTCCCTTTCAAAAGGTTTCAGTGGTTTCTCTTCAGTCTGTAAATCCTGAAGGTGCCAATTCACTCACAGGCCATGTCCTTGGGCAGGTACAATGTCCTTACAATGTCCCAAAGGGATGGCACAGAGCAAGGCAGCAGGGCAGGCTGACCAGAAATGAATGACTAATTTATGAAGTTCAACAATTTTAAATCCACTTGTGAGTCCTGAGTGTCCTTAAAAGTTTTTATGCTAGGAGCCACAAGTTCCACTTGGAACCAGTACTCGGGATGCACCAAAGCTTTATAAAGTGGTAACTGATTTGTCTAAGGCATGATATGAATGGTTGTGGTTTATGATAAATCATAGAATGGTTTAGGTTGGAAGTGACCTTGAAGATCATCTTGTTCCAGCCTCTGCCATGGGCAGGGACACCTTCCACTATCCCAGGCTGCTCCAAGCCCCACCCAGCCTGGCCTTGGACACTGCCAGGAGTGGGGCAGCCTCAGCTTCTCTGGGCAACCTGTTCCAGGGCCTCCCCACCCTCACAGGGGAGAATTTCTTTCTCCTATCTAATCTAAACCTGCTCTCTCTCATTTTGAAGCCATTCCTCCTTGTCCTGTCACTCCAAGCTCTTGTAACTAGGCTCTCCATCTTTCTTGGAGGCTCCCTTCAACAGTTGGAAGGCCACAGCTGGGTTACCCTGCAGCTTTCTCTTCTCCAGGCTGAGCAATCCCAATTCTCTCTGCCTTTCCTCACAGGAGAGAGGCTCCATCCCTCTGATCAGCTCAGTGGCCTCTCCTGGGAGGGGACCCCAGAACTGGACACAGAGAGCAGAGCAGAGGAGCAGCATCACCCCACCTGACTTGCTGCCATGCTGCTTTTGAAGCAGCCCAGGACACAACTGCCTTTCTGGGCTGCACCAAATGTAAAATGAGTAAATAAAAAGGTAAATGAGTACCTTGCCCAAAAAGAATCATGTGGCCAAGTTAGCTTTGTAGTACTGGACACGCTGTGCTCCAAAGGAGGCTGCATTTTAGTGATATATGAAATGGTTTTCTGCATATGAAGCAGCCAAACAACTTGGCTGCATTTCTAGTGGCTTGGATTAGAAGACCACAAACATCAAAAAGCATATGAAAGAAGCTAATGGCTTTTCAACATATTGTGACAACAAACCAGCCAAAACCACTTTCAACCAGGTTGTAGAATAATGTGTTCCTGGTGACTTGCAGCAATTTTCCTACAGAAAAATTTAACATCAAAGATATAAACTCCTGTAAAAATCAGGTTTAAAACATGAAGCTTAAACTATGTGAGAGCAGACAGAAATACTACTGCAGCACAAGAAATAGTTGATACTGGATGTTCATTCTTTAAAGTTAAAAAATATAGGCAGTTTCCAAAGTGAGCAACTATGTCAGATTTGCAGTGGAAGGGTGAGGTGAGCAGATACTTTCTCCAGAATGCAGTGTTAATGCTTTTCTACCCATTCAAGTCTTAACAGCTGTTTCAGCAAGAGGGGGAAAATAAAGGCCCTTGGTAACTCTTAAGCAAGCTGCCAATTTTCCACATGGGATTCAATGGTTAAGAAAATTAGATTTTCCTAGTCTCCTGCTGCTGCAAGGAATAACAGCACACTCAATAACACCAGGAGCAATAAAAATTCCGTATTTCTGAAAAAACTTCTATCTGCTAAATTTTTCTCATCTACTAAATATCTTCTTAATAAAAAAGATTTCCTATGTAATATCTAGTCTCTTTTATTCTGTCACTATTGTTTTGAAGGGACACTGCTTGTCACATATTTAAAGTTCCTGAATTGTCTCCCTGTATGATAGACAGGTGCAGCTACTTGCACTGACTCACTTGTGAGCGTTGAAGAAAAAATATGTTCATAAATAAAATACATATTTCCGACACTCAAGAGGAAGGAAGGATGGAATTTTAAGTGTCAGATATTGATTATGAACCAAATCCTGGCTGCTTTGCACAGAGGCACCTGTCCAAAAATCCACAGATAAAGAGCAAGCAAAGCAAAGCTCTAATAACTCTTTATAACTTGTTATATATCACAGTGCCTTGGTACTTGTATGAGATACCAAGGATCCAAATATTTATGTCAGAGAGGGAGGGAAAAACCCCATCAGCATCTGTTTGCAGAAGTGAGACAGTGGAACTGGAGTGTCAGATAATCTCCCAAAAAGATGTCAGCATTTTCAGCTGCCTGACAGATCTGTCTGCCTGTGTCAGAGTAAACAAGATGACTCAGCCATTTGGATTGAGTTTAAGGCAAAACAAAGAACAAATTATGCGTTTTCTGATCAGGTCTCCTGCTCCAGTTTACAGATGTCCATTTGTGATGTCCCCTGTAAGTCCCTTTGGGAACAACGATCAATGCACTCCGTGGCTGACCAGCCCTGCTGAAGTATTGGAAATTTGGAACTACAAAAATCTCCTGTAGAAAACAAACCTTCAGAGAGTAAAGATACCAGACACACCTCAAAATTCCTCTGCATTTTCAATTTACTGGAAAGAAGACTGTCCAACTTAAGACAATTCCATGGAACTGGTCTCTGAATTCATTTGAATTTTGAGTAGGTCTCCTGGTTTAAGTGGAGTTAGATTTGTGCTGAAGTAAGAGATTGAACTGAACCCAAATGTCTTTAATACACAGCCTTGATCTTTACCAGGAAATGACGGAGCTTATCAGGATGCCAATCTTACCTCTGTAATAATGAAGAAGTCATCACCAGGCTCTCCCTGCACAACAATTTTTTCTCCATCTTCAAACTGGACAGGTTCCAGTGCATCAGCCACCGTCAGCCGCTCCCATTTGTCCAGGGACTCTAAAATATTAAAAATCATAAAGCTATATTATAAAAACACTCCAAATTTGGCTGAAGATTCATATCTAACCTGACAGCTCTGCCATGCCTGGTTCTGTTATAAAAGAAACATTTCTTTCATCCAGGCACTTTGCACGAATCTCCAGTTGGGAAACATGAATGTATTTATTCATTGTGTCTGAGCCTTCAGTAATCACCCAGATAGCAATCTTAAAAGTTGGACAGGAAAAGTTGGCTCGGGTTCCCTGCGCCTGCGATCTGATCCGCGCTGCCCTGGCGCTGCCACAGCCTGGAGCAGCTGAGGAGCTGCCTGGAGATGTGGCAGCACCAAGATTCCCTCACCACATCCCTCACCAGGTGCCAGGACAAGTCCTACAGGGTTTTCATCAGAGCTGCTCCCAGTTCCTGGTGGGCTGCGGGGTGGGCGGTGCAGTGCCCATCCCAAGGATGGGTGAGACCACCAGAGCCAATGGCCAGAGCCTGGTGGCATGAGCAGCAGGAGACCAGGGGCATCCAGCTTTATGAATCTTTGAAAAGCAGGATGGCTTGCAAAGTATTTTCCTTTCCAGGCCCCCACTTAAGAGAGAAAAGTCATTAAACTTCTCAAAAATCTCCGTGATTAAAATGACCGGTCGGTTTAAGGATGAACAGAGCAAATGCAGCCTGTGATGGGGGGATCCTCATCACCCACCTGCCCCTGCCCCAAACCCCCTGGAGCACAGACATGGCAAGGGACAGCCTGCACAGGGCACATCCAGGGCTGCTCAGTGTCCCAGTGCCCTCCCCTGCCTTTGCTAAGGGATGGATCCCACCTGTCCTGCCCTCAGAGAGGAGGTGCCACCTGTGTCTCTCTCCAACACCCATTTGCATGAGAATTCAAGACAATGAACTGTACTTGAACTTCTGTACTTTGATCAGATTTGACTGAAAAATTACAGGTTTGAAAGTTATTAAAAGCAACAGATAATACAATGATTTAACCTTCACTGCCTCAAAAAGCTAGGCTGAAATTCATGTCCCAGAGCTCTGCTGATTCCTACTTACTACGAATTATTGAACTAATGTAAATCAAGATGTGGTTTCTGACACCAGGATTAGATCTGTGCCATTCCATCAGACTCTGGTTTCCCCATTTTATTCAAAATGTTGCTTAGCAGTATTGTGTGAGGGTGACAGTTGTTTTTCAGAAGTTAAAATGCCTTTTGCCTGAGCTCAGAAGGACACACTGAGTCTGGTAACAAAACCAGACTGAAGTGCTCAAAGTACCAAAGGTAAGCTTTGAGATGACTGACACATCTTCATGGTTTTTATGCCACTTTCTGTTGCTGTGTAGGAAATTAATTGTAACATTTTCCCCACCTAAAGCACTTTCCTGGTGTGTTTTTGACCTTTGCTGCAGAAGAACTCACATCAAAGACCAAGCCAATATTGTCAATGCAACATTCAAAAACTGCTCTGTTTGACTAAAAATAAGCAAAAAACTCTTCCATACAGACTAGAGAAGACTTTTTTCTTTTCTTTTTTTTTTTTTTTTAAGAACTCAGTAATTAACAATGAAAAGAAAGAGTCTCTTGAAACTTCTTCTTCAGTTGGCTTTATGAAAAATTCAAAGCTAATTCTAGCTCTAGTCACGAAGTGTCTCTCTTTTGTCTAAGGGAACTGTACCACTACAAATACATTGTTTAATAATTCTTGCAAACAGAGCATTATATAGAATATTCTACAAGTTTTAGTTGCAGAGTTGAAGTATCAGATCAATTAGACCACATGCAATTTTTTTCGCAATGCCTAAATTGTACATACAAATTCACGGTTTTATATTAAATTAAACTCCAGAAGAAAAATTTAAAACAATCACTTCTTTCCTATCTTGTTTGATACACTATAAGCAACTACTGATAATCTAAAAAAAAAATCCTTAGATGTAAAAAAAATATGACTCTTGCAATTATATGGCTAATTACAGACAGTAGACAGGCCTTGGAAAAAAGAAATATAAGGAGCAGGTAGAGGTTTTTCCACCAGGAAATCACTGAGTTCTGACCACATTTAAGGGATGAAGTGAAGTTGACATTTCAGTGCCATTTTGAGAGTTCTAAAATATCTTCCTGCTTCGCAGGTGTCAGCTACTTTTTAGCCATGTCAAAGAGATCCTTACACATTTCACCTAAACTTCCATGTTCCTGCAATGATGTGTTATTTTGTTCACTGCTTTTCTGTACTTAAAAAAGGTTCAAATCTTAGAGTCCTTCCTCTTTTTTTTTCACTGAGATTCAAAAGCCACACTACAAATTAGGCTCTAATTACATTGCAAACCGCATGTTTAAGGAAGCACATCTCTGAATAACCTTTCTACTCTGAAATTGTTTTGAGATGTCTCATTGTTGTAATTGCTCCTCATTAGTGCAGGTGCACAGAGCCTTTTTTTCTTTAAATACTCATTGTAATTTGGTACAATTTGTGCTCTTAATTTAGGAAGATTTAAATTAAGCATAAAAGGAGGTTTTTAAATGATGAGAATTTCATTAATAAGTGAGCAACATACTTGGCCTTACTTTAAGCATACAAATATAATTGAAAATCTCATGGGTTGCAGCTCTCAGAAGTTCAAGTATACTCTGACTGAGACACTCTCATATTTCAGGTACCTCATCTTCAATGGTAGGTAAACATCATAAACAAAAAAAAACCCAGAAAAATTCTAAGCAGGAACATAAATACTTTAATTATATAGCAAATAAATCCTGAACTGTTTTTTTCCAAACAGTCCCAGCAGAAACATGATGTTTCTCCTACAGAATCAACAACTCATTGTCCTGTCTAACACTGTCCTCCTTATTAGAGGCTTTTGTTCTCCTAATGGTGATTGATTGGTCAGGCATTATGGGTTTGTTGTTTTTCCTACTGAAGGCCATCAAGAACATGTCCAAATTTCGTGGCTATCACATTAATCAAAGGGAAACAAAATCCAAGGACAAGAAGCTAAACAGATGTTCTAAGAATGTGAGACAGGGGCTGTAAAATGCACAGAAGAAAAAGGACCAGTGTGGTTTGATTTGTAAGGTCGGTTTGTTTGGTGCACACAAACACTGAATTCGTGCAGGAAAAAGCTTCTCACCTGCTCCCTGGGAAGATGGAATTGGACTTTATGATAAATTCATATCTCTGCACTGCTCTCTGCTCTATCCACATGATCTTTACTCAGCAACTGGAAGTACCAGTGCGTGCCTGCTCCACCTTTAATGTGCTCCAAGCACAAGGGCAGTGCACAGGGAAGAACGAGAGAAACAAAAAGGGCCCTTTACACTTCCATTCCTTCAGAAACAGCACAATGTGAGACTTTCTGTCTGAACACCACTGCTTTCATCAAAGATCAAAATCCATCCTGCCAACGTGAATAACAGAGGAACCAACAGCCAAATCCCAAAGGACAACTGACCCAAAATGGAGACCTTGCTCAGGAATTCTTCGTACATCTTCCGCTTCCTCAGAGTGCTGCCCTGTTATTACAGGAGAGAGAAAAAGGAGGCAGAACGTTACACAAAGTATTTTTGTGATTTCTTCCTACAGCTGCTCTTTTTTTTTTTTTTTTCCCTCCCCTTCCAAATCTTAAGCATAGCCAGTGTAAACAGCCTCAGGCAAACATTTCCCCATAAAATGTCTGGGCAAGTTGTATTGCTGATAAGCAAAGACAGAAGGACTCAAATTCAATCCTGCTGTAATTTCACTGACTTCACTGGTGTTACTGGACACTGCAGATGAATTGTATCCATTTACAGGCATTCATTTTAAAGCCTAAACTTCATCAATTAACTGTTTAGCTAATTCAATATGTCCCATTGCCAATGAGGTTCTTTGCAATTACAAAGTAGGATAAAACTTAAAATGTCCCACTCACGGTTCCCATCCTTTTAGGTTAAAAACTTTTTAATGCCAAATGTGTTTATTTGTAAATCTGGTTAATATTCTGTACATGTTGTATCTATTGTTATGCTGACCAATTCATTCATATTATTATTTTAAGCAGACAATCCATCAATGTAAGTGCAGCCACCAGCACAGTCATTACCACTCTACCAAGATTTTGTTGTGTGATAAATTTCCAAGACACCTTCTCCTTACAAAGTGTTTGATCAGCAAGACAGAAACCACAAGGCGCCGTTCCAGCACATGTTTTTGAAGGTGATTCATGTAGGAATAACTATGATGAAGTTTTTACCAATACAAAAATACTGAATTCATCCTTAATTCCTTCTGCAGTGGCACAAAAGACGCGTAAAGAAATTCTTCCCAGGTACCAAAGAGGAATTCCAGGGCCTGCCTTTGTCCTGGTGCAGTTTGTTCCACACTGGTGGCACCCCAAATCACTCCTGCCTGGGCAGATTTCCTGGAGATGTCAAAGGCTGCCTGGTGCCTCCTACTCAAATCTACAAGGCACAACACAAGGATGACACATCGATCTTCTCAAGAAAAGGAAAACAAAGATGCCATTTATTGATAGACTGGGCACAGAGAATGGAAGCAAATGTCAGTGTGTGCCATAGAAAAAGCCACTTCTCTATTCCTCCTCCTCCAAGTGACCACCTGTAAGTACTGGAGAAGTGGGGATAGACAAGGGAAAAGGAGAAGAAACACTTTGCCCTCCGGTGTGAAAGCATTCAGAAGTGTTTTGGGTAGGAAAATGGGAGTGGTTGGTGTATTCAAGGGCAGTGATATAACTAAGAATTAAATATCATCCCTCTTCCTACACGTGCTGGGCAGGTGGGGCTGCCCAGAGCACCACGAATCCTCCCAGCAGCATCAACAGGCTTTGGCTCCTGCTTGGGACCACAGCACCAGCTGGAGCTGCCAGGTGCCCCTGTCCTGGGGCCACCCCTGCTCCCAAACAGCCCCAGCAGCAGCAGGAGCTGCCACTCCTCCCAGGTAGCTGTGGATCAGCAGCAGCAGCTCCCGAGGTCTCCCCCAGCCATAACTCCAGGCTGGTGATGACAGTTCTCCTCAGCGATAGCATCGCTAACCCTCGTCTGACCCCTCTGTCTGACAAACTTGGTTCTCAACCTCGGGGGGCCCCGGCAGCATTTGAAGTGCCAGAAAGAAAAAAAAGGAGAGAACTTCAAACGCAGGAGGCTCTGCAAACCACGCCAGCTTCTGACAGCTCGCTGGGAGACAAAGAATGGAAAACTGGACACTGTGCAGTTGTTGCTTTCCTCCCTGCAATTGAGTGGAAACGAGAGCAGCAAAATTGACAGCTGTGGAAAACCAGATTGGTGGTTTAGTTTGATGGGCTGGGACACCCAGGGACAGATGTGGAAAAGGCTTTTTAAATGACTTGTGGACACAGATGAATTTTAAGAAGCAGTAATCAGTAGCCGTAAGTGATGCCTGACCACAGCCTTGAGTATTTAGAGACCCAGGAAGGTGGGAATTGCAGCCATCCCACCTGGCCCAGAGAGGAAGAGCCCACCACTTCCTACAGGAATACAGGTGTGTTATGCCTTGGCTAAACTAAGCCAGGGCAGCAGTGCAGAATCCACAGTGAAGTGCAAAAGCAATACTGAAGTGGAAATTAATAATTAAACGTGCTGTTACAATTTTTTGTACTGTCATAGTATCCGGAGCCCCTCTTAATGCATAGCTACAGTGACTTAAACATCCCCTTCTCAGGATGATCCCACAGAGGTAAGGGAGAACATGGGCCCAGGGAAGGACTGGTGACTGGGGCTTAGGGCTGCTGCTCCCCAGCACAGGCACTGAAGCCCAAGGTGACCCAGCTGCTGGCTCCTGACTCATCTTGCAGGATGGCTCCAGCCATCCCTTCCTCCCTCTCTCCTGGAGGACACCAACAGCAGCCTCTGGGGTGGCAGGAGCCATCTGACAGCAGAGCTTCACCTCAGGGTGCCCAGGCAGGCACAGGAGTTTCTCTGCTCTTTCAGAACATCTGAAGCTGGATCCCAGTGGGCACAACCACATCCCAAATTCAATTCCAGGTAGGAGAAGCCTGGCTCACCCTAATGCACATTGTTTTCACTTGAGTGTGTTTTCCTGCTCGAGCTCTCACAAGCAGAGTGAGGGGAAGGATTTTGAGAGATCAGTGCTGTAGTGCAAGCTAAAAACAACCCAGCAGTGGAATTACAGCCAACCAACCATGTGCTTCCTTCCATTGGTATTAACCAGCTTTTCTCCCATGAAACAGAGGGAGAACATAGAATCATAGAATCACAGAGTGGTTTGGGTTGGAAGGGACTTAAAAATCACTTGATTCCTTCCCACCTTCTTTGGCCAGCCTGATATTCCTCACTCATTCCCTCCCCTGGGCATAATGTCCCCTCTGACTTCTGATGTCCTTTTTACACTTGTTTTATTTAGTTGCTTTACCCAAATTGCTGAGGCCAGGAGTATGAACATCATCACAATCTCCTCTCCTGCCCTTCAGAGACCTTCTGCAGAAGTGACAACCTGTGCACCCCCTGGGACAGGTGCTGAGTCTGTCCTCACGCAGTATCTTGGATCTTCTAGAAGCAGCAGCAACTAAGACAGTACCAACATTTACAGACTATGAGATGCTGTGAAAGCTCACCAGAGCAAGAAAATAACAAAAAAGGATCTGGAGATATTAGAAATAACAAAAAAGGATCTGGGAGATATTAGAATGAGCCTCCATTTGGAAAATACAACTAATAAAAAAATCCTGAGCAGAGATGTTTGACATACAGAAGACCTGCAAGTCGTAAAGCTGAAAGAGATTCTCAGACTGGAGGTGAGACCTGCATCAGACTGCAACAAGAACACAGCCAAGGCTATTTTGGTCTGCACAGGCAAAGATATCATCCAGGAATGAAGTTTAGAGGCTCCATCTCCGTGGCTCAGATGTGACGGCGCCTGGTGTGCTACATTCTGTCTCGGTACCTCTTCTCCAGAAATGTGCTCCCAAATCCAACAGAGCTTGAAGAAATGCTAAAACACTTGGGGAGAGAGTTGATAAGGAAGGAGCAAAACAAATCCAGCCTGTATTTGTTGGCTCAGCACTGGGATCACAGGTATGTCATCCTCATAGCTAGCATGCACTGTGGCAGGGGTTTTAAGTAGACAGTGATAATAATCTACAGATATATGACAGAAAGAGAGGGCAATTCAGTACAGCATAACTCAAAGTAACAGGAGAAAATTAAGAAAATCTAATTTAAGATCAATATCAAAAAAGTTTTCCAATGAAGGAATTATTCTCTCGCAGAAAAGTTTCCCAAGGGAAGCGGTAGAAATCTTACAGCTCAAGCCAGATAAAAACAATAGTAAATGTACATGAATAATTCTGCACTGGCAGGGCTCTTGATTGCATGTTTTAAAAAGTCTTTATTAATTCTGCTTTTTTCTAACCTATTAATATCTTATTTCAATAGTCTCTGCTTCTCCCTCTCCCCTCTCTCCTTTGTTCACTTCCTCCCTGGTTCTGAGCTGTCAGGCACAAGCTCATCTCCTTAAAGGCAGTGGCTCCCATTAACTGCAAAGCCTTGTTAATATTCCAAGCTGCAGTGCTCCTCCCTGAGACAGTCCCAAGGAGAAACAAGATCACTCTCATTCGTCAAATCCACACAGAAAAGGCCTCAAAGCCATTTTTAGGACCATTTAATGCAGCAAGCCCTAGGCTTAGCTTAAGCAACACAGTCTGGGGAAAACAAATGCCCCAGAGATTGTAACAGGTCCTGTTGAGTTCCTATTCAGCATCTGTTTCATCTCATTTCCAACTGCCCTTTCCCTGTTCTCTTCCATTTTTTCTTCTCACTCCTCCAGTCCAATCTTTCTTTGTGTCTTGCTCCTGTGCCATTTTTTCAGGTGGATTTGATTGAGTCCTTCCTAGAAATCCCCACCCTCAGTAAGAAGCCAAACAAATGTCTACGGAGAGGCAAAGCATGACTCAAGTTTCAAAGAAAGAGTTATCCTGGCAGGAGGTGCTGGAATGGACTTCAGGACTGCACAGCCCCATTTAATCCCTGATTAACCTGATCCTGAGTGATGCTTTGGGTGCACATTCCTGCTGGAGCATGAAAGAAAGAGCCCCTGTGCATTCTGGCCACGGACACCAAGCAGCCCACACGGTTCTGGTGCTCTGTTCCACAGGTGTCAGGTGGATTGCAGCCTTTGGAGTTGCTTTGTGCTTTGGCCACCACACCACCTACATTTTATGGCAACTCAAAATCCTCCTGACTTTATTTTATCTCAGCTGAAAAAATCCCTACTTGTTAAAGAATTTGTTCTCAGACTCAAAGCTGTGAAAAGATAATAGAAGAAGCCCAAAATAGCATAAATAAAAGGAAGTATAACATTAGGAACTGACTATCCTTGATTTGTCACAACTTACAAGCCAGTGTTAGAACTCACTTTCTGTGAGCAGTTTGCCAAATAGGCCAAATGTATTGAATCCCACACAACTCCACTCTCAGAGCCAGGTATCTCAGACCATGGAAACTAGAGGGGAGTTAAATTATCCTGGATCAAGTCTTCCTAAAGAAGAAATTGCAAGAAATTAATACTTCAAATTTTCTCAGTCTGGGAACTGAATTGTCTAGGGGATCAATCTGATGTTGGGATACAGACATTTGCTTCTCTGGTATTTGTGGTATTTGCTATATTTAGAATACAAATATTGTACTACCCTGGGATGTTCCCCATTCCGTGATGCTCTCGAATCCAAATTGCAAAGCAGAGGGCAGCAACTGAATTCCATGAGAAGCCTATGGCAGAAAAAAAATCCTCTGCTCTCTCCCAGAAGAATGTAAGTAAACAAATGTTGAATATATACACAAGTGTGTGTGTCTGTGCCCGTGTGCTCACACACAGAACATACACATAAAAGAATTTGCAACAGAGTGAGAAGTATGTAACCCAGCAGAGATGATTTTATGAAATAAATAGAACACATAGATGGACAGATTATTTGTGAGTGTACCCCAGAGGGAACATGCTGCAGTGAGTTTTTGTACCCCACCTAGAACAATGAATTTCATGGTGTAATACTTTATCAAGGACTGCAGTGAAAACCAAGCAATTTCACTGCACATTCTGACAAAAAGACCTATCCCAACATTTGCAATCATCACAGCTGCTTAAACAAACTTGAATGTGACCTTCAAGCCATCAGGGTACCTAAGCTGAGACAATGAAATATAAAGAAATATATCTGTTTCAACAAACTTCCTTTGGGACAGGCTAAATAAAAAATGGATGACAACTGTAACTAAAAGCCAGCAGGAACTTTCTGTATCAGGCTTTGTCCATCCATAAAAAGGAAACCCCAAAACTCCAAACCTCCTGAGATACAGTTTATTCATACCATAAACCAGTCAGGATCAATGAGACACATAAGTGGGGAAAATGGCACTAAGCAGAAATAAAAGCTAGGTATTATTAAATGCAAAGCAAAGGACCAAAATAGCCCCTGCAGGGAGAAATGAGGTGCAGTGTCTCATGACAGGATAAAATCTTTTTGGCAAGTGTGGATCTGAAGGTATGATTTGCAAATAAATATTTACAACTAGAATAAAATTTCAACACTTGACTGAGAAAACACTGGGCTGGTCATGGCAGGGAAGGAATGCAGACAAGAGAAATAACTATCTGGGGTTATGGAGGGGCTTTATCTGACTACAGCAAAAATCTTGGGGAGAAGAAGGTCGTTTATTCCTTGGACAAAAGAACTTGCAGCCAGAAAATAAGTGAAGTGAAATGTGCTTGCGCCCTAGTTTTCAAACCACCTTAAATTATACATTTCAAAAGGTACCCTAAGCATTACTACTCTTTATTTAAAGGGAGAAGAATTTCCACATTCAAAATGCCCAGTTAGAGGCTAAATGGCAGGAAACCATGGTTCTGGGAGTTGAAAGGCAGCTACTACTGCACTTGAACTGAGCACAGCAAAAGCAGCCCCATAATGGTGGAGTCAGCTTCAAGTCTGAAATGCAGCCACTGGAACCTGATGTAATTAATTCTTAGGCTTGTGGACATGTGCAGAGAGCCACTGTAACCTGCCCTCACACGACTGCACAGACAGGTGTCTCATTTCACCTACAGCAATGAAATTATCCACCCTGCACCTACAAATAAATGGGAAGATGACAGGATTAATTCAGAGTGGATGGGTAAATTGCACACACCGTGGACTGCATTTAAAATTGGACATTTTCTGTAGCTGCAGCAATTAATTCACCATGAAATATTTCCTGAGTATTGGGAATACTACAACAATGCTGTCTGGGTGTCTAACACAATGCAACAGACCACCAATTTTTAGTGGCCCCAACTGTGAAAAAAACACAAGAAGTGAGAGAGGGAGAGAAAACATACCCATGTTAATCAAAAGCTCTCATTGACTGCAGAAATTGAGTTTGCTAGGTAAGGTACAGCAGTCACTGGTCCAGAGAACATGTAAATTAATTTGAGAAGCACTTAGCACTACACTAGAATCAAACAGAAGTACAACCATAATATTCAGTTTGTATGTATGACCAAAGCTAGCATTATTTTCCACTTGGGACTTTAAGTCCTTTTAGCAAAGTCCTGTCTCTGCATCAAATATTCATCCTCTGAAGTGTGCTATCAGGTGATAATGGGCACATGACCAGCCCTGACAGCCCACAGGGCTGGCTGATTTTAGGCACCTCTAGTTCCATCAACACCAACACTGAAATCCCCTCCAGGCTGCAAAACCTGTGGACCTGTCCCTCCAATTCCTTACCACAGAAAGCTCTGCCTACAGAGCCAAGGAATATGTGCCTTGTCCTGACATTTATTTCCCTCCTACATTCCTTTTCTTCTAAATTCTGGATTCTTCCTTGTAGTGTGCAGGTTCACCACATCAGTTATCCCAGACACCCCTCCACTGCATCCTTGTAGGGCATGAGAAAAATAAGTTGGGAGTGCCTCTTACATCTCTTCAGAAATTCTCCTGCTCTGTGTTTTATAAAAACCTCTGTCTGCTTGCCTGCACTGGGAACCTTTCAAAACTATTCATCCTGCTTGCCTACAAGAAAGAAGACAAAACACTTGTCATAATCATTCCTCTATTTTGTCTTGGAGCCATCAGGCTGAATATTTTGGGACAGAGTAAATTTCCATCAGCTGTACTCTCTGAAATGTCAGTGTGATGTTTGTTTATGTGACACTGAACTCAGCCCATGAAACAGGGAGTGAGCACCAGCAATGCTCACACAGACACCCAACAGTCATCACACAGGGTAAACAAAGATCACTTTTACACTGTGCTGCTTAAGAATTAATCATTTAAGGGTAAAACCCACTCAGTTCCTTTGCAAGTTTTTTCTGTTTTCTGTGACACCCACTGGAAATACAGATGATCTCAAAATTGTTAGTCTGAGAGCAGAGTGTCATTTCCTTCAGATCAAAATGGAACAATGCAGCTTTTAGAGACAAGTCCTATTGAGAAATAAGCTTTGCATAGAGTAATGCCTGTTAATTATCAAAAAGAAAGGAATATTTTATGGAGAAGGAAGATATGCACATGGACATTGGAAACAAACTCATAAAAAAGTTATGACTTTGCCGAAGTTAATTATCTGTCAAAGTTTCCATTATAAACTCACCACTGAAGAACCACCAGCAAATCCATAAGCTAGCACACGCCCCAGGTGCCACAAAGATCAGCAGGGCTTTGATGCAGGGATGAGGCGGTTTGAAAGGAGCAGAGCAATGAATCATTAGCATGTGTGGCTGGGTGCTGGCTAGCAAAGATGGAGGGCACAGTCCAAGCAAGGCTTTTTATTATTTTAGTGGAGCTGGATTTACTTTCCCTCACCTGCCCTGAGGAATGTAATACAAGATCAGGCAAAGACTTCACAGGCAAGGGGTGCTGCTGAGAGATATTTCCAGGCCCACGATAAGGAGAGTATTTGCATAGCTTTGGTGGGTAACAGAGGCCTCCTGAGGTTTTCATTCACAGAACAGTTATGCATAATGTTTCTCAATTGCATTTCTGACTCAGCACCTTTCTGCTGAATCCTGTCTCCTTTTCTCTCAGCTCACTTCATTCAGTTGCTCAGTGATTTTGTCATGTCTGCTCTGTTTCATGCACAAGCACCAGAGTACTCTGAACACAGAACTGCAGGAGAAAGTGAAAAACATCAACTCCATGAGAAGCCCTTCCCCGCCAACTCACCATCAAGATGCGTCTGTAGCTGTCTCTGTCGATGCCCCAGAGCTTCAGGTCTGTCTTGGCCTTGACAGTGGCAGCCCTGGGGGTTCCATAGATCAGCGCCAGCTCCCCGAAGCTGCCTCCTTCTCCAATGCTGGTCACCCACTCCCCGTTGACATAAACCTGCCACAGCACAGGACAAAAGAAGCAAAAGCAGTTTGGGGACTTAGCTGGAGTTCTCCTCCTACTGCAACTTACCTAAAAGGCTGTCAGCAATTTCCTTTCTAATTGTCAATGCTGGGGACACAGAGGGAGAACAAGAGCGTGACACTTCCGACAGTTGGTCCCCAAAGAGGGGAACAACCTCCTCTGTGGACAGAATTTCAAGTTGCCTTGCTTGAGTACAATGACTTTATTTACTCTCTGGGTTTCCAGCTCCCATGGTTAACTGGCATCATGTTTTCCCCCTTGTGCTCAAGGCTCAGGCAGTCAACAAGCAGAACTGTCACAACTTTGGCTTTTTATTAACACTGTCAGCCTTGAAAGGAAGGAGATTTGTTGATATGTGTAGTGAGGATTACTGAAATGTGCCATGGCCATGAAGTGAAAAACAGTCAAAACAAGGAAATATCTTTTGAAAAGGAACATTATTTTTTTCTTCCCTAAGCCTAGTGCCTCCAAAACCCATTTAAATTTAACTATACAGATTTCCCTTAGTGAGGATGACTGAGGGCTTTGGACTTGAGCAGCTCTGTGCAGAATTACCCTTTGCCTTTAACATCAGAGAACTCAGGAATTAGAGTTTGACCCACAGCCTGTTGAGGTACCAGATCCTCTTGGCACATAGTATGGATTGATACCACTATTGCCATGTTTTTCCTGGATGATGTTTAATTTGAGAAGAATTCCTGCACTTGACGCTATGTGAAACCTTCCCTGGAGGAAGGGGACTCGTGCAGGTCTTTTCTGCTGGGCAGCATTTTCCTCCCTATTTATTCATGAACAGTGCTGCTCATGAGCCATAACAGGGCATGCAAAGGCTGCTGTGGACTCTGCATTCTGCAGCTTGCTATAAACTATACAATAAACCCATTAATTCTGTTATTGTGCTTGTGAGTTAGGAGGGCAGGAAAGGCTGGGTGCATTTACCTAGGGCAGAATATACCCCAACCTGTTACAGAACAGTAACAGCAGAAATCAACCAGTACTAATTTCATTTGCTTGGAAGTTCTGTGAAGAAAAATAATATGAAAAAAAAAGGCAGGTATTCTCATCTTAAGCAGAAAAGTATTGCAGAGGCAAAGACCATAACCTGACACCAATTAGTGAGTAATAAACTAGCAGTTTTTAAAAAATGGATGAATTAGAGCTGTGCTCAAGCTGGGCATGAGAAAAGATGGTGACCAAAATAAATGAACTGGGGTCAAAACTCAACAACCTGTCAGTATTAATTTCAATTTTATCTTCGTTTTATGATGAAAAAGCTTATTACAAAATACAGCTGGAATCAATCCCAATTTATCTTCACAATATTCAATTAAGATTTGCTCCAGCTCCTACTGAGGGCAGTGAAATGCTGGTTCAGTAGGAGATGGATGAGGCCACGGAGCAGTTCAGCTGATCAAGAGACCTCTTGGGTATCAGCTGAAAAGCAGCAGCTGAACTCCAGGCAATGTGGTGGCTCCCGGTGCTCCTGGAACATCTGAGGATCAAGGGGCTTAAAAATAAAGGGTAAAAATAATCCCAAACAGGCAGGTGGTTGCAGACTGCCAAGAAAAAGCTGAAGCCACAAAAGCTATAGCTTCATTTCATCACCATGACAGAATGAATGTTACCCAGGAGAATATCACACAAGAGAACAGCAACAGCCTTCCTTTCAAACTTTCACACTCACCGCAGAAAGAAAATCTCACAGAACATTGAATCTACTTTTGATTCTCCTCATGATGAAAAAAAAATGAAAGCAGAAAAAGAAGTTTTCAAAAAGCCAGGCAAACCCAAGCAGTTTCCTGGTGAAACAAGTGGGTAATTCTGTGGCCTTTTTTTTTTTTTTTTTTTTTTTTTGGGAGACAAGCAGGAAAAATGGAGGAATAAAATGAGGATTCTGAAAGGCTTCTAACATAGTGAGAATGTATGAACATTTCTAAACTCTTTTAGTTCATTGCAGAATTGCCCAGATGCATATTGGGCTGTAGGGATACCCTCCTTGTGTGGGAATTTCACTGGATGGATTCACAGGGTTTGCTGCACTACAGGAATCCATGTGTGAAAAGTCTCAGGGATGGTGGGGAAAATTTAATGATTCCAATGAGTTTTGTGCCACATCCTGAATGCCAGCTGACATGATACCCTTGACTCTTTTTCAGCACCCCAAAAATACATGTGTATGTGTAGAGTACATGCTCTTCTGCTGAACAACACAGATTTTGTTGCCGCAGAAGGGTCTGAATTATAAGCAGGAAATAAACTTATTCCAACACATATTTTTTAAGCAACATGGTGACATTTCTTGTTAAAGCAGTGTGCAGGATGTGACTGCAGCCCAGAGAGGGGAATTATGCTGGTAAAACTCAAGATTGAGCAAGTGAAGGATGGACATTTAATGTTGCACTGTCGTTATTTAGAGAGGCCACTACTGAACTGCTCTGAGACTCCTTTAATTTTGCTGTCTCACTTGACAAGACTGTACAAAACATGTTTGACATCTCGCCTTAAACAGTTTATGCAAATGGTCATTCCTCCACCCTGAGGGTGTCAGGTTTAAAGTGCTCTGAGGTGAAACCAAATCACTGATCTGACAGTCCTTGGGCCCAGCATTCACTCCCCCAATAAAAATGTCATTTCGAATATCAGTCTCTGAAAGAGAAAACAGCTTGAGAATAAGTTGTTTTCTAGAAGCAAAACCATTGGACTTCATTCTCTGTAGAGGCCTAAGTCAACACTCAACTTCTGTGTCTGTGATGAAGTTAAAGTGCATTGATGGCACACTACAAAGCCATCCTGCCCTTTAACAGAGTTCAGCTCCACTATAAATCCCTTTAAAATAGATTTTTTAAAAAGAAGTGGAAAGGAAAGAAGTTCTGTTTGTAAGGTGTGGGAAGCAAAGCTATTTTAGGCTTCAGAACAGCTTATGAAAGTCGATTTTATATGGCAGCAGCTCAGATGATCTCCCTATTTATCCTAAAAAATGCTGGGCTGAGGTTTTGGCTGAGCCAGTTTTAGGCATTTGTGAGCTCTCACCAAAGTGGTGGGTACATAAATGAATTATTCCTAATTGTCACTTGACCTGCCAGTCACAGATAATAGCTGGAACCTTCTTTCATGCAGCTGAAGAGGAAAAGTGCAGATCCCCAAATATGACCAAGCCATCAGGACCATCCACTTTCCACAGAGCAAGAGCACTTTGGATTCCTACTGTTCTCCATCATCTAATATGAGCACTGCAATTTCTGGGGGCTTGGGAATCACACAATTTGGTTCATGTCATTATCCTTTTAGGAGGCAAATGGGCTGTGATACCCATGGGCACCAACTGTGGGAGAAGCTGCAGAGTCACAGGAATGAACCTGGGCCTCCCTCATCCTCATGTTCTTCTCTGGAGATGCAGAAAGGAACCTTGCCATGAGCATTTCACCTTGAAGGCAGGATATGAACATCTATCTCTGAACCTCACTGGAGTGAATTTATCTTTCCTTTAATTTCGTATCCAAAATTACATTCAAATTCAAATTTTGTATTTGATTTCAAGTTAACTTCTGGTTTGTTTTTGGTTTTTTTTTGCTGCCACTTCGTGATCTATGTGGACAATCTAATTTGTTCCAGGCATGGCAATTCTTACGTCTTAAATCCCCTCCCTTGAATCTGTTTGTAATAATTTGTGCTTTGTGTCTTGTCAAGCCATGATATTTGTTACCCAAAAATGAAGATGAGTTTTATATATTCTTGGAAAAATAAACAAGCCTCAGACATGGAGGGTATTTATGTGTGGGTAGTTTTCTCAAATAAAGACAGTGTTTTATTTGTAAGTTTGAATTTGAACATATGAACTTGGAGACTGCCTTAAGAATCCTTAAAAGTTCAAGCTGAAAACTTCCAAACTTTAAAATGTTCAGCTTCAAATTTCAAAAGGCAACCTTCTGAAATTAGAGAAATCATTGATAATGGAAGAAATTAAACCAGAAGCAATCTATGGAATTGAACCATTAAATATAACTAGTTTTAAAATCCAACAATATTCTCACATAAAACACTGTGTAATTCTCATCTCTGTATACACAAATTAGACAGTTTGTATACACAAATAAGAGCTTCAGTAAGATTTGACCTATAATCAAGAGATAATTTTATCTATTGTCCACAATATTCATGTATAACTTCACACAGAGATTTATACGGTAAATACAGAAATTTAAGAAAAAAACACTGAAAAGTTTTCATTTTGATTTTCACCATACTACAGCTTGGCTGCTGTTGTCTTACAAGAAGAAAACCTGAGAATGCCTGTAGAGAAAGTTGCTGTGACATTAAATAGAATAGGAAGTTGCTGGGTCCAAAAAAATGATACATCTGTTTGAAAAGGGCAGTCGGCGGCGCTTTTTAAAGTAAAAAATGTGAGGTTACAAGATTAAAATAACAAACAGGAAGTCACTTTATACTTAGAAATATGGATTAGAGATTTTTGCAAGTCATATTTTAGCAGGTACTTTCAACATCTTTACTGGAAACTATAATTTGAGCTCTGCCAGCTCCTTTTTGGCACATGCTCCCATTTGTCTGAGCAGGAAAGCTTCCAGGAGTCAATTGACCTCTAAGACTTCAAGGTTTGTGCCATCATCTACCTCGTGTGCACTGTACCCATCTGCAGGGACAGGAGGGTAAAATTCCTGATGTGCTAAGAAGGAAGACTGTGATTGCTAATACAACAATTCCAGCTCTGGTCAAAGTGTACCTGGTGTGTAGGATACAGTAGAAGAGAGGAAAACCCCATGTTTGCAAAGGCCAACCTCTTCCTCATTCTAAAATCCTTCTTTTACACATGAAATTTGTGTCCTTCTCTTGGCCCACAGAAGAAAATATACAGATGTTTTATTCTGTGCTAACAAGGCTTGTTTATACCCTAAGAAGATGTAAGAGTTGAGAATGAAGTGCTATTATATTAAAAAAATATTTTATGGTGCTTCTAATTTGACTCAGATTATTTGGTAAGGGAAAATATTAGAAAGTTCTTACTTAGTCTTTGGGGTGCCTGTGCCAAAACTGAACAAAAATTACTTTTAAATGCTGCAGTTTTTCAAACTCAGAACATCACACACTGATTTTGTTATTCTCACTTTGTTGGTGCTTTCTGTTTGGTTTTGGTTGCTTGGTTGATAGATTTTATTGGGGTTTTTTTCGGTTTTTCATTACTTTCTTCCATGGGTAGGGATTTCGTGGTGACACTTGCGACCTCCTTTACATGGAAAATCTGGGTTCCTATCAGTCATGATGCTCCCAGAGTAAACTGCTCCTTGTATCCACCATTCCTGGTATTCCTGCCACTCCCAAGGAGGTCAGGGAATGGCAGCAGAGACCCTGGCCAGGGGTTAAAGCCTCTGTGCACGTGCCAGCACCAGCTGAACCAGGCAGAAAATGGCTCGAGGCCTTGGGGTCAATTGTCTCCACTCCAAGTCACTTTTTTTTTTTTCTTGGAGAAGCATGGAAGCTTGCCAAAAAAGTATCTGGCAAGGCTTAAATGAACAGCAGCTCGCTTACTAGAGGCCTGGGGTTTCCTCAGACAACAAGGATTTCAGCAGTTCTGCCCAGAAAGTGGCAGAACCCTTCGGGGGAGCACCACACACAGGGTGATGGTGCCTCTCCAAGGGCTCTGGGAGCTGCTGCCTCACACAGGAACAACTCACCCTGCTCTGGTGCCCTAGGACAGGCTTAACTCAGAGGGGAAAATGGGATCACCTCCCTGCAGCTTCCCAGCAGGGCAGTGAATGCAGGGAACTTGCAGGGTGTAGCTCCTGCATGAGCAAACGCCCTGTGCCTTGCACAGCACCCTGCACTGGAATTCAGGGGGTGTTCTGGCTGAAGTTTTAGGAAAAGCTCAGGAAGGAGAAGGAACCAAGCTGAGCAGATGGGGAGAGCAGTGGAAAGGAGCATCAGGAGGCACCTTAGGGGGTGCTGAAGTGGGGCAGTGTGAGAGCTGGACACAGAAGAGTTTGGCCAGACACAGATGGTCAGAAGCTGTGCTGGTCTCTGGGCAAGCACAGTCCAGGTTCCATTTTTAAGTCTTGTTAGGAAATATTTGTCGTCCCACAGGTGATGTCTGTCCATGACTCTGGTAAGTGTCAGGGTGCCATTGTGGTGGATATGTCCATTTTAATCTGTCCTAGCAGCTATAGGCTGATTTTAGGGGAGTAGAGAGTGATAATGCTCATGAAATCAAAGCTGCAATCTACTCAATGAAACATCATTTTGTCACGGTTTTTAAAAGCAATATGTGCATATAGAATATTAACTCTTTTGCAATTAATTGCAAGGGTTTTGCACAGTTTTTTCTGATGTCATTCAGACCCTCGCTATCCCTGAGCCGAACACTGAAGAAAGCTTTCCTAAAGGTGTTGAGAGAGGACAAATTATTTTTAAAGAGGATTAATCTATAACTTCAACATGTGCATTGCGTGTTTGCGGATCTGATTCAAAGCCAGGGAACTCATTTAGCTCCCTATCGGTCCCAAGCCAATTATTTTAAAACTAAATTTTAACACTGTTCTATAAATATTGCCCTTTTATTTTCTGGCCCTGTGGATGTGGCAGTGTTTGCTATGGAAGGGCTGTCTGATAGGAACAGTGAGTCAGACGGATTTCCTGAGGAGCGACTTCCAGAGGCAGAGGCAGCATGTGAGGTTTCTCAATTCCCAACAATACCAATTAGATGGTCTCCTGACACAAACAGACCGCTAAAAAAAAAAATAACTTTCACTAAAATAACTCTGTGCCTCCTGCCTGGATTTAAAATAAATCACCTTCTTCTTTAAATATGCCAAACCAACTCATGTGGGCATCTGAAGAGCAAAGTTGCTAATGAGCAAGTCTGTCCTACCCAACAACTGTGGATACATCAGATGTGAGCAGGAACTTGCAGCAAAACTGAAAAAGGGTGAGTTTCACACAGGAGAGAAATGATAGGAGGTGAATAGTTTATGATCTGGAAAGCAGGTTCAGAAAGAAGCCTCTTTTCAAAGACTTGCTGACTAAACCACTGCATACTCCTGTAAACATTTTGTGGTCTAACAGATCACTTTACACTTATAATAATCCTTGCTTTAGTAATATGCTGCATTGTTCTTATATTTGGACCTAATTTTAAAAGCAAATTAAGGTTTCTAAGATGAAACTCACTGCCTGGGGCTGTATCTCAATTTCTGAAAAAAAAAAAAAAAAGCAAAAACAAACAACACATGAGCTAAGCTAACTGATTAAAGAAAATATTTTCTTTATGGTTGATCTGAACCCTCAGGTGCATTCCAGCATGGTGGCCTGCTCTGCCAAAGACTGCACACCTCCAGGTGTGGTTAGGGCTCTAAAGATAATGTCATTTGCTTGGTTTTGATACCATTTTCCTGCTTGGAATGGACAAATAAGCTAGGATGTAACACATGCCAAATTTAAAATTATGAACAAATAACACAACAAAAGCAAAGGAAACCAATCCTGTGAAATCTAGTTCAAGACGAAAGGAGACAGCACATGGTTGGCTCAAGCTCTCTGCCAAAGCACACAGTTTTACTCTGTAGCTTCAAAATAAATATCATACTGCAAGAGCATACTTACATCGACCTCGCCTTGGTCAATCACATAGAAGTTGTCTCCCTCATCACCTGGAAGCAAAACACAAAAGGTGATTGTTTCCTGAAGGTCTGCCAAGCTATTCAATAACTTCCTGTCCCTGTATTTAATCCTGTACATATTTGCACAGGTTTGTACACCAGATTACTTACGGAGAGATTAATTTTCTGAAACAACCTTGTCTATTTGCCTTCATAAATCAAAGTATCCCTATGATTTCTTGCAATTAATGCCTTTCAATTGCATTAATTTATCTCTTTTGATTGATTCAATACTTCATTCAGGATAAACACTCAAGAGGTTTTAATATAGCCTGAGGGTAATGAAGTCCTCCACAATGTGCTGCAGGCATGCAGGTAAGTTGCCAAGTGTGATAACTCTGATGCAGCACAATGAGGTGTTGAATATTCCCAACAACCATAAAAATATTTTCCATCTCTAATTACTCTGCCACCCTTATGCATCCTGAGCTGGGGTTTACTTCCTGATTATCTTCTGCTAAGGAATGAGTATTTTAATTTGAAGTGCTGTTTATCTACATTTAACTGCAGCACTTTGAAACCCTGAAGATCCACCAGAGTGGGATTCTCTGCACTTGTAGCAAGAGAGCTGCATCCATGAACTTATCATACAGCTGCACACTTGGAGGCCTTTGGAACATGGTTATTCCTCCCATTAAGCAAAGAGGGTGAAATCTCAGATGGAGAGATGTGAATTATAGGTCCTTAGCAAACACACAAGATGAAAAATGACAGGAAGAATTACCCTGCTGTATGACTGTTTCTCCTGCAATGTGTGTGACAGGGAACATGGCATCGAATATGTCACTGGGGAAAAAAAAAGAAACATTTATTAATAAATCAGATCTATTTCTTATCTAGCCAGTAGACCTACCTTCATTGTTTATTAAGCCTTTGTTAACATATTTTGCAGAAAAAGGAAAGGAAAACATTAGCTGTAACTGGAAAGTGAACCCCTGCTCGGCAAGAAATCAAAATAACTTAGGCACAAGCTGTGTTTTAAAACTAAGTGAGACCATGACTTGGTGTGTGCTATTTTGAAAGAACTCCTGAATTATATGGAGAAAGGCCCCTCTTACAGCAGTGCACAAACTGGCCAGCCTGAGTACTGTGTTGTCTAAGCAGAGAGATCTCAGATTTTCAGCTGTGATGGGTTTGTGGCCCAGCAGTGACTGCCAGATGCCCAAACGGGAGCTCTCCTCTTCTGAACATCTGGCCTCGCTTTTACAAGCAAAACCTGTTCCACAGTACATTTGGAAAGGTAGTTGGCTCTAAATTAATGTAGCATAAGAGCTGGCAGGAGATTGCGCTCACAGTGCAGAAGAGGCCAGAACTCTGAAAATCTCAGCAAGTTACTCGTGAGAAGGGAATCTGAGCGATGCTACAGAAAGAGGGAAGCTGCAGAAGAGCCTCGTGCTCATTAATCACGGCTGAATTACACACCTTGCCATGTCTCCAGCTCGCTGTCACATCGCCTTAAAAGGCCAGGCAGAGCACTGGGGATGGGAACACACCCTGCACCAACACTTCGGGCAACGTGCCCAAAGCCAGTCCTTTGTTTATTGAGGGAGACAGCAGGCTCTGTGGAGCCAGGGCTTCCTCTCCCCACATCAGATTTTGGGGAACTTATTTTCAGAAGCATGAACCGCATGGAGACGGGCGCTCCCCACCTCTCTTCCCCTTCCTATGCATCAGCCTCAAGGGCTAAAGGAAATAGCTCCCCAACAAAAACAAAAGGCAGCAGGAGGGGATTGTTAACTGCTCTCTTCCCTGGCCTGGCCTAGGAATGGTCCATGCAGGGACCACTGACGACAGTGATGAGATGAAACACTTCAGTCTGGAATGGAGAAAGGACCTCACACGCACAACATCACAAACAGGGAAGAAACCTAAAATCTTCATCAAAATAAGCAGAAGATCAGCCACCAAACCCATGAAACCTATGCCACATTTCAATGCCTTATATGGGAAATGCATATTGTAAAATCCCATTATTAGCTTATTTCCTGTTCAACTGTTCCAGACTTTATTCAGGCTCAGTTCTAGGAAATGTTTCACTCCTAAGTTCAAATTGCTCATGTCTTTCCTCTCCATCAGTCTGAATGTTTTTGCTCAGGATCACAGCTCTGCGTCAGCACCACTTGGAGAACTGGGAGATTTCAAACCAGGCACCTCCCTCAGCACCTGCAAGGGATGCTGAGCCATGGCCTATATAAAACAAAATGATATATTTTACTCCTGTTGTTTTCATCAGGCCCACTCCGTGCTATTCCTACTCACATTCAGGAAACACCTCCACCATGGACACAAAGCCTGCTCTGAGGCATCCAGGAGGAACTTCCTCCTCACCTTATTCTGAGCACCAGTGCAAAGACCTACAATAATTATTTTGAAAAGCCTATGGACCACATTCTTAAATCAACTAAGCTCATTTTTGTGATCTCACATAGGTTAAACATTTCTCCACTTCAAGGGACTCCTCTACTGGCAGAAACCATCTGCCTGGTACAGACAGATCTCTGCAGCTGGTCCCTGTGCCAATGCTCCAGCTGGAACTGGGAGCTGAGGCTCTAGTGGGATGGGGAAACTGGCACACTGGTGGGTGCCAAACTGGAACAGCCCCCGAGGGACTTTGTGTCCATGAGGGAAGTCCAGTTGTTCTTCAGCAGCTCTGGGACTGGGAATTCAGTGTGACAGAGGCACATTTGCCTCCCTCTGGCTTCCCCTTGGCTGTGCCAGAGCACCTCACCGAGCTCTGAGAAAGTTCTGCAGCCTGCAGAACATTTACTGAGGAAAAGGCACTCTGAGAGGCAGAAAGCCTTCAGTGTGATACATCCAAAAATAGGTACAACATGGTGAATATCAATAACCAAACTAAAATGTGCTGTTTGAGCAAACTTGGAAACTTTTTCCTTTTTTTTAATAGAAATACAGAGGAAATCACTACCCGCAGTTTCACCTTTTCATCCTTGTTTTAATCCTCTATTTTATTTATAACTTAACAATTGACTGTACAAACAGTGCCCAATAAATTATGTATAGCAATGCACCCTTCTTCAAAATGTTCCACATTTTATTTCTACATCACCTTTCAGTTTTATAAAAAAAACACAATACCTCTTTAAAACTCACAGGCTAAAACTTTCAGCTGCCAATGTAATGAACTCAAAGTCTATTTGCAGCAACAGCAGATTTACCCTAATACTCTGCTGTGTAGCTGAATATCAGTGTAAATATTCTAGCACCCCATATATGATGGAGTGAAATCTTAATCTCATTTCAGTGAAGTCTTAATCTTATTAGACCAAGGCTTGGATTTTTAAAGAGACCTTTGAAGGACATGTCATTAAAAATATTCTGAAGTACATATGAACACAGAGACATGCAAGGCACCCAGAATTATGGGGATGTTGATTTACAACTCCAAAGTGAAACCAGGGCATGTCTTTGATATAAATGTAAGCAACTAATAATATCACAACAGTCACTGAAAACACTCCACCATGTTCCTTTTCTGCTGGAGAATTACTGCTCTTAATTGGTATGGTTAGGCCAAGATCCCTCACAGCGATTAATGAGTGGAAGTGTTTCTGCTTTTGGATGCTCAATTTGAGAATCATTAAACATCCTCAGATCTCCAATGATATGGATCAGCAGGCAGCCTCAAAGTTTCTCAGCCTACAAGTCTGGCAGCCAAGAACTGGGCATTTCAGAATGGTACCAAAGAAAACCACCCTTCTGGAAATTATCACCTCCTAAAGTACCAAATGCTTCAGGTCCCTGTAGGAAATTTGGCTTTTGATTCAGTTTGGACTAAGTGTAGAATCTGGAAATTTTTCTTATTACCTTTATCTTCAGTGACTGAAATAAACACAAAAATGTCACAAGTATCAATATACTAAAATACTTTAAAAATTTGAGGTATTTTTTCCAGAACAAAGCCAAAATCTGAAACTTAAAAAAACCAGACCTATTTTCCATCTCTCCAATAAAGCCTTGATGCTGCATATTCAGTTCAAGCCATGTGTTCCTGGGCCTGCACTATGTAGAGAAAACAAGCTTTAAATACTGAATAAGTTGAGTAAGTGGTGCTAGCTAAAGGCATAAACAATACAGCCAAGGCCAAAAATACAGTCTGTTGTTTTTCCCTGTACCATGCACTTGTTTATAAGGCATCCAAAATCATTCCCTGGCCATTACAGCAAAAAACAGCCCTTACAAACACAGTGCTGCAACCATCCCACCACCAAGCAGAGGCTGTAACTACAGCTCTGCAAAAGCAGGTGTATTTCTAATGTTTGAAGGTTTTTTTTAAATAATTAGGGACAAACACATACAAACACATCCCTATTAACCAATTTTTTTTTCCCAACCACAAGCAGGTTTTATTCTAGCGTGAACAGAAAGCCAGAAAATCAGTAGTTAAGTCTTCAAATGTTGAGCTGCCATGATTTCATCTTCTGTCTGAGCTGCAGCACCAAGAACACAGCAGCCTCTGTCTCCTGCCCCTGCACTGCTGACACCGGCCGTGCTCGCAATGCTGTGTGCTCAACTGATATGGAAATGGTTTGATTTTTTGCCAGGATTTTTATGATTGTGCTGTAAACGAGAACCGCTCAGAGGGATTTCTTTATTTTGTTGACAATGTATCGTTTCCCCTCTTTCCAGATGACTTATTCAGGTGACGGATGAAGAAAATAGGGCACCAGTTCTGGTATCTGAGCTGTTGTTTCGTGAGGCTGCTACCAAGAGAGCTGCACTGCACCCGGCATGCCCCGGGCTCAGCAGCAGCTCTTGGAGGGCCCTTTCTCAGCCTCTCCAAAGCCAAAGATATTGACAGGCTTTGCCATTTTTTTAAACCTTTCCTACCTCCTCCCAAAGGATCTGTATCTGGTTGCTCATGGCACTTGGGAGCAAAACTTTTGTTCCAATCAGAAGGTATCAGGGGCAATTTTTTGGCTTGGGAGTGTAGCTGCAGGTGGGACTGTATGTACTCAAATATCCACGTTTAGGGGACACTAGCAGGACATCACTAAGATTTTCCAGGGGCATTTCTGCACCTTTAATTCCTTGCAAGCTTTGGACAGTATCACTCAAAAACAAATCACAAGAAAAGATTGTGAGCAGCAGAGAACATACAGGGAGCAGTGAACTAATCCAGCAAAGTGAAACCAAGAAATGCGTTTAGACATGAAATCTCTATCTATTCAATCAAAAAATACCAGCTGTCTGCTTAGGGAATATCAAAATTTCGAAGACTTTTTTTTAAAAGGTCAAAGATATCAAAGGCTTGCAGCAAGTTTTAACACATAAAATGTCTTCCATGAGTGTACATGGAATTGCAAACAACTGCAATCAGACCTGGAATCACAGGGGCTGATCCTCTGCTGTCTGGCATCTCTGATGACTCTTGCCCACCTGGCCAGGCTGAGCCAATTCCCTTCTCATGCAAAGAAGGCAAACTGCACTTGAAGCAGTCAGACTGCAGCTACTTAGACCAGAAAAGGATCTATCACAGTGATTGCAGAATAAATATAATGAAACACTTAGCTGGTTTAATTCAGTAGCATTTTATGGACCCCATTTGCCAAGAAGCAAATGCCTGTGCTAGGAGGAAGCCAGTGGAGAAGGCAGGGCCAAGGGGTTCTCTTTCTCACGAGAAAAAGTGAGTGATAAAAATAAATCATCTCATCTGCTTTTACACCGAGGCCTCTTGGAGTCAACATAGAATAGGAGATAGAAAAAAAAAAAATGATGTGCACTGTGGGTAATATAGCACTGGCAATAGGCAACTGAGAAGAAGCTTGTTAAAACAAAACGAGAGAAAGAGAATTCCAAGCACTTTCAGAACCAGACCATGGCAATGGCCAAAATAGGGAAACTATGTAAGACAATTTATCAGTTTCACAATCAGATTTCTTTCCAGCCCTTGCTGTGCTGAATGCATTGCAGGGAAGGAAAAATGGAAGAGACAAAATGTATACGTGTTAGGCAAAAATGGAAAATCCTCCCTGTATCTGCAGGTTATAATTTGTCAAGAGTTCAATCAGAACGATTTCATTGTGCAGGCAGCCTCAGAAAGCCTTCAATGTTTGCACTATGCAGTTTTTCCTTCTTTTGCTATCTCTCCAGCAAAACAAAGCCAGCCCTGTGTTGTTGAGGACAGCTTTAAAAGATATGGAGCTGTTCTGGCATAATTCAACAAAAGACACGCAACATTTTCTCGGAATGAGGCTGCCCTAACAGCAAGATCCAAGTATTTTAAACCTTTCCTACTCACATACCTTCAAAGTTTAGTAAACAGAGTTGATAGTAACTCCACCTCCCTTCAGCTGTAGCTTTGGGTACTATCTGGGTACTATTTTAAGATTTCTAAAATGGAGTGGTGGGAGGTGGGGGTGTATGGGGGTCTTCTTATGCACTACTGAGATTTTCTTATGATTCATTTCCTGAAAAGACAACATCTTTCTAGCAATCGTTCTAACAACAGCTCCTCCTGCTCTGTAAGGATGAAGAGCACAAAATTTAAACCAGGCTGGCTTCAATAAACATCTGTGTAGTGAGGGAATAAACACAGTACTTTACCACTGAATAAATTGCAAGGGTCTCTGCTATGTGTAAGTAGAAGGCTCCAATCCATGCTGCTTGTTCCTAGGAATGCTGCAAGTCCTTGCTAATGTACAATACTGGAACCACCAGGAACCATTACTGTGATTTACTGACTACTGAGAATAAAAGCGTTGCAACCAGGTAAAAGAAAAGATTCCTTTTTAGAGGTATTTAAAATTAACAGCCCTGAGGTTACAATTGCTATAATCAAATATGTGGCGTGGCAGGCATGTACCTAAGAAAGAGTCAGTGCTAAAGCCTTAACAAAAACATTACCCATCTGCTTCTGGTAATTTCTTTTCCTGTTAGAGCAGCAACAAATTAATTACAGCAGCATCCAAAGCTATTAACAATTTAGAATATTTAATTACTTCACTATAATGGCTGATTATTAGTTATTACAATTAAGACATGCATTGATTTTACCAGAATGATCATATAAATTGGACATGAGAGGACATTGTGAATGGCAGGTAACACTAAAGTCCATGTCTAATTACATAACATGTATTAAGTCACAGATCCACATAACTAACAGACACATGAAACAGAAAGAAATAAAAATTTATCATCTTCTATTTCTGTGAAGTATTTCCATTTTTACTGTTTTATGAAGTCCCTTTATAGGTTCATTAATTGTTACACCCAATGAACAGAATACAACTTTATGGGCAGAGCATCAATTCATTTTACAGGCTCTGTACATCGACCTGCCAATGGGTCACATCATCTTCCACATGTTAACAGCAGCTTCCAGAGAGAGTTTCTGCAGAGATCTTCCTCTGGAAAGCTGTCTGCCATGGACTGCTGCAATTAGAGGTAAAAAAGGAGCCAAACAAAGTGGCTCAAGAAGGACAGGACCCAATCCCACACCTTGCTTTGGCCTCTTTTCCTCAGAAGCTTCACTTCATTGAAGTAACCCTGCCAAGCCTTGCTTGTACCACACTTGTCCAAAAGGCAGGGCTTGATGGAAATACAACTCAGGTCTACTTCTTATAGCTGTTTGGTTTTTCTGTCCAGCCCAGCGTTGCCACGACAGATTCCAGTTAGCTATATTTCCAGGAGTGCCCCTATTCCAAGGCACTCTGGCAGCGTCTCAGAGACACCTAGCCAGAGAAACTGCGGCCTGCGGTGTGGTGCAGGAACGGTCCAGTTTAGCTATCAGCTGAAGATGAATAACGAGAGGGCCCTTGGAATGCCTTTAATTCTGAGTGGATTTATTGCAAGGTCTTCACACAGAGGAGAGGCAGGGTCCAAGAGCACGAGGGGCCCTCAGACACGGCCTTAAGAGTTACCGTGTACCACCAATCACCAGGGGGTTTGGGGGAGTATAGGGAAGGCCTAAGGGTATTTGGTCCTATGGGATAGGGAAGGAATGGGGCTCAGGAGATAACAGGGAATAGAACAAAGGCTCTTAGGGGGAGGGAGGAGATGATGGACACTAGCAGTGGCTACTGTGGTTTGTCCTGGGTTAAACCATGGTCACTTCACTTTCCAGGAGTTTCCTATCTCTTTGGAACTTTCTCCACCAGTTATCTTTCTCCTTTTCTAAGTCTTCTCCCCCTGGAGTCTCTAAGGACACATCCACAGCAGCTACACTTCTTACTATAACTCCCACCTAACCCTTCCGAAAGCTGAGGGAACACCCATGGATCCTTCAGCCAGCCCCAGCTCCAGGCCCATCCCCACTTGCCCAAGAAGCCCCATGGCAGAGCAGGCACTGGATGCTGGGAGGCAGAGGAGGAACGTTGCACAAAGAGGACGTTCGGCCCCATCCCATGGGGTGCCCAGAGCCAGGCTCAGGCACAGGATACCCCTTTGAGCAGCCCCAGCTCCCCAGAGTCTTTCACAGCAGACCAGCTCTATAGGTTTCAATAATCTGCAGTTCAAGAACTGCTGTATCTCCAGGAGTGTAACCAGCAGGTTGAAGGAATTGATTCATTCCCTCTGTTCAGCCCCTCTTGGACAGTCTGGAGTATCATGGACAGTTTTGGGCTCCCTAATACAATAACGACACTGACAAACTGGAGCAATTCCTCAGTGACCATCAAAGTGGTCCAGGACCTGGAGCATAGAGCAGATGAGGAGAAGGGGGAGAACTGTGTTTGGTCTCTTCTGAAAACAGGATCAGGGAGATCTCATTGCTGCTAAGACAACAGGCACAAATGGGAACAGAGGAAATCATCACCTGATCAAGAGGGGAAAAAAAAATCCCGATGAGGGTGGTCAGACCCTGCAGAGGGGCCCAGGGAAGGGGATTGTTTCCAAACTGGGCAAGGCTGTTGGTGAGAGCAGCCAGCTCTGTGCAGCCTGGCTTTGAGCAGGAGCTGGGAGCTGGGATGTCTGGAAGCCCCGTCCACCTGCCGGGAGCGCAGGGCTTGGCACGGAGCTGCTCCCAGTGGGAGGGATGAGGTGGTCCCAGCCCGGCCGCAGACACGGGGGAGGCAGGGGAGCCTGAGTCACAGGCCAGCTGGAGCAAATCCCATGCATAATGCACGGAAAATATGCTCTCTGTGCACTGGAGGGGGAATATCTGCCCTTCTGCGTGAATAATTGCCAAGAGGCTGGGTCCCAGCTTCCCATCACTAATACCACTGCTCACCAACGCAGTCTGTGCATACCAGGAGGCCTCGATTAGAAATTGGGCAACGCGACTTTTCTCAGGAATAAAAACCAGTTTGCTGAGGCTGAATATTTCTGTGGAAACTGGCTGATGTCATTTCCCATTTAAAAGGTTTCAAAAGTTTTGAAACTGTCTAATTGTCCTACAGTGATAACTTCAGAGGATCTACTTTTCACAATGAAATCACTTCAAAATAACATTTCTTGGTGAAAAGATAAAATCAAAAGAAGGCACTGTTGAAAATGCTATTTCAGTTGAACATAATCAGTTTGTTCTCTTGTTTTCTGTGTGTGAGCATTCTCAAGACTTTCATCCTGGAACTAAGACTCAAGATGAGGGATGAATTTAAATGCCAAAAGAAAAACAAACAAGCAAAACCAAAAATCCAGAGGAGCTTGGGTCAATAAAATACACTTCCTAGTTGATAAAATGTACAAATGTATATACACAGATATGGAGAAACACACATACTAAACTGCACAGGCTTTTTCTGGTTTAGTAGGTACAGGACAGTGCTTAGGAACTCTTTCCTCAGCCTGCAGGTACTGGATCTAATGCAAAGACAGAGACATTTATACTGCAAAAACACAGCATTGCTGCAAGCACACTCTGCTGAAGCTTTTAGCTTGAGAAAGCCCCAAATGCATCATTATTTAAAGCAGAAAAGGGTGCTGTAACAAAGTCAAAGGTGTTATTTGTATGAATGGGCATCGTAGAAGTGACCCAGGGAAAAGGCTCAGCACAACAACAAACCATGAACTTCAGATCATATGGGCCAAATTCATGCCTGGTGTCACTGAAAAGAGACTGGTGTATTTGAGCTGACTAAACACATGGATGGCCCTTTAAGTCCCACACAAGTTTATGATTTTTCATTTTCCCCACAACTAAATACTTTCTCAAAGTTCTGGAAAAGCAATGGAGATACCGTGCTGAAAAAAATAAGTATTTTAACTTAATACTCGAACAAATAAGTGCTTTAACTTAATAACTGAAAGAAAACTGCTTCTGGTTGGACTGAAACACACCACCACAAGAATAACCATCATCCCCAAAACAAGGCTCTGTTGTTACTAATATGAATCAAATTCCACCAGTGATAAAGGGCAACCACAACAAAGTCCCCATATTTGAACAATTTATTCCTTCTGGTACTTTTAAATCCCTTCACTCTTTAATTTCAAGCTCCCTCTTCTGGACTATCCCAATGAAGCTGGAGAGTCACCGTGCACTCCTCATCCTTGCTTCAGGAGCCAGGTAACACCAGCTGAGGAAGCCTTGGCAAGTGGCACTGACAGAGGTGACCACAGTGGCCCAATCTCGAGGTTACTGCAGCTGAAATGATCTTAAAATATAACAGGGTATGCTGAGATTTAAAGAGCTGCCAGAGGGCTGCAGTTGGAAATGAAGCATTATGTGACTTCTACATCCCTCAACACGGGCACATGGAATTTATATCCCTGAGGATATCTCTGTATAGGGATACAGGACATTATTTTCAATAAGAAATTATAACAAATTGCATTTCACCCATACATAAATAAATATGAACAAAACCATTCTATGCACATTACCTTACAGTTCACATTCTGCAGTGAAGAGGAACATCTCCCCCAACAGTAATAACTTCTTTTGTTTTGCCTTTAATACCAAGGACATTTTTCATGAAAATGGAATTATATATATTTATGCTTCTTGCACTCCTGTGATTGAAAAATTGTTACCAGAGAAAGTTTTATTTTAAAAAATCACCCAATTTTTCTGTTCAGAGCATGTCTACACACTAACTGTTGTGATTGTGGACCTTGGACATCACCATGATATATATTAATCTATTTACTTTTTTTTCCCCCCCGCTCTGTGAAGGAATCACTTTTGACAATTTTCTATAAATATAGGAAAATTAAATTGTATTTGATAATTACAATTGTTCCTTCCATCACATACTTACTGCTCCTACACACTGTTTTTATGACTATAGCTTGTGCACCTTGAGTGCCACAAGACAGCACCTCTGCCTGGCAACTGTGCCTGCACAAAATTAGGTAAGTATCAGGTATTAGGCTAAAATCTTTACCCTTTCACACCTGGTGGTCCTTGCCATTAATACAAAAATCAGAATACTGCAAGGATGGTAAAGATGCTAAAGAATAACACGTTGCTAAAGATGCTTAATATAAGTGCAGTGAGAGGGGGGATTTGCTCATGCAAAATAATTTAAGTACATCAGGAAATTCCTTGGGTAACTCTGAAATGATCAATATATGGGGCCACTGGAAAAGCTCGGGAGCAGCGAGAGAGCAAAGCCAAGGCTCTGCAGAGTTGTAGCTCCAAGCCCCTGAGCCTGTGTGCTGCAAGTAATCACGGAGTGTTTGACACGCGTCTCCTCCGGCTGACAAGCTCAGAGCACACGGCTGCAGCCACCTCCCACGCCTTGCTTAATTAATTTCCATCCCTGTTGTGTGCTCCCACACCTGCAGATATCAAACAGCTGCCTATAATGAAAACATTTTAACCTGTGTTAGCGGATAGGATTCAATTTGGTTTATAATTGGATCGGTAAATGAAATCATTATAAAATAGCTGATAAAGGTTCCCTGGAATGAGTCAGAATGGTTTTTTAAAAGTGTGTAAATCTAGTGCTAAAGAGCTGATGAATAAAATTCACATCTAACGCAAAACCACATGTCCACAAGCACTTGCTTTTCTATTTGCATATCTATTATAGCTCACAGACATGTGCAAACTCATACACCCACACATTTTCCCTATGTTTTCCTTAAGTTCATCATTACTCCCCTTCATCTCTGATTCACAGCATTTCCGAGATAGAATCTTCTACAATAAAACGAACTGGAGATAAAATTTCCCCAGACAATAAATACTTCTTTTGTAGGAGTTCTTCGTGAACTATCGCAATTAAGCAGTTTCATTTTTTACAGCTCCACTATAATTCAAAGAAGGAGAAAATAGAGATTGATTAGATCAGGCGAAACATGCATGTTTTCTTAAGTGGTCTGTGTTTGCAGGGCTCTGAAGGAAAAAGGAGCTTTTTAAGCATGAAAAGCTTAAATCTGTAGATGCACAAACACAGACCTAAGGGCACCTTCTTCATACCTATGGAAATAAATTCAGCTGTTACATTGCTTCATTCCATCTTCCTTATTAATTTTCTTCCCAAGTCTTCACTAACCACTACAATGCACATCAAAGACATCTGGAAGAGACCCAGCAATATCCCTGGCAGCAACACCTGCTCCTTCCAACCTCCCAGCACCCATTCCTCAGCAGTTCAGTGTGTTTTCAAAACCTGCCCAGCAGACTCTGCACTCACCTCTTCTTCCGCATTCTGCAGCAAACATCACAAAAATCACGAGTGCCCAGCACTCAGTTCTGCAATGTAACCTGCACAGGCCTACTTTTATCTCTCCACAGTGATAGCAGATCTGGAAATCTCAGCTATGCTGGGCTTTCATTAGCATAGCTGGGACGGGAGAGGAGGGAAAGCAGTGTTGTATATGCCTTCCTGCATATCTGCAGTACATTTTTTAAATGCCTGGTTGAAAGGGGACATGAAGAATTTGCCGGGCAGGTTGGTGGGTCAGTATTAACCCAGACCTTTGTGGTCACTCGTAGTCTAAATCTTCCAACACCTTTGCTTGGCTCTGCTAACTCCATGTTTGCTTTCATGCTGGTATAATTTTCAAGCAATTTCTCAGCAGAAAGAATTCTGTTTTATGGTATTAAATAAATGAGGATAAACCCAGCTCCAAAACAAATTGCAAAAAAACCAGCAGGAGTACATTATCACACAACTCGTGTTGCTTCCTCCCAACTAAATAACCCTCCTGGTTTACAGATTTCTGTTTAATTTGGCCTCTGGCATGACAGAAAGGAATTTTTTGCCCATTTATACAACTCTATGAATCAAAGGTTGACAACAGCGAGCAGCTCCTCAGTCTGACTTGGAGGCATGCACAGAAAACCAGCCAAGAGCTGTACTTGCTCTATCAGGTCTCCTGCACAACCCAGCCACGCTGTGGCCTGCAGCACACATCCCTCTGGAAAAAAAATGCTTCACGGCTCCTTCCCTCAAAGACTTGATGTATCAGCAGCTGTAATTGCTCTGAATCTTGAATCCTGCCTGAGTTTGCTGCTGTGAGCTGCTCCAACACCAGCACCTGAAAATGTCTGTAAACTGAGAACTGATTTAGGTTATGTTTAAAAAAAAATAGATTTTGCTGTTTATGGAACGTATCTCCACTGGTTTAAATATATTTTTTTAATGTAGGGCAAGCAGGCTTTATCTGTGTTGATATGAGATTCCAAAATACAATAAAGAAATGAAGCAGAAATTTCTATACTAAAGCCCACTTAAAAATAAATCCAATTAAAGGGAATAAATAGGACAAGAGAACAACTAATTCCTTGTCTTTGCTTCTCTTCAAGGAGTATTCATATAAATCCCCGGTCTGACATTTATGCCGTTTCATGTGACAGGGATCAGAATTCTCCATAGCACAATGTTTTTAAACCATTTACTGCAGCAGCACCTTTATAACGAATAATAGAAACCTCTCCACAAGCACAGACCATTTTCTATAGGCTCACAAAGGGTTTAACCCTGCAAGCTTTTATCCATGTGAACAGTCAGCACTCTAAGTTGGAATAAAAGGAGTAATTTAATGAAAAGGGGGTGGTAGAATCAGGGATTTGGAGTGAGAATGTTCTGGGATGAAGAACATCTCTCTTATCTGTGCTGGTGAAGTGGTTTGTAATCACGAGTATTATGTGTGTGCTTTGTGGTGCAGTAATAATAATAATAACAAGGAAAATCTTGAGCTTGGTGCCTGAATTAAGCAACTGCCCCAGAGCCTTCAGGCAGCTTTATTTTAAAGAGGGGATTTCACAACTCATGGACCAAATCACAGCCTTCTTTACCTGTTCCTGTGGCCAGTGGAGGTGGGAAAAGGTCATAAGTATTTAGACTCCACTTTGAATGTCACTTTTAGGGGGAGGACATCAGGAGGGACCCCAGCCATGCCTGAATGGCTCGAGGTAACATTTAGCTGCAACGTTCCTGCCCAAACATCCAGGCAGGAAAGGGCAATGCCTGCATGTGTTGAGGGGTGACAGCCCAGAGAGATCCACAGAGCAACACTCCTTTGGGACACCTCAGTGTGGATCTGGACTGAGATGTTATCACACCAAACCAAATGCAATTAAAAAGGAAAACTTTAATAAGGACACTGCAGAGAAATTTCACTCGGTGAGGGTCAAAAGAGAGGGGAGGTGGAAGGCGGCAAAAAGCGCTTCTTAACTGGAGGAGATAAAGATGGCAGGAGATAAAAAGGTCAGACTAGGTGGTCTAAAGGTCCCTGTTAACCCTAAACTCAGTGACAGATACAGAAAAGCAAACACTTAATCTCAGAAAGATTTGCTCATACAAAGAAAGTCTTGGAAAACTCCCAGAAGAGAGGCAGCAATCAAAGCAATGCTTGGACCCTGGTAGTAGGTAAATACGTGATGAAGCACACAGATATACACGGGTGCTGTGGGCCACCTCCCTCCCCACTGGAAACAGCAACTTGCACTCACATTCCTGAGATTCCCTTCAAAAAACACTCTCTGCAACACCTCAAGAGGAATATCAGAGGTTATTAAAAAAATCTTACAGGAATAAGCAACTGAAAAATAAACTGATGTGCTATGGGATTGGTAACACTAAGTTGACTTTAAAAAATAGACGAATACATGCAAAGGTCACTAAAATATTTATATTAATGATGGAGCTGAACACTAAGCAGATATTGACTTCTGTTAAGGTGAACCTCAAGATTTATTGGCCTAAGAGGTAAACATTGACTGAGATAAATCCAAGGTCAATATTTACTACAAAGGACAATAAATCTTGGTGGCCCATGAAACATGAAATAAATAAATACATATGTGTATATACATTCATAGGCACAAGCATATCTACAGATATTTACACAAATGATCATCAACTTCATCTTTTACAGCTTGTTCTCCTACTTATGCCAGAGAGAACCCATGAACAATTATGAAGCAGTGTTAAGAGGCATCTATTTGTTTATGGTGGCACTGGTGGTGTCTTAGGGTGACATTTCTGCCTCTCCAAGTGACTCCTTCACTCACTGAGCCACTCACTGGTGAAATGTTTCTCAGACACAAAGGGAAGTCAAACCAGCTGCCCTATTTCCATCTTAGCTTGAGAACCCTTGCTGGTAACTCAAGAAGCAGAGTTACATGCAGCAAAGCAGTCTGAATAATTATCAAGCTCTGAACTTATCAGCCACCAAGATTTCTGATGGAGCACCTCTGAATTCAATGTACCTCCATCTAAGGTCAAGTTTCTTCCCACATGGGACAAGCGCAGCAGGGGAACACGTGGATATTCTGCAAGTGTTTTAACAAGAGGCACTTTTACTGGAGTTGTGGTCAATTCTGTGTAAGCTCAGAACAAAGATGTATCAATCAAACTGAGCAAAATAAATAAATAAGAGCATTGGATGGCTTTCAGAGTTATAGACTTTTTTCCTTGAACTAGAAAAGCAAATAAATTTAACAGGGGCGCTGACAAAAGCAGACCTTCTTCCTCCAAACATTATACAAGATCTAAGCCGAAAGGAAACAGATGACTTTGTGTGTTTGTAGGAAGTGATTAGAGAAGATAGAACTTAATTTATTAAGATGGGAGATGGTGATTCTTTTGTTGACTTTTCAGGTCAAGTGTTAAAACCTCCTGCAAATAAGGCAGTAGAGACACTGCAACCGAGCCTTAGCGGGTCAGGGGATGGGGCTTTTTGATACTCGGGGCTTTTCTGGTTCTTTGAACAATTGTTTCGGAAAGCCAAGTGAGAGAAATGTGCAGTCCTTGCCTAGGCTTCCTGGTGGCTTCTTCTCTGCCCACTGCACAAGTTTGGGCAGCTGGAGGCTGGTTTGGACCAACCTACACCTAAAGTCCCAATGCTGGACACTGCCTAAAGCCAACAGCTTCCACATGACTTCTGAATTTTCTCTATGTACACAAGGGATGACAGAGCAGGCTAAACAGAATGAAGAAAAAAAAGGAAATAAAACAAAATTTTTAAAAAAGAAGGAAAGTGTTTGAAAAGAAGTATTTCATTTATCTAGCAGCCTGACAAGTCTCAGGGAGGAATGTGGTGCTGTGCAGGCAGTGCTGGCCACTGGATTTGCAGGAAGGAAGAGCAATTAGAAGCGCTGGGCAGGAAAAGGCCTGTTAGCACTCTTACCTTTAACTTAATCTTTAATCTCCTCCTATGCCTCCAACTTGTCACCACAGGCATTAATCACCTTGCAGGTCTCACAGCCAGCTCAGGCTCATTTATATTATTTGTTTTAATGGCCTCTCTCATGCCATCAGTGCTCGGCAGCGAGTGGATGGCTCTGCCCTTATTTCCTGCTGGCTGCTTTGGTCCATCAAAGCCATGTGGTTTATTTTCACACAGGCTTCCTAAGGCTACAGCACAGCCACAGGTTTCAGTGATCATATCACAGCTGACCTCTGCAGACAGTACTCCAACATAATCCATGAAATATTATTGCTCCGAATATTTTAGAAGTCTCTGAACTCTCATTAATACGAACACTTGTATTTCACTGCATTTTTTTGATGTTCTTAGTAATTCAAGGAATGGCAGAACGGCTGCAGTCTTAAGAAGGATTTATTTCTGAGCTTGCAAAGAAAGGAAAAGCCATTTTCAACTATACCAAAATTGGAACATGAAAAATAATAAACTGACAAGCAAAAGACAAAATGTCTTTGTACTCTGTTTTCTAAATCCAGATGAGATCTCGGGGCTAAGTGTTCTCTCGACAGACAGAATCACTGTATAAAACTTATAGCCAGGATTTACAAAATTAGAAGCCAAAAATCTACATTTATGGGTTTCCAGAAGAACTGATAATTTCAGAATAGTCCTGTTCAGGAAAAATACGATGCCAAAATAGACTCAATTAGTAAGCACAACCTTGAAATGTGCAGCAAAAGGACTGCTGTCTCCTTTGAGCAGAACCTGTGTCCAGAACAGGCAGATTTTGTTTCTTGCAAACCATTTACCCCTCTGAGGATGCTCTAAAAGGGGCTTTCAGTGAACAGTGATAACAATTACAATATTCAGAATATTTACGTTTAATGTCACTTTCTCTTTGAAGTGGTGCAAAAAAAATCCCCTTAAAAACTGAGTTCTTCTGGCTACTGTGAAGATCCAACTATGAATTCTTAAACCAATACCATATATATTTTATATGGTGAACTCATTTATAAACCGAAAAATTTTATATGGTAAATATTTCACAGCATGCAAAATTATGAGGAAATAATGAGGAAAGTTTTGGAAGAGATTTTAAGAGAAGTAGTGACTCAGTGACCTGCTGGGGAAAAACTGGGAAAGCACAAACCCCTTTCAGTTTCATTTGTTTTAATTAGAAATAGAGATCTCTAAAAAATACTGTCTATTCCACTAGGATTTTGAGGGGAACACAGCCTAGTTGTTAATTTTCATGCAGTTGAAAACTAAGTTTGTCAGACATCCCACAATCTGAAATTCTCATCGTGAAAGGCTCAGGAAGGTCCATTTTCCCTGATGCGAAACCAGGACTGCAGCACGAATGTCTGACCTTTTATTAATCAACTCAGAAAAGACTGCATTAAAAGGCACTTTGCTCATCATCTTTGATGCCTGTACATTGATGTCACCCCAAGGTAACCTGGGCAGCTGTAGATTCACCATTAGTCCAACCTCGGTCATGCAAGGCTTGAAAACAAATTTTTAAGTCCGGAATAATGAAAATCAGAGAGGTAATTGGAAAATGAGGCACACTGCAGTATCTACTTTCTCCCTTTATTTGTTAACTGATATTCCACACAGAATAAGTCAATCAATTCTTTAAGCGAGCAGGTTCAGTGCTAAGAGGCAAGCTGCTGGTTAAAATGGGGAAGTTGATTAGGAAGAAGAACCATAATGTGTTTAAGGCAATAATTTAAGGTAGATTAACAACAGTTGATATTGGAAGTGGAAGAACAAACCTGGAGGTCATTTTGTAAAGAATATTTCAAGGCCCAGTCCTGACAGGTGGAGATGCATTGGTTGGATGGATTGCACAGAGGACACTTTTGATGACTGAAGTAATAAAGTTGGAATGAAATTCAGTAATCTAACATGAAAGGCCATGCATGTTGAAGTTACAGCAACAATTTCTACTTTAATCTGAATTCATTAAACCACTGGGTAACTGCAAGCCACCCATTTTACCCTTGGCTGGGAAGAAGGCAAACACACCCTACATCAGTACAAACTGCAAGGAAGTGTTAATGCCATTGTAAAAAACACTTCTGTAAATTATCTCACTTCAATACTTTTTGGGCACAATTCTCATCAACCACGTGCAAAAGAAACAGAGAAACAAGATGCATTTGATTCAAAAGAGCTGCAGAAAATGGTATTCTGGGGTGATAAGGGTAATGGAGAGACTTTTTTATAAAAGAAGAAAAGAGAATGAGTCATTTACAGCAGTGAAGAACAGATATCATTTTAATTTATAAGTACATAGGGGTGAGAGGCAAGGGTTAGGCTGAACAACAGAGTTGGAAAGGAGTTACTTTAACTGATGGACAATGAGGCCATGAAAAATCAACACATATAAACATTTAGTCTGGAAGTGAGATGCTCTCTTGCCATGGGAACAGTAATGTTGTGCAGCAGCTTTCCAACAACTCTAGCCCAATAAACAGGAGAAAACAAAAACATCTTCATTTAGGTTATATGAGGGATCATATGACTTGGTTTTTCTGCAGTTATCAGATGGCTGAACTCAGGGATTCAAGAGAATCCTTTCAGACTGTATTTCCAAGGACAAGCAAAAAGATGCTTCCTAGCAGGGCAACGAAGAGTAAAACAAGTGCAGGATCCCTGTTGGAGAAGCCATACTGATTCCTGACAGCCTATTCCTGTAACCGAGACAAAATAGCTGGGAACCTCATCAGATTTGTTCCTCTCAACTTTTTAAAAGATGAGAGGCAGTGCCAAACACTCAAAACAATAACGTCTTGCCTTTATAAACAACCTTTAGTATCACTGGATATAAACCAGAGCCTTGGACATCTGCAGAGCATGCCTATTGGATTGGCACCAGTGCTCTCCCCCTGGCTCGCACGGAAGGTGACGGGGTCAGGAATGAGACATCTCGTTCTCCAAAAACAATCTCCCAATTCTGCCACTGGTGGCTTGCAGAATCCACCTCCTGTACAGCCTGTCTAAAGCTGCCTGCTTTTTTGGAGTTTTTCAGGCATCGTCCAGATTCCAATTAGAGCTGGAGGAGCCGTCTCACTGCATGTGCTGAGCAGAATTAGGGACTCTCAGGAGCTGTGTGGAGTTCAGGCTCTTGGCACAGCCATGGGTAATGCTCTGTGTGCTGGTACATACTGGGAACAGATTGTCTGAGTCTGCTGCAAGAATTTCATTGTTAAAGATGTAGCTTGGGACTGCCTTTCTTGCTGTTCCCCCAAACATCCTTCTTCAGCCTTTAATCTCTCTGCTAATAAATGTTATTTTTACACTGCTCTAGAGCTCTCCATGTTTTGCACATTCCCACCAGAGATGCAGCCAGCCTTTATCCAGACAGACATGCTGGATAGACGGGGGATGATTGGAAGAGATCGGTACCAGTGGGACAGCAAGAAGAAATGTGTCATCCCCAAATAATCCTACCATTCTCATAACTTCTGAATTTTCCCCCTACTCTTCCACCCTTGCCAGGAGACAACCCAACGTGCTAGAGCCCAGCACCACGCTGGATGAAATGCAGAACAAACCAGTGCCACTTTCCACAAAGTGTTTCTTCAGCTTCAACTAATGGGATGATTAAACCAAAACAGAGCTGCAGATGAACACAGCGACTGGTAAAGGCACTGGGTGATTCAACCAAGCCCAGAGGGAAGGCAGATGTTTGGGTACTGGAATAAGCAGTGTGAGATCATTAACACCCAGCTGATGGATCACAAGAAAGGCAAAGGAAGTCTCTGAGGTCTCCTGTTTCTTCCTTTCACCGGCCTGAAGGCCGGACAGAAATACGGGCATGTGTGAGGGAGTGTGAGCTATTTTAACAAAAACATTTCATCCATCCCTAAATATGGTCACAAGATTTTAGATACTTGGCTTACTCTTAAACAGTAAGATTCTGAATTATCTCCAACTGTGTAGGCTGTAAAAGAAAATGCATAAACCAGCAATCCTGCAAACTCCCTAGAAACGTATTCCCTGCCAGTTTTTTCTCTGTAGCTGTTATATTAATCAGTGTCTTAAGGAATTAGAATGCCCTGTGATTATATCTCTTTCAAACCTAATAAGCAATGCTTTGCAATTAACTTCAACTCACTCTCCTTAATGTCATTATCTATCATCTAGAGCTTTGAAACACACCAGAGAAAAATGCCAGAATTATGGCTCCGTGTATTTGGGCTGCACTTTCCTTCCAGTGAGCAGCAAACATCAGTACTTCAGTGGCATCTTGGTTACTCTCTTAAGATTTCTAACCCAAACGGAAAAAATGTGAAAAGATCAGCTGTTCTCAAAAATATTGCCAGAAAAACACATTCAGGGGATTTTGCCTGAATCGGAACTCAAATCATTTTCCAGAATCTGGCCCTGAACCAAAACTCAAGAGATCAGCCCAGATTTCAGGCTTCAGTTGTATCTCTTATCAGATAATCACACTGAAGTTCATCTCTCAAAGCAGCTTGGATGCACAAGTGTGTGAGTGTGAACGTACACACAGCAAGTGTGACACTGGGGTGTAGTCAATGGATTTTATTTCTGCACTTGTAAATTTATATAGTCTCACAGAAACACCTCTCCTCATCTGCCATATGAAAGTGTTACATATATGGCATGAATGGTGTAAGGTATTATCAACATAAATTTGGAATAGTCGAGTTATTTATAAACAGGCTTTGCAGTATCGGATTTTAATTGACGAATGTTGATAAAAATGGAATTTATATTTCCTTTCAAGACTCATGGGCTAGAATTTTTTTTTCTGAAATTGAACAGATGCCAGAAATAAATCAGAAATTGCGAAGTGGAAGAGAGCTGTGAGGCAGCGCGCTGAGGGCCGGGAGGAGAAGAAAAGTGGAAAATTACCAGAATGCAATCCCAATGGATTTAAGAGAAAAAGGCAGAGTGGCATCACTGTGAATTCCATGGGAATAGAGATAGGAAGAGAATCCAAGTTGACCAGAAATTATAATCAGTACTGTGAGTCAGGAACTAAGAGCGTTGTCTGAGTTAAACCCTGAGTTTTCAATAAAAATAGCTGCAATATCCTAGCAGCACCACATCTCCAAGTGCAGTACATGGATTTTTTTCAAGCAACACACAGAGCAACCATGGGTGAGTCTTCTCTTACCTCTCATTCGCATTTCAGAAAAGAAAACTGTTATAAAGTTGCTTTAATATATGATTTTTAATTATGCCGATTTTTCATGCCTCTGTGACTGGAAAGCTGGGTCACTACCAAGAGGCTGAATCTGGGAGCAATGAACTAAAAAAAACCAAGAAAACTAAAAGGAAAGATGGAAATTTTCAAAAATAACAGTTAGGAAAATTTCTGGGTTTAAAGTCGTACACTTGCAATCTATGCAACGTTGCATTGATGCAATATTGTACTCCCGCACTATAAAATCATAAAAATAAGGAAACGAAAAAGCAGATTGCAGTAACAAGAAAGTATTAATTCAATCACATTAGAAATCTACTGGATTTCATGTGAGATTCCTAGAAACTATGAAAGGCAGCCAAGTTTAAACAGCTCCCAGAATTTGTAAAAACTAATTAGCAATTTTCTGATTTAGTTTCACAAAAGAGCTATCTAACAAGACAATTTCATTCTCTCCGACCAATATTTTCTGCTGTTTTGCTCCCAGTTGACAGCTCCTTTACTTTGGCCGCCAATTTAATATTGATTAATCCTCCTTCCCCTAGCAGCTCCCTCTGACATCCACGGAGCTCCTCCAGTTTATAAAAGCTTGTTTGCAGAGATCAACTTTCAGGATCAGATACTCACTTTGTAATTTTATTCATCAGCCACTATAGCAAAGGATATCCAAAAAGTGTTCAGCATAGATAATGGTTGCTTATCCTTCCTAATAAAAAGCCCAGGCACAGAGCACCTTTTAAGAGCTAACTAATATTGAAATAAATGTACTTCACAAAGCTTTCCATCATTTGCTTTTCCTTTCTACATTCATCCTTCCTGCAGCTCTGGTGCATAGAGATTCTATCAAGCTGCAGATCAGATCCTACAGCTGGATTCTCCTTTGCCCTGAGAGCTGACACAGTTAGATGTCATTGATAAGTATTGATTTACATCCATAAGGATCTTCTGCTTCTGCCCAAATCTTCCATCTGACCCATTAACAACATTAACTGTGGAATAACCACAAGCATCTCAGGGACTGCTCGAGTTCTACAGTGCTTAAAACTGCTCAGGCCTTAGAGAAAGAAGAGCAGTGGCATCTCCACGTGGAGTCAGCAATTTATCTGGAACCCAATGAGGCAGTGACAGAGCCCACCCTGCTGAGAGCCCCACAGTGCCAGGAGGAGCAGCCCATCCATCCCTGCAGCCACAGTGGTACCCTGAGCCCCACTTTTGCCCTGCTCCCTGGTGAGACACAGCCTGGTGCTCAGCACTGAACCTCATGTTCTCTCACCCAAAGGACTGCAATTCTCTCCCTCACTTCACATTCCACACATTTTCACATGTGTAAAGGGAAAGCAGCTGTGCCGTATTTTTAGCTCAACTAGTTGAAAGGAAAAGCAAAGGAAGCTAAAATCAGAAGTATTATTTTGCACTATTGAGCGTATTAATGACGCCTTTCCAACCTCATCAACATTCCCATCGAAACTAACATGTTAATTTATATTCTTCATATAGTACTAATTACGTGTACAGCAGCACGATAGCCTGTGCAAGGAGCTATCTCACTATGAGAGATGAAAACATAATGTTCTGATTCTGACCTCGTGATGGGATACATAATTAATTACTCCAAAGAACACTGATTATAATAGGACTAAAATGTGGTTCTGAGAGATGCTTTGAATATCACGTAACTACAAAAGATGCTAAGTAGTTTTATTTAGAGGAGGTGCCAGTGATGCAAAGTTTATTTGAAAAGGCACAGGAGTAAGGCAGTTCTGGCTATACAACCCTCCAGCATTGCAAAGAATGGATGTTTTCCACTTGCAAAGAGCTATGAAGGAACACGACTATGAACACTACTACTGTTTTTTCCACCCTGTTCTCCTTCACCTGTAACTGGAGTACTTCTTATCTAATCAAATGCAAAGATATGTCAACAAAAGCATTAAGAAAATTACACACATTATAGGGAAATTATACAGGAATTCTTTTCTGTGAGGGTTTTGAGGCCCTGGCACAGGTTTCCCAAAGAAGCTGTGGCTGTCCCATCCCCTGGAAGTGTCCAAGGCCAGGTTGGATGGGGCTTGGAGCAACCTGGGATAGTGGAAGGTGTCCCTGCCCATGGCAGAAGGGTTGGAACAAAATGGTATTTAAGGCCCCTTCCAACCTAAACCATTCTGTGATTCTATGAAACACTTTTCATTTAGTAAGGATAAAAAAGGTTAAAAACAGTGATTTACCGATTTTTCATGCTAAAGAGCAGACTGAATTCCATGCAATGTCTTGTTCAGTCCCATTGTTTAGAAGTTTTAGCAATACTTAGCTACGAGATAAAAAAGGTGCACTCCACAGATGTGCATGAACTCCTTCAGCTCCAGTGGTGGCCACCAACTGCAGGTACAGCAGTAGAAGTCCATTCTCTGGGTACCTACAGGCCTTTTTAAAAGGATTTGTGAACAGGAGAGAGTGTAAAAAGGGTTTCTGTGTCTTACTGCTTTAGCTTAAGTCTTTCAGAGCACGAGGCAGCATTTCTGCAGCTGTGCTAGAGACAGCCCAGAGAGCACCAGGGATGCCCAGCCTTGAGCAGCTCACACTCTGCAGTGCTGCTCTGACAAGAAATGGGCTTGCAAGTTGTGTTTGCATCATCTGGGTTTTCCTCTTTTGCCAGTGCACAAACAGCCCTTCCTCTCTCACAAGGCAGCACCTCCACAGAAAGATTTACATCTACACAGCATTTGGGGGTGTTTTAACATAAATACATATTTTGACAAATTTAAGCCTAGCCAGCTTGAAAATTCGGCTAAAGTGCTTTTAAGAAGTACTGCTGGTACATAATATATCATGGGGGGTTAGCTGAGACAAAGGTTTCATTAATAGCACACTTAAGAAATTCTGAAAGATGGGTGCAGATTTAAAATATCTATTAGACTCCCCTATAATCTCACATGTGCAAATAACAGGAGCAGCCGCTGAGATTTTGAAGCCGTTCAAGGATTAAACAAGACCAGCATCGAGACCACAGAAGATTTCTCAGCCACAAAACTGCACTGCTACAAGGACCTTCAAAGTCAGCTGTAACACACTGCAGCAGCCAACAGGTAGAAGAGCTGAGACAAAATGCAGTAAGTGTGCAAGAGGCAGCACTTTTCTTGTGATAGTCCATGTCGTGCTTTATACAAATCCCTGACCTGCTAAAGTAGACTTGTTTACACACTGAAGTATAGGGTTTTTTCACACACAATAAAAATTTCAACTAATTTGTATACTTGTGGCGATCTCACTTTTAGCCTCCAGGGGTTAGGGTTGGGAAGTATGTTTTCTACTGCTTCGGTTTTCTTTGTTACTTCGTACCTCTCCTTTCTAATAACCTTGATCACAGTGACCCCAGGTGGCAGAGACAACCATGGCTGCTCTCAGAAGCTGAGCCAGGCCTTCATGTTTCATCTCGATGCTCACAAGTCCCTGTGTCCCAACCCAGAGTCCCCAGAACCAGCCCAGGACAGCCCCAATGCTGCCATGGGGCTGGAGAGGGCTCATTCCAAGCAGGTCAATAAAAGTCCCTGTGGGACAGAGCAATCAAAGGTTTTCATCTCAGAACCTTCACCCCTCGTTTGTCCATGGAGGTCTCCCTAACAAGTCTTCAGCTTTGCGTGAGCCCAGCAGCACAAACATCTGTTTCTGGGCTAATTCAGGTTGCTGAGAGGCCCAGTGAGAGACCTGGCAGAGCCAGGCAGCTGCTTTGCTCCAGCTCATAGCTCTGTACAACCAGCCTGCTCCACAGACAGGCACAAGGCTGCTCATCGAAACGAGACACAGACCTAGGTATGACAAAAATCACTAAGATTTTCTAACACCTTGATTTTAATAGAACTTAGCCACCTTAATGCCTTTCTCCAAGCCTCATCTGCCCCACTTTGCTGCTCCATCTGCCTCAACAGCTCACTGGTTTTTCTTTATATTGCCTGCAAAAATGTCAGCTGTGAGTTTCCACTTTGTGACCCATCACATATGGCAGCACAAATAAAAGCACTACCAATGCAATACACAAAATTAACAGTGGGCAGACAACTCCCAGTAGCTTTTCCATCTTTAAAAATCTATGTTATTTGACAGTTTAAGGGATCAGTGAGTGTCCTCTGTTCTGGTGAGAGCCACACCACAGCCAGGACATTGGTATGGCTTTGCTCAGAGCCTGCACTCCAGAAGAGAAGAGTGTGCTTTAGAGTTGATGTAAACAAACTAATTTAAGTACAAAGGGAAACTTTTCAAGCTGCTCACCAGAAGAAAAGTCCAACTCACCAGAACAAAATGTCCAATTAGCCATCATGTGCAACACTAACTTTAACTTTACATGTGTGAATTTTAATCCTGAGCCAAACCAGCTCTGAGGGAAGGAAGGACAGGGCACACCAATGCCTTTCCCATGAGGTTGCTCACTGATTGCTGCTGAAGAGCTCCCTAATGGCAATGAAACTATCCTGCCATTGCCAGAGGGTGTCACTACGGCACTGGGACAAAGCAACCAAACAAATAACACAGATAAACAAGAAATGTGGAGAGACCTATCAGAATAACCTTCACATGAGTTGTCATCATCTCACCCGTGGTCTTTCAGAACATGGTTCTGTCTGGGTGCAATATCACTCTGTATTTTCTTTTATTTTCTTGTTAAAAGCACATAATTCACATCCACAATAAATGTATTTGTAAGGCAACTGCTTTCACAGCAATTTGCTTACTGCAAAAGAAATCTAAATCTTCTGACATAATGACATATAGCTCTGGTAATTAAAAAGAGCCAAACTGAGCATGTTAAAGTGATCTTGAGTGTTTGGTTAAAATCCTAAACCAGAAGAGGAAGAAGTCAAGGAGCCAAAGAGCACAGTAAAAGAAAGTGCTCAGAAGGCTGTGAAAAAATCCCTGCAATATAAGGAAGATCCCAAGGTGCACCAAATTAGTAGGTTGTCTTTGTAGTCTAAATGCAATCTACCTATGACCAGCAAATGCCAGGAGACAGATGATCATAAGCCTACATTAATGTGGTACATGATGGTCAAGAAACTCAACAGATAATGGAATGTAGGAAGAGCTCAATCAGGATGTGCATGCAAGGGATCAGGCATTGCAGAGTGTTGGTGGCTGCTGCTCTGAATGCGACTCTCAGTGTCAGAGGGTGGGGTGAGTGTGAAAAAGAGAGAATTGAGTCCCAGATTCCACAACACGTTGCTGGAGCAACTGAGCAGCTTCATTCCAGCTATATTTTGGTACCAGGGTGAACTGCCTGATGCTGCTGAGGACAGTTTTGATCAGGAAGGGCTGCTCCTGCAAAGTGTTCCAGAGCTCTTGTCAACCTGTCAAGGAATCAAACCTTGTGCTCTAATAATAGAACAATAATTTAATATTCTTGGAAATAAGTTCTAGTCAAAGCACAGGATTTAATAAATAAGAGGAGAAATGTGACACATTTCATACCATTAAAGAACAGTAGGTAAACTTGGATGAAACACAACTTTTCACTATTTTAAACCAAGTTTCTACAAGCAAAGGAAAATTGCATGGATGTTGTAACCACATTGCAGAAAGCAGCTGTATGAGGAGCATGGGTCAACTGCAGTGATTAAACTGTCAGGACTTGAAATCAGGGCACTGCTACAATATTTTAATATAGCAAATCCAGTCCATCATGGTGAAGGTTCAGTTGGCTGTTCTGGGAATTATTAGGATGTCAAAAGGCCAAAGTCTATTTCTGGATACTGAAAAGTAATTCCCATTCACTTCATACAATAATGATGTGCTTCTGTTAGGGAATGGAAGAGCAAGCAATTCAGAGGTAGCAGCAAAGTCTCCTTAAAAACCTTTTCAATGAAGAATTATATAAGAAGAAATAAAATCCAGAATATATGTAAATCTGTTGTTCTGTTTCTCTTGTTTCTCCCTGACTTTCATGACAAATAGATCTCTCAGACTATCAGACATAAAAAATACAAAGATGTGGAAAAGAGAGCTGGAATTTGGCGTAATGACAGCAGATTTGGTCTTTCATTGCAAATGCAGAGGGTTATCAGGAGGTCTAGCTTTTATGTGGACCTTGTAGTAACTGTAACTATGTAACAGACTATCAGGACAGGAAAGTGTTTTCCTATTAATGAGAATTAAAGCTCTAGACTGAGCAGTTTATTATGCTTACCTCAATTATCACATCTGGAAAATTATTCAATTAATGTCTCAGCCTTCACTGTAGGACATTCACTCACATGAGCAAAGAACTTTCAAATCCTCTGGGGTTATGGCACAAATCTGTTTTGTTCACATGGTCATACCCACAAACAGAACAATAAACTAAGCTTAATCCTGCAAACAGTGATGGTAATTGCCAATATTTTAGTTACTCATATGGTGCAGGATCAGGACCAGGAGAGAAGGACACACGAAAATAGGTCAGATGTGATCAGAAGAGTTTTTATATGAAGCCATCACCATGCCCTGCTGGGAAATACTGAAGAAAATGGCTTAGGAAAGAGCTTGAGCCAGCATGGTTGTTTGGGCAAGAAAACAGAGTGTTCAGTGCTGAGATATTTGTGTTCAGTGTTGAGCACTGGACTCTTGGTCTGGGCAGCAGAGCTCCTCACCAGTGAAGCTCTGGGTACCCTCACTGGGTCCATCAGCAGCAAGAGAAGCCATGCTGTGCACAGCTTTCCTGACTCCATCTAACACCAGCTACAAAATCTCAGAGGCTCCTAAACAGAACCCCATCCTTTGTAGCTGAACTAAAACAATAGCCTAGCAAGAGTCCCAGTGTGTGCCTGTTTCAGACATCCAGAAATCAGCCGGGCTCCGAGCTGTAAGAGCTTGGCTTTCAGGAGGACCGATGTCATACAAGTGTTTTGTTCACAAGAGATGGCTGCTGACTCTTCATTAAGTGAAATAAATTTTCATGTCATCACATTTTGCCATCTTTGAAAAAAAAAAATCTCACAATATTCTGGAGCACTTGAGAAAGTACTGCAAGAACCAGCAAGAGCAGAGAGCCAAGTTTGATCTGAAGGTTTCAAGCAATGGAAAAATCTGCCACATCCCAAGCTAATTTAAATTATGGATCCGTTCCCTGATTGCTCTAAAAAGAAAAACTAAACTTTTCCAGTCTGAATGTGCCCAACTTCAGCCACCAGCTTTTGGATCTCGCATGGATCTAATGTGTCTGTTAAAGAGACTGTTGTTATCACTTACCTTTCCTTCCCAGACATGATAAATTCACCTTTCTTCTGCTTCAGTTAACTAAATACAATCTCCACATACAAAAATGGGAAGATGCTGAGTGCCTTAAAATAGCATCTGATGCTGTTTTTTGGATATGCACTATTATATTTTTGTTTCAATGCACCACACAGAGAAGCACATTATACTTTTCTAATGCAAATTTCAGCTGTCAGTAAGCATGTCTTTGGATGATTTATAAATCAGAACTTGAATAAATACAAACAAGACAAAATCCCTACAAAAAAAGTGATAGTTTGGGGAGGGGGGTTGGTTTTATTTTTAATTTCTGAAAGCAAAAGGCCAATTAAAAATCCAAATTTCTTTTTCTGCTTTTTTAAAAAAAAAGAAAAAGAGAGGGAAAAGGAATCTGATGGTGACAAAGGGTTAAAGTATCCTGTTTCGGGCAGTCTGAATATCTGAATTTAGCAGCTGACAGTGCATGGTGTGTCAGTCTCTTACAGCTGTTCCAGTTGATTCAAAGACCATCTTTGTTTCTCGAAATCTTAGCAACTGTTACTTTTTTCCGAAGACAATGATAGACCAGCTGTTACCTCACAAGATGCGATGTACTTCAGGTCAAAGTCTTTAGTAAGGAACTTGTAAAACAAGAACTAAATCATTGTTTGGGTTTGTCAGGGGTTTTTTTCATTAAAAGAGAGTTAGCAGCCTAACAGTCAAATAACTTACACTTGGTATTCCCATTAAGTGCACTGGAATGACAGAGAAATTTCATCTGGTTGTTGAGCTGAATTCTCTCTTTCTATGCAGAAGAAAAACCCCACCACTAAATCTTGCAGTATTATAGGATATTTTTTTGTTTGAAGGTCAGTTTCTGCCTTTCCAAACACGGTGTTACTAAGCAGGTGTCACCTCATCATGGAAAAGCACAGGTCTGACCACTCAGAATGCAAGGTGGGGATTTTCAGGAGAACCTTGTAGGAGTTAAACATTCACTTCTCACTGTGTATCAATCAGTGGGAATATCCAATTCCTTTAAGCTCTTTGAACATCCTCTCTAAATGAATAATGAAGCAACTGAATCCCAGAGCTGATCCTCCAGTACCTCTCATACCCTGCTGGAAGACACCAGGCTTTCAAACCACGCAAGGCTGCAGAATCAGTCACCTCATGAAGACTCAGGAGAGCAGGAATAACTATTGACAGGTTACCTACAACCCTTCTGGGGGATGTGAAAGAAAGGAAGCAGCATTTTAAAGAGCTTCAGTTGAAATAAACCCTTGTTCGTCCGCACAAAGACAAATTACTGCTTCCAGCTGCTTTGATGCAGAAGACGAAGCCTTGCTGAGAAGAGTGGATGTTCTTTTACTCAACCTTTGTGTCTAATTCTGGAAAGCCTTAGCATCGAGTAATGTATTTGCAGAGCCACTGCCAGCTAATTGTTGTGTAAAGAAGCACACAAAGGCACGGTCATATACACTGCAGTGGTAGAAAGGTTTTACAAGGCCTGTTAAATTCAGCAGTAGTTGTAATTTTTCTGTTTTATATAGAGAGAGATAAGTTTAGACTCAAGATTGTTTCACGAGCATGCATGAATACTATTTGCCTCAGGCTATTTTTTCTATATCTAAAAAGGATTTATGTAAATAACTTCTCTGCTTTAACTCTGTTTCTCAGAATGGGTGACATACTGCCCATATGTAAACCAGTGCTTTATGCAGGATTAAAAATAACCACCATTAGGCATGGCGCCACCAGTATTTGTGATGAAGAATATAAACTGTCTAACAAAACACTGAGGGTGAATCACAAGCCCTAAAGAGCCATGAACTGACAGTATTTGTTTCTTCAGATAAAAATATCCATAAATACCAAACGTGTGTGCTTTTAGTTTTGTTTAAGAGAGTAGCCTACCTACCAGGCCAAATACTGACATCACAAAAAGTGCAGTCTGCTGATGCTGTCAGGCTGTTGTAAGGGGATTGGTACCAAAGCAGATACAATCTCCTGATGACTGCTGAGAGCACAACTTTGCATAACTAATTTAAAGACTGCTGCCTGCAGGCACCACAATGGTAATTAAAGACAATAATTCTTGGACAAATGAGATGGATGTACTGGAAAATAAAGTCAGTGCTAAACTCACAGCTAATCCTTCAATGGAGAATTGGATCATTTATTTTCCAAACTGCTGGGCAACTCTACCTGGTTTCATTTCCATCTCTGCTGCCAGATGATTCTTGTCTCCAAAATCCGTATTTTTTTTTCTAGTTTAAGTAGTATTCCTCATTGGCAAGCTCCAATTCAGCAAGACTGAATGTGGTTCCATTTAAATACATGAATAGTTCCTTTGACATCCACAGCAAGTCAATGGAACAACTCACAGTTAAACAACACACTTTTAAACACCATGAGGAATCAAGGCCGTAAAAAAGGCACAAAAGGCACAAAGAAAAGGTGGATTGGCAGGCAGCTCACCTGGAAAATACCTTGATGTTACCCAAAGAAGAAAAGCTTTGTTTAACATGCCTTGGTAAATTTGAGTTTCCTCTTTTTGGCTGTTTACAAGTAAAATTCACAGGACAGGCTAATCATCCAGTACCACTGATGATCAGAAAAAGTCTCCCACACGATGTGGTTTTGCCAGACCTGTTACATGTGCACAATATAACCCGCACATTCACACCTCCTCTGCCCCCAAGGCACCACTGCCTGCTGACAATCGCCTGAAATCCCAGCACAGGTGGGGCATTCACAGAATGCATCTGCATCACCGGGATCATGCTGCAACTCCTCTCTTTTGCTATCCCCCAAAAGGGAGTGTGAAGGATCCTGTCCAACTCTAGTCACCAAAAAAATCCTAAAGGAAGCCAGGTTATGGATCAACAAAGCCCTTCAGCCCCCACTGAATTTCCCTCTCATCTCTTATTCTTTCTTTTCATCTGTCATCTTCCCAGTGGTTTAGCTCAACATCTTGGGCATTCTTGGCAAGGCTTATTAAAGAGGTATCCGCACACCTATTTCCATCTTCTGGCCTCATCCAGTAAGGAAAATTAAGGTGCAGTTTTCCATCATTTAGTTTGATTTGAGCCCCTGCTGCTGCCCAAAGGGAAGGTCCTGCCCAGCCCACTCCTTCCTTCCCCTTGCCAAAGCATTCTGACAGCCAGGGACAGGGTGGGAGGAAGGACCTGCTGTGACTGAAAATAACCCTGCAGGGGAGGATCACTTTTCAGAGAGCTGCTCTGGCTCACCTGGCCATGAGAGCAACAGGAACATGCAGCCAAGATTTGGCACTCACTTCATCCTGTGGTACCAGCTCAGAATTCAGCTTAAATCAATGCTGAAACCATACCCTGAGTTTTCTAACTAAGCACCAAACTTAGACATCTACACCAGTCAGAGTAAATATCCCCCTGTAACATCCATGTGTGTTCAGCACAAGACGTGGAGATACAGAAATTCCAGCGCAGCATCATGGAAAGGGAATGTTTCTTGCACTGTTCTGCACACTGTAGGCATATACAAAGGACAGGCAGAAGCTAAATCTGTGTTTGTTTTTTAACAAAAGAGTTAGGTTACAAATGCAGGGGAAACACAGGATGTGTAATGAATATGTCATAGCTGTGGCATCCTGTTTCTGAAATATCTTGCTCCTGAATGGTGCCGTCTTAGGTTTCTTCCACATATATGAGGCTTTCCAGCTGGCCTGCAGCCAGTGCTTTAATAAAACATGGTATTATGCAGAAGTGAATAAAGCTTATGGCAGTAATAATGTCCTTGAAATTTGCTAATCACCAGAAGTTTCAAGATGATTTCAATATGAGATCGACACGACAACGAAAATTCACTTGTTAGCTGTGGAAAGCCACTTTTCTCAGAATAAATTATGCCTCTACTGAAAGAAACTCCAAGTCATTACTGACCCAGAGGAAAAGTGGGTTTTCTGAATTCGAAGATAATACCTTGCTGCAAAGGAGCTGCAAACACTTCAAAAAACTTTAGGATGTAAAATGATTACAAATGGAAGAAACAGTCTGAGAAAACAGACATACTTACAGTAAAGACACAACAGCTTAGAATATTAGGGTAGGGGTGAGCAACAGCATAAATACATGGTGAGGATTCACAACCATAGTAGCACTTTTGCAGGAAAGAAGCCACTGATTACAGTGGTCATACCCTACATAGGACTCAAAAATGTCCCATTGCTGGGAAAAATTAAAAGAAACAAGCAAGACATGGAGCAACTGGGGAGAGGTGAGAACAAAAAAAATGGTAAGTAGGCTAAGGAACCTGGTCTGCAAAGTGCCAGTGTTTATCTTTACAGCTTGGTCCCAACAGGCACAGATATTAAAAAATGTTCTTTATCCTCCCACCTTTGCCATGCAGGGAACACACAACAGTAAATACAGCACTGTGTACTGCTGAAATAAATACAGAAGTTTAGTCTTCAAGTTCATGTGTTGGTAATTTTTTTGTGCCTTCGTAAGAGCTCAACATTTTAGTAAAAGCATTAAATACCATTTTCTGGTTCTTGCTTTCAAAGCTGTTTCACACCATTATACTGTTCAAAGAAACCAATTTATTAATAATGCAAGTAATAAAACACACAAAAGTATTCTGAAAGCTGTTGCAAGCCTTACAGCTGCCTGTACATTAGTAATAAATGCTTCCAAAAATTACATTATCTAAACATTGATCAGCTCTCCTTACTCCTTGATGAACAAGTCTGATAGAGCATTTACACAGATATGGTGAATGTTTAACCTTCCCACTTCTCTATGTGGTCAGGAGGCCACCGAGCTTCTGCACAGGGCCTGACAGATGTGGCTCATGACTCAGCAGAGCAGACTGGCACTGGTGACATCCTGGAAGCAGGAGGGACACTCCTGCTGCTCTCAGCCCTGCTCTCTCCCCTACTGGTTATTTCAGCTCTATTTCCTTCTCCTCCTTGGCAATCACCAGCTTTGGGTCCAACCTCCATTCCCACAGCAGCTCAGCTCTGAACTTCCTCACTGCCCCCACTCTCAGTGGCTGCCCCTGTCCAGCAGAGACACAACATCCTGTCAATGAAATGATGAAAAGTCACTTTTTATTTTTATCCACAGAACAAAAATGATTAATTTCTTCCTCTTGATTCCCCTTTACTATTCAACATCACAGCAGAGCCAAGTGGGTGTACTTGTATCCCAGCATTACTTGATGAACGATGAAAAATCTTCATAGCTACACTGCTGGGTTAGAAGAGATTAATCAGAAGAGTTTAGAAAAAGGTCACTCACACTGGCCCCTTGTCACCAATTTTGATTTTTACACCATTGCACAACTAGGAGGCCTTAGAGGACGTTAATCTGCTGGATATCCAAGAGTGGGAGAGGAAATAAAACGCTGCCAAGTTATGGGTGTAATTCTATCTGTGCATAGACAGAAATCCTGCAGTGGCTGCAGAGCCAGAGCAGCAGGGAGGCAGTGGCACTGCAGTGACCTCCCAACCTCGCCCATGGGCAAAACTCCCAGGCTCCACTGACCAAAAGAAGGGGGAAAGTTGATGCAAACTCCTAATTTTAAGAATGAGCTTGAATCTTGAGATTGTGTTAGAACCAGGAGGGACAAGATCAGCAAGGAAATTCCCCTCATTCAGCCATTAGAATCTCCAGCACAGGCCACTGAAGACAAACCACGAATTCCTGGTTATTCAAATCAGGGCAGCAGTTCCTCATGGCTAAAACCACATTCCCACTTCAGGTAATGAGCATTTTGCCACTGGCTTGGAGAGAACCAGGACCTTACTCCAGAGTTTAACCAAGTCCCATGAGAAAACAGTGGACTGCCACGTCACTCTGCAGAGCTGCACTGTTCTCTGCAATATTAGCAACTCTTGAGCATTCTGGCAAAAGCTGCTGATAATTAGCTCTGCTGCTTTTGGTCCTGTTGCAGTTACATTTCCCTTTGATTACATTTTTCAGTACAATTTTACACCAGAGACTCTGTGTGTGTGTGTGTAGGTCATAGATGTCAGCCCCGTTTGAAGCATGGCACAGGAAAAGATGTGATCTAAAATAAGACTTGAAGAGTATTTCAACACCAGTGCAAAAAGATACTTGTTTACCTTAACTTCAGCATGATTTCTCATGCAATCAACCCTTCATATGGAATATCTGACACAGAGGTGATATGCTTCTGCCTTGATAAATAAGGGTTTAAGTTTCACAGCTGCCAAGCAGCAAGTGCAACAGAAGTCAGAGCAGGCTAACATAAATATATTTATGAAGAAAGGAAAAATGTAAGAGTCATCCATTGTGAATGAGAAATTGCTAGCCCATCCTTTCCCCAGCTGAACACCTCCTACATTTTGGTCAAAGATGAAATGAGATGAAACAATGATAATATCTTCAGTGTAGAAAGCACTGAGAAAACAAACACAAACCAATAAACACCACCACTGCAGCACAGAAAATACAATAACCTTACCTAGCTTTCCACCATTCCAAATGAAGTCATTTACCACTAACTTTAGTGAACTACACATTTACATTAAGAAGATGCAGGCTGGAAGGGATGGCAGTGGTATGCTTTAACTTGCTGACTTGACAAATGCAACCAGACAAGGGCAAGAGCATGATGCCAATTTATTCCTTCATGGCAATCTTGTCTGCAGAGCAGAATATACATCCTTCTGTGAGCTCCTCTCCTTTTTCCTGATGTCAGCAATAGCCTGCTATGCTCATCATGAGGCTCAGATGAGGTCCCTGGACACATCCCTGAGCAGGGAAATGGTCTATACCCAAACATGCTCCAGTGCACAACCCAGGAGCTCCCAAATCTTTCGGCAGCAGAGGCAGAATACACCTGGCCAAGCCATAGTTTGCAAAGGCAAGGAGTCTACAGTGCACCTGCAGCACACACATGGGAACCTGTGCAGGTCTCTTCAATCCTAACACATATCCATGACAGGACAGAGGAAAATGGGACACAGGGAATGGACAGGAGACACCAGGATCATGATGTGCAATCAGCACCGTGCAAGAAAAAGCACTTGTCCTTCAGTTTTTGTCACTCACAGTACTCTGATCACATATTAATGTCCTTTTTCCAGCCCCAAAACCAATCCTTTTAGTGCCTGTCACATCAGCATGGTGACAGTATAATCAGGATTTACAGCAGTTCTGTGCAAGAATTCTCCTCTGTGGGTGAAAAAGCAAGAAGAAATGTGCAAAGTTCATCCCCCTGCAATTACTACAGAAATCTGCATGTTAACATGGTATCATTAGGATTGCAAAGTAATTAAACTGTGTAAACATCTGCAAGAGGGAGCAAAATTTGCACTCTTGGAATGTGTAAGTGTTTGAGCAGCCCCACTGAAGGACTGTGCTGCTGATGTTCTGCCAGAACCAAAATCATCTGTGTAGAGAAAGTTTTTGTCTGTTCTAACCATGGAAGCACAGAAAGTGGGCTTGGTGAGGAGTTGCTGGCCTCACTGAGCCTTATCTGCTGCCCTGCAGGACTGATGCTTGCCATTCCTGGCACACTACAGTCTAATCTGTCCTTACTGGCTTCAAGTGGTGGAGACTCCACAACCTACCCAAGCAGCCAGAGACCTCCTCTTGGATCTGCCTTGACTCTCTCCACTGCACTTTAAATTTGTTATTTTTTACCCTCTGCTCCACAGAGCAGTTTATTCCTCATATAGCATAATTCACATGCAATTATAAGCTATTACTGCATCCCTCTGCCCCAGCTTTTATTCTGCAGGCCAAGCAATCCCTTTCTTCCTTCAGAAGTGATGTTATCTAAGTCATTCCCACCACTCTTCCATGAACTTCCTCCAACTGTTTATCCTTGAAGTGCAGTGCCCAAACTGGACACTGTGTTCCAGCTGAAATCGTTCCAGCACTGGGACATCTTGCATGTTCTGTTTAGTTACCCCAGTAAAACATCTGTATTTTCAAAAAAAGCTTGACATTAGTGACTATTATTCAGACCATGAGTTACAATAAGCTCCATGTAGTTTTTCAAGGAACTACCAAAACTGCAAAACTCTTATATCCTTATGAAGATGTTTTTCTTGCCTAAGGAATACTCTGCACTTGGCTCAGTGTCAATCCATCCTGTTTTTACTAGAACATTCCTTCAACCTGTCAGCATAATTCTGAATTCTACCCTTGCCTCCCAGTGTTACAGCAGCCCTTCACATCTTCATGTCAGCTGAAAATTCAACACTCATAGCCTGTCCCACCAAGGCTACTAATGGCAATAAAGATGAAAAGCAGAACAACTCCTTCAATTTACCTTTCCACTGGAATGCTGGACCTGTGACACCTGCTATTTGTATCATTCCTTCAGTTTTCCACAGACTCCACACTGGTTTCACTGCAGACACAATCCCCTGGGTTTTTTATGAACCATCATAAACATTAATGTAAAAACATGACTGGAAGTTTAGCTGTTTGGCCTCCTTTGTGCCTCTCCCAGCTGCAGAACTTGCTATCAGCTCTGGAAAGACTTGAAAATGTCTTTAAAAGTCACAGTGGCTGTTACTGAACTCCTTGGTCTCCTTCAGGTGCTTATACATAGTTTGTTTGTTTCGGTTTTTCCAAGAAGAAAACAATTTACCTGTCATTCCCTTTTATCTCTTTACAGACATTATGCTTTTTCTTTCCCACTCATTCAGCACTTGACCTGCCTTCCCTGAGTTTCAGAAGTAATGACAAATGCTTCTGAGATTGCTTTAGCTACTTAAGTAATCTAGAATAAATTTTATCAGGCCCATCTGTTCTGAAAATATTAAATATGTCTGAATACATTCTTTCCCTTTTTTACCTTGTGCTTTTACCCTCTGTCATAACACCATGAGAATGTTTGAGAGTGCATCTAGTGTGACTCAAATACATCAGTGAGAGCAGTTCTGAACCCTGAGATGAAATTTCATCTAATTTCTTGCCCTCACACTGAGCTATGGATTCCCTTAAGTCATAAAGCACCTCATACCTTCGTTCGTTGTCATCAAGATGAGCAAAGAGCACGTTCTTGGAGATGGCCTTTGCCAAAGCAGTCATGGTTTTATAGTCCTTTGGAATAACCTGAAGAGAAAAGAATGAAGGGTAATTACACTCCTGGTTGTATTTCTTCACAAATGGTGAAATCTACAGAAAATTCCACTGTTCAAGAAAATGGATGCAATTTGATTTCAGGCACTGAGACAGGATTAGGCTAGAATATAAAGCCACTGAGAAAGTAATAAATTACAGATTTGATAATGTGAGGAAAAGAATTTTTGTTCTCAAAATGACATTCAGAAAGGAAATATAAGATCAGGGATGACTGGGGAGAAGGATATCCATAAAATACTATAATTAGCAGGTACTGGCAGCTCTGTAGTCTCCTTTGAAATCTCTTGGACTGAGGAAAATGTATTTCATATTCCTTTTCCCTCCAAACAATATCAGAAGCAGCTTACTTTTAAAACTGTGGAAACTGCAACATTTCTTTAGGAAAAAGGTAAAGATGTGTTGATTGCACCATATTTTTCAGTACTGGCTGTGGTATAAGGAACCAAGCTCCTGATAGGTCCACTTGAGTCAAAATCCTGTGCCTTGGCTTCATGGCAAACAAGAACTTGCATTTGAGAATGAAGAGGTCTTTATTTGTTAATTGGAGAGATGTCAAAAGTCCTGTTGTGCATGAATTAGCTGAAAATAAAAGTTGAAATTCAGGAGTATTTCCACTTTGGAAAGCTAAGCTTTCCATTTGGGTAAGCATTTAGGTAAGATATCAGTAGATAATATATCTCTCTATTTGCCAAGTATCTTCTTCTGCCAGGCAGAGAGTCCAAGATTAGGAGAGACACAACAAAACTGTAGCAAAATGATGACCTGTCAAAGATATTCATTGCCTTCAGTAATGTGATCTTCCTTAATAATTCCATTATAACAGGACAGAATCAAGCATAGCAGAAGTTTTAAGTGTTAAATAAATCTTACTCCAGTCTGAAAATCAACATCTGTTTGTCAGTCTCAATTACTGCACAATAAAGGTCTGATAAAGGGCATTTACCTCTCACATTTTCTTATGATAGAAGCAATGTATCTGTCTGTCTTAAGTTACCACATGTGTTGATGTGCAGGTACTTTCCTTCCCTCACCCTGGAAAGGCAAGGAACTACCCATCCAACTGCAAGAAGGATGTCTCAAAGGGGAAAACTGATGTAGAATCAGTTCCCACAAAGAATTATCATGATTTATTTCACAGGGAAACGCTGCACTGTGAAGATTTAAAGTTAAACTCTGGCTTCAGACCTTGCTTGTATTGACTGCTGCAGTCATTAGATCACTCAGATTAGGTCTGGAGGAGTGTACATGTACACACTGCATGTTTGTATCAGAGTGAAACCTAATCTAATTTATCTAAAAGTTTAAATTTCTCAGGGTTAAATTCAGCCAGTATCTTCCTCTAGGTTTTTACCCTATCAGAGGAGCACTGGATTGAATTGCAGGCTGAACCCTTGCTCTATTAGGAATACCTCAACTGCTCAGCTTACTGCTGATGAGCCAAAAGGGTAAATAATCAGATCCCTGAGACATCCAACCCCAGCCTTTCTGTCTGATTATGAAATAGCACTGACTGGCCTTTCTCAGTGTAAATTTGCAGCAGTGAAAGCCACAAGGCTTTGTGGGTTTTTTGGGGCAGGGACACAGAAAACACAGGAGAGATTCTCTAGGTATAACCAGACATCTGACCAAAATCAAATGGTGGTAAGAATGGCTTGATCATTTCTTACATCACTCTTCCAAATAATCACTGAATGTTCTCTTCAAGCTGATACCCCTCTTTAGAGCAAGATTCGTGTTCTGTTAGTTGTTAACTGTGTTATGTCAGATGTGTTGACAAATATTGCTTTCTCTGGTTCAAGGATGAACTAACCCTCCACAGAGATCTTCCCCAGAATGGAGCCATGCCATGTGCTTGCTCAAATCACAGAGCTAAATCTCTTTTGATTTTCTCTCCAGGGACATAACTCATTTCACTGCCTCCAGCACTACTCATGCTATAGCTCAGCCCTTCAAGGGATCCTTCAAACTGGCTTATGACCCAGATGTGTTTCTATCCAACACCTGAATTCAAGCCAGCGGTTCTTCCTGACTACTATCTGAAATTCCATCTGTTTCCAATAGTCTAACACAACCTTTGCCTTGCTTTTTACTCTTTTAAATTTGTTTCATAATTTGTCCTTTCAGTGTCTCCTTTTATTTCAGTATTCTAGAAATCTGTCACAGACACACATCCATGGGTTTCACCATGGGATTCATTTGCTTATGGCAGAAGACAAAGCAGTGACACGAATCCTCCCAGTGCTAGTTCTGTATTCCTTCCAACATCTGTAGCTGTACAAGAAACTATCCCCTAAATTATTATTATTTAAGTTCAGCCAGTTCCTAGGAAATTAAAATCGTAACAGGGCTAGTCACAGAACACACAAAATATGATCTGTATTGCTGCTTCTGGTTCTTGCCTACTCGTGCTACTGTCAGGACTGACTGACATCACTGCTGAGAAATGAACAAAACAAAGTTTACTTCAGGTTCCATTATGAACATAAGAGAATTACTCAGGGGGGTGGGAAGGGATGTTTCCTTTGATTTTCAGAGGAGTCAGATGGAACCCATAATAAGCAGAAACAAATGGGATCTCTTCACGGAAGTTTTTTAGGGGGGTATTGCAAAATGCACAGAAAGAAAAGTGTTTTAAAGTGGCTTTTGAAGTATCACAGAAGTTTTTTAACAGTGCAGGGCATTCATTAATAGCTTGACCACAGTGCTGTTAAAATTTACCACACACTTGCAAATATTATTTAACTGCCACAAAAACACTCTTCCACACTTGTTTTTAGGATGAATGGCTCTCCTAATTCTTTTTTCCTTGGGACAGAAATCCCCAGAGCAGCCAGTGAACTTGTATCACAAGCAGATGACAAAAGCACATCTGACTGCAAAGGCAAAAAGCATTCTGCCAAAAAACAGTGACTGACAAAATGTATTCCCATAAAGAAAAAGCTCTTTGAGTTAAAGCTACTCCAGGCGTGCACAAAAGCACATTAGTAGCATCTGTCAACCTTATGAAGTACATTTCGAGCCTGGCTCCCTAAACAAACATGACATATGCTATTGTAATGTCTCTCTTTTAATAACCTTTGAAAGCTTTAGCCAGTTTCAAAAAAACTGCAGAGTTATTAAGAGATATCAAAGATATAACATAGCTAGATATTTTTGTGAAAAAGGCTGTTAAAAAGAGAGAAGCCCAAATTAGAGCTCCTAGTGAAGAAATTACCTAATTTGGGACTGGCATTTCTTCAAAGGCAATGGTCACACAAAATCACCCAGTATGGTCAACAGACTTCCAAAATTCAATGGGTTAAGTGGTACCCAATCAACATGGGAAATATGTGCCTGAGTGGTCTTGAAAACCTAAATTACTTGGATTAAATAAAACTTGAGGCAGAACTGACTTTTGGAAACAAAAAAAACAAAACAAACAGGAAATGCAGCAATAGAAAAGCTGTCTTCCAATAACATGAGGTTCTGACCAAACTCAGAAGATGCTGAAGTCAGTTCAGTCAATTACTTGAATTATCAAGAAAATGGCTGAGAATTACTGACCATGTTAGACAGAGAAACAGATGAGCAGCACATCTCAGAAAGGAAGGAACAGCAAATGCTGAAACCCCATAGAAGGGGAAAGCCCTCAGTCAAGGAGACAGCAAAAGAACTTGTGTGTGAAGATGGTCAGGCCCTGCTCATGCCAGCAGGAGGACACCATCCTCCAGGCTAGCCCAGGAGCCCAAATTAGGGACAAAATATGAGCCACTCGACTGTCTGGTACATCTCAGAACCAGAGAGGGGGTCCCAGGTTACCTTTCTGACGTAGGAAACAGCATCTTCCTCCGTGTACACCTCTGCACTGACCCCCCCTCTCCTGCGCCGCGCCTTCACCACCGGGTTAGGGGGCGGAGGGGAAATCTCATCGTCGTGAGAGTCTGACTGGGAGCTGGACTTCTGCCGAGCCAGGATCTGCTTGCATTCTTCCTGCAAGGCAAAAAGAGGCAATAAAACATCTCTTACCCACACATGTAGTCAATTTGCCCTTCCTTTATGGCTATCAGCAACCCCTTCACTTCTATGTTTGGGTGACTCTCAATTTGCACTGCTGGAAGAGAATTACGAATTTAATGATAATAGGATTAACCACGAAGTGTGTGCAGGTATCATCACCCCAGCACCTGACCTGTTCAACTCTTTCTTAGCAACCAATGTATAAAAAGTGCAGGCATATCTTTGCAGTGACTCCTGGCTGAGAAAGCAAAGCAAGCCTCCTTTGCTTGCTCTCCAACATCACAGCTGTTATTTCCTCAGTTGGCTTGTACACGTCGTTGTCTCTCGTACAGACAACTCGTCAGAAGTCACACATTGATATATTAGATAGGTTTCTTCATCTTGCTCTGCTTTGCAAGCTTACTATCACCACAAACAACAAAGATGCTCCCTACTCCAGAATTTCTGCCACGCAATTGATTTATAATCAGTGGGACTCCTTCCAAGCAAATAAGATCCAAGGTAGGCTCCAGAGGACTATGAAAGATGATGGCTGGCCTAGCACCAGCTGGGCAATAGGGAGATTATTCTCCAAATTTCATGTTTGTGGAACAGAGAATAAAATAGGAAGGGGAATCCCTGAAGAGAGAGTAACAAGAGTAGAAAACAGTACAGAAAACCATCAAGAAAGGAGGTCAGAGTTGCAAGACTGTCAATTCATACACTGACCTTGACTTCCAAAGGATAAAGACAAACCAGATTACCCATAATTATAGTATTTTCCCAGAGCCCCATGCTCTATCCCTCGGCTTCCTGGGATGTGAGGGAAAGCACAGAGGAGTAAAATTCCCTTTGCATCATCCACGTCTGTTAGGGAGAGGAACAGGGGCCTGTGTGCTCAGACCCAGCCCTCCTTCTCACCCCTGGCACCCCTCAACCACACCACACTGCCCCTGCTGCTTCCCCAGAGCCTTCTGGGCTGTTTCACTCCAATCTTCACCGATCCTAAAGGCAGGGGAGCTGGAGATGGGGTGTTCTGTTCCATGTGTTCTGTTCCTGGTACAGCAAACCAGAGGGGCTGAGCAGGAGGGACAGGGGCACTGTAAGGAGGCGAGCTGGCTGCTGCAGCAGTAGCTGTGTTTCATCTGCTGTCACCTCCTCTGTGTAGGCAAACCCCACAGCCTGGTAGCCCCAGTGTCATGCTGAGGGATGTACATGTAGCCATCACCCCAGGACTCCCTGAACAACCCCAGTGTTTTTCAGACAGCTCAGCAGCATTGCAGGCTGCCCCAAAAAAAAACATAGCAACGCTGAGCTCCCTGCACACCCCACAAACCAACATGGGATGCCAGAACCTGGAATGCCAGGGATGCCAGAAGCTGGCCTCTGTCCTACAGCAAATTTCCAGTGAGGCTTTCCATGCAGAGCTAGGACAGGAGTTGGTGGAGGAGGGAGCATCTGGGACTCCAGCACGAGTGGCAGATCCCCAACATCACCAGCTGGTGTCACTGGCAGAGGAAGTGACTTATCCACAGCTCATCAGGTATGGCACCAGAAAAGGGCACAACAGAAAACTGGCACAAGCTCACGACTTTCAAGCTTGTAAGAAAAATGAATGATTAATATATGCTTTGCCATTGATGTTTACATCAAATCCAGTCATGCCACCTGTCTTTTCTGGTCTTATTCCAGTTTCTTCCTGCACCATCACTGGCACTGCCCTTCTCATTAACCTCTGACACCAGTTTTTGATCCACTATTGGTACTTGAAATAAATAACTGAACAGTATTTCCCATGCTGCATGACTCAAAGTAGCAAGCTGCACATTTTTGAAGAAGGCATTACTGAAATATTTAGGGGAGAAGCTCAGAGATAAAATGTAAAGGGCTGGTGAAACATCTGACTTTTCAAGATCCTGACCTGCCTCAAAAAGTGCCAAGTTCTTTCTGAGATCAGTTAGGTTTTAAAATTGGTTTACAACCCCAAAACTCCCAGGCCACAACACAACTGAGCTGGGTGCTATAACCAAAGTCCCAAAATTTCAGATATATTAAATCCTTACTGAAACTTTTCCATTTCACATTCAAATTTCAAATAGCAGCACTAGATATGTAAAAAATGACTCAGCTAGATTTTCCAATAGTCTAAGAACTGCAAATCTTATTTCAGCACTCTCATCAACTTCTTCTCAACTCCTCTCTGTCTCTAGATTCCTTAACCACAATCTAGCAAAATACTTCAAATTCAAAAGTGTGCTATATATTATAATCATATGTAATATCTAGTGTTTAAAAATGAAAGCTATGACTGAGAATTTCAAATAACATTACAGACTATTGCAGTTTATGCATCTGTGACAGTGTCAATTTTCTCTAATTATATTAAATGAACACAACCCAATGAACCTTCTTCATGGGCTTAATTGAAAGGTAGTGAAGACCTTTCTGAAGAACAGCAGCTAAAATTTAACTAAAAGTCAAGTACAAGAGGGCAGTTGGGTAACTAATGGTGTGCAGCACTTACACAGTTTTTTATACACAGCATCTTTACTCAGAGAGAAGAGTAGTAGCTTGCCACACTTGAATATAAAATACACTCTTCTTTTTCAGTACACATTGCATAAAAGCCACTTTCAAGGAATTAATAAATAATATCTCCCCTGCCCCAGCACAGATTTATATACAAAAGAAAGCTCAGTGAGATAAAATTAATACTACAAAGCATGCTCTTAAACTCAAATACTTTTAGAAGCCAAAAAGATATTAAAGGATTATAAAAGTGAGTTACAGTGTGATTCATTTTAAAAGGAAGTCTCTTCACTACAAACTCCTTTTATATAAACAGCAGGCAGTTGACTGGCTGGCTTTTCCACACGCCGCTTTCTGCAGTCTGGGAAGGATCCCCATTCCTGAACTAGAGCGTGCCTTTTGGAAATAAAAGTGTTTGCTCTGTCCTGGGCTGAGCTTTCAGAGAGACATCTTCCATATATCCTGGGGTAAAACTGCACAAATGCAGCAAATGTTTGAAAGGAGGAACGAGCTGTCTCAAGAAGAGTTCTTCAAACCCTGATCTTCAGATGCAGCTTGATGTGAATCCTTGTGCAGAACTCAGTTTCAAGTAAACACCTCATCATCTTTTGTTGCCATGACAACAAGTGAGATCTCTCTCTCTCTCTCTCTTTGGACGGCACTGATAATTCATAATCATGTTGCCCAATTATGTCCACCTTCAAATGAGAAAACACATGGAAAACACAACTGCAAGACAGTGTAACTGCCTTTGATCATGGCCACAAATTGAAAGAAGAACCAATAAATACAATGGCAGTAATCAATTTATCTTCTAAATGTCCACTTTCAACTACAAGAGGCTGAGGTATAAACCACAGGAATTTAGCAAATTGTCCTCAGCATATTTCCCAGATATTGTTTCCATGAGTTTTCAATGAGTTTAAGCACTGCAAGTGAGGCAGCCACAATGCTGAGGCAGTTTTTAGGTTTACCCTTCCTTTCACACCACTGCTTAAGAGCACACACACTTCCAGACCCAGAAGTTTTCTTCCCTATCAGCTGGAGCATTTCTAAACAGAAATTCCCTTCTTCTCCCAGTCTCTCCTTTCAGGCTTTGTCACAGCCAAGAAACTCAGATGAGCTGAAGGAAGGAAAGCACCTAAGGAGGCTCCAAATCACCGTGCAGCCTTACAACAACATCCCAAGAAATCTTTTAAAAGCAAGTCAGACATTTGATAGCAAAGTTCAGTACCTCTGCTCTGCTTCCTACAATGTATTCATTGCATTCAAAAACAACATCACCAAGTACAGTCTAATTTTTTTTTTCCCTCAAGCACATTCATAAACTTTTCTGACTGACAGACCTGGATTATTCACAGGAAGTGTCCAGGAAAGTTCATGCACAGGTAACTAATCTCTCCTTGCACTGGAATTGACCCAGAGGAGATGCTCTCAATCCAGGAGGGTTTCTAACACCCCTCAGCACTCCTTGAGGCTGATGATTTATAGCAACCAACAAAGGCCAAAGGCAAAGTACTTCGCTTTGCTGGAAGCACAGGACCGACCGATGCCATCACTAAAAGCAGGAAAAATCTGGGAGATCTTAATGTTCTTTCCAGTCTTATCTTTGCCAGGACAGACCTTCTTTATGAATATTCAGACAATCTTTATGAATATTCAGCCCTGTTATTCACATAATCCCAACTATTGTTCCACTGCCTTTCCCTTGGTACATGCTACCTTTTCTTCTACAACAATTCTAAGAAATACCTTTAACATCCCCTCCCAACAATCCTACGAAGGTATTTACTCACTCCACAGTTACCCTCCACTTTGATTACTATTTCTGCATCCTCCATTGCCTCTCTGCATCTCAGCTCATTTCCAATTTCCAATCTAGGCAAAACTCTCCTGCCAAAAATCTGCCTACTCTGATGACATTCCAGCTGCATCACTGACCTTCCTCAGACCCTTCACTGCCATTGTTTTACCTCCTGCAGCTTGTTCACACTTCTTGTCTTCCCCCCCACCAGTGTCTTCAGCATCTCAACCCATCACCACCTCTCCCCTACTTTCTTACATACGCCTCACAGCAAAGTGAGAGGTTATGTTACAAAACACAGACCCTATTTTTGATACTTAAAAGCTTATATAATCAAAGGGAATCATAGCCAACATTTCTGATTCTTAAAACCCACCCAAATGGATGCATGCATAGCTTGTGTAAGGAGAGACGAGCCCACAAAAAGTGGATTAAGTAAACTGATGAATGTAAAACAGGGGAGCTTGAGATGTGAAAGCAAGACTCCTTCCAGGCAGAATTCTCTCTGTGTTCCATCCCTGCACTCTGTTTTTGTTAGGTTTTGAATTTGAGACTGAGAAAGCTGCTCACACTTGTGGACACATAAAGTAAACTGGGATCTCAGCTCTAACATGTTCCACACAAGCTCATAAGAGCATGGGTTTGCTTATAACTACTTTTATTTCTTAGGAAAAGGCGGTTTTTCCTCTTTCTGCTGTTATTTTTTTCAACCTCCACCCTTCCCTAAGACTCCTGCATGTAGGAAAGTTTGCCTGAGGGGGTTTTAAAAATTCACCTTGTTTTCCTCTGCCTCTTCCAAGGAAACTGTCACCTCTCACAACACTGCCTGGGGCTGGCTCTGGCAATCACAGAGGTCCCACCTGAGCTGCTTTTCACCAGCTCTTCCCAGCACTGATGTCAAAGGAGAGGCAGGAGCAGAGGCTGCCCAAGCCTGCTCAGAAGTGCAGTCCCACAGCCAGGGCACCTGGAGCTCCCACTGTTGTGCTTCTGTCAGCATCTCAGGGATGTTCCTGCATGCTGGACATTTCTGACCACCAAGGAGACACCACCCAACTGCTTTGCAAGCTTTGAACGATACAGAATGATTTGTCTTATTAGGCTTTATAAAACTGCTTTTTTTTCTATATAAAAATGCATTTATATTTCTTTATAAAAATGCATTTTTTCTGTAGTTTTTCCTCTGTGTGATTTTGCTTCTAATCCATAACTTCTCCCTACCTTATCTGGAAGGAATGAGTTATACTTGGCGTAAGAACCTATACTTTTAAGAATGAATTTCATCGGTTTAGACAGGTTCTGATTGAAGAACTCCTTTCTGTGATAAAATACAAACACTGGGAGACAATACTGTTGCAGAAGAAAACCCTGGTGCTCAAATTTTGATGCTCGAGTGCCTTTGGTTCTGAAACTCTCTATGGTAAGTAAATAAAGTGTATTTTACAAAGAGAGGGTGCATCTGTGGTTTATTACACCTTTTCTCTCCTCGGCAGAGCTGTCACACGTGCGCAGTTGTCCCCAGAGCCGCCAGGTGGGGCCGCGCGGGGCAGCGCCTTTCGCATCATTTCATTGCGGATTTTCAGCTCAGGTTTTCCTAAAATTCTCTTTCCGATGGCACCGTGAGACACGCGGCACCAGCCCGGATCCATGAGAACACTGCCGATCCGCTGGCAGGAATTTTATCAGAGCAGGGCGGTGTTTCCTGCGTGTGCTGAGAGCGACAGAAGGGACCTGGAGAGAGCTCGGGTCCAGAAGGTGCCAGCAAAGCCCAGCTCAGCCAGCACAGCCCCGCTCTGAAAAACCCCACACGCAGCTCCAGCAAAGCCCTCGGCAATGCCTAAACACATCCTGCAGTTTCCTGCTGCTTCCTCTTCTTTTGTGCCATTTTCTTCATTAGTTCTACTCTTTATTCCAATTCTTCGCTGCGGAACAGTTGAGCTTAGCCTGGCAAGACAACTCCACCTTTGATCACGTAATCGTGGCACTAAGCAGCCTGACACTATGAAATTTCTGCAGTCTCAGTATGGCTAAAAATACAAAGAGCTGCCTGTAATTTCTCAGTAATTAACTTTTTCACGTAAAGTAAAAATCAGAGACAAAATATGGGTTCCCTGTTTTTTCTGCTATGCCTCCTTTAGCCCTCAAGTAAACAGGACTTAATTACAGCTGTTAAAATAATGCCACAGTTCCTTAGCTAACATCCATTCCCTCACTCCAGAAAACCCAATTACAATCCCTAAGGGAAAGGTTTTCCTCACTCCATCCACCAAGATCTACACAGTCACAGGGAAATGTAAAACAAATTGTTCAAAGGAAATATCACAGGTTTTAAAATCTAAAGTACCTGAAGTGTTTGCAACTATTTTCTGTGCTCAAGGGCATGTTACAGATTTTTTAACTGTTAATGTGATCAGAGTAGATGTCATCTTGAAGTCCATAAGTCACAGAATATAAAAGTGACTTGCAAATTTCAGAATATAGAAACACAGGCTGATTCCCAGCAATTACTGGCAACTTAAGCAGGTCCTGCCAGTATTAAGTGAATAGAAAAATGTGTATTAAGGTTCTCCCACAATTATTTTCAGAGTTATTTTCAAGTTTTTGATATTGTACTTGATACAAAGTTAGAAAGGCATTGGGGAGGGGGGGGGGGCGTGTTCTTTCTAACACTGGCACTCCTTCAGAATCAAATATCAAACATCAAACCTCAGTCTCCAGCACTTTATTCAAAAGTATTTATCCATGTTCTCCCTTCACAGCCCTCCCAGGCCATGTCCATGCTGTGAATACAGAGTGGCCCAGCCATGGAGCTGAGCACTAGCCCAGGACAGTGCACACCCCTCAGGCATTACCTCATTCCCTGGATCTGCTCTCAGCTGCTCCTACCAATTCCTGTCAAAACAAACCTGCTCTTAGACATGTTAGACCCAAGAGTGATCCTTGGGGCCAGTTAGTGTGGTAGGGTCATTCTCATTTAGCAGCAGGCTGAAGGCAATGGACCCACCTCTGATGCCATCAGAAGGTGAAAAGCATTTATGATCCACTCTGATCTTGCATATCATAACAAATCTTGCTTTTGTGAGTTGATTTTATGAGATGGAGTTAAGAATTAGCAAAATTAAACACATTCTTCTTTTTTTTTTTCATTCACTTGATGTAGCTCCAGTATATTGATGTGGATCAAGCTCTACTTGTTTTCTACAAGCTCATTTTTTAACCACTTGAAAAATATCCTACATTTCATCTCTAAACTTCCCACATGATTTTTTGACAGATAAACTGTTCTTCTGCTGCTCTCTTCAGTGGAACGTGCTGTTTATCTTAATGAGTTTGGAAAATAACAGCAAAATACCACACTTAGGTGGAAAAATGCATGACTTTGTTTAGAAAAATCACGTTTAAACCCAAAGATTTTCACTCCTCTCCCTACACAGGATCAAAATTAAAGGAGCTAATAGCAAATATGCCATGTCACTATTCCACATTTACTAAAATCTAATGGACAATTGCTAAATTCACAATTCCAGTAGGATTCTTTGAACTACCTGTACATGACAGGCATATAAAAACAGGATAAAACTTATTGAAAGATTTCTCTGTCTTTAGAAGTCTTCCTTCAACTGTTCTCATGCAACCAACTAAGTCAAAATATTATTCTACTGCAGAAAATCCTTCACAGTGCAATTCATCCCAAGGAAATCCTTGGAGATGGTTGGGCAGCAAGGGAGACAAACTGCTGTAGGAACAGAGAATTACAGTGCTGGAAACCTCCAGAAGCAGCCTGAAGCCTCCAGGCTCAGCAGGCTCAGCCCCCAGGCTGCTCTGGAGAGGCAGTGCCAAGATTGTGTCCTCCCACAGCAAGCACAATATTCCCTGCAGTTGATGCCTTGATGTTTCTAAATCATCTTCCATTTTGAGACAAGTGATATCCATCAGCTCCTGTGCTGGCATCCTGATTGATGTCCTACAGAACTCTGGTATCTGCTGCTCTTTGGGAAATAATAGGAGATCACATGAAAGAAGATGTAATTTCTCCAGGGTAGGAGCTGCCCTCCTGTCCCAGGTCTGTGAGCTGTGTTAACACAAAGCCAAACTCCCCCAGCACAACTCCTCAAGAAATCCCTCCAGCAGTGAAGCATATTCCATAATACCACAGCATATTTTAATTTTTTTTTCAAGAATGGTGTTTATCCTTTTTTTTTCAAGAAGTCCAAAATTCCACATGTTATGATGGGTAATAATTCACAACAGAATAAAGGAAATTCAGCAATTTTGATTCTCTCGAAATGGGTCTTGGCTGTCCAAAGCTCAGAATATACAGAATTAAGAGACTGTTTCTTTTTCATAATAATCAAATACAATTAAAAAACATCTTGTACTTTCTACCCCTCTCTGATGTCCCAGGCTGCCACCAAAATGCAATGTTTGCATTTTTTTTGAAACTACACGAATCTGGCATATACTCACCTATACAAAAATGTATCTGAAAAGCAGAGAGTGAGATGTGTTAAATGTTTTAAATCACTGGTGATATATCAGCCTCATGTATTACTCTTGAAGGAAGAAACTACTAAACCTTATCTCTTAATCCTACAACAGTTGCTCACACAACGTGCTCTTCCTGCAAAGACACCCGTAGGCTTTAGGAAGAATTTGTCCGGGAATGCTCTAAAATGTTTCCCCCTCTCTACACTGCTTTTGAAGACACAGCAAGTGAAATCTCCCATCAGAGGATCCTGGGACAGGCACTGCAGACAGGAGAGAGCAGTGAAATTAAATAGATTTTGAGAACTTGCTGATTCCCTGATTTTGGTCAGTTTTAGGGGAAGCGAAAACCCCACCAGCTGACACTGGAATAAACAGGGAACAGCATCTTTTGCACCCACAGGAAGGTTTTTCCAAGAGATGGAAGTTCAGGATACCATGTCTCACAACACAAAGTGTGCTCACAGCAATTCGGGTTGTTTTTAACAAGTGCAGTTTGATGAGATATTATAATCTTGGTGTTATGCACAAAATATTCTAAACAATAGCCATGTTATAGTAGACATTCACAAATTAAGAGTTGGGTTTTTTTCTTTTAACAGTTTGCATTTTCACAGCTGTGTGATCATCTAAAATTAGAAAGAAAAAAATGCACCAAAACATTTGAAATCTTTAAACAATCTTTTTCATTTTATAAACGGAAAATGTGAAGTCACCTGAAAATCACTGACCTTTTCTAATTTTTCAAAGTGTTCTCTGAGGAACTTCATGGGTCGGTCTGGCTTTGCTATACAGAGGTTTACAATGCATTCTTTTAAAATCTGTTGGATGTTGTGTTTCTGAACATAGAGTTCACATCCCTTCAGGCTCTCATCTTCTTCCACATTGCAGGAAGCAGCAGCAGCCATCTTCAGGCTTGTAAACAAAAAACACAACCTAGGTAAGAAAATGGTGCAAGAAAGAGATAAGAGACAGTTCCCAAATCCTTTGTCAGAGAGATCTGAAGGAGCAAAGACATTTTAATATTGCCTGTTGCCTATTCAGGACCTATTGAATTTGAACGTTTTAATAGTCTGGGATTGTATGTGGAAATGCTGAACTGTGTCATCTTCGTACCATGAACATTCCACTAAGTACACAAAGAGGACTTTAACTCCTAGATAGTGACCAATCTTTGGAAAAAAAACAACAAACCGGTGACATTAACCCCACGACGCAAGGAGTTTCAAAGACATTATTAAATGATGGCGTGAAGCCTTGTTTTTCTCTCCCCGCAGGGACTCCCTCCTGTCACCAGAAAGGCAGAGATTTTTGGGCAATTTTAACAGTCAGCGACCCTTGGCAGCTCCGGGGAAGCTGGGGAGGAGCGGGCAGAGCCCCGCGAAGGGAATTGAGTCCCCCGAAGGGAAGTTTGGTAACCTGAAGGGGAGAACAGCCCCGAACACTCTTTATTTCCCCAAGCGAGGTTATGATCGTTCCCTTACGAGCCCAGAACGGCAGGGCAGCTTTACCCGTCCCCGGCCGCTCTGCCCGGCTCTGTGGATGCCGGGGCTGTGCGGGGCAGGCCCGGGAGGCTCCGAGCGCCCGGGAAGCGCTCCGGGCCCGGCCGGGCGGCCCCCGCGGCAGCGCATCCCCGGGCCCGGCCGGGCGGATCTGCCGCCGCTCTCCCTGTCCCTGTCCCTGCCTGTGTCCGTGTCCGTGTCCCTGCCCCTGCCCCCGCCCCACCGCCCGGCTCCGCGCCCGGCCGGGCCCGGTAAATACCTGGTGGCCGGAGCCGGCTGAGCGGCGGCGCTTCCTCTGTGCTCGCCGGCGCTGGAGGCGGGGGAAGCGGCTCCCCTGCCGGGATCCGCACTGCAGCCGCCGCCGCCTCCGCTGCTGCCCGCCCGCCCGGGGCCGCGGGGCGCCGCGGGGACCCTCCTCCCGCTCCGGCTCCCGCACAAAGGCTCCGCTCGCCGCCGCTCGCCCGCAGGAAGTGCCGCCGCCGTCACTCACCGGCGGGCGCGGCCTCCACCGCCGCCTCCGCCGAGAGGCGGCACGGAGCGCCCCGCTCCGCTCCGCTCCGAACCGAGCGGCTCCGAACCGAGCGGCACCGACCCCGCCGCTCTGAACCGAGCGGCTCCGAACCGAGCGGCACCGACCCCGCCGCTCTGAACCGAGCGGCTCCGCTCCGACCCGCACCGACCCCGCCGCTCTGAACCGAGCGGCTCCGCTCCGACCCGCACCGACCTCGCCGCTCTGAACCGAGCGGCTCCGCTCCGACCCGCACCGACCCCGCCGCTCCGAGCGACACCGACCCCTCCGCTTCAACCCGCACGGACCGCTCCGCTCCGAACCGAGCGGCACCGACCCCTGCGCTCCAACCCGCACGGACCCGTCCTCCCCGAACCGCACGGACCCGTCCTCTCCGGAGCGAGGGGCACCGACCCCTCCGCTCCGATCCGCACCGAGCCCATCGCTTGGAACCGCACCGCACGGTCCCGCTCTGCTCCGCACGGACCCACAGGGGATGGCAGGACCTGGCCTGGCTGCTCCGCACCGCCAGCCTGAGGACAGGCTAGCGAAGAAAGACGGGCCTGACCACAGTGGACAATGATCTGGCCATTAAAGACAGGCCTGACTACGAAGGACAGCCTGGATGTGTAAAGTGACCGGACCATGAAGGATGGGCATGACCATGAAGGACAATAGCCTGGCTGTGACATATGGCCTGGCCAGGAAGGATGGTTTGGGCAGAGAGGACAGGCTGGCCATGAAACATGTCCTGACCATCCTGGGTGATGAGCTGGCCGTGCAGGACACGCTGCTGAGCCAGGGCGGGTGCACGGCGGCCACAGCCCTGTCTGTGCCAGCTCCCTGCCACAGCCAGTGCAGCTCTGTGCAGGGCCATGAGGAGTGCGGTCACAGCTGGGGCTCAGCCATGGGCCAGCAAGTGCTGTCAGGAGGAACGCTTGTATTCCTTCTGTTGCCAGGAAATTCACATTCACTGCTCCTATGGAATAAAGGGTGAAACGGGACTCCAAAAGATCCCAGTCAAGCTAGGAGAAGCATAACAAGGGAATAAACTGCGGGTAAACACACGGCTATTTTAATAGAATAATTTGAATCAGTTCTGTAGTTTATTGCACTTTAGATTCGGTGTGATCACTCAAGAAAAGGACCCTGAGGACCCTTTTGGTTTGATGTGTGTTCCTTGCAGTCCCCAGAAGAGAACACAAAACATGAGGTTGTGTAAAGTACATAACCTGTACATATACAAGTTGTGTGAGTACAACATAAGCACAATATATATACACATTAGCTAATACAAATAAACACTATAAAGTACACAACGCTGCTACAGAAACTGACGGCTTCCAGCCCGTGCTGTTTGATCCGTCCGGAGAAGGAGCAGCGGGGGAAGTGATGCCTGTGAGGGTGGCCGGGCACGGAGCCGCCGGCGCTGTCTCCTTCCCGTTCCCCTCAGCCCCGCCACCACCCGCGGGCTCCTCCGCTTGTTCCCCGTGTGACACAAGAGCGGGGACACAACTGCCGGCACCGCCTCAGCCGCCGCACCCCGCCTGCTCCCCCTGCTCTGCCCAGGGGCGGAGGCGGCTGTCACCCTGCTCTGTCCCTGTGCCCCCGCTCTGTCCCTGTCCTCTTGTCCTATTCCTGTCCTTCCGTTCTATCTCTGGTCCCTCCGCTCTGTCCCTGTCCCCCGTTCTGTTTTACTCCCCGCTCTGTCCCTGTCCTCTCTCTGTCCCTGTCCCCCGTTCTATCCCTGTCCCCCTCCCTCTCTCTATCCCTGTCTCGCACTCTTAGCCCCGCTCTATCCCTGTCCCCCTCTGCCCCTGTCCCGCTCCCTGTCCCCATCCCGGTTCCTGTCCCTGTCCCGCTCTCTGTCACTCCCTCTGTCCCTGTGCCTGTCCCTCTCTGTGTCCCTGTCCCTGTCCCTCTCTCTGTCCCTTGTCCCTCTCTCTGTCCCTGTGCCTCTGTCCCTGTCCCTCTCTCTGTTCCTCTGTCCCTCTCTCTATCCCTGTCCCTGTCCCTCTCTCTGTCCCTGTCACTCTCTCTGTCCCTGTCCCTCTGTCTCTGTCCCTCTCTCTGTCCCTGTCCCTCTGTCCCTCTCTCTGTCCCTGTCCGTCTGTCCCTGTCCCTCTGTCTCTGTCCCTCTGTCCCTGTCCCTGTCCGTCTGTCCCTGTCCGTCTGTCCCTGTCCCTCTCTCTGTCCCTGTTCCTCTGTCCCTGTCCGTCTGTCCCTGTCCCTCTCTCTGTCCCTGTTCCTCTGTCCCTGTCCCTCTGTCCCTGTCCCTGTCCGTCTGTCCCTGTCCCTCTGTCCCTGTCCCTCTGTCCCTGTCCCTGTCCCTCTCTGTCCCTGTCCCTGTCCCTCTGTCCCTGTCCCTGTCCGTCTGTCCCTGTGCCCCTGTCCCGGTCCCGGTTCCCCGCGCACCGCCCGGCACTGCCGTAAAGCGCGCTCCCGCCGTCGCAAAGGCCCCGCGCGTCCCTGGCGACGCGGCCCCCGCGGAGGTGGAAGATGGCGGCGGCCGAGGCGGCGGCCGAGCTGGGGCAGGCGCTGGCCCGGCCCCTGAGCGTGCTCCAGCAGCCCGACTGCGGCCGGGCGGCGCGGCTGCGGGCGCTGGAGGACATCCGCGCCGAGCTGCAGGGCCGGCCGCTGGCGGGCGCGGTGCTGCAGGAGGTGTTCGCGGCGCGGCTGCTGCGGCCGCTGTCGCGCTGCCTGGCGGGGGACGCGGCGGAGCGGTGCCGGGAGCTCGCCCTGCAGCTGCTCCGCCACGGGCTCAGCCACGGCGAGCGGCCCTGCGAGGCGCTGCCCGTGCTGCTGCCGGCCCTGGCGCAGCGGCTGTGCCCGCCGCAGGGCGCGGAGCCCAGCGAGGAGCTGCGGCTAGGCCTGGTGCAGCTGCTGAGCCTGCTGCTGCAGCGCTGCGGCGCCTCCATGGCCCCCTACCTCGGCGACATCGCCCGCCTGCTCCAGGCCACCCTGCTCGACCACTATGCCGAGGTCAGGCGGGAGAGCTGCCGCTGTGCCGCGGCCTGCGCCCGGGCCATGCCAGGTGCGGCTGAGGGATGGGCAGCGCTGGGGGAAGTGATGGGGGTGAGGAAGGGACACCAGGAGGGAGCAGGGGTGCAGGACAGAGATGAGAGGTCGCACACATCCTCACGGGTGTGCTTTGCAGGGTTTGCAGGATCTGTTGGAGAAGAACCGTGCCGGGAGTGTAGGCTGAGGTGTTACAGTGGGTAGGAGCAGGAGGAGGGGCTAGGGGAGGGTATGTGGGCAGTGTTCAGCCCTGTACTGTATAAAGGTAAAGCTGCCCGCTCCATAAACACAGCAACATTGGTCAGGCTGCTGTTCGTAGTGGTTACAGGAATCGTGTTGCTGCTGATCTGTCACCCACATAAAGAAAGAAATACAATTACAAAAATAGAATTACAGCAAAGCATTAATCCCCCCCCAATGCATTAGTCTATCCAAAATCATCTTGTACAACAGCTTTTGGGTGTCATGGATATAACCATGCTACATAGAATCAGAGAGTGCTTTGGGTTTGAAGGGACCTTAAAGATAATCCAGTTCCAACCCCCTACCATGGACAGGGATGCTGCCTGCTATGGCAACTCACATGGTTGATGTTTCTGTCTTTCTCCCTAACAGAGCACTTCCATATGCAGTCAGAGTCTCTGATAAAACCCTTAATGCAGACGATTTCCCACCAACACTACAGAGTTCGTGTTGATGTGATCCAGGCTACTGGAGCAGTGATACAGTTTGGGAATGGAAAGTCAGTGGATGATGTCCTGTCTCATCTGGCCCAAAGGTTATTTGATGAGATTCCCAAGGTGTGCTTTTCTTCCTTCTTGGTATTTGTTTTAAATCTGTTCAATGCTCACCGCTCGGGGTGGGTTTCTTGGTGTTTCTCTCCCTGCTTGTCCAGTTTTCAGCTGTCATACATTCAGCTGAGATCTGTAAATATGTCTGTTGTGGTTTAATCCCAGACAGAAGTTAAGGACCACACAGTCCCTTGCTCACTCCCAGCTCGTGTCACCTGTCCTGACATTGCTCCCTCAGCTGTTTGTGCAGAGCTCGAGACACCCAAAAGTCCTTGAGTTAGGGTAAACTCTGCTTAGCAACAGGTAAACATCAGTGTGTTATCAGCATTGTTCTTACACTAAATCCAAAAAATAGCACCCTACCAGCTACTGAGGTGAGCTCTGTCCCAGTTGAAACCAGGACAGTGTCCCACCCAGCCTTTATCAAATGTAAGCTATCCCAAGCCAATGCTGATGACTGCTGTCTAGTTCAGCAGGGTGTTGAAGATTGCTGGTACCTTTTTGTTCTAATGGGTGCCTTTAATTCTGTCTTAAATTCTCTGTCACGTCTCTCTGGGCCTGGATTCTCTGGCCTTTTCAGATCCATACAAACATGGTATGGCTCCCTTCATAAGATGCAATTGAAGCAGTAATTTTAAAATTATTATTTCTTTTGTAGTGAACAGAGAAAATTTTCTCCCGGAGATGTGCTTGGAAAGCTACAAATTCCACAGAAATGTACATTTCTTACATTCTCAGGAAGGAATTAACCATGAGAATTTCATTTTCTGAGTTAGGTCTGGATTTTGTCTTCCTCTCAGAGCTGTGCTTTTGTGCAGCAAACAGTCTGACTAAGCCAGAGTGAAAGATGAAAATGTGATTCTTGTGTGTTCCTTAAGATGCTTCCTGCAAGTGAGGAAATGCTGGGTTCTTGCAATTTCTTCTGGGAGTATTGATGTGCTTCACCACGTCTTATATAGAGAAAGCAAATATTGTTTTTATATTTTTCTGTTATTTTCCTGACACATTTAAAATAGGTTTTTTGTATCCCTGTAGGTACGGCATGCTGTAACAACTGTCATTGGAGAGTGGTTGTTGCACCTACGAGACAGATACTCATATTTTCACAAGCTGATCCCTCTGTTACTTGGCAGCTTTACTGATGAAATTCCTGAAAATACGTAAGTGGAACATTTTGTCTTTTTTTCCCCCCTCCTTAAATAGATGTCAAAGAAGTGTTCCTGAGTTCACAGATGTCTTGCTTGAGGACAAAACTCTCACTTTTGTTAGTTTGTTTGTTTTTTCTTAGACTGAAAATGTTAGCATTATCTTCAGTAACTTTTGTTATACTGTCCTTTTATGCTCCATTCAATTAAGTGTGAGTGAGACATAGACAGGGGTGGACAGAGACAGAATTATCCCTTGGGAGAAGAAGCCTCTGTTCACTGAGTACAAAATAAGTATAAACTCTCAACTTAATGTGCTAGTGCTTCCCATGCTTCCAGCTGAATTTAACTGGTCAGCAATTCCAGAAGTCTCATTTTAAGGTGTTTTTATTTGGGGCCATGGTGGTATAAAACTCTTATTTTATATCTAGGAAACTGGCTTGGAGCTACTGGGAAAAGACAGGCTTGCAGTGGGAGAAAGAGAATGAAGATGATTTGAAGGATAAGATGGATTTTGGTGTTCCACCATCTCATTATCCCAAAGGAGGTAAGTGTTGCTCTGAAAGTGGGTTTTACTTCCTGAATAATCTCCAAGAGCTTCAGTGCAGAACTGACAGCAGAGCAGGATGTGTAATATTCATTACAACATGTAATATTAATGTAGAGAGGTAGCACATATAAAATATATATATAATTTAATAACTAAAATTATTTAAATAGTTTCTATTAAATTTAAATTTTAAAAGCTGATTGTTCAATAACTTCTTTTTTTCTCTTCATTAATCCAAAAATTCAGTTTGGAGAAAGTAAATGAGGCTGCCTATGCTGAAATAAAGGTAAAGCAGTGGTGCAGAAATAGCAGTAAGTTCTACATCAGGCAGCAGCCAGGTGCACAGTGGGCACAGAAATGACTGGAAAGGAAGGCAGGAGGAAAGAATTCGTGAGCTGAGTCCATGAATAATGAGTACTGGTCACAGCATTAATGATCCACATAATTGGTGTGGAAGAAAAATTTGCAATGAAATTATTTCAGACTTCTCTGTGAGACACTGGGATGCTACCTAAAATCTGCCAGTGTACATGAAGAATGTGGGAACAGAGTAATTCCCTTTATTATACACAAAACCCCCAAGATATACAGAATGGGTTGTTTACTTTTTAGCACCATATGATTTATAGGTGGCTTTCAAACACTGTTTGCAGTAGCTTGAAGCTTGTTTCCTGTCTTGGGTTCACAAAGTTAATGTTTAAAAATATGGATATGGGAGATGGGGGGAGAGAGAGTTTAACTGGCTCATTTATTGATTTCTGAACTCATATTTAACTGAACAAAAACTCTTTTGGTGTGAAAGAACAGGTTCATGCTTGACTTGTGCCTACATGACAATCACATCACAGAATACCCAGCAGCAAAATCCTTTCCATGACAGTGGGTTCCGGAGTTCTTTCTTCTTTGAAATTACACTTCTTTTTTTTTCTTTAAAGTTGTTTTACTCAGTAATGCTTGAATGAAAGGGGAAGCACTTCATAATGGTGACTGGTTTGACAGAACTGTTTAGCTTTGAAGGCAGGCAAGTTGATCTGTCATCCTTCCCAATCTTTTTTCTTTCCTCTTTATTTTATATATAATTTTACCTCAGGGGTTTGGAAATGCTAAAGAACGCTTTTACTTCCACTAGTCATGGCAGAAACACATTTCTTCTTCTGGCAGTCAGAGAATCTTGTAACAGACATAAACTGATGAAGATGAGTGTCTAAGCTCCTATCACTTACTTTGCAATGACTGTGATATAGTGAAGGTCACAGAAGGTTTAATTTCATCGTCCTTGGAACAGTGATTACCATTTTTACAGCTGATGGAGTTACCTGGGTCAGCTTTGTCTTGGTGTGTGTTGGGGTTTGTGTGTGTGTTTTGATGGGGCATTTTAGAAAGTGACATCTACCAATTACTTCATAATTAAATTATATGGGATCTCCCAAATAATCTTCTTATTACAATAAATATGCTTCATGAATTTGGGCAGCATTCCAGCCCCCCATTAAATTGAATTTTCCTGCATTTTTCTCAGTAGAATGATGCAGGCTTGAATGTGCCATATGTGTGTATTTGTATGTATGTGCACATGTAGCTAAAGAATATTTTAAAGAAATGACCTGATAATTTTAGACTTGAGTCCCAAGTTAATGGTGACTTTTAGGTATCATTTCTTGCTGCTTGTCTTTACTTCCAAACTGTCTGTCTTATTAATAGTCAGGCTTGATGTGATAAATAGAAGAAAAATCAGAGGAAAGAATGATTGACTGCTTAATCCTATAGACATAAAACTTTATCAGAGACACTAATATACCTTAGTTTCAAGTCATAATTTGTGGTGACTGTGTATGGATGATTGTTATTATATGTGTCCTTTCTGTTTGCTCTCCACGAACATTTGGTTGTTTTTTTGGGAGGGAGGTTTGTGTTGGTTTTTTTTTAATATGATAATGATGCATTTTAGCACTTTGTTGCCATTTCTTGTGACTTTAGTGTACTGGAATACTTTTTTCCAACTGTGAGCCTGTAGTACATTTTACTTAAGTAGCTTTGTCCAGCTGTCAGACTAATGGACCTGCCATGGGAGCCCCTGCTTTGATCTCCCAGTGACAGATCCTGCAGGTCAGAGGGACCAGAGGGACACCTCATACCTGGTGTCATCCAGGCAACTGCACAACTTGCACTGAGCCCAGCACTCATTGCCTCAGGATACAGGTGCGGACAGTTTATAGCAGGGAAGTCTTTGACAGGAGTAGCTACAGGGATAAATGCCTGCATTTGAACATCTGAAATGAAGGAATTGCTGATAAAGAATGGCCCAAATTCTTCAAACAAAATTCTGCCTCGGGTCAAATAGGATGCCAGTCTGTATTTGCTCTCTCAAGTTGATTTCTTTATTTGACCTTTTGCTACTCATTGTCAGTTTTCATAATGCAGAATGTTTCCTCCATTGACAAAAGAAGCAGTAATTCATGTCCTGATGCTTGAATTTTTTTTTTTCCCTAGTTATGTATTTCATAGGTCTTTCTAAGCCTTTTGTATCCTCAGACCATTTAATTTAGTCAGTTTTCCTTTTAGCATTTGTAGTTACACAGGCCAGTGCAGGAAAATATCCTGAGACAGCTCAGTCATTTTCTTCCTGAGCATTTACAGGAGAACTTTGTATCAGAAATAAAAAATGCACTCACACATTCCATGTATTTTGACACCTCATAATGAATAATGTCTCTTTCTTAAAACAGCATGTGAACATTGGGAGTGGCAATTATGAAATGGTGCTTCTCAAAGACCAACTTTTCAGATTTTGTTTGTATAAGCATATACAGTGTTCAGGAAATAGACTGTAGGAAAAAATCACTGAAAAAAGTTTATTGCTGCTCTTTGGAAAGGGCTGTCACAGCTTTATCTGTAAAGTACAGAAGAGCACCTTTGTTAGATGACTGTGATATTGGTCAAGTTGCTTTTCTGAATCTCAGTGATTTATAAATTAACTAACAGGTAAATCTGATGATTCTCAAAGACAGTAGAGTAGGCATTTGTTGGGAAAGGTAAGTTTATTAATTTTCCAGAAGTCCACATCCTTTGTTGAGACAGGGAATGTGTATTTGTAACACTTTAGAGTTCTGTTTAAAATCAAAAGATAACCACAAAAACTCACTTTCCACAGAGTCATTACAAATTAAATTCAATCTTAAGAAAAATATATATATATATTCCCCCCAGCTCCTGTATCATCTTCCATACAAATTTAAATGTATTATTCAATTTTTGAGACATTGAAGAAGCATTTCAGTGAACTGCTTTCCCTGGAAAAGCCTTAGAAAGGAGATTATATAATAGCTGTGATTTTTAAGACACTATGAATCTGTTGGCCTGATCTATTACACAGCATCTGTACAGGCCATAGTTCCGTGCCCTTTCTGCCTTCAATTTGCCAGATACACTTTTAACCTTTTCCTTTAGAGGGCACAATTGACATTGTCTGCTTTACTGCAGCTCATGTCTTCTGTACTGTTTGTTACCTCTACCTTCTTTCCTTCAAATTATATTTAACTCAGCATTTGCATGCAAAAGTCTTTCTTCTGTTTATCTGTGTGTGTTTCAGTTTATTTTTCATGGGATTTGTGTTGCTGTTAAAATTTAAAGGAAATTATTAAGCTGCGTTTTCCAAAGTGGGTAAAGACATTCATTTCAATTCTCTTTCTCTTCTCCTTCTGTAAACATTTGAAAACATGAAATCTAAATCACTGTCCAGTAATAAATACATAAATATGCAAAGAGCTGTGTGGAGAAATTTGAAGAAAAGTAACTTACACAGGTAAATTCCTCAGCAGCATTTGGAATATTTTGTTCTGTGCTGAAGCAGGCACCCAGAGTTCCTACCTTGCAGCTTTTAAACTTTTCTGAGGATTATTATTCATTGGCTTTTCCTTTGATATTTCTTTTGAGGTTGTTTATGTTTTTTCTAGAGACTCGACCAGGACTGGGTTGTCGGGAACTTGTGTCGAGAAGCCTCTCCAAAATTCTGCCAGGTCTCTGTCATGATTTAACAGACTGGGTTGCAAGCACAAGAATCAAAGCATCCCAGCTCCTGTACACATTACTGCTGCATGCAGAAGATCACATCACCCAGCACATGGAGCTGCTGCTGAGAACTCTGTACCAGGCATGCTCGGATGAAGAAAGTGAAGTGGTTAAAAATGTAAGTTTGATTGTTAAAGTAGCTATTGTACACTGAATAAAGACTTCCTAGTGTTCAGTCTGTCTTCTGAAGGTTGACTTTACCTTAGGTCACTGGAAATTGCTCATGGCTGAAGGATCAGGCTCAAGTTTTATGGATGTTAAAAACATGAACATTACACTTTGCTAATGTGTTAAATGTATTCTTCTATTATTGGTATGAAGACCAATAGTAAAGTTATTTAAATACTGTTTAGATTTTATGCCAACCCCATGAAGCATTGATAATAATCTCTCTGAAAATTATAAGCAGTGGATTAAAGTGTAAAAGCCTTGGGGCAACAAGTTCAATGTAAAAAAATGTGCAGGTCGTGCCCTTTCAAGTTAATTTCACTTATCTTCCCCTGCTCCATAATCCAACCATATACTGAGGTATGTTTATTCCATGTGATACCCATTTTCAGTGTTTGAATCCTTGACTTAATGCTTGGAAAATGCAGGGGGGGTTGTGAGGAATAATTAGTTTCATTTTTTCTAGCAGTTGATTCTTTCAACACTTTGATCAACAAACCAGTGAAACAGATGCAGTTGGAGACATGAGATAAATTTAGCAAAAGAAAGACAGGTGGTACAAATGCTTTTACAATTTTAAGATAAAATGTGCTGTTCCTGTTTCTACACAAGGAAGAGAACATATGTATAACAAAAATATATCCACATAACTTACTCTGAAGTTACAAATTTTACTGCTTTGGTAAATTGGAAGAATGTGTTCTGCTTACTGGATGCAGATAGTCCAACCCTAAATCAGGCTCTTCTTTAGGTTCCTGCTCTCAGTTGGACTGTAAGAAAGCATAATTAGGACAAAAAGCCTACATAGCCCTGCTGTCCTGTCAAATTTCCTGTCAAGTGCTTATTGCTGTAGCTCTAAGATCAAAAGTATGTGTTCAAGCAGCACATAGCTGTCCCTTGCCTTTTATTGACCATACCTGTCTCTTTCTTGGAATTTCTCCACTCATCTTCTCACAGGTGCTTCCAAGAGATTTATTCGCTGTTAGGAGATGATTTCAGTATTTAGTTGTACTTTTCTTTGTGCCAAATATAAGATTCAGCAACTTTTGGTTTTGAATGCCTTTTATCTCTTAGTGATGCAGCTTCCCAGGGTGTTGTGATAACCTCCTCTATAGTTTGTCGCCAACTTGGAAAATGTCTTTCTCCAGCCTAGTAACACCAAATGAGATCCTTTCAGTTTTTCCTCCTGTTAAAAGTAATAAATTGATCCATACAAATGTATCAAATTATATTTTTGAACTCTTTAATTTTATTGTCCAGTTTTCAGAGCACTAAGACTTTTTTCTTTCTCTATGGTAAATACGGAGGAGGATGGGGTTCACATCTACACAGAGTGTGTGACAACTCTTTCAAGTCCTATCTTTGTGAAAAGAAATAGCTCTATAAAGTGCAGATTTAAACTATAGAACTCATGACTATGTGCTTCCACTGAGACTAAAAAAAACTAGCATGATTCAAGTATTAATTAGGTGCAAAAAAAGTCATAGCTAAATGATTAGATTAAAAATGATAGAGAAAGGGAGATAACCTGTCATCTTTGGGGAAATGAGCCAACCATTAAATCCATGGGGTAGGAAGAAGTGTTCCTGTTGCATCAGTAGTTGATTGTTTCTTTATTCATGCACATGATTGTAAACATTGGGCATCAGTCAGGCAGTAAGCCCTGGTGTGGTGGTATTTCATGTGGAATACATCCTGGTAGGTCTGCAAGGCAGGGATGGGATCAAAGGGTGTCACTGTCACGGGGGATACACAGTAATTTAAGCCTTTTCAGTTGAAGAAGTAAAATGGAAAGCAGCGGGCAGCTCGCCCATGGCATTGCTTCCACACTTAACCAGATCTGTAATGTCAGCTTCAAGGTAAAATGCAATAACAAAACATTCCTCCTTCAGGTTTTTACAGTTCCAGCTTTTAATAAATGGGGGGTGGTGCATTAAGGGCAAGCCTCAGAACAGCATTTGAGGGACAAAATGCTAAACACTAAATGTGCACCATCTGGTTATTCTAAATTGGAAACTTTATTGCAGTGAAGTTGTACACTTTGTTTCTGTGCACTGCTTTCTCATGAAAGTTTGTGTGATGTGGGGAAGGCTGCTTGCATGCCTTATTATGTGCTTACCGAACACGTCAAGAAAATTTCTTCATGCATATAATCATTCCTGAGCGAGTGGAAAAGGCCTACAAGGCAACTGCTGAAGCATTTAAAATAACAGCTGGAATCATAAAAAGAAAAAAGCCATGATACGTTGAATGGTCTTTGTGTTTCCAGGAAAATCCTCAAGTTATTCCTGTTCTTTTTCCAGAGTGTGAAAGCAGCGGAATTGATTGGAACGTTTGTCAGCCCTAAGGTGTCTCTGAAATTGATCACCCCAGCCTTTGGGCAGACACCCAAAGCATCCTGCGTGATGGTTCTGGCTGCAGTGATTCGAGGTAGCCCAAAAGAAATCTTACAGCCCCATGTGACCCAGCTTGGCAACATGCTGTCACAGGCTGGAGTCTGTCAGCGATCCGAAGAGGTAAGGAAAGCTCCAAAACACAGCAGGATATAGCCTTTGACCAAACTACTTTTTCACTTTTTCTCCCTAAATGCTCCCATTCCTATCCCTCCCTTACACACCTGTCTCAGGATATAGTTGTGGACGTGTGTCTGAGACAAAACAGGAGCTTCCCCGTTCTTCCTGGGCTGTGTTGTGGTCTCCTGGGCAAATCTGCTGCTTCCAAAATCTTACCAACAGTCTGTCTTCTCAGCAGATGTAGGGTCAGGTTTGAGAACTGCTGTAAAGGACTTCATACAGTGGTATGAAAATGAAGAGGCAAGGCAGGGAGAGAAGCAGCTGCTTAGTAAGTACTGTACTAACAAAGGACTACCCTGGCTGGTCCTGAGGCAGAGTTTAACCCATGTTTGGAAACTCCTTGTGTTCACAGTCCAAACAAGATCATGTGTTTCAACTCTCATCAGTAAAAATGACTGACATTTTTTAAAATATTTTATTGTAATTGGCACATCAGGTTTCCCAAGATTCCCTCTTAATGCTATCTGATTTTTGTTTCGTATTCTTATTTTTCCATTTTAGAAGGAAGGTACTAGTACTTTCTGTGCACATTTAGGAGCTTGTTTTGTAAACTTTTGGGCTTGGTTACTTCTCTCTTAGTGAAAGTCTAGAAGGAAGACCTTTATCAAATAGAAATTTACTTCCAAGTGTATCCTTAGTTAATAGCTTAGCCCAAAGGCCATTTTTATTTTAGCATTTGAAGAATATTCATCAATTGCTATATAAGGAGATGAGAGATTCTCTTAAACACGGAATGGATATTTTTTAACCTGCAGGATTTTTTTTCTTTCCCATGTTCAAATGTAGAAATAGATCTGCTAGAGATGCACAAGAGGAATCCCTGTAATTTTCCCCACAAATAAAATCCTGGCTTTCATTCCACCAGAGGTTTGTTAGACCTCTGCTGTTAAGATGACCAAAAAAGGGCCAGTGCTGTTCCTTGAGGAACTCTGACTTCATGTCAGATGTAGGCTTCCCTTAAAACAGTTATTCATGTGTGCAGACTGAATCTGGCCTAATTGTCTTTTTGAGCCAATGTAAGATATACATTTCAAGTCCTTCCCTCATTAGGTTTCTTCCCTAATGGAATATGTACCAGTGATGCAGGAATTAACCTTAATCTCCATGAAGCCTGTGATGATTAGGAGCTCATATAAGTGGAAGCACTATAACCTGATTGTTCAAATCACAATTCCCTGAGGTATAGCTGCAAAATTGCTAGGAGGTTTAAGCTTACCACTTCCATTTGGCATTAGCTTCAGGAGTCAGATCCCTCTGCAGCTGAAGGTTTGGCAGAATTGTTCCAGCCTTTAGTCCTGGAAAACAATCTGTCTCTATTTTAGCCAGAGAATGCTGCACAGACACTGTTTAGCTAAGGATTGACCATGTCCATGAGATTAATAACACTTATAGCTTACCTATTCCTAGACTTGATTTATTTTTGGGGACTAAATCTGTAACAATGGCCCCTTCTGTTCCCTGACAGCTCCATGGATATCTGATGCACTTTATCATAGAAGTCATGGCAAACTAACTGACAACAGTATTGACTTCAACTGGTATCAGTTGGATCAAGATAAAATTAATTATATGGCATCAAATGAGATAAATTGGCTGGGATGAAAGCAGACACTCAGGTTTTCTTGGTTTATGTATTTAGCTGTCATTGTTCATCCAAAACAGTCAAACATGGAATAATATTTCAAAGAGTTGTAACAAATATGTTATTAATTAACAAATTGCACTTCAGAAAGAGAAAGTACTATCAGCAAGCACTCCAAAGTGCTTTGATGTTTTTAGTCACCATTCACCAGTGAAACCATTGCGTGATTTAGAGCAGGGTCATTTATTTTGTTAACAGGACGAGGTAAATACAAACAAACAGTGTAGGAGGGAGATTATATTGTATTCTGTAAAATTTAGAATACAGGTAATTAGAAGAACTAACATGAAATTTTATTACTGTCATTTCCCATATCTCTCCTTTAAATAAAATATTTGCTAAGAAAACATAATATATATGTGCTTTTATTGATAAACAGGTCTTTTATATGGAGCAGCTGCTTTATTGTGTACAAGCATTGATTGAAGTGTGCCAGGAAGACTGCAAAGAAATCAGCTTGCAGCTAATGAAAGTTTTGGTGACCATAATGGCAATACCATCTTCTCAGGACCTTAAAGAAAAGGTAAACTATGAGCTGCTTTAATATTTTGTTGTGTTCTTGTCTTTTCTTATTGATAAGACACTTTGTGTAAACAGAGCCATAATTATTTGTGGGGAGTGTTTGTGGCTAGTCTGAGCTTGTGCACCTCTCACTGTACATGGTTAGTACCAGAATTAAGTCTGAACTTGGGTTTACAATTTGGGACAGCAGAGCCTGGAGAATTATGTTTCTTCATAACTTTGATGAAAAGCTCATAGAGTTAAAATACATTCTGGTTCCAGGAAAGCCCTGAAATTCAGTTTTGTTTTGTGGTCAAAAGCATCTAGTGTGGGTCTGTAGCTGCAGTTACAACTAGAATTTTATTTTTCTGTAAGTGTGTTTAGGTTAGGTTTCAGAGTAGATGGCTTGAGGTGCATTTCTGCAGCATGGGAATCTTGGAGCTGGATGGGGGCAGCCATGGGCCTAGAAGAGCACTTTATTTGGGTGGGTATTAATCACTTGTCCACAGTTTAGGTAAAGTTTTAGAACAAGAAATGTCCAAGACATTATGTTTGTACTGGATTCTGCAAAGCCTTGGGCATGCTGGTGGTGCTGATTGAACTGTTGATATTTGCTTTTAGGTGGATAAAAGTCACTGTGAGTGTTTGGTTATACACAGGGAAAAAAACCTGAAATTTATTTTCTGTCTATTAAAGAACAATTCACCTAGAGGTCAAGAGTACTACTAGCCTTAAAAATGTGATGGTTTCATAGTGGTTTTTTCATCTTTAGCAAAGGATCAGACTGATTTTACAGTAGTTGACCTTTTTACCTCCCCACAAGAAACAAAAGTTTAAATGTCACAGGAATGCTTTAAAATCGAGGACAGCTGTACATGCCCAGATAATAGATGAGCTTTTCTGGCTCAACATTATCTCACCCCCTTATTTTTCTCTTCCTCTTTCTTCCCCGAGCTAAATATCATGTAAATCAGGGAGCCATCCTTGTGCAGTACAATTATGACCTATCCCAGTTGCTTTTTTTAAACACACACCTTAAGTGCAGTGGCTATTGTACTTCCTTTCCTCTTGCTCCCAGGCATGGAGCTCCAAAGGCCTGGGTAGCATCAGTATTTATGGCCCCAGAGCTGACAGGCTGCCTCTGAGGAGGTTCACTCAGAGAGCTCCTTGGAAAGAAAAAAAGTGGAACAAAGCTTGAAACAAGTACTGACTGAAAAGACTTTGCAGGTCAAAGAGGGGTGGGGTGATGATCTCGCTTAAGGACAGTGGGATTTGGGGGGGTTGGAGTTTTGTTTCTTTGCTTGGGGGGGTTTTTTAGACAAAAAATCAGTCCCTGGACAGATGGATCTGTGGTGTCTTGCCCGTTTATCCCTGCAGTGGTCTATAAAGTCAGCAGTGTCCATTTCAAACCTTACAACTTCATACTCCTACGAAGAAAGCAGTTTCGTGGAGATAAAACCTGATTTTTATAAACAGAAAACTTAATCTCCTGAGATTATTGGAGGTTTAAGATGTTCTTGCAGTTCCAGATGATTTTTTAAGTTGACAGTACTTTGGATGAGAATCCTTTTTCTCATTAGCGTTTCTTTCAGCTAGACACAGACAAAATCTGGCAGTGAGATTACATAATTGCAATATTTCAAAATTGTCACAAAGACAAATATGGCTTGAATTTTATATTTTTTTTACTGATTATTCTGAAACTTCAAAGTGAGCTGTACAGCTTGGAGAAGGCAAGAAGTCCCTGTTAAAATAGCTTAAGAATGTGTAGAACAAAAGTATCACAGCTGCTGTACGAGTATGAATTTTTTGTTCAGAAAAGAAATCTGTATTCAGATTCAAAAGATTTTGAGTGTAAACATAAATTATTCAAAATTTTGCACTGTAGAACTTTAATCTAGGCTTTATTGTAAGGGGACAGAAGACCACTGAGATAGTGGAGACCATAACTGCTGTGACCTGATGGTGAGCAATCAGGTCTGGCCTGATTTTTGGCTTTGTGTCCATTTGCTTGTGGCTGAGGGAATGGACCAGGACCACCAGCTGAGCATAGCAGAGGCACGAGGAGGAGGGTGGGACACAGCTCCAAAGACTCTGAAGCTGTATCAGTTGGTAGAGTCTGTCAGGCATGGTTTGAGCTTGTCAGGGACTTAAGTGGTGACCTACAGATAAGGTTTTGTTTCATTACCAGTGCCCTGTGCTATCTTGGCTCTTCTTTCAGCACACTGATTATTAGCAGGAAAATATTGTGTCATTAAACTTGTTAGCTTTCAAACAGAGGAAAGAAATTCACCTTTGCTGTTTATTGTTATTTAATTGTGAGATGCTGCTTAATGAGAAAATATGCATCAGTCTGCTTGCATATTTAATTTATTCTCTTTTTTTTTTAATTGCACTCTTGAAACCACTGAATTTACTTTAAATTATATGTGAACGATGTATTATTTTGTATCTCTTGTTCAATGGAAAAAAAGATCTTGTGTGTTATGGTGGGATTCAAAATGAGGAACAGTTTCTGTCCTGACACATTCTGTAAAGTGTTCCAATTAATTTACAAGTAACTTCTGTGTAAAATATTCATTTATATGAGTTGTTCTTGCTTTCTGGCAGAATGCTTCCACAAAGGAGAAATCTATTGTGCTTGAGGCAGGCAAACCTGCTTTAAGAGTAACCTTTGTCCTTAGCAAATCCTGATTTATTTGTTTTTTTCCTAGAATTCTCATTTATTTTCTCCACATCTGGTACTTCCATAAAAACATCTTTGTCTAGCAAGTGATTAGTCTGGAAGAGTCTAAAGGTCCTAGACATGTTTGAGCTAACTTATGTGGTTGAGTTCAGCTAAAAAATATTGAAAATATGAGTACAATTTGTAGTTCTACTGCAGCACTTGGAGTCAAATGATGTCACTCCCAGCACTGCAGTCCATCTTTCCCTGCTGGAGCTGGCCCTCCTGGCAGCACACATTATTCCTGAGTGAGGTGCCTTGCTCTCCTCTCTTGATTCACATCTACTGAAATCACTAAAACTACAGATCCTGCTTCCAGCACACTGTTAATCTCCTTGGAGAAGTTTTATACCTCTGGTAGGAGCCTTCAGGAAGTGTAAAAGCAAATTTTCATTTGCTTTGAAATACATCTGCTGCAAGTGATTAGGAAACTCTACAGGCATCCTTGCCAAGCGTGCTCATGTCTGGAATTCATTTAGTAGTTCTTTATACATGTTTCATTTGTACATGTTTTATTTGCATGTCTCATGGAATAGTCTTAACTCTAAACAGGAAGAAGATATTTGATGTAGCAGTGAGTTTTGGTACTTCTAAGCAACAGAAGCTGAGAATTTCAAAATGAGCCTGCCCAGCTACTATAAAGAAAGAGTATCTTTCAGAATTAAAACTGAGGGAGAAAAGGGAGAGGGGAAATGCCATGTCTTCTCTTACCTATAACAGCAATAGTTTTTGGAAGCTGCCATGGCTTGGGATTGTGAGAAATTCCCCTTATGTTAATGTTTTAAAGCATTCTTAAATTAAGGAGAAAAAATCACTACATCTTTGAAACTACTAAGAGCCTTTTTTATGATGTGGTTAGTTTTTGGATAGGTCTGCACACAGATTACAGACTCTCTCATTTGGCTGTTAGGTTGCTCTGTTCTTCATTATTTCATTTTGAATCAGGACAAATGTTTTGCTTCAAATAAAAGTTAATGGATGTAGTATAGACAGACATTAAATATCAGTCTTGATTGTTTAATAGAAACTATGAAAATCTTCCCATGTCCCTTCTGTTCTTACAGAACGAGTTTTAAAGGTTTGAGGTTTTTTTTAATGGTTTGAGTTAAGTATCCTGTGTCTGTTTTAACAGGTGGGAAAAACAATGTCTTCATTAGCTGAAGTGCAGCAATTGGAAAGTTTTCATTGTCTCTACAAGCAGCACATAATTCAGCTGCTGGAGTGGGTTTCAGGGTCGTGTGAAGGGTGGACCTGCTATTCCCCAGAAGTGTTGCAGTTCGAGGTCATCGCAACCCATTCAGGTATGACTTATTTAATTCTGAAAAATACCCAGTCAGAATCTCCACAGCCTGCAGCCAGCTTGTGTTTTGTAATGAGGTGTAATATTCAGAACCTTCACAAGAACATGATGGAAAGCAAAAGAAATGCTGAAGCAGCTCATATTCCCAAAGATTCCATGACTGCAGGGAGAATGCTAAAAGCACTTAAGGAAAAGTGTACTTTCAGGTGAATGAAATAGGTGAGGATTAAGGGGAGACAAACCGTTGTAGCTTGTGTCCCAAAATCCATCTTTTTTTCCATCTATTCACTAGTCTTTCAAAGGACACCATCTCTCTCTAGCAAACACCTCCTCACAGTTCAGCACATGGCTTTCCAGAGGTGAGTGACACTCTCTGCTGTACATCTCACACACCTTCAGTCCTGCACAGTGAGACTTCTCTGCCAGGGGACATGGTGACAGGCAGTGCTTTTCACCCAGACACCCATTTTGAGATTATTAAAATGTAAGGTCCTGTTTATTTGTTTTTTCCTTTCTGTTGGTTGTAAGGGAGTGGCTACTGCACATAGTTAGATGTGGACAGGTACATTTTAAAGGAATGCATCTTCTGCATTTAATCCTTGAATCTCAAAAAAACCCTCATCAAACCTATGTGAAGCACCCACTTGCTGGTTTGTGCAGCAACCAGCATAAGTCCATTTTTAGGTTTTCATCTGTGGAAAGAACAAAAAGTTACTTCAGCACATGATTTGAGAGGCCAACTTCTCTGTATATTTGTGCTCCCATTTCCATGACTGAGGGACTTCTAGACAGTTGTCTCTGTTTTCCTTAATGCTAAATAAATCATCAAATGTCTGGGCAAACATTTTGGCTTGCACCCAGCACTGGTAATATGCTATTGTCTGTGTTTTCTGTCTGACACAGCAGCTCCTAGAGCTATTTTTTTTCTTTCTTTTCATTCCCACACATAATGTTGTTTTTAATCAATTTAATCAGCTTTACTCAATTCATATTTCTCAGTTTTTGCTGTTTTTCAGGAGCGTATGCTTAAGCTGAAATTAGCAATGTAGTTTATTTTGTTTGTTTTCCATCTGTTGAATTTGCTGTTATCAGTTTGACATAGTAGTAGTATCTTGTGAATGTCTCAGAACTCACATGAAGCAATGTATCTTGAATAAATACTGTGAAAATAAAGACCTATTTGTTGGCACAGACATTTAGCAAACTGCAGTTCAACACCCTGTATTGCTTAAGTCTAGACAGTGAAGATTTGGGGTTTTTTCATTATTATTTTAAACACTAAATTTCCAGATATCATTAAATGCTATTGAGCTTGGTTTGGAATCTTGAATACTTCAATCTGTCCATCTCATGTGTGAGAAATATTCTAGTCATCATAAATCCCAGTGTTGTGTCTCCTCTGGAAGGGTTTTCTGAGTTAGTGGAGTTGAGTGGAATGTGCATCTTAAGGATGCAAAACTGAAGAAGTTCCTAAAGGAAAGTAATTTATTGCAAAAATAGAGCAGAAAGAGCATTCTACAGCAAGAAACTTGCAGAATAAAGCATGTACAGTCTTTATGTACTCTTCCTCTTTAAAAGCAGGCAGATGTTAGTCATTACCAAGGAGAAAAGCACAAATTTCCTTCAGTTGTGGGAAAATAACTTCTTAAAATAATGGGATAACAGCTTAGAGATTTGTTTGTTTATTTATTGTTTAAAGGTAAAACCAGAACTCATCACAGGATGTGAAACTACTAGCAAACTAAAGAGTTAATTTAGAAGATATTTTTATTTCAAATAGCTTCTGAAATTCATCATATTTTAGATTGTCTTATAAGATGAAAATAAGCATTATTTAAACATGGAGAAGGAATGCTCCTGCAGTAATTGTATCATGCAAGTTTTGAAGCTGATCCTTTCAAACAGACCCTTTCCTGTGCCTCCGGGGGTCATGAACATCTCAAATGCTGCATGTGGAAAACTCAAAAGAAGAAAAAAGTGCAGTTAATGCTGCTGTGTCCAGAGGTGTCAGGGTCATGCCAGATTCAGTGTAGTTTTTCATTAAGTTTATAAAACCAAAGCTTTGCGCACAGCCTCAGCCTTTCAGAGTTACAAGGGAACAGCATTTGTCCTCCAGCCAAAATGTCCTCTGGTACTGATGGTCCCAGCAGCTCTGGGGTGTCATGGATAGATCCATTCCAGAGTCATGAAATGATAGAATGGCTTGGCTTGGAAGGAACCTTAAAGACCATCACATTCCAACCCCCTGCCATGGGCAGGGACACCCCACTCCCAGGTTGCTCCAAGTCCTGTCCAGCCTGGCCTTGGACACTGCCAGGGATGGGGCAGTCACAGCTTCCCTGGGCAAATGTGGTTCAGCAAGGCCAAGCTGACTGAATGAGATGTGGGGAATTGATCTTCAGGCTGCCCTGGCCAAAACTGGGGGTACCTGAGCCCATGGGGAGTCAGCCTGGGAATTTGGGCACCACCTAATACAGTGTCATGTGGATTCCTCAACAGCTGCCATACAGGAGTGAGAAGCTAAGAACTATTTTAACACCACTTATATGGGGAATCTTAATGCACCTACACATGAAACATCTAAATAGAACTTACCAGTATTCTGAAATAAGCCTTCTGTGTTTGTGTGCTAGGTCCTGTCATTGGTGAAGCTCTGGATGACTTTATTCTCATTCTGAAGACGTGTCTCCAGCCAAACAAAGATCCCCAGATGCGGTTAAAACTCTTTACTGTTTTATCCCAGTTGTTGCAGAAAGCAAGTGAAACCATCAATTCTCAGGGGTAAGTGGAGCTCTGATTTCACACAGCTATTTGAAAACTCCATTGGCATTAAGAAGTAATGACCATGGGAGTTATTTAACCCCTATAAACATGTCCATGTGAGCATGGCTGGAAGAAGAAAGACTTTCTCACCATCTTCTCCAGCCTGTTTTTCTTGCTGGAATTTTTAACAATGATTAGAAGGGTGGAGTGCAATCATTTAAAAAATATATATAAATAAATGGAAGTCATTACTTCCTCCACTGTAGTCTTCCTACCTGTGCCACTACTGGGAATTAAAATGAATGTCATGCAGATCTGGATAGTTTTCAGAAAAAAAAAAAATACTTGTTTGAAAGCTAAAAGAGAGATTCTTAGGAAAAGAATTGGGAGGGGGGAGTTGTTTGGGTTTTTTTTATTATTTTCTCACAGCCAGACCCTAAACCCTTAAACTTTGCCTGTAGTCATTGTAAGGAAATAGGTAAAACACCCCAATAAATGGGCATTTAAAAATGCCTGAGATATTTCATGATGTTTGAAAAGCATCAAACTAAATGTTTGATAAGGTCTTATTGTGACTGAAGATGCAAGTCTCCTGTTGCTTGGCAATATTTGTGCATTGCAAGTCCAATCTAAGTATAACTGAGGTGCTTATAAAACTCCTCATCTACAACAATGCCAAAGGAGGCCTCTTTTACCATTATTAATTTAGCCTGACTAATAGTACAAACACTTGTGCAAAATTGTCCTGAGTACATAAACCACACCTGCTCTGCTTTTTTACCTGCTGCATTTAGGATGTAAATGTATTCTGACGCTTTTTTTTTTCATTTTTAACTCTTAAAAAACCCCAAACCAACCAACCAGCCAACCACAGGAAAAAAATCACAGGAAACATTCTTCCTAAAAGTACTTAGATAGCAATGGTCATTTATTTAGAGGTAAAAGTGTTTTCACAATTCTGCTGAGCAAATTGGCACTCAGTGGGCATTTGGTATGTTGAACATTCATTCTGGCCCCAAGAGGCCAAGTTAGTATGAATGTAGATGTATTTTTAAAATTTTTAGATATATTTTATGTATTTATGATCTGCATCCTATAATGAGGGGAAGAGGAGGAACCCTGGTGTTCCTGTTCAGTGAGGAATTCCAGGTAAGCTGAAGAATCTCTGCTGATGCAACCCCTAAGAGATTTTGAGCTAATGTGCTTAAGACTGAATATAATGAAACTGTTCTTTTTTTAACTGAAGATTTGGTGCAAAGTGTGCTGTTACCTGTTCCCACATTTTCAGGATCCAATGTTAAATTCCTGATTTATATAAGAAATGTCATTGCAGTCAGTGGTAGTAGTCACTTGTTTAAATACTGTAAAAACTGTAGCCAGTTACTTGTTTAAATAATCTTGTAACTGAGTGATAGTTACAAGATTAATCCAGATATTCAACAATCTAGAAGAAAAGAAAAGCATTTTGAAAACTGTTTTAAGTGTTCCAGGATCTGACTATTTGTTTTAAACTAATTTGTATCATCTAACTGAGAATGCAGACCTTGGAGCCAAGAAGGCTCCAAGCTCCCAGCTTCGTTAATATTCTCAGAAAAGGGAAATTATCAGTGTGGAAAAACCAGAAGAATGTTTCAGAGTAATTCTCTCAGTGAGTTTGGCCACACAGCACCGATGGAAGTTGTTTTGCTCAGGGCAGTGTGAGTGAATGGCCTTTGTCAGGATGAGAAACATCCAGGGAGGATCACAGACCTGTTTGTATGAAGGATGGTGCAGTCCAGCTCATAATGAGGCTCTGTCCTCTGACAAACAAAGCAAAGCCATGAATTTTACCAGCAGGTTTATCTTCAAGACTAAAAAGCAGTGGAAGCAGCTAAATACCTCTTTGAAGTCTTGATCCTGCTTACCATGAACACAGCAAATGTTTTCGTGTAGGAGGTAACATGTGGAGTTTTTGTGTTTGAAGCATTGTTTGCAAAACATTTTTGGAGGTTTTGATTTGTAAAAGCCAATCCAATTTTGTTTCAAATTACCTGGGTTTAGGATGTTAAATTTAAAAAAAAAGAAACAACAAAAACATACACATAAAACCCCAAGACACAACAATCCACGAGCATATAAAGCAAAGTGCAGCAGTGTCATAAAAGCAGAAAAGGAACCAATGCAGAACAAAAATGTATAAAAATAATTAACATGGAATGGAAGTTTAAGTATGCAAGTTCATAAACCCAAACTCTGCTTTGTACATCTCCATAAGAGCAGGGTATTAATGTCTCTGCAGATCACATTTTAGTTCTCCCATATCCATATCAACTCTGTAAATACAAACAGCACAGGGTATGTTCTTTCATGGAAATGACTCACTTTTAGAATTAAGTTACACAGATTTACAACAATAAGATCTGAAAATGGAAAGAGGGAGAATTCAATTGCATCAGCAACAGCAAAAATATAATCTTACTGGTAATCAGAGATAGTGTTAGGAAGCAGTAGTAAGTTCCAGTTGCACTCTCACATTCACTGCTGACAGTAATTTGTTTAGCTCCTTAAAATGGTTATCAGAGTTTAGATAGGAAGGCTTTTGGTTATTATGTTAAACACAGTTGTGTGGTCACCTAATTGTGTTTGAGTCTGACAGGATTGAGTCAGATAATTGCCAGATAATTGCTCTGCTGATTCTGTTTCAAGGCACTGGAACAAACATCCTCACAAATAGCACAGCACCATGGTTAACATAATGCTGGTGGAATTTACCTTTGTGTTTTGACAGATCGTTCTCTCGCTGCAGTTTAACAGAAGGTTTTATTAAAAACAGAAGCAGCTACTGATCAGATAGCACAGACAGCCCAGAGCTGCTTTTTGCTTTGGAGCTGAAAGGAGATTTGGAATGATGATGATCATTAGTTATATTTTTTTGACAACCTTTTTAATAGAAAATTATTAATGCTCAAAAATGTGTTTAAAATACCATATCTAAAGGGGTTTACAGATTTAGATGCGTCTAATGGGACATCAGATTTGTTGTTATTACTTAAGTGCCATCTGCTGACAAGAAGCAGCAGTGGCTGGATCTCTGACTTCTTCAGAGTCCGAGGGCTCCCTTGCCAAGGGGAAGCAGCAGCCAGGTGTATCTATTTCCGTCATGCTGCAGGTGTGTGTCAGCACAGAACTGAGGCCTGGCAGTGCAGCTGGCTGTGCTTTAGTCAGGCAATACCTGGATTACAGGGACTACCTGCAGCATGCATTTTTTGTGAAGTACTCACTGGTAATTGTTAGTTGTTAACATGGACCTGTTATGTTCCTCCTGTGTCTTGGCACATCACTAAAGGGGCCACTCATTCACCCTGGCAGTGTAGGACTCTTGGAAAAGTCAACAAGAGCTTGTTCCCTTTGTGCCAAGCAGCAGGGTGGGGATGTGCTGTTTGGCACTCAGGGGGCTGCAGTTTGAACAGAGCTCTGAACACACTGGGGCAGAGTCAGGGTGGATTCAGTCTGTTTGCACTCTGCAGCTGCTCTGGGAGGTAGAGGCACAGTGAATAACCTGAACCTCAGTTACCAGCCACAGCCAGCTACTAATGTCTCTTTGATGCACTTAGAACTTACAAGATCTGCATTTTCCCCCCTTATTTAAGATTGTTTGAGCTGTAAATGAATGAGTGTGAGGGAATCCTGCCTATTGTAATTGCTGACTCTCACAGCAACTTTTATTATAACAACCCATTCAAGGGAGGAGGAGGAAAAAGCATCAGCAAAGACATCACAGATTTATGGGTTTGTAATAAAAACCCCTGATATTGGGACTGGCACCATCAGAAAATCCTACAGACCTCTCATCTTTGGGTGAGACAAGTTCCTGAGCCAAGAGAGAGCTGAAATATTCTGTGTAGGCTCCTTGCAGTATCAGGAGTTCAGGTGTCATCAATAGCATTCATACTTTTCACATTATAAATACCTTTCACTGGCTGGTCTCAAAGGCCCTCACAGATATTAATGAATCCTCACAGCACTGCACATGGTGTTATCTCCACTGCACAGACAGAGAAGGTGAGACCCAGGGAAGGTAAGTAGTTTACCAAGATAACACTGAGTCATGGTCATTGTGTGGAGTGGGAGAAAGTCTAGCCTCCCCTTTCCATGTATGTTAGGTATTTGTTTAAATATTATCTAGAAAATTAAGTTGTGGAAAGCTTATCGCATACATTACAATCACACTGGTTATTTATTTTCTTCCCTTTTCTGCCTATGTTTCTGAGACAGAAAATTCTCTTTTACATCCTGTCAGTCTCTTTATCACTTTCTCAAGAACCTTTATTTTGCTTTCTTATTTTTGGCTTCAGGCTGTTCCCTAGCTACCTTGAGACTGTGATAAAAGACATCCTGGCTCCTAATCTGCAGTGGCATGCTGGAAGAACAGCAGCTGCCATCCGTGCTACAGCTGTATTGTGCCTTTGGGCTCTCATCCACTGTGAAATGCTTTCACCAAAAGAGGTAAATCCTCTCTTTCTCATCCTTTGAAATCTTAGGCAGGAAAACAAAATAAATGCAGGGGGAAAAAATTAATAAATCCTTAGGGTAAGTAATATTTTCAGAAGGACATACAGTTTTCATAATAAAGTTGATTAATTGTAATTGAATGTTAATGACTGAAACAGTCCATAGTGGAGGGATGATGACATCCTGATAAGAGACCTGAGGCCAGCAAAATGCTGAGCTGTAAAACTGACCAGCATCAGATTTTATGGGTATTTTTTTCTAACAGATCATCAGTTCTGTAGCACAAGGTTCTGACCACTATGAACACAACAGTTTGGGTACTTGGCATTATTGGACCTGCAGGCAGAGCTGTGCAGCAGCACTGGAGCCAGCCAGGACATGCTGTAGTGTCACATGGCAAAGACAACTTGTCTGGTTGCCTTGGAGCCCACAGGTCCATTTAGGGAAAAAAAATGACATCTAAAGATTCCAAGAAAGGACAAGAGGACTTGAAAAGGAACATGAAGAATATCTGTAGAAACTGGAGAGCTAACAAGTACACTTGAAGAGATGTTACCCACCACTGATTAAGGATTAATTGAATCTGAGGGGGTTTTTGAAGCTTCTTTGCTAACAAAAGTAGCATTTGGAAATGATGCACTGGAAAGGTGTTAAATACAAGGTCATTTAAAAAAATTAAATTTAATTTAAATGTTATTAAATGTTCACAGTCTTTATTGTCTTTGTAACAGACCTTAATTGAACAAAGTATTTTAACACACAAAACTGGTTGAGCTCAGACATACAAAAACGTTGATATCAGAAATTACTGTTCTAGCTGAACATTATTTACTGAATCGGTGCCTTAACGCCTATTTCTTATTAATGGATGATGTGAAATGCTCAGGATAAAGCCAAGTTCCGAACCTCCCGACACATCCCGGCCACATCCCGGCCCGGCGCGTCCTGCCGGAGTCAGGGCGCCACCTGCTGCTCCCTCAGCTCCGCCTCGCTCCAAGGCTCGGCAATTTTGGTTTTTTTAAAAAGGCTTCAAGTTTTAAAGCTTTTGCAAGCTTGAACTTACATATGAGTTACATAAAACTCATCTTTGTGTACTGAGTGTTCATGAGCTGGGTGATCGACTGGTGGATTTTCATTTTCCAAGCTATCCTAGAGGGAAAATTAGAGCTCTGTAACCTCCAGGATTTTCAGGGTAACTTTTATAGTTTATTTTTTTAACTAAGCAAACCAATATCTGGCACAGCTAATGGTAAGTGCTGTAACACTAAGCATATTTTTTCTGTGCTTTTCCTATTAACTGTAGATCTTAAAAGTGAAAGATGAGCTGATGCCCCAAGTTATTGCTTCCATGGATGAAGACTCTAAAATTACTCGACTGATGGCTTGTCGTATTGTTGATGTTTTTCTAAAAGTCTGTGGGAGGCAGTTTGATGCAGATAACCTTAAGAACACTTACACAGGTATGTGTAAAGGTTTAGTAGACTTGGGGTGAGGGCATTGTTGGTTTTGTTTGTTTGTTTGTTTGTTTGTTTTAATCAAGATCACAATGTTGAAGAATTGCATTTGCTTTTTTATCCCAAGTGCCAGAGTTTGCTCAGCTTTTACGGGCTTGGCAAAACCGAGCAGTATTCCCAACGTCATTATCCATCAGACCACTAGGTGGAACTTCACTCAATGCTTTGGTTTGTGCGGGGCTTGCCAGCAGCTCATCTGCATTGCTTCAGAGTTTGGACTATGTGAAATAATTTGCTAAGTATAGTGAGAGCAGAACAGTACTGCAGTGTATAAATGGAAGTCTCATTGTTCTCCGTGCTGGGTTTGAGGGCCAAGAGCAAACCATTTCAGTGTACCATAAATAGACCTGAATAGGTAGTGGGTTGGGTTTTTATCTAAAAAAAAAAAAAAACCAAAGAAGAAAACCCTAATCTGGAGTATTGCATTGCCAATTAGAGCTAGGAGCTGTAATGCCTCTTAGGATGAACTTGAAGTGCTAAATCATGAATCAGAAATACAGACTGTGCTATGTACCAGGATTTATGTTCTTATACATACAAATAAATTTAGCTTTCCCTACCTCAACATCTTAAAAACTGATACTTTTTCTTATATGGCACACTAGAAATCTGACTACAAACATTTTTATTTTGGAGAAATACATGATCAGATAATTCTCAAAGTATATGCATCTTGCATATTCATGTAGTCTGCAGTGCAGTCATTCACTAATATTTAATTAATTCAACAGATTAATAATTAATTTGATAATTTTAATAATTAAAATACTTAATAATTTAATTAATATCTAATTAATAGAAGTGTTGTGCTTTATAAAACACAGACGTACTTAAAGTCTTTAGTTCCATAATGCATGAGTAGACATCCATAGTACCTTGTTAGAAGGAGTGCTAGATAATGTTCAATTAATCTAAATACTTCTGTGTATGTCTTTTATTAATGTTTGGACAACATAATCCAATAACAATGAATGAGGAGCTTTCAGGAACAGTGTGCTACGTGTATGTATTACACCCAAAAGACAAAAATACCTCATAAATGCAACAATAATTTGATTGTTGACAGAATACATTTGTTTTTTCAAATGCAAAAGCCAGCTCCTCTGTTCACAGAGCTTTTTGGTTATTGCTCCTTTTCAGAGGTTTTGAAGCGTCTGGATGATGCCTCGTGTGATGTCCGGCTGGCAGCTGCTCACACCTTGGCTAATTGGTTTAAGTGCTTAAAGGACAGTGATGTGAAATCCTCAATGGAAGGTCATGTTGAGTTTCTGTACCAAGAACTGTTGATACATCTTGATGACCCGGATGAAAATCTCCAAAAAGCAGTCCTAGGTAAGAATTTCAGTTGTGTATCTTTTTAACAATGTTTTTTAAATCATCATTTGGAGTGTTCATGAAAGCAGCACGTACAGGTAGAGGATAACCCTGCCAGGCTGGAGCTTTCCTTTGGGTGTCAGTGGACATGAGCTCTGACCTTTTACCTGTGTGCACAATGGATGCTGTGCCCAGTGCTCCCCAGGGGAAGTAGCAGAGCAGCTGAACTACCAGAGACTTTATAGACGGTAAACAGGATATGGAGGCCAATCACTGCAGGGTGTGGCCATATCCCAGCCTGCTGGAGGGGCTCTCTGGAATTTATTAGTGTAGCAGCCTGTGTTCAAGAACATAAATATCAAAATACAGATCTCAGCAAATGGGGGAGGGAGGAATTGTGTTGTCACCAATGCGTCACTTGTAGAACAATTTCCAGGTTTGCTTTCAGCTGCTTTGAGGGAACTTGGTAGAGAAACACAGAGCAGCTACTGATTCATAAAACATCTCTTTGTCTTACAGAAGTTTTAAAGGAAGGAAGCGTTTTAAATCCAGATCTGCTGGTGAGAGAGATTGAAGGGGCTGTACATAAGCATCAAACACCGATTTATTGTAATCAGCTACTACATCACATCCAGTCAGCCAAGGAATCAGCTTTATGAATCACTGCTGAGATTCTGGTTAAGAAACTGATGGGAAATCTCTATGACCTGGATTATTTCTGTATTTTTGTTTGCTTAAGAAAGGCTGAGCTGGAAATAGATCGGGTTTTTTCTTCGTAAATTCACTGTTGGCTCATTTGAAAGTGAAATTGGCACCATTCTATGTTCTTTGCAGTTTGAACAGTTCTTTGTATTTCCTAGCAGTAAAACAATGTTTTAATTCACTTTGCATTGTTTTTTTTCAGATACAAGGTTTAAAGGAGGGATGTTTTTTCAGGAATTTAATTTTTAGATTATTTAACAATGTAATAACTTAATGTCAGAGTTACTGATATAATGCAGCAAGGATTCAGTCTTTCAAAAAGCATTTCAAACTGGATAAAATCAGACTTCACAGAGTCAGATCTGTGATGACCAGTCTTATTAGGAAACAAAAAGCAACCAAACTTCTCTTGCATAATGCAGCAAAGTGTATAATATTTTGAATATTCATATTTATTCTAGTATAATAGGGACATAGTAGGTGGCACTAAAAGAATAGTTTTTATTTTTATTGTATTACATTTCATGACTGAGAGTAAAGCTGAATTTTTTTAATTAAGGTTAATACATGGGAAAAAATGTGCTCTTTTGCCATTTAGATTAACAGTATTTATATTTTTGTACCATTTGCAGTCTTTATGTTTATACCACTGTGCCTTGGAAAGCAAGCAACGTTTGTTTGCGTATTGCTTTGAAATTAAATTCTGTGACTTTAGGTGAAAGCTTGATTTGTTTGGGGTTTTCTTCAATAGCTTTGCAGTGTCATCTTCATCTTCATCAGTTTTGGTGTCATCTTTTCTCAGCTGTGTAATAAGGGATGCTTGTCTAGATGCTTATCTACGCCATTGTGGGGTAGGATGCTGTTTATTTTTTGCACACACAAATCATGGAAAATCGGGATTCTGATGTGGGTTTTTTAAATTATCTGTATTACAGACAGAAAGTGCTCTTTGGCTTCTAATTCCCAAGTGCCTTGGCTTTGTATCAAGTCTAAAAACAGACTCAGTGGGGGTTGTTCATACTCCTTATGCTGTAGGAAGTGCTGGTGTTTGTTTGTCCATCTGACCTAACTTTACCTTTTCAGGCCTGTGACATAATTGTTAACCAGCCCATGATCTGTTTACAGCACTGTCTACTTGCCTTCCCAAAGGAACATTTAAGACAGATTACACACACGAGACAAGTTTTATTCCTAGCTTAAAGGCAAAGTCAAACTTCTGGCCACTTCTCCACAAAACGCTGGGTTGCTTTGAAAATTCTCCAAGAAGGGACAATAATACTAATGATACTGAATAGCTGAGGAGTTTCTTATGGATCCAAAAGCTGTTGTGCATTCCTGTAGAATAGGATACTCATTTTAGTCCTTTGGATTTCATTTGAGGTCCTTTGTACTGTCTTTGAAGTTCAGCTTTCTTTTAATGGAAAGCTGAAGTACAGCTGTTCCTGTGCTGAGCAGCATTTTAATTGACTGAAAGCTATTAACTATTTAACTCACTGTAAGTAGAGGGGCAGCTAAGATTCTTATAAAGCACAATATGAGTGAAATAAAAATCCCTAGAAAACATTAGAGTGAGGACATTGTGGAAATATTCGAAATCTGACTTAATACAGCCCTGAGAAACCTGTTCTGCGTGAGCCTGTTGGGCAGGAGCGTCTCCAGGGGCCTCTTCCAGCCTGACTATTCTGTGCTTCCATGAAATTGTTTCCTTAGTCTAATCAATTATTAAAAAGTCAATTAAATTAGACTGGAAATAGACTCTGTAACTATCCTAGCAGAGACCTTGTTCTCAAAATAGTCTTTCAAAGCACTGCAAAGCAGCAGGTTCCTCCAATAGAAACTAAAGTTTTACTTCAGCAGCAAGAACCCAGTTCTCATAGTAAAGTTCCCTTGAAAGTTCCCCAAATAAATCCTACTTAATAACACTACTACAGGCATGATATTTTTAGCTTCTTATGTTGACAAAATTTAGATTTTTACCACTGATTAACAGCCTCATGATAGCTGCAGTACAAATGTTGGTCAAGTGCTTTTAATTACTCTTGTGATCTAAAGAAGAGCTGTTTGCAAACCCAACTTCAAATGTGGGATGAGAGAAGAGAACATTGTTGGTTGACGTGGAATTTAGTCAAAGTTTTTCAAGATGTTCTAAAGCTGGCACACAAACAGTAAGAGCTGAAGCATTCATCAAGCTTGATATCTTCAGCAGGCTGGGAACTTTTTTTTTTCTCCATATGTTGAGCATTTTGTTATCTTTCAGAGCAGTCCGTTGTGGGATGCCTCACAAAGAAAAATCTCCACATCATCCAACAAACCAGCTTTTTCTTCAGAAGCCAGGAGAGCTTGTTAAAAGGAATAGTCTAATGGTCCTTCTGGAGACATGCTAAACACCAGCTTGATCATGCTCGTGTGTGTGTGACAAACTGGGGACCTGCCACTATGTCCTTTTATTAGAAGGTCTTCTGGGCGTAGGACTCGACAATGTGCTAACCCTGCTTGTAGTTTACCATATTTCAACTTATGTAACCCAAATTTCTTAAATCCCTTTACAAAAATGTACTGTTACTGAGTCTCCTGTGGATGGTGTGTGAGTCTGAATTTTAAAGTAATTTTTTTTTTTTGAGACCAGACTTTCCAGCTTCAACCTTTTACTGGATCAGTAGGAACTCAATTAAAATGCTTTGGGGTTTTTTTTTCCTGTTTGGCCAGATCAACTCATATATTTTCTAGATTTAGTTAGTGCTCATTGCGGAATGTTGCTAGCACCATGTATGCATTACGTCACTTTTAAGCAAGGGCAATTTTGGGGAGCAGAGCTGTTATCTCGAACTTTCAGGCTTTCAGGCACTTCAGATAAGCAGCCTTTAGCCCTGCCCTTCCTGTGACGAGCATTTGTACCTCTGTCTTCGTCCTTGGAAGCCAGAAGACCTGTTGTGGAGAAACCTGGGGCTCGGATTCTCAGCAAAACAAATGTTTTTAGGTAAGTGCATGCCTTTGTCTAACTGAATATAGAATCTTTTATATATTTCTTAACTACCTTAAATAGATGCAATTAATTAGACATTGAGAGGACACTGACAGATGAGGTAACTAAACTTTAAGACAAGGTCTACATCAGAGAGCATTTTAGGAGAGGCTGGTGGTTAAGTATGTTCCAGATCCATCCACTTCTCATCTGTGTGAGCCCATGCAGGCAATGTGCAGATTTCCTCAGGAATGCTGTGGCAGATTGCAGACGCTCTGCAGGTGTCCAGCCCTGCCTGCAGGGTCATGTGAGCCCAGGGGAAGGTGCCCTAATACACCTCTGCTTGTGTCAGCAGTCTGCTCCCAGAGACTGACCTCCAGCTATAACTGCAAAGTTATTATGGGCTGGAATAACATATCACAGCTCTAATCTAATCTAATCTCTACACAGAGAAATTTAGCTATTAAGGTGTAATAAGTTAAAATCAGGAGTAACCAGAAAGAAATATTATAGTCCATAGTACAATTTTATTACATAGTACTATGATAAAGCTACCCAGTTATAGTAGAGTATAACCTAATAGGTATTTATGTCATTATGGTAGGGGTTATTTTATTTATTTATTTATTATAAATAAATTATACTATAGTGTTCTCTATGGAGAGGTTAGAGTTCTGATGGGCTATTGCACAGGCTTTATCTTGCTTGGGGGAAGCCCCTTGTCTGCACCACACAAACATACCAGAGCACTGCTCCAAAAATAAAGTAACATCTTGGCTTTGGAAAGCCAACTGCTGCCTTGAGAGCAGCCAAGTTTCTGTTTCATTTGTTGAATCTGTGTTAGGATCCCTGCATGGCAAGGTGAGCAGGAAGGTGTTGGCTAGAAAAGTGGATCAGAGCTGGTCCTGCTGGATGCATCATGGACTGCTCTGTGTCTCAGCCCTTCATGTGAAGCTCTATGTTTTAAAAAGAGAGACAGAAAAATAAAGGAAAAATCTTCATTATTAGGCAGCTGAAGGATCAACAAAAATTACAGTTAACAAGCTTGTGTCCATTTACTGGGATCAATCCTCCAGAGAAGCAGGAGCTGAGCTGAAGCAGCAGATGAGAGCTGTGAGGAGAGCGGCTGCTCTGCCGGCGTGCCTTGGGTGTAATCGGCTTTTCTTGTTAATGTCTGAAATCCCCTGTAAGTCAGGACCACGGAGATCTAGTGGCAAAACTGATCTGGAATGCTCTCCATCCCCCTTTACCTGATAACCCAAATGCTCTGGATGGAGCACCCACTGCCTTTGGCTGACAGGTGTAGAGAATGGGCTCTGCTGAGCTTAACCATAAAGGGATGCACAGAAACCTTTTCTTTAATGAGCAAGGAATCAGATTTCCAGATATTTTTGGTGATTTTCATACTGCCACACATATATGATGATCTGCCCAGCCACGGACACAAAGGTCACCACTCCCATCCTGTGCAGCAGCATGCCATGCCCAGTACTACCAGTCACGAACACCTCGCTGCACTGGTTCCTGCCACACTCCATACCTTCAACCCCTGTGGGGATTTGCCCCTTTTGGTAGCAAGGACCAGAATGTGGAGCAGAACAGGTTTGCTGGGTGTGACTGCAGGACACACTGGGAATGGGAATCATGGTGGGGAGGGAGCAATAATGTAGGAATCACAAGGGAAGGGAAGGGAAGGGAAGGGAAGGGAAGGGAAGGGAAGGGAAGGGAAGGGAAGGGAAGGGAAGGGAAGGGAAGGGAAGGGAAGGGAAGGGAAGGGAAGGGAAGGGAAGGGAAGGGAAGGGAAGGGAAGGGAAGGGAAGGGAAGGGAAGGGAAGGGAAGGGAAGGGAAGGGGAGAACTAGAGAAATGTGGTCCTTGGATTGGTTTGGCCTTGTATTGCAGTTTCCCCATACCTGGTGTCAGTTAAGAAAGCTTTTTTCCCTCTAAATTCTTAACTGCCTTCTACAATGTTAAAACTGGGGCATTTTTAATATGGCCAGTTTTTATTCTTACTGACCATTTTTGTATACTCTTCCACTTAGCCAATAAAATTATGTCAGCCTACTTTACATTCAGAACTCGTTAGATACTGAGAAACCTTGAAAGAATTTTTGTTTGCAGTTTCTTCTGAAATGTGGAAAAAATAACTCCCTGTACACACCAGCTTCTTTTAACAAAACCTGGAAACTTAAAGCTCTATTGGCTCTCATAGCAGGGGAGTGGAGGGAAAACTGAGCTTCAGCCATCGTCCTCCATCCAGCCTCTTGGCCTGTTTGTGATGGAAAAACAACTGCTTGGGACAAGTCAGAGCAGCCCGGGAAGCTGGAGCAGCACCCTGGGAGAATGACATGCCCTGTCCTGCCAGAGCTGAGTGCTGCCTGCCCTGCCTGGGCTCCAGGGGAACAGGCTGGGAAATGTCCCTGAGAGGGCCTGGCCTCACACAACCAAGGAATTTCAGGGAGATTTAAACTAAGAGGTGATTTTGTCCTGAGTATCTTAAGCCTTTAAATATTATCTACTCTTAAGACAGGAAAACAGGTGTGGAGTAAGTACAGAAAGAGAAGGGTGGCCAGAAAACTGATTCTGCAAAATACTCAGCCATGTGCAGGGAGGTGACTGATGTGGGGCTGCACATCTGACCAACACCAGGCAGTGCCTTCCAAGTGTCACTGGGGACAGCTCAACTTTGGCTGCAGCATCTTAAAACTCTCACATAGCTGGAGCGAAGCACTTCTGAAAGAAACAGTAATAGCCCAAAATCAGTGCTACATCAGTATCAGCTAATACCTTAAGTGAATGTGTTTATCTTGCATTTTCTGTTTCTTAAGGATTAGCTGCCTTCTCTCGTTTTGTATCCAAACATTTGGATTATTTGATAATTACATATTTATTAGCCAGTCTTTCACAGCAAGCTGAGTCATTTCTCTTGCACACACAAGTAAATAACAACTTATGGCCTGGTTAGCCTTTCCCAAGTGACAAATTCCCTGTTCTGTTCCCTGACATTGCACCATCCGTGCCTACCGCCAGGCCTGCAACACAACTGTGGAGTCGGGGAGTCTGAGGGCTTAACAAAACGTCACCCAGCACAGGCTTCACATCGAATGTATTTGCATACGTTCCCCGAGTGTTCGAACAATGGGGCTTGTTTCTTCTCTGCCAAGAGCCAGTCCCATTCCTGGAAGTGTTCAAGGCCAGGTTGGACAGGGTTTGGAGGAACCTGGCGTAGTGGGAGGTGTCCCAGCTCATTGCAGGGGAGTTGGAACTAGATAGGCTTAAAGGTCAGTTCCAAGCCAAGGCATTCTCTGATTTCTTTTCCGTGTGGCTGTGCGGAGGTTTGTGCAGCCAGGTGTTGGCATTGCTGAGGCTCGGCTGGGCACCACACGGAGCCCAAGCGCTCCAGTCCCACCGAGCCGTGCTGTGCCAGAGCCAAAGGCTTAGCGGAGGACGGCGAATCAAAGGGAAAGAAAATCCCAAAAAGGCCGGGTAGGAAGGAAATACAGGAAACACTGGGAGGGAAAGTCAGTGAGTCAAGCAATAGAGGCCGGAGCGAAAATCTGAGTTAACTCTCCTCGCCTCTCCATTGCTCGCTCCAGAGGCTCCCACAGCTCCATTTTGCGGAGGGGGAAGGCGGGGCAGGGCCGTGTCCGCTGTCGGGGGCAGAGCCCGGAGCGGGGCCCGAGGCGGAGGCGGCGGAGGCGGAGCGGGAGCCCCGTGCCCGTGTGTGAGGGGCCGCGCGGGGCGGGCGCTGAGGGGGCGCTGCCGGCACGCGCCGCGCGGGCGGGGCGGGGGCTCCCGGCGGCCTCGGCAAAGCGGGCGGGGCCCGGGCAATCTCAGCCGCCGCCGCCGCCGGCTCTGCCTTTCCCTCGCTGCACCGGCACCAGGTAACCCCCGCCGCGGCTCTCCCCGTCGCGCAGGGCCGGGTCGCGCTCCCTCGCTCGCCCCCGGAGCGCGGGGCTGGAGGCGGCGGGGCTCAGCCCGCCCCGGCCGTTGCCAACCGCCCCCCGCCCGCGCTCACCCGTCCCCCGCCCGCCCCCGCCCCGGCCCGCCCGCCGCCGCTTCCCGCCGGGCCGGGGCCGCGTGTGGCGGCCGCCCGCCCGCGTGGGAGCCCCCGGGGCGCGGTGTCTCGGGTCTGCGGCCTCCCCCGAGCGGGGGATCGGCGTCCCCGACTCGGGCAGCGGCGCAGGGGAGGCAGCGGGGCGTGAGGCGCTGCGGGCTGGAGTCGTGAGCCCTGGTTAGCTCGGAGTTCTGTCGCTCGGCGCTGTTCGCTGGGAGGAGAGGGAAACCTGCGCTGCCCAGGTCCCTCTGGGCCTGGCACCTGGAGGGTTTCCTTGTCAGGAGAAACTGTAACCTGCAGCTTTCCGCCCTGATTGTGAAAGAGCTGATAAGTGCGCGGTGGTGCCGGCTCTCGCCGCAGCTGCCGAGCCTTGGTGTAAAGGTAACGTGCTGGCTGTGATGGGTATTTGCTCGGCTCTGGGTTGCACAGGGAGATAAACCTGCCCTCGCTGTCCCCCGGCTGTCCCCTCAGGGCAGCTGCTTCTGTGGGGAAAGTGTTGTTCAGCAGACGGGTTTACTGTGGAAGAGTTCGGCGTCGCTCGCCGAGTGAGTGACTGCTCGTGTTTTTACAGCAAAATGTGCAGTTTTAGTGCTGTGCTCCTTTTGAGGTGATAGTGTTGAGTTCCTCATGCCGTGTACACGTTTGGCTGCTCTTCAGTGACCACAGGGATAGAAGTGTCAGAAACACTGGAGACAGCACCTGTTTTCTGACAGTTCCAGTAAGTTTTGTATCTGCTGGGAAGAAAAAGTATTTGGTTCGCCTTATTTTACTTTCCTTATTTTACGTTATATTACGTTAAAATAAAATACATTTAAAGAATGTATAACATGTTATAGGGAAGGAAAATATTAGCCAGCAAATTCCGAGTTTCTGCAGCATTTGCAGGCCCCCCTATCCCACCAATCTGGTTTTCAGTTTAACATTACGCAAAAAAAGGAAGTTAAATATTTGCTAATTCTTTTAGTATTTCACTTACAGTGCGTTGCAACTGACTATTCCAGGCTAATGCTTCTGTTGGATTTCCCAGTGAATCTTAATGTCTAATTCTCGCTTTTATATATAGAGGTGAATTACTAGTTGCTGATTTTCATACCGGTGTTGTGGAAGTGAGTTGCAGGGTGATTTTGTCGTGAGAGAGCTGGACGGCGTGTTTCACTGACAAGCTTAGCAGGCTTTTTACATTGATCTATTAGTAAATGTGGTGGTGTATAGATATCCTTAAATCTGCGGCGCTTGACTGGCTTGTAATTTGGTGATTATAGGGTGTGGAGCATTCAGGTGTTGCTTATGGAGTAAGATGTCAGGGTTTAATTTGATAGGTAATTGGGTGTTTTATCGGGCAGGTGAAGCGTTTCGGGAGCGTGACGGGCGAGGTAAAACACGGCTTTTGTTGCGTGCCTTAGGGCTGGGGAGCGGAGGGCCGCGGAGCCGCAGGGGTTAAGGCGGTGGGGTCGGCCTGGCCGCCGCCTCCAGTGAATTCAAACCGGGCGAGTGACGGGAGCGCGGGGGCCGGGCCGCTGGCTGCGGGCTTTGTTGGGGCCGGGAGCCATTTTGGGCTCGATGGCCCGGCCCATCGATGTGCCGCCCGCCGGGGAGCTCGCCCTGAGCCCGGGCCGCGGATGGCCGAGAGCGGAGCGCGGAGCTCGGGCTGCGGGGGCGCAGGGCCCGGCCAGGCCCCGGCGCGGCGAGTGCGGGCGGGCCCGAGCGGCCCGGGCTCTGAGATGTGCGCTGCCAGCGGGGCCCTGTGTGTAAACAATGAACGGGCACGCTGCTTGTCTCACCGCGGATGAATGTGTGGCTGGTTTTTGTCAGCCCTCCCTTTAAAAAGCGTTTCGAGAGGTACAGAATGTGAATGTGCGGTGTTGGTGCTTTGTGGTGAACCTGGGTTTTGTTGTTGGTTCTGTAGTTTGACATCTGTATTTGGGGATCTGTGCCATAATGCTCAATGGTAACATCTAGTGTAAAATATCAGTTTTATTGCTTGGGGTTTTTTTGTTTGTTTGCCTTTGTGTTGCTCTTTTAAAAGAATTTTTTGTGAATGTGTGTTTTAATAAAATGTTGATTTAGCTTGGAGCTCTTTGCTCTTCAGCCTGTTTAAACTACTACTTAACTTGTTATGGTGAAACATCCTTTTTGGAGTATATTTACTTAGGAATTTGTGTTCTTTAACCAAAAATAGTGATTTTATTGCTTGTTCTGAATAATAGAAGAAAATAAAAATTGAAATTACAAGTAAAAAATGGCTTGCTCTCAGAAACTGATGGAGTTTGCATGCTCCAGTTTCATTTTTATTGATAGTTTGCCTGAATCTGTTTAGCATTTGTGGCATTAAATGTGTTAACTCAGAGTGACTTAAACTTACTTGGCTTTAAAACATGAGGATAGTAAAGGCTTTATTTGAAGTAGTACTACCAGTATCTAAGACTTTAATTGTAACATTTTTTATCCCTTGTAACATAAAAAATAAGATATGCTGTCTTGGGAATTTTCTCATTCTCTAACAGACTTTGGTGAATATTTGTACTCTGCCAAGGTCGCTTTTGTGAAAAGGCAGTCTGCCACTTCCTTTGTCACAAAGGGTTTTCATGAGGAACTGCCTGGACAGTATGTTTGTAGAAGTCTGTGTACCCCAAAAGCCATCAGTGAGGGTTTGTGTCTGTCCCTGTGAGGTGCTTGTAGTGCATGGTCAGTGTTGGGTGCTGCTCCTCCTGCCTTGTGATGCTTCTGTGCATAAAGGCCACTCGTGGAGCATCTTACCACCTTCCCTGGAAGCCAGGACGCTTGCTGCCATGGTGCTAGGATTTTGTTGAGGCTGGCTGGTTGGGAAAGTGACTGTCACACAGGCTTTTGAGGCAGTGGTGCAGCCTCGTGTCAGTCAGAAGCATCAGAGTCCTTTGGAGACAGCCAAGGGACAGCGTGAAGGTAAATTCTGCTGCACTGATTACAGGAGTCCCTGAGCTTCTGTGTGTTCTGACAGAGTCACAATCTGTCTTCTCCTGCCCTTCTGCTGTGCTGATTTATTGTAACAGAGTCAGTTTAATTGAAAGGGAGAGATAATACTTAGGATGATTGTTGTGTCTGCTTCCCAAAAAGAGGCAAATAATCCAGCTGTCTCCTCTGCAGGAACGTGGAAGTTGGCTTGTAAACTGAGGCCCACGGAGTGTCCGCTCACATTCCAGCGGAACTGTGTGCTTCCCTTTAATTGTCTGTGGGCTGTCTTATCAAAGTGTTCTTATTACTTGGGGGTTTTATGCAACTACATGCTTGGTTCTCACACTATCCATCCCTTCATATTAGACATTATGGGCTACTAAAAAGGGGGAAAAGGCTATTTTGGAGTTTGGGCCTGGTAATCCTTGCAGCAAAGCTGATACTAAAAGTCTACGTGAAACTGAGTCCAAACAGATTTATGGTACCTAAAGCAGAAAGATGTTGGGCACCCAGAAGTGTTCAAACTGGAGCTAAGTACTGTGCCTCCCTCTCAGGTTCTTTGCCAAGTTTTGTGATTTAAAATTTTCAAAATATTTTATTAGCATGTCTCTGTTCCAGTTTTGTCTGAAAGTTTCATAACCAAGAAGAATGATAATACATGAAAGGTGGAGTGCTGTTAAACATGAGTGAACAAATTGGAGTGAGTCAATGTCCTCCGCCCACCCTATGTCTGTTTTGTAATAAAGATGTAGAATATTTCTAAATAAATTGGCTTGATCATTTGTTTTGAAAAGATGGATAACTAAGATTAAGCTGCTGTACTAAAAGTCAGGTTTAAAAAAAATCCACTTTCATAGTAAATTCTAGATGCCCATTTTCGCAAATTGGGATGGTCATCTCTGAAGATGATTTTCAAATTCTATTTAAGTCAGTTAAGCCTATTTCGTTGTTTTGAAAAATTGAGTAGAGGTTTCTCCCCTTGAGTCAGAATTAATTTTGGAGCATCAGACAAGCAGTGAATCAAACCAAGCCCCTAAATCTTCTAAGAGTGATTTCTAAGTGTGGTGTTTAGATGGCAAACCTGATATCTTCACTGGAGAGCTCAGTGCTATGAAACTCAGCTATTAATAGACCTACGCCTAAGTACCTTCAAGGCTTTGCAGTTAGCACTGCCTTTGTCGAGCACATATTTTATCTATAATAACTTAATGATATAATTAAAACCTTATCAAATAAGAAATATTATTTATGTTCTAGCATTTGATGTATTCAGAAATCAAGAGAGAACTGGTCGTGAAGGGGAAAAGAACAGGGAAAAACGAAGCCAATATGTTGTTTTCAAACTCGGCCGTTGCCCTGCCCATATGGGCAGTGGAGACAGGGAGGAGCTGGGTAGCCACTCAAAGCTCACTGGCATCGCTGAGCTTTCCATGTGGGAAAATATTGCTGGGTGTCAGAAGGATTAGCTACTGAGTTGCCAGTTAAAAAACAGGTTTTATGATGAAATGATGCATGCTAAGCACGCACATCAACTCCAGCGGAAACTAAACAAAGTTTTTCTATCTTGGGGGTTGAAAATCTCTATTGGGATGAACCAATTCAAACAGATTGACCTTAATCATAGTTTTCAATTTCAGTGGGCATATGTCTGAGAAACCTGTTTTGCTGTTCTTTAATACAAGTGCTCTCTGATGTTACCAGCATCCCTCATCTTGAAGCTCACTATATTCCGACTTTTATTCCTGGGGAGCCATTGCTCTCTGGTCCCCATTTCCTGTGTGCTAAATCGAGCTCCTGTTTGTTGCTAGAGTAAGGCAGCAGTTGTTACATATTCCAACAGAATTTGCTGCTCATTCTAGCAAAAGAATGAGACTGCTTTGCTAATACTTCCGCACTACTGATTTCAGCTTCCTGTAAACAAACAACAAATTTATATACAACTTAGTGAAAGCATTATGGCTCTGGGGCAAATGAAGTGAATGCAGAGGAAGATCACTTAGTGGAAATGTGTTCTCTATAATACCAAAAAAAAAAAGTAAATAGCAGGAGACTTTATTTTTCATTAACCCCACTTTGCATGGGTGGTGCTTGCATTCAGGAAGCTACGATGCTTAGGCCCAGAAGTTTTAATTTTTTTAAGTCTTCAGTTGTAATGGAAACATCCTCCTGCCTTACTGACCTCAGGATTTGGAGACTACAGGTGGACAGACTAAGAGCATTTTAATGCTACGTGTACAGATTTCTTCTGAGCTGCTTTTGTCTATACCTGCTTTATGTCCCTATTTCTTATGTAGATATACAAGTGAAAACTCTTATTTCAGCATAGGAAATTATGATTATGAAAATTAGCTGGGGATGTTTTAGGTATGTCATCACAGTTGTGTGGAATATCTTTTACTGCTGTTGAAGCAGGGGCCATAGATTATCTGAAATTAGGATTCTGCTTTGCTAACTGTGCAAATCCAGGGTAGCCAAATCCCTATTTGTTAACCACAAATAAGCTATCATCAAAGAATCTTTTCTACAAAATTGGAAATTTTCTTTGGCTAATAAAACTGAGAAGGACTGAAGTGTTCTTTGCAAATACTTTGAAATTAAAAGTCAAATTGTTCATAGTACCACAAGTAGTTCCCCATGCAGCTCTGAAAGTTTGTTGATATTACAACATCAGTTTTTATTTTCTTCTGAAAGCAGTAATACATTTCAAAGACCCCATGGAAAGTTTTGCGAGTGTTACTTGGGTGGTTCTGTTTTGGTAGTTTTGGCTTTGGGTTTGTTGGTTTTTTTGGGTTTTTTGGAAGCGGATGGCACTCTGGAAAATGTGCCTAATTCTACCCTATGAATCATTTTGCAGTTGGCTCTTTTGCTAGGGTGTGTATTCAGTGGTTTTAATGACAAGAATAAATTATGTTAAATGAAGGGTACTCCCTCGCTGCTTAGTGGATGGTATTCAAAAGTGCAAGAGTAAAATGATTTGGCTATATGTAAAAACTTTCTGAAGTTTCATCTTCGTTATCCTTAGTTGGTGCACAGAGCAGCCTGTGCTTTGCTCAGAGGGCACTCAAAGCAAAACTCGTTGTGAAGAGGTCTCTGAAACACAGCTGCATAGTTCTTTAGATTTTTATGCTTAGCTTCTTTTGGGGATACCAGCACAACTTATTCCTGTAGAAGTGTTGTAATTTGGTTGTGATAAGAGTTTAGCTCATGTTACTGTCATGTTCAGAGAACTTGGAAATAGCTGAAAATAGAGTATCATAAAGAAGGTCACAGTCAGAAATACCCTGAGCTTCCTGTAGTAATAAGGGATATCTGGGACTAGCAGCAATACTACTCCACTACTGAGAGCTCCATGTTTCTGGTAACAGCTCTTTTATTTCAATGCTTAATAACACAGGCTGAACAGTGCAAGGGCTCCTAGATTGACTTTACTTAATTTTAAGTCATTGCATTACTTTATTTTCACCTTTTACAGTATGATTTGAAACTGTCAACATGGACTTTTCACGTCTACACACGTACACCCCTCCCCAATGTCTGCCAGAGAACACTGGCTATACCTATGCACTCAGGTGAGAACCCTTTTCTTCTTGTAGAGAATCTGTCTGTTCTCTAAATGTTGCTTATCCCGGAGAGTTGATCCTTCATGGTAAGTAGCTGACTTCTTTGAAGAAGTGAGCATTTTCTAGTCTGGTTTGAAAACAAGTGCTGTGTCCTAACTGGAGGAAAGAAAGTGTTGAACTAACAGGACAATGACTAAGATAATGACTCAGTGTTTATTAGTTGCTATGAATAACTTGTGTCCGCCTAGTTACAACTGCTGTTGGATTTCTATAAATATGTCCTCAAAATTCTTCGATGTTTTGTGTCTTGTAACTTCGGTGTGTGCTTTCTTTTGTAGCTTGGGACCACTTTAGCTTTAAAACACTGATTTTTGCGCGCTCATTGCTACTAGTGTGGGACCTGGCTGGAAGTAAAATATTGATTACTTCTTTTAGCAAAGCTGCTTCTTGGGTGAATGTAAAATCTGTGCTAATCAACTTGTTTTTTTTCTTGTATCTTTTTCTTGTATCTTCTGATGATCTTGTTTTTTCTTGTATCTTTTTAATCTTTTTTCTTAAATCATTTCAGTTTCCTAAAAACTAACTCTGTAGTGTTTGGTAGTTTTTGTATTATGTATTCAGAACCAGTGTTGTGATGCCTATTTTGAGGGTTTTTGGTATTAATATAGCAGATTGTTGCTTTTTTAATCTATTGAGCTTTTCCTGCTGTTTAGTTATGAGATATATACTTGCTTCAAAATGTATCAGTGAATCTGAGTTATTGGTTTAAGTTTAAAAAAATGATTGTTCATTAGGATGCAGTATGAGATTTGCTTTTCTATTCCCTCTGTATGTCATTATTGTGTGTTGTTATTTAAATGCAGTATAGAGTTTGGGGAATACTTGGCTGCTTGCCAACAAAACAGAAGTTGGCAAAACTGTAGCATTAAGAGATTACTGAGTTAACTCTTCCTTTTGTGTGCTCCAAAACTGTACATTGCCATTTTCTGATGAGGGTCGTGGCTTTTTTTTGTTTGTTTGTTTTTAAGCTGTAGTCTAATGTCAGTAGTGTTGCAAAATATGGTGTGTTTTATGTTGCATCAATTGAATTGCAATTTTTCCTGAATTTTGCAAAAAAACATTGGTAAAATGTTGGTTAAATACAAGTGGATGTTCCAACTTCAAGAAAAGCATGCTGGGCACTGAAAAATAATTTATGTGCCTTGCATCCAGCAGCAGTTTCACTTCTATATTACTGAGTGGGTTTAATTACCTCTGTTTTGCAAATGTACCTTGGAGATTGGCTGAAATACTGTAACTCCTGACAGGTTAAACTCCTGTGCTATTCTTGTCTAAAATTCTTATCCAGTGAAGCAGTGGGCAAGTAGAAAGGAAGATGCAGAATGATAAATCCTATTGGACGTCTGGAGGATATTTCATTATGACTTTGGTGGGGTTTATTTAGGGGACAGCCAAGTGTTTGTCTTGCTACATAAATTAAGACTTGCAAAACTGAGAAGTTGTGAAGGGGTTACATGTCCTGAAACTTTCCAGCTTGCCATTTTGCTGTGCTAAACTATTAGGCATAGCTATTTAGAAATGGTAGAACTGGGTAAGATGAAGTTTAATAACTGAAGTAATGAAGGCAAGTGTAATTCTTCCTTATGTAGAAAAGAAGGATTGGCAAGCTCTTTCTTTAAAATTGTGTGGAGCCCCAAATGTTAAAACAGTGGGGGAAAACTACTTGGTACACTGTGACACTGCTTTCAGGGTGTCAGGAGAGTGAACTGCAGCCTTGTGCAGACCCTTACTGTGCCTCTGCTTGCTGTACGTGTGCAGAATGACATCTATGATTGTAGCTCTTCCTGCTCTGGGTCGAACAACATTTGAAGACTCTGAGGAATGGGAGAGTAATCACAAATACTTTCGTGTTGAAATTTGTTCCTCCTTACCCCTCACCTGTGTTTGTTTTGCTTATATTCTAATCTGGTTTATTCTGCCTTTGACAATTGAATCTTTACAGAATCTTTTCTTTAAAGAAATTGGCTTGGGATGTAGCCCTGCAGAAAGCAGTGCAGTGAAGTTTGATACCACAAAGCTATTAATAGAGTTGGCTATGACTTATTAATAGAACTTATATTAATACTCACTGGGATCACTGTGTGTTCATAGCTGTAGTGCTTCTACTTTGTGCTTTTACTCCTCCAGCCCAAATCAGAAAAGCATTTAACTGATATACCTAAATAATCTTTATCCTCCTCCAAATGCAAGGCAAACTTGTGAATCTCACCCACCTGTCAACATATAATTTACACCCCACTCTTACGACTGAGCTTTCCTTTTAGTCACCATCATCTTTTGAGTTGTGTTGTCAGTTTGGGTGCCTTTAACACTTCTTCACAAATATGGGTTAAATCAGTAAGAGTTTGGTTTGATTTTCTGTGTCAGAGCATTCAGTTGGGATGTAATTTTCTGCACAGTAATTTAATAAAATCCTTTGAGGTTTTTAAGTATGTTCTGGGACTGACTGAAGAAATAAGTAAACAATTCAAGGTAGTGTCCTTGGTCTCTTGATGTAAGTAATGCCCCCTGGTTAGAAAGCCTGTGAATGTTTTTATATTGAGTGTATGTCTGTGTCCATGTTAGAAGATGTCTGTTCAGTTGTAGTTCTCTAGGTGTATTGTATGTGTCTGTTATCCTGAATAGTCAAGAACATCACTGCCCATTTCATTTGAAGGAGTATTTATAAATAAATGACACTTAAGGTCCTTCAGACAAGCTATAGGCATGCTAAAATTGGCAGACCTCATTCTCATTCCACTTACTTGAAAAATAACCCACTGAAGTCTAGGACATTCTTATTCTGTAGAAGCTCATGTGAAGGAGCTATGGAGAAGCTGGAAATGTGAGACTGGATTCAGACAGCAGCTCTGCCAGCAGCCATGGGAGCTGTTTGCTGGGGGAAGGAACCAGAGTCCTCACTGTTTGCAGAGGTTATCCAGGAGTGTAGGCTAATTGCAGCCCACCTTTAGGTGTTTCTTGGTTAGCTGTACATATTGCATAGGAGTCCATAATTTCTGATTCATTTCTGGCCCTTGCAAGGAAAGGCAGTGGCTTCTTTATTTACTGTAGTCGTTTCTGTAGAAGAAAAAAGGCTGCATTCCAAAGCATGAAAGTGAAGATAGCAAGTTAGGAGACTTCTAGGTACTGTCCTGCTGACAGAGGACAGATAATGTTAAGAGAATTATTATCCTGCACAAGTGAGACACAAGCCCCTTCTGTTAAAGAGGAAAAGATTCCATGATGATTTGTTGGAGTTTTTTTTGTATTTTTGGTTTTTTTGGTTTTTCTTGGGTTTTTGTTTGTTTGTTTGTTTTTTGTTTGGGTGGGTTTTTTTTGTTGTTGTTTTTTGGTTTTTTGGGTTTTTTTTTTAGATAGTGGAGCCCAACTTCAGGCTATTTATTCAATCCACATTGATATAAATGCTCATTGAGATACTTGGTAACAGCAAGTGTTCATAAACAGAAACAAATTGAGGCTGGTCACAGCTGTCAGCTTGTTCTGTGTACTTTGTGTTCTTGTGAATTGAGTATCTGTAAGAAACGTGGGGTGAAGATGAGGAAAAGCAAATGCATAGTGGCAAATGTAAATAGCAAAACTGAGTTCTGAAACAACTGTTTAGGGAGGGACTCAACAGAAAACTGTTGTGGCTCTGACCCTTTCAGAATAACAGCAGGAGGAGCCGCATTTAACCCATATTCCCACTTCACATCTGTCGGAGTATGAGTCATCTGTACTTAACACTTCTGAAAATTGTAAAAATTGAATTCTTTAGTCTACAATTGGTTAAGTACATGAGAAAACATGTTATTTCTTCTGCCTCTTTCAGCTGAATGAAAGCAAGCATTAATAAGTCTGATGTATTCAGTAATAGGTGCTGGGTTTATTGAGTTGTGCTGGGGCTCCTGCCTTGCACAGGGTTGCACTGCACGTGCCAGCGTTATCAGGGCAGACCAGTGTGATCCAGCACACAGAACCAAACCCTGCCATCAAATCTCTGCTCCTCTGGGCAATAGAAGCAGCTACTTTAGACAGACCCTGGTCTGCTCTTACGGGCTGAATGCCCAGCTGGTGCTAGAGCCATGACATGTTTTCCTGCAGTGTGTTGTATGGGCTAGTTTTTTAGCCAAAAGAAATGCAGTTGACATGCTCTGACAGCCTCATCTTACATGATTTGCTTTGCATTGAGGAGCAATGAAGAAACTCACTTCAAAAACACCACCTTGTCAGAGTTACATCATTACTGCAAGCGTAGCTTCAAGGCCTTCTGTTGTTAACTTAATTGTGTGTTGAAGTAATACAGTACTTACCATATTATTGTTTTGTGATGTTCTGAGATCTTTAATGATTGTGTTAGAAAACTCTTTCCATTAAATTGGTTTTACACAAATACATTTTAGAGTAGCTGTTTATATGTATTTTTTAAAGGGACAGCTTCCATTTCAAGTACAGGTTGCACAGTAGAATCTACTCATTCAGATCTAATTTGCTTGTGTGGTTTTGTTTGGGAAGAAGGAGCTGCTGTCATAAACAATTCTTTGCTTATCTCTTCTTTAAAAAACCAAGTGAAACCTTCAGGAGCACTGAAGTGCTGTTATATCTCTGTATATCCCTGTGGCCCAAGAAGGGACAGAGTCCTTATGAAAGCTGGCCTAGAGCACTGAGCATTTGGATGCTGTGGGTCACAGGGGTGAACAATTCTAGAGCCTGACCTGCTGTGCTGTGCCCTGTGCCAGCAGCCTCTGCTCACTTACGTAACTGAATGTTTCCTTTGGTCGTAAGTATGAGAATTCTGCTTTAGGCTAAACTTCTGCTTTGGTAAATGGATTTCTTACAGACTCCTCAGCTTAATCTGTTTGTGTTTGCCTTGTGTTGCTGCTTTGTCTTCACTGTAACTTTTCATGAAGACTGAGAGAAGTGTGTCAAAACGTGGAGTTCCTGTGGTAATGATGTAAAGGTTATCTATGTGTAAATTTGCCTCCGTGGAGAAAAACAGGTTGAAGTCTCTAAACATTTCTTGTTAGTTTGGAGCTATTTCTAATGGTTTGCATTAAATTAAGAAATGTTTTTAAACCGCTTTTTTTTAAAAAAAGTAATGGTAGTTAAACTGAAGTAGCTGAAGTAGGGAAGTCTTTAAGTATCTCAAAGAGAGGAAGTTCCTACTTGTTGAGAAATGGAAATTCAGAGTAATGTGGCATATGGATCTTTGGCTCTCAAAACAAGGACTTGGCAAACAGAAAACAGACAAAAATAAACTTAGACTGGAAATTAATCTTTGCTTTGCAACTTGGAGTGTATAATTTTTAATTTGCTGCTATGCACGGTGAAGAAACTGTGTCATGAATGGCATCTTCTCTCAAATTGGTCGCAAAAGAATAAGTGCTTTCTCTGGCTAAACTTCACATGTGGTTTTCATGGTGGTTGTTTCTTTCTGTGATTTGCTTTCAGTTGTAGAACCCATAATATTAATTGCTTAGGAGAACCTTGATCTACATATATCTAGGTTATTTGGTATATCTTGTGTGGATTGTACCATAACCCTGAATAAGCTGCATTTAATGGAAACCTGGACTAGCCTGAAGAACATGTTTGTTACCAGGTTGAAAGTTCCCCCAGTAATTTTACTGTTCTTATTTTACTGCAGTTCAAGTTATTCTTCATCTGCTTTGGATTTTGAGACTGAGAACAAAATAGATCCAGTGTTTGATTCACCCAGAATGTCACGGCGTAGTTTACGGTTGGCTGCTGGAGGATACAGTAAATCAGATGATGGACAGAGTGATTCCCTTCATGACAGCTCTTATGCTGGAAACATGTCCTTCAGGGATCAGTCTAAGTAAGCATTTTTAGTCATCACAAGTAATCCTGACTCTTACTGTTTAAACACAATAATGCAAAAAGGTTACCTACTGGTCTGATTTTTTTGTTCTCGGTGTTTACTGTGATTCTCTGAAATTTATGTTCAGTATGTGGTTTGCAATGACAATTTTTTACAAAAATGTTTGTAAAATTATAGGTGCTTGAAGGCAAGGACTTCCTTTTAAACCTTGTTTGCTCTGCTTAGTCACATCAGCATTGAAATAACTGTTTGTTCATTCATTAATAAAGTGAGAGGCAAACAGAAATTTGTGTCTTTAGTGCTTACTTGCCTTTGTTTCCTAGGGTGGTAAAGCAACGCAGAAGTATGAGCAAACAGTCTGGCAGTGGAAGACATGTGCCAAGGAAAAATCTGTCCAGCTCATCTATTTTTAGCCAGAGCAGTTTCAATAGCCATGCCAGTGATACATCAATGATATCCACTATATTGGATGAGTCTCTGATTCGGGAACAGACAGAAGTTGATCATTTCTGGGGTAGGCAATGATTGCTATTGCTTGTATCAAACTGTGCAAACTCTTTGGCTTGATGTGTATAAATTTATGATCTTTGCCCCACCTGTTGTTCATCCTATCCCCAGACATGTGTGCACTTCTGCTTTAGGGGTCTACTTGCTAAGATGCCCACTGGAAATTTGTGGTCCAGTGTGTAGATTTGATTTACTGGCATAGTTAACATCAAGACATTGCACGGTGAAGTTAACGAGCCAACAAACAAACACTTTTGTGATGCAATGCCATAATTATCTTCTATCATTGCTTCTTCAAACTGTACATTGAGTACTGTCTTTAAAGAATGGTAAACATGTAGCGTGTCTTTGAAAATCCAAAGGAAAAGCATTTCCTTCTTTGTTTATAGGTAGAAATTTGTTTCTTCTTAACATACCTTAATGTGAAATTTTCAAATTAGTGGCAGTTCAGGATTTCCCTAAAGGGGTTTTGTGTGTGGCTGGCTGGTTTGGCTTTGCAAGTATATAAAAATCTATTTTCCTTGAACCTGCTTTCTTCAATGAGGAGAAAATACAAGAGTTGTCTACATAGAAGTATTGTCTATGTGAAGTATTGTGTAGAACCAGATCAGCAATTTGTTGTATCTCCCAATTCAGATTCTTTGTTTCCAGTCAGAATACTGGTGACCTTCCCAGAGTCCTAATGGGAAGAATTGTTTCAATCTTGGTAGAACCCATTCTGTATTTTAGATAACCTGGCGCTTAAACGGAATTTTAAATACAGTGGTATCAAAATAGTTACCAAGCAGCAGAAACATTGTAAGGTTGTAATTAGCTGCTTTAAGGTCTCGTGGGAACTAAGTCAAGGTGCAGTTGGCATTCAGGTTACTTTGTCTGCCCCTTCTGTGGTGGGATGACTTTCACAACTATTACTCTACTAACAATAAGATCTGGATAGATGTTTCTCTGATGGACTGCAAAATATGTTAACTGCCGACCATAAAGAGACTTTCTTTGAAGTCATAAAATCTGTGGGACTTCTAACTTGAGTTTGTCAGATATTGCAATTCAATTTAGATCTTTCTTATATTTGGGACCAATTTCTTTTTTTTTTCATTTGCAGGCCTTGATGAAGAAGGTGACCCCAAAGGTAACTCCACTTTGCTTTTCCTTCCCCGTGGTTTCTGTGTGCCAGGCATGGTGCTGGCAGTACTGACATGGGTGTGTTGGCTGTTGCTCTGTTTCCAGGCAGTGACTCCACGCTGCTGCAGGGGAACGGGGGCGTAGCAGCAGCAGCAGAGCTGCAGCCCACGCTGAACGGCTACACGTGCAGTGACTGCAGCATGCTGTCAGAGAGGAAGGAGGTCCTCACTGCCTACTCACCTTCCCACGTGCCATCCTCCAGGATCTACACTAGGGACAGGAGCCAGAAACATGCATCTAGTAAGTTACTTTCTCTTGTGTTTTATCTGCAGTACAGTTCAGTTGGTTCATTTCTATGTGGTGTTACTTAAGCACCTGATGAACTTGCCAATAACTGAATTCTAGAGATCAGCTTACATGAAATACCTTTTTCTGTGTAAGTTGAAATTTTTTGTACTTGTCAAATTCTGATACATAATAATCTACTTATTTTCAGTGCTGCTATAGAACTCAATTACAAAATTGAAATGCTCTGGTATCTGAAGTTATAAAATTATTTGGTCAGCCAGCACTGATTGTGAGTCTTCTAACCTGACATCAGATCTGTGTGGCTATATCTATGAAATACTTGGTCATGGTTTTCAGATACAAATTTTCTGTGCTTTTTTGATTATAATTTTTTTATCCCTTACATGATTTAAACTTTCAAGATTGAGCAGAATTGTTACTTTGCAGTGCTTCTGCTATCGAGGAAATCTCTGAGAGGGCTTTCTACTTCCTACTTCCTTTTTTTCTCCTCTTCTAACCTTGCAGCTTTTTATAGTATTTCTAAAAGCTAAATCTCAACTACAAGAAACACTGAACTCCAAAGGGAAAAACTGATTCCAAATAGTCACTCTAGTGACTGCATTCTAAAAGCTTGAAAAATTGAGTCTGTATAAATAAGATTCTGCCTTTCCAAGACAATCTCCCTTCAGTGGATTGTTTTCCTCATTGTCTTGCCTGTGTCTGCCTGCCTCTTGCACAGCATCTGGAGTTTCTTGATTACTGGTACTCCTCAGTTACCACAAAGGATTTGTTTCTTTAATGACTTTGAATTAGAAAGGAGCCAATTTTGGAATCCTTTAGATTTATTAGTCTTGATTGAAGTTTGTTTTCAATACAAGAAAAAGAAATTTGTTTGTTTGAGCTATATGATATGACTTCAACTGCTTAAGTATTTCTTTTTAGTTAGCCTGTAGCACAGGATGGAATTCTTTTGACTTGCAGAGTCAACTACTTAAAGTGGCACTGCATGAAAACTCTTTCTGTGCTCCTGAGTTTGTATTCACATGAGAGAATTTCACTCATCTTTGTACATTCCTTTGTACTTTAATCTAGAAGTTTGGGTCAAACTTTGGGGGTGTGTGGGTGGGGAAAGGCACACGCAGTCATGGCAGGTTTTTGGGATGTGGCTGAGTCTAGGACAGTGGCAGTGGTGGATTTTGGCTTTGTTCCTGTGGCTCTGGAGAAGCGTGTGTCTCTAGCACGTCAGGCAGACCTCCTTCCACTGTAGGAACTTCCTCTGATGTAACAGCAGGGATGGTGGTGAGCAGTCCTCGCTCCTTCAAATCCAGAATAACACTGTAGTGTCTCTTTGGAACTGTGACCCCCATAATCAGGGTCAGCAGCTCACATCAGTGAGGAATCCTGAGTTGCATAAGCGAGGGATGCATTGCTCTTTAGAGTTCTGCATTCTCACTAAGCAAAGCTGTTCTTGCTGAAGTTATACAGTTTGCCTTGAAGTCCTTATCCAGGTTGTGTAGTTGTTAGAAAGGCTTTGATGCAGTATCTAACACACCCAGACTTTTCAAGCCACACTTGCTGAAGTTTCAGACTCTTGGCTAAAGGTGTTCCCTGCTTCATCCTCACTCTTACACAAGCTAATGGTGACCAGAGAACAGAAGTACATATTTTTATGGATGAATAATTTGTATTCACACTGTTTTTTCCAATAGGAGGAGCATATTTCTACATGAGTAAGATTCTGCGAATGGTCAAAAATACTGCAGCATCTTTTACATCACTATTAGTGCAACTATTTCAAATGGTTTTGCTGAAGCTGGGTTATGAATATAAAGGTACCTTTTGTCTTCCTTGGTCTGCAAACAGAGTGTGTGTATTGATCTTTCTTTCTTATGGACTTAATCTTTGGCACTATGGTGTTCTTCTTCTATAGTCTGTTGGCTGGCTCCTGTCTTTCTCAGTTTTTACTATTACCTCACTCGTGCTACACTTCTCATACCTTTTCTCTGGTTTGAAAGTATCAAGATTCCTTTTTATGAGATCCACAAGTTGATTTTTACTAGAAAGTGGTAGAGAGTAATTTTTAAATTGAGAAATTTAAGTTGATATTTAAGAACTGTGGTGATAGTGTCAAATTCTGATTTTTCAATGTCTTTAGGTCTCTTATTACCCTTAAACCTCCTGTGCACTTAAAGCTTGTTTAGATCTGTCTTGCAAAACTCAAACTGCTCTCATCACTCTGCACTACTTTAGAGCACATCTTTCATTTCCCTGAAAACATTCATTTCTTCTGTGGTGCTTTCTCTTCTGTAATACCTGCTCTACAAGTGAAGTTAAATTGCCATAGGCAGAAGGTAACTGATTTTTGCATGTGAGTAGAACTTTGCTCTCTTCCTTCTCTCTGCTCAGAGCCTTGTAATTGCTAATGCTTTCTTCTCCTTCTTGTAACAAGTTTGTTAAAATCAACACAAATATGTAATGAATGGTTGACCCATTTGATGGAATGTTGGGAACAGGGACTTACTTGATGAGTTTGATGAGAGTTGGTTGGGTTGTGGTTTTTTTTTTTTATGAACTTTGCTATCTGAAAGGAAGCAGAAGGATTTTTTTTAACTAAGAGGCCCCCTGATATTTAAAGTGGAAAGAACAAGATTGCACAGACTAGGCTTTTTCCTCAATAATTTTCCTGTGAGCAATCTGACTTTAATAGTGAACCAAGCCAGTTTAGCTAAAATCTGTGTATATGAAAGGCTTTGAACTTGAGAATTAGAATCCATGTGTGCTTTTTGGATGTGTTGCAGCTCACTCAGACTACTGTGGGAGCATGAATGTAAAGGAGTTCTACAGAGAAGATCGTCATCTTGGTGTGAACGAGGAATCAATATGTAAGTACAGTGATTGATGTTGTCTCAGCCTTGGGCTCTACACCAGGTTATTGCTGTAGGAGTAGTATCAGGCAGCCCCTGACACTGTGGAAGCTAGGAAGTAAATATTTGGTTTGCAACTTAAATGAGGGGGGGGAGATGGTGATCCCCTGGTGTACTGTAGTATTTCCCCCAGCAAGTTTCCTTCCCCTGAAGTTTGCTTAGCAGTTTTTGGGTTGATAGCTGATGATGTGAGATAACTTGTTCAAGTTATCTTGTACTTGAATCTTGGCTTTATCCCATTAATCAACTGTTACCACAACCAACAGGTGATGACTGTAAAGGGAAGAAACATCTTGAAATGTACACCACAGACCACATGCAGTCCTCATGGGCTAAAAGGGTAGCAAGGACCATTTGGCACTCCTTTTCTTCTGCAGGTTGACTTGGACATTTTTGTTTGCTTTTATTTTGCATCACAGTCTCACAATGTTAATCACACATGTTTTGTGTTTGGGGTTTTTTTCCTTCCTTCATCTTTCAAAGCAGGATAAAAATGTGAAGTGCCTAGACAACTAACTTCCTTAACACTCTTCTGTCTGAATTCTTGCTCTGATTCTGGCTTTTGTACAAGCTTGGCAGGCTGCTTACCTATTATTGAAAACAAGGTGTAGGGTAATGTATGTTAGAAGGAGCAAGACAGATTGACAATTTATTGCACTTTGGGGAGATCTGTATGCTTGCTAGGTTGAAAAGCTGACTTTAAATGAAAGCAAGGTACAAGATACCAGTATGCAGATTATTTGAATAAAGGGGTTTTAACATTTTATTTTTGTTCTAGTGATAGTCAATTTTTACAGGAATCATATAGGGATAGAATCTACCCTGTGAGATGAGCGTTCCCTAGCTTGAATGACAGAGGCATCAAGGATCTATTGAGTGTTCTTTATTCAGCAAAGGAAAATGATTTGAGACACTTCAGTCACCTAAATGATTTGCAAAACGTTGGGTTGGTATATCTATAATCCCTCAGATTACCCCAGACATATCTGCTAATCTAAAAATGTAGAATTATTTTCTAAACATACATGGTGTGGTTTGTTTTGTAGAAGGATCAGCCCTAGTTTTGGACATAGCAATAGTTGGCCTCGGCAGGCTTTAAGTTACAGCATTTTATTACAGTGAATTCAGTGGGGAGTTTGGTGGTTGTAGTTTCGTTCTCTTAAAGAGATACAAAACTGTCATCCTGAACATCCTTGGGAACACTCAGCTTAATGAAAACTTACTGCTTGCAACTTCTAGGTGGAAATACTTTCTATTATTTATCAATATTTCTTAGTAGTCACTGGAATTTTAAATTTTTAATTGTTCTCTCTTCTGCACAATAACCCAGATAATGAACTTGATGTATAATTTTGAACAAATAAGATGCTTTTGAAGTAATCATGTGCTTAAAGCTTGTTCTTGTGGTAGTGCTCTTGCTATTCTCTGCTGCACTTTGCATGGCATTGTTAGATAAACATGTTACAAAATGTAAACTTAGATTTTGGAAAAGTGATCTTCTAACTGCACAGATGGTGTTCATTCTGTTTACCTCTTGTCCATGAGAATTCAGTTTCTAAACTGTCTTGATTTTACTTGACTTCCTATTTATTAGTGGCTTGCTTTGCTTTAAAGTAGTGAAAGAACCACGTTTGAGATTACTGAAAGGTACAGTTTAAAATTCTGCAGAATGTGTAATGGGCAGAGTCTGCTTTACTGCATGTACTGAAGAGAACCTTCAGCTCCTTGGTGCCTGTGACCACATGGAGTTAATTTGTTATAATCCAGGTTACTTTATGCTTCACGTGTTGCGAACAGTGGGAGCCACGGGATGGCTGGTGTCGCAGAAGGTGTTGTCTCTACTTTGGCTGGCCATTCTTTCTCCAGGTTACTATTCTAATCCCTGTGTGTGTGTGCATTGCCTGCTCCTTTTGGCAAACCAGGGGACTGCAGGGGCTTGCACTAATTCAGCTGTGCTTATGCTGTAGCCTTTGTGTCTTGAAATGCATGTGCTACTTTATTGACCAAAATATGCTTAATGAGAGGGTGTGTTTGTGTTCACAGGCATAACAGGAGACTAACCAGACTGTTTCATGAGGGAATGTGTGTGTGAATAGCACTGAATATGGGGTGTGTTTGGTTTGGCAGTCACTTGCTATATTGGTATTCTTCTTACCAAAAACTGCTGCTGCTAATCTGTGCATTTCCTGGAGCATATTGAGGGCTCCAGTGTGTGATAACTTGTGTTCAGACATTAATACTGAATTTCCAGCGAGGTAGCATTGTCATAACAAATGAGCACTTCATCTCCTTGCATGGCTGTTGACCTTGTTGAGCGGCTGATGTTGAAATGCTGTCATATTTGTGATACCTAGATGTCAATAAGCTGCATGCATTGCCTTATTCATGCATTTCTCCACTCTGGAAAGCATTGCTGGCCACAGCTGCATGTCTCTCTGCTTGGTGTCTTTGAACATGTGCTGCAGGAATTACATTTCACACTCCCACCTTTTGTCTTCTAGGGAGGGCAGCTTCTGGCATGTTCAGGTTGCTTAGAACTGGGTGGTATCAACTTGTTACTCTGATGTCTTTGCTCAAGGTGTTTCTTGTAAGAAGGTGTGTATACTTTGAAATAATTGTTTTGTGAGCAAGTTATTTATTCAGTTATAATAGAATACATTTACCATAATTAATTATTTTATTTCTTGTAAACCTTCCTCTCTTTCTCCAGATGCCTTCCAAAGAACTACAGGTGGTTACTGTTTCTTATCCCACTCCTGTTTCTACTAGGTATGTCAATTGTTCACTTATAAAACAAATCAGCATGTGTACTACAGCTGCTCCAAAATAGCATTTTTAGTTGATTTATGAAGAGGATGAAGAAGTGAAAAAGAGCAAGTTTGTGAGCAGGGCAGTAATTCCAGCTTCCAGGGTACTGACAAGTCAGCAAGCTTTCCCCTTGTCATGAAAGCAGTATCCTTGATTTAATTTCATAGAGCTCTTTAGAAAGAGTAAAGGCTGAGTAAGTAAATGCACAGAAGTCCTTTTTTCTTCACCTCCCTTCGTAGGAGTAGCAATGAAAGAGTGGACTGTGTGCTGATTGCTTTGTCAGTCTCCATAGTGGTCAAGTTCTTTTATCAACCCGTCCAAAGTCTTTCCTTTGCTCTAGAGCATGTTTCAGTTGCTTGAGATACTGCTGATGTTAGACTGGTTAGTAGACAGTGTTCCAGGGCAGCTGTCAACTTTGAAATTAAACAAATTAAGTTTGAAGCATTTACCAGAAGTGCTGGGCCATTTCTAAAAAACAGTTTCATGTCTTTGTGAGTCTTAAAAACTTGCAGCCATTATGTGGAGAAGATGAAGTTTCTTGGAAACCTACAGTGGGGATTCAAAGTCCTCTGTACAAGGATGAACAAGGAAAGGATTTACCCTGTGTAGAAAATGCTGCTGCTTCCCACTAAGATATTGCAAAAATAAGTGTAATCTCGTAAAATGCTGTTTTATTTCCATGGAAGCCTAAGTTTCCTCCAACTTCCATTAGCTGTTATGCAATGTGATCTGTAGTAAGTCTATAATGCAACATGTTTTCCAAGGAGATAAAAAGCAGCATTTACATCTCCTTCAGAAAACCTGGCCTGTCTTAATCAGCCAATGTGAGCAAGGTGCCAGGGCAGCAGTAGTATGAGTTTAAGCTTGTACCATGATCTGTATAAGTGCAAGCTGCCTGCCTCACAACTGTGAGTGAGACTGATGGATGCTCCCTAATGTCCTGGAGTGCTTGCTTTAAAAATTTTAAAGCTGACTGGTGATGTTTATACTGGAGCAGTGTCCACTGTGTGGCACCTGCCTTGCAAACTGAAGGCAGGTGTTCTTAAAAAGCCCATTTGCAGATAGAAGCAGTCAGAAGGGAGAATTCTTTTGAATTCTCACACGTTGCTGTTTGTTTCTGTTCTAGGTTTGTGGTTCTGGGGGCTTAGTGGCTTCATTTCATTATTACCTCCATTGAACTGGACAAGAATTGACAGAATACAGAGAACTGATGATTCTGTTCATGTTTCTGAACCACAAGATGATTCTTTTCATTCTGTGCAACCTCCAAAGGTAAGGGAGAAAAGTCTAGGGAAGAACTTGCATATATTTTAAGACCTCTTAATTCCCATGTCTTCAATATTTTGCAATGACTACTTGTTGCACAAGAGTAATGTAGATAAGTTTATTTTTATATATTAAAGCATTATCTTTATACTTTAGGATACCATAAATATCTTTGATTGGGTCGCATAAGTGAGCTGGAAAAGCAAATGGCCTTCGTGTCTGACAGATGCCAAGACCGTCACAAAGAGTATAACAAAGTGATGAGCCTACTCCAGAATCTTCAAGATCAGGTTGCCACCATGAGTGACAGAAGTGAAACATTGAGTTTAATAAAAAATGTGATGAATCAATATCTTATAGATATGAAATTGGAGGAAAAGGTAAGACAGTTATTAATGTTTCCTGATACTGATTGAAGTGTTCTGTTTTACTAATGCAATTTGTCTGGAGGATTCTTTTTCTGCTCTAGAAATAACCAATAGGTAGTAAGGGCCAGGGAGTAATTGTGGGCATTTATTCCTCCTTTGTTATTGCTGTCAAAGGATTAATTCCAGACAGGTGGCCTCAAGTAGATTCCTACATTGCTGAAAAGCTGCTGGCTTTATCCTTTTTCCATACAGATAAAGAAGACTAGTCCTAAGGAAGGACTAGTGACAAAGCAGGGGTTTTGTGGGAAAGTTCCCTGTATATAACTCCTACTACAGCTAAATGAGACTTCTGTATTTACTACAGATTCTGTAATTTCTCACACTACCTGCAGGATAAATCACTTAAACATTCACAAAATGGAATGAAAATTAACACTTTGCAGAAAATATCAGTTATGGTATTTGTACTCCAAGAGAAAATACACCCCCTTTTTCTTCCCTGTTTTTTAAGACTGACTTCCTGGCTCTACATAAAGAACATGAGCTGCGCATCCAGACGCTGGAAGAGCTTCTTAGAAAACTCTCTGCTGAATCCAAGGTATTGGAAATGAGCTTTGCTGATTGTTCTTATTGTAACCTGTTGATAAAACAGACTGAGTTTTTTTATTTGCTGTCCCAAGCAGCAGTTTCCTTTACTCTGGCTATTACAGTTCCCTAAGTCGCAAAACTTGCTTGTGTTTTTGCTCCCCCTTCTTGGAGAGGGTTTCATTCCAAAGTTTAAAAATTATTTCCTTGACCAGTGAGGCAGGTTCTATTTGGAATGAAACCTTATTATACAGAGGCACAGATGTAATTATGAGCCCTGTACTGTACAGGTGGTGCTAAAATTTATTTTCATAGAACATTCTTTATCTTCTCTCTGTCACTTGAGTCTCTTTGTATATGTTAAAACTAAACTTTTGTATTTTTTAGGACATCCAGAAGGAGTTTGACATAGCCAAATCAAAATCAGTGAGGTATAAGCACTTTTCAAATATATTTTTCTCTTCCACTCCTGATGCCAACTGACAGTGATTTGTGTGTTGTTCCTTGATATAACAATCCTTACCTTGTGTCTGTTAACTGACCCTGAGAGGTTGTATTGTCAGCAAGAGCACTTATATCTTGTATTGGAGTTCAACTGTGATGCTGAACATCAGCACAGGACCCTCCTCCAGTGTTGGGGGCAATCCTACAACTACAGTTTCACTAGAGAAAGCTGTTTATTTAGTGGAGGAGAATGAGAGATTTCTCATCCTCTTATAAATGCATTAGAATTTTCCTTCAGATCACTTAGTGAAATATGCAGTAACTGCTTTAATGGGCTTTATATTTAAATTATTGAATTGTATTAATTCTAATTTTTGTCTCTTTTTTGGCTTATTTGCTGAATTGCCATTTAAATTAGAATTAAATGTTAAATGACTTTAGAATGATAGCTGAGACCTTTTCCCATGGCATTCACTGGACACTGATCTATGCTGGTCACATATGAGCTGCTGTTTGTAACTCAGCACCACCTCTGGAGTTACTCTGGTTTGAGTGAGGTAGCCTGAGACTCGCTCTAACCTGTGGCAAACTCACACAAAGTTTGACTGGTTTGTTAGAAGCCCTTAAATTCCCCAAAATCTACGTTTGAGTTATTGATTTGTCAGCCTGGTGATAATCTGAAGTCATCACTGCTGGATTTTTTCTTAACTTCAAAATACTTTGCTTTGAACATATTAATTCTAAGTATGCCTTAAGAAACATATTAAAGGAACTGGATGTTCTGTGTGTATTGTGGTGAACAATCGAACTAGGAGAGCACTTTGTATTAGACAAGTACATTCTCACACCTTTGGAATTTGATTAAATGATTCCAACTATTCTTTCTTAATGATTGACTCCTTGTTTTCGTCAGAGATGATGATCAATACGATCTACTTATGTCCAAAATTAAAAAGCTGGAACTAGAGCTGGCTTATATGAAATCGGAGCTGTTATCTGGGGAAAGTGTGAAGACAAGTTGTGAGAAAATGGATGTCATTCATGAAAAAGTAGGTTCTGCAACTTCTCTAACTGTCCCAGTAAAATTTGATACTATTTGATTTTGTTCACTAACTTTGTTGAAGTGCACTGCAATCAGTAACATGGGGGTAGTATTTATCTTAAAGAATGACAGTGTTTTATGTAGGATTGCTGTGAATTTTTCCATCACTGCATAACAATTTACTAGAGAGGAGTTTGTGGCTTGATTTCTACAGTGGCAGGGGTTAGCTTGTAAGTTATGACGTAGCAGTTCTCTGTACAGTACTTTGTTGATGTATTTGCTAACCCATGGAAATATGGAAAAGAAACTCATGTAAAAGTAAGTTAGGTTTGTTATCTGAAAGTTGTTTCTAAAAAATCCTGCCTGAGGTCTTTTGAAGCCTTTTAAGAGGTCTGACTGGAATGTAGCCAACAAAATACAACAATATTGATACGGGATTATAAACTTTGACTTAAATACTGACTTGTGATAATGGTCTGGCTATGTGCCTGTTGTATATTTATGTGTTTATATATATATATATTTATAAAAACTAATCATTATAATTGTTAATGGCTTCTAGGTAGATGCCCAGGTCAAAGAATCTGTCAAGCAAATGCTTTTTGGTGATCATCAAGAAGACTTTCCTGAATCACTTCTCCAGTGGCTTACCTCCAATTTTGTGAGCAAAAGTGACCTACAGACTTCACTACGGGATCTTGAGTTGCAGATCCTCAAGAATATTACACTCCATATGTCTGTAACAAACCAAAAAGTAACATCTGAAGTAGTTAAAAACGCTGTGACCAACGCAGGGATTTCTGGAATCACAGAAGCGGTGAGTGAGTTTTAAGGTCTCAGAAGTTCAGCCAAAACTGGGAAGAGTTCTTTCATGGGCATTTTGTGGAGCATGACTGTCAGCATAAATATTAATGATTTTAGGAGATATCAGGAACAGCAGCTGAACTGAGGAGAAGTGCAGAAAATGCTTTATCAAGTGTATTCTTGCAGCATTGATTGTTGCCTGTTGTGAACATTTGTGTTTTTCCAAAGTGTGCTATCTTGAAAATTAAAAGAGTTCCCAAGAAACAAGTATTCCAAAGACATGCAGCTCAGGGTCTTGGGGAAAAAAAGAATGCAGATTTAAAAAAAAACAGCAGTCAAGATGCAGTATGAACTTGTATTTTAAGACAGACAACCATGTATTAAAAGTGGCCTTTGTTTTGACAGAGGCTTTCAAAGACTTGTGATGAAGTGCAGCATCTCAAAAAATGCTTGCAGCTTCACAGATATGTAAACATGAATTGTTTTATCACTCGATCTTATTAAAATACTTTTCCTTCCATTCTATTGTATGTGTACACCTCTAGCAAGCACAGATTATTGTAAATAATGCACTAAAACTCTACTCTCAAGACAAGACTGGGATGGTGGATTTCGCCTTGGAATCTGGAGGTAAATAGAGGAAACACCATTTTTACTATTCATGCTTTTAGTAGTATTGTCTAGAAATGTTAAAATGAAGAGTAGAGGTTAGTAGAGCATTCTTGTGTTGCCTGATTATCAGATCAGTGCAATCTGTGATGGTGTTTATAGGGCTGTAAATCAGCCTTGGTGTGCATGGACAGGAATAGAACAGTTCTCAACATGTCTACAACTGGATAAGAAAGAAATTTAACACCTTTAACCTGTTCTTAAAGTAACATTGTATGTGATAGAAGCATTGTATCCCCAGAAAATGATCAGATCTTAACAAAGTCTTCAATCTAGTATTCATTAAGCTTTATATAAATCTCTGCCTTAATTACTCATTCCTTCTTGAAGACTTCTGCTAACCTGATCTATCTTTTTTGAGGTGGCAGCGTTCTGAGTACTCGCTGTTCTGAAACCTATGAGACCAAGACAGCAGTACTCAGCCTCTTTGGAATTCCTCTGTGGTACTTCTCTCAGTCTCCCAGAGTGGTGATTCAGGTAATTAAAGGCCAAGTAAACAAATGCAGCAATGTTATTTTGTGTTGAGTGGTTTGGATGGCTTTTTGGGTGTATCTCTGTAATATATTGGGGGCACAGGTATTGTGAACCATGTTCCCAAGAGTGGGATTCTTCTGGTAGTCCCTGGACACAGCTTTAAGTCTTGCTCTAGCAGGATTTAAACTCACAGGAAGCTTGAGTGGTGCATTGGACTTGTGCAAAGTGTGAGGGCTGGGAGGGTTCCTGTTGAGAACTCATCTCAAGTTGGGTCTTCAAAACACCACTGGTAGCTCAGGTGGATGTGGTGTCTTCCTAAAGAGTTCCACCAAAGATATTATTTCTGCTCTTTGCTGTCTAAGACTGTCCCTAAGAATTCAGAATTCATTACAACTCTTTATTACAATAAAAACAAATTAGAAAACACTTGTAATATTGTGTTTATTGTTATGTCCCATCTTGTTCTCTCCACCTTCTTGTGTGCAGCCGGACATGTATCCAGGGAACTGCTGGGCTTTCAAAGGATGCCAGGGCTATCTTGTGGTGAGACTTTCCATGAAGATCTATCCAACTGCCTTTACATTGGAACACATACCAAAAACTCTTTCACCAACAGGAAATATCACCAGTGCTCCTAGGAATTTTTCAGTATATGTAAGTCTGTCTCTGAATTTAAATTGATGTCTGTACATGGAATATTTGTGTTACATACCTTGGAAAATATTAATTTGAGGGAGGACAGCCAAGAAGATGATAAATTGTTTCACTCCTTGGTCTTAAAAATTGCTTTTATTTACGAGCTTTGAGATTAGAAATAAGTGTTGCAACCAATTTTGGGTGAGTTATTTCTTTACTCTTGCTCTATACAGTAGTAAACACGTTTGGAGGGAGATAATGTTGTTTTATTTGGTTTAGTTCTTTCATACACTTTGTTTCATCTTCTCTCCCCTTCTTCCTCTCGACACCCACTATCCCTCCCATTTTGTCTCTGCACCTTATCTGTGATGTGCCTTAAATAATTTTTTAAATTCATTTCACCCAGCACCACAGTTGTGTAGGCAGGATTTCAGAACAGAACAGACCACAGGCTGTATCAGAGAGTAGTTAGGATATCTGAGAACTTTTTGTCAGGCTTTTCTAAATGCTTAAACAATCACCTGCAAGCATCTCAGTTTTGACTTCAGCCTTGATGTTCTCTCATTGTTTGTCCTGAGCACTTTATATTGTACACTGTGATAGGGGTTAGCCATGGAAATGAAAGGGGTTTGACCATGAAAACATATAAACAGCACAGCTATTTACAGTGCAGGAAACTGGAATACAGAGCTGTACTTGAGCTTTAAATTATATGGGAAACATTCTGATCCTGGCTTGATAGACCTCCAAGTGCAGTCTCTTGATACTCGCTTCTAGGTTGGGTTTGATTGGAAATTTGATGGAAGCAAAAATCTTTATCCCTTGTTACAGGGTCTGGATGATGAATATCAAGAAGAAGGCAAGCTTCTAGGAGAGTATGTCTATGATCAAGAAGGAGAACCACTGCAGATGTTTCCAGTGATGGTAAGTCTGGATTATAAGATTTAAAGTACCCGGAGAAAGTTGCTTTTATTTTCTACATTTGTGTGCAATGAGCTGCGAAGGGAAAAGGCCTTGTTCTCATTTGGGCACTGTAGAAGCTGAGGTGGAAAGTATTTACCTCTGCCTCAAACCTATGGCTTAAATAGAGGGGAGGGGGAGGAAGGTTTGCTGCCATGTGGACACAGACAGTGGGAAGTTGCTAAACAGGGGAAGAGTCTGCTCCATGCTACTTCAGACTCATAAATAACTGTAAGGCAAGGAAGGTTCTGTTCAAAGGAACAGGAAATTCCCAAAGCATAACTTAGTTATTAATGACTGTTGGCACTTGCAAGAACCTAAGAAAGCTTCGGTTGCAGCTGTTTATACCAGAACCCTGACACTGGTTTGTGTGTTTGCTTTTTCCTCCTCCAGGAGAAAAACGAAGATGCATTCCAAATAGTGGAGCTGAGGATTTTCTCTAACTGGGGCCATGCAGAGTACACCTGCCTTTATCGGTTCAGAGTGCACGGGAAACCTGCCGAGTAATCCACACTACAGCTGGGCGTGGCTGCTTTGTACATTTTGTTCCTAATCTGTATATACTGGGAAGCCTACAACACTGGAATCTGGAAAGGACGAGGATGCAAGACACACTGCAGAACTGTTGATCCCTTGATAAAGGCAGAAGACTGTCAGCAGAAATGTATAAACCCCACTTTTTATTTGCTCTAAGGCTCAGCTTGTAATTACCAGTTTGCTTCATATTTCTGTGTCCATGCTGAGAGAAATAATGCATGCAAACAGCTCTGGTTCATAAAGCCCAGTTGGCAAACAGGTGACACATATTTTATTACAAATGAATGTATAGGTTTTTTTAAAAGAATAAAACCACACTTTCTTCAACTAGGAATCTGTTCTTTTTTAATCCAGGATTTAACTGCATACTTTTGCTAGCTTGGCACCACAAGCCAAAAACTGTGGTACATTTTGAACACTGACTGTGGCTAAAGGTGTCCTTCAGTTGACAGTTGGTTTTGACCTTTTTGGTGGATCCAAAAGGGCTTCTTTGCTACATGTTGAATATAATAAATACTACTGTCAGGGAAAGCTAACACAACCAAAACCAGTTTAAACACCAGCGACTGAGAATGCTTTACTGTAATTTGTGGCCGCGAATTGCTCTAAAAGTCAGGGATAACTTTAGTAACTGAAGTTATTTTAAGGGTTTTTACCATGGCAACTTGGCCAGTTTGTTCTTTTTTTAGTATCAATCCCAAATCGACCTTGATGTACTGACTGACTGGCTCGGAGCTGATAAGCCTGCTAAACTGCTCAGTCAACACTGCTCTACAGCAGTTGAGCTACCTTAGTTTGTCCAAAGTGATCTCTTTGGGACAAGATTTCCTTAGCCTGGTTGATTGTTACACTCCATAAATGTACTGTGAGAATTAGATGTGTGGAGAACAAGCCTGGAGTAATTCTTGCTGCGTCACAGTTACAAGAGGGACTGGAGCTCAGCGCTGCTGTGTGCAAACACGGGCATTCCTGATCCTCCCCACAAGCCTTAGTCGGGTACCAGATGAGTAGAGTTGCTCTTGGAAACATCATTTCCACATAGAACAAGATGAAACTGCTTATGCCCCCCCCTCCTTAGCCTTGCTGCTTGGAAGATCCTTTTCAAAAAAGATTCCTGAAATGTACTTGTATGCAGAGTTTTTATCTCGCTGTTCTCTAGTGCATTTTGTAGTTACACAGAACTGTTACCACATGGACCTGCTGACTGGTGTTCTGGATTGAGTTATGTATGTTGCACAACAGTCCTCGAATGTTTGAAATGCAAAAAGTCTCCATGTGAAGAACTGTTTCTCACTCGACCTAGAGCCAGAACCTATGGCCTGCGCAGAGGAGTAGATGACACGTGTACAGGTGTTTTCATATTATAGGTTACATATTTAAAATTAGAATTATCCTGTGTAAATTGAAATTAGGTAGCTGGGGGGGGAATATTTTGAATAACACTAACTTATTTTTAAAAAAAGCAAGATAGGACTTTGTGCAATGTATTTTTGTAAATGCTTTTCAAAATGTCTGTTATTCTTTGCTGCCTCCAAACTGACAAGATGCTATTGAGATGTTTAAATAAAGAGTTTTAATTTTTGAAAGTGCATGTAATACTTGAAACAAGAAATAAAGCCTCTTTTCTGTATTTTTTTTTTCATCAGCTGCTTAAATAAGTGAGGAAAGATTGTGATTTAAAAAAAATCTGGGGCAGGAGTGGGGGGATTTCACTCAGGCTGTTACAAGGGGCAGGGTCACGGAGCTTTAAGGGGCAGCTCCAGGAGCAGCGTGGGGCTGGTAGGTGACGGCAGAGCTGGAGATTGGGAAGGAAAGCACACTGGGGTCCTTGCTGGATGACTCTCAGCTGTGTGAGGGGTGGGGGCGTTGGTGTAGCTCCTGCTCCCTCAGCCTTGCCTGAGTCCCTGAGCCAGAGCAGTTCTCAGCCAGGCTGATTGGCTGCGCTCCATGCACCATCCCTCGCTGTTTTATTTTATTCCTCTGCAGTTCGCTGTGCCGTTGTGCGCTTCAGGGCCCGGGGTTCCCCTCACGCCGCTCGCAGCCCCCGCGCCGTCGTTACCGCTCGGGGCGCCGCGCGCAGCCGCGCGGGCTGAGCCTCGCGGGCCGCCGTCCGAGCGGGCGGAAGCCGGGCAGCGGGACGCCGCGGCTGCGTGCGCATGCGCCCGGCCCCCACCTCCCCTCCCCGTCCTCCGCGCTGATGGCGGCGGCGATCATGGCGGCGGAGCAGGAAGCCGCGAAAGGCGGCGGCGGCAGGAACCGCGGCGGCGTGCAGCGCGTGGAGGGCAAGCTGCGCGCCAGCGTCGAGAAGGGCGACTACTACGAGGCGCACCAGATGTACCGGACGCTGTTCTTCAGGTAGGGCCGCGCCGGGCCCGCCGCGCCGCCCCTCCCCCGCCCGGCCTTCCAGAGCCTTCCCACGCACTGGCCCCCGCTGCCGCCCGCCGCGCCCACGGCCGCTCCCCATTGGTCGCCGCGCCTGCCAATCTCCGTGCCCCGCGCCCTGATTGGCCCGCGGGGGGGCGGGGTGGGGCGGGTGCCCGGCGCTGGCCCAAGCGGGGCCCGGCCGGGCCGGGGAGCGGCGGCCTCAGCTCAGCTCGGCTCGGCTCGGCTCGGCCCGGCCGCGGCTCCTCCCTCGGCCCCGCCGCCTCAGTCAGGAGCCGCTGCTCGCCGGCCTTTGGAGACCAGCCCCGGCCCGGCCCGGTCCCTGCCCGCCGGCCCGGGCACTGTCCGGTGACGCGCGGGGGGTGTTGCGTCACGCTGCCCGGAGGTCACGGGCACAGCGGAATTTCGGGCCCCGTCCCCCGACGCCTCTCGGTGGCTCCGCGTTCTGGGGAGGCCGAGTGAGCCCCCCCCGCCCAGCGGGATGGGCTCGGGCTGTCCCCCCCTGGCGTCCGCTGGCGCTCGGGTCGGGGCTCGCCCCGTGTCCCGGGGCCATCCTGGAGCTGAGCCCTGCACTGGCGGTGCTCTGCCAGCTCGGGGTGAATGTCAGGTGGCTGCTCAGTGGCGGGTTCAGGGTTTGAAGGTTGATTGTTGCTCAGCCGGGACACGGGGCTGCTTTGTTGCACGGCACGGTCACTCTGGTGCCGCGGTCAGAGAGGGGCAGCTCTCAGGGTGGCCGGAATCGCCTGCCCGGAGGAGCTTCTTGGGATAAATTCCACTTGGTGTAGTATATGTGTACGTGACAGTGAGTAAGTAGAGCAGGTCTGGGCGTTTACTCAGAAATGTTACTACTGCTTCTTTTGTCATAAGAAAATTGTTTTTATTGCAAAGCATTTTTAGGCTTCATTTCTCACATCCACTCTAACTTGCAGGGGTCACCCTTTCCCTCATCAGAATTTAGCGTGTAGACCTTTGCTTGCAGGTGCACAGAATAAGTGTTTGTTCTAGGGGCTTCCTCAGCTGATCCCAGCTTTGTTTACTTGTGGTTCTGCTGGGAAAGGACAGGACAGAAAATTGGCTTCACAGAATCAGGTTAGAAAAGACCTCTGACATCATCAGGTCCAACTTTTGGTTTATCATCAGCTGTCACATTTGGTTGTTTCTTGAGCCCTTCTTGGGAATGTGACTCCACCGCCTGCCTGGGCCACTGGGCCCAGTTCCAATGCTTGCCCACCCCTTCTGTGAAGAAATTTCTCCCGATGTCAAAGCTGAACCTCCCCTTAAAGCCATTTCCTCTCATGCTGTCACTGGCTACCGGGGAGAAGAGCACCTGGCACCAACCTCCTTTCAGATATTGTAGAGAGAAGGGTTCCCCCTGAGCCTCCTGTTGTCCAAGCTGAGCCCCCCCAGCTCCCTCAGCTGCTCCTCATCAGACTCTTGCTCGGGACCCTTCACCAGCTCCACTGCCCTTCTCTGGACATGTTCAGCCTCTCAGTGTGTTTCTTGAAGTGAGAGGTCCAAAACTGGACACCAGCCTCCCTGCCCATTGTCTTGTGTGTCCTGTCCTCAGACCTCACCTGTGTTAGGATGAGAACAGGCCTGTGGGCAAGCACAGAAAAATAGCAGTCATGGAACAAAGTGGAGAAGAAAGTCCTTGGTGCATAATCCTACTTGTGTTCCTAGCATACATCAGCCAGCCTGCCCTGCCCTGCCCTGCTCTGTGTGCCAGCATCATCACTTTAAATCAGTTTGTGCTTCCATAACCCCTCTGATGGGATCAGCCAGGCACCATCCAGGCCTTAAGACTTAAATTGTATTTGAGAATAAATCTAAATTTAAGACAAAGCCTGGCCTATTTTATAGTACGGATTATGTGATGTGGTGTCTGCAGGGGTGTGAGGAGTCTTGGCTCAGGAGGTCACTTCTCCTCCAGTCTTCTGGATGTATTAACTCACATACTCAAGCCTCCCTGAATTAATTTGGAATCAAAGATCCTGCCCTTTCCATTTTAAATACAAGTGAAAGGATGTGTTCGGTTAAATGAAAAGGTGACATTTGCATGGCTGGGTAGTCTTGTCAATCCTCTGTAAAATGTGATAAAAATCAGCATTTTTTCAGACACATTAACGCAGATTGGGATGACCTGAGCTCTGGAACTGTGATTGGGGTAGCTAATGCTTACTCCTTTTAAACACATGGGCCTGTAAAGCATTTGTCTCATCTGACAGAGAGTAAACTTGAAATCCTGACTCAGTTTCAAGCACTCAGATGTATTTTAGGGTGGAGGAGGGGAAGAAGTGGAGGAGGAAAGATTACCATAAGCCTGCCTCCTGCAGACTCATTATCCCTCCGTGATCCACGGAGCAGGTGGAAAACTGCTGTTCCTGCCTAACCCTGAGCTCCCCTGAACACGCCTGAGCTGGTGGTGTTTGTTACTCCACGGGCTGGCTGGGCTGAATTTTCTCTCTTCGTGATTTGGTAACTGAGTCACACTTCGAAGTGTAACATCCTTGTTACATCCATTTCTATATCCCTGATACTTGTAGGTCATTTTTCTGGTATAAATAATGTGTTCCAGGATTTCTCTTGTCCTAAATGTCATTTAGAGCAATGTCATCAGTATTTATTTATATTAAACAACTTTTCTGATAAAAGTTCTTTGAAAAACCCCAGCTCTTTAAAACTTATTTTGTATTGTAAAATTGTTTTCAGCATCTTTTAGTATCTTCTGTAATAATTCCCAGGTTAGAAGCTTCTATATAGCATTGTGAATTTACTGGAAGTAGGATTTGTGGAAGTGAATCCACGCTGAGTCCAACTCCTAGAAGCAAACCTGGATGGGAGCCCAACTATAAAAACATTGGAGCTACGGATTCATTTGACTCACATTTACCATGGTGATTGCAAATCCGAGTTGTTGAGGATTATTCCAAAACACCACCATCGTGCCTTCCATTATTTCAGTTCTGTTTTGGATAAAATAACCTCGGGATGTCTCAGAGTTGATGAGCAGGATGGGAGGAGTGTCTCGTCCCTTGTTTGTTGTCTGTGTGATGTTACCAGTAGGGCCTGTCCCCAGAGGGGACATGTGTGGCAGGAATCTGGGGCACGGCACAGGGCGTTTGGGATGCACTGCTCGCTCTGGTTGTCCCTCTGGTTGATGTGACCCCCCATGGTCATGCTGTCCTGCTGTCCCGCCAGCCCCTGGCTGCTTCACCCCCAGAAGCACCAACCCCCTGTACCCCACAGGCACTCTTGGGCTTTGGAACAGCCTGGGAGGCCTCAGGGCTTCAGGAGCAGAGGGTTTGCCCTGAGCCTTGGGAACAGAAAGAGGTGACACAGGCACAGCTCAGCCTGGTGTGTCACAGGGGACAAACCAAACTGTACCAGGTGCTAAAGCAGCAGGGTAGAGCTGACGTTTATCTCTGCTGATAGGAGCAAATCAGCTACTGAGAACACAGACTTTCCGAGTGGCAGTTAAGAGAAATGGAATTTGGAAACTCTGCCACACCTAAACTGCCTTTATGGGAAATGCTGTGTGTATAAGATAGAGCTGTGGCTCTCCAAGAGCTGTACTTACTGACAGTGATGATGTGCAGGAGGCTGCAATCACAGCACTGTGGTCCTGAGGTAACCACTGCCAGCAAATTCTTTCATTCCTCATTTCTTCATTAGCTCTTAAGGTTTGTTTTGAGGCATTATATTTTGTTTCTTTTAAAGTGTTTCATGATTAATCTTGCTGGCTGTGCTTATCTTACTCTCAAACCCGTGAGAGGTGAGCTCCTTTGGTTCAGCAGAGGACTGGGACAGGCTGATGTCCCCTGGCAGGGGTGTAGGGGTCAGAGAGACTTAGACCAGTGGAAAGGTCAGTGAGCTCTCCAGGAGGTGTTCCAGAAATTGTTTCACTGGGATGACTTTGTTAGAGGCTCAGTGCATTGGCATCTCTTGCTCAGTTGAAGTCCTGCGTTCATTCCTTTTGTCTGTTCCAACCCCAAACAGATTTGTAGCTCCCGCCATTTTCATTCTTATATTCTTCATTTTATTCTGTCAGGTCTGGAGCAGAAAACAAATTGCAGCTTGCAGTTCAAGCTACATCAATATTGAAACTAACCTGATTTAAAAATAAATCTCTTGCTGTTATTTTAAATTTTAGCAATCTTTTAATCCTTTAAATATAAGTAATTTAAGCAACTTACTTAGTGGTAATTTTTATCATAGCTTTGGTATTTTTTTCAGGTATATGTCACAAGGAAAACATGCAGAAGCAAGAGAACTAATGTATTCAGGGGCTTTACTGTTCTTCAGTCATAACCAGGTAAGTCACTGGTTTTGTGTCTGTGCTTTGGGGGGCAGGGGGTTGTTACTCCCAAGATTTTGAGAGACAAATGGTGAGTTCTCAGTGGTAAATGTTTGGGGTAATTGCTTCGTAATCTTTTGTTTTATCTCTTTGTTGAGCCTTTCTCCACAAAGAAGGATTATGCCAAGCTGGAACATGCAGCAGGAGTGTTTGTGAGCATCCAAACAATGCCTGTGTTCTGCTTTCCTGGAGGCTTCTCTTTGATGCCATCAAATTACTATAATTTTTTTATCAGGAAGGCTGAGACTTGATACTGTGCCCTAGCTGTAGATGTTGATAAAAGCATTAAACCTGCCGCTGCCAAAATTCTGGTTCATGTTTCTTTTTATGCCCTGATACATTCATCACTGCCAGTATGTGTCTGTTTTGTAGCAAAACAGTGCTGCTGATCTGTCCATGCTGGTTTTGGAGTCTTTGGAGAAGTCGGATGCAAAAGTAGCAGAAGACCTTTTAGGTGAGGTGATCTCTGCTCGTGGCTTGATGTCATTTAGCTGTGCTTTCCCTTCACAGTGATTTGTTAATAGCCTTGAAAGCTGCAATCCTTTTTGGGTGCATTCCCAACATGGCTAAGGGTTACCTTACCCATAGAAATGGACCGGGGGAAATTTTGTTAGAGAATTATGGGTTCCTGATGACTTCGTGGGCATGCTTGGAACTAACACTGCTGCCTGTCCTAAAGATGGATCTTAGAGATGCATTAGAAGCAGCAGATCATCTTATTTTTCTTATTGCTAAATATTTTTCAATCTTATTGCTTCTAGAAAACTTGGCTAAATTGTTTAGTTTAATGGATCCAAATTCTCCCGAAAGAGTGGCTTTCGTATCCAGAGCACTAAAATGGTCCAGTGGGGGATCAGGAAAACTTGGACATCCAAAACTACACCAGTTACTAGCTATTACCCTGTGGAAAGGTAAGAAAAATCACCTGGCTTTTCTGTGTTTTCCTTTGAAAACGTTGAAAGCAAGATGCTTTAAGAGATCTGCTTTGGGAATAACCTAAGGGAACTGAGATGGAAATGATTGATTGAGTTCTGCTATTATCTGATTTTTGCATTAATGTCTTGTTAATGTTACAGGAAAAAAATGGGTCTGTAGCTCTATAATAGTGCAAAATCCAAAACACAACTGCTGTAAGACTCTGTAAAAGGCAGGTTGGTCCTTTAGACATTGAGGTAGTTTGATTGTGTCATTAAGAGGAAAATTGCTAGGGAGCAAAGTTGTTCTGTTGGCAAGTTTTTTTATCTGGATAAACATGACAAAGATTGAAATACATCACCTGGCATCCAAAACAGTCTTTGGACTGTAATTAAGTACTTTTTGAGAAGTTGGCCAGCAGGGTTATTTCAAAATGAATGCTGTTGCCTTTGATTTATGAGCCATTTTATCACTTCTGCTGGGATATGAGAGAAGCACAAAATGCTCTAAATAATTATTTTAATTGTGGATGACAGCCAGTATTTACAGTCTTGTGTTCAAAACATAACAAAGGTGATTGAGAACAGTTGAACACATGCCATTTTTTCTGTGGTTTCTCATGGATAGCTGTGCAAGATGATTGTTTATTTTACATTTTTCAGTAGCTGCTAAGTGATGACAGCGGTTTCATGTAACAACCCTGACCCAATAATGGTCAATGCTGCAGCCTCTCTGTGTGCCATAGGCAATTCCCTGGCTGCTCTCCTGGGATTTATGTTAGCCTGATGGCTGCTACCAGCCAGAAAGGGAGGATTTTTCTGACTGAGCATTTATGTTAAAGGCTGCTACAGTTGGGATAAGAAACAGTTGCATTCTGAAAGTAAAATTCCCCATTTTGTAGCCGCCTGCTCACTGTTCTCTTGAAGAGCAAAATGCCTGCATTTTCTTAGTCTGTAGCTTTTTGAGTTTCATCACAAAAGGCCCAGCTTTTTAAAACAAAGCTTTCAAATTCAAAAGATTAGCAGCTGTCCAGTTTTGCCATTGCAGTGATTTTGCACAATCCTTTGCTTCAGGTTCTAACAAACCATTGCCATTTCTTACACCATTTTTCCTGTGTAACTGCTGTTCTGTTCAGCATATGGAAGTGATTCAGTTTTGATAGCAAGAGTGGGCTAAGCTAAAAATAGGAAATGAAAGAAGGACACTGAAGGTGCTGTTTGACTTCTTGGTGCACAGGGTCTAATATGGAATTCCTTGATTCCTCTCCTAAACACTGATGATGGCACATCAAGTGTCAGCATTCACTTAGATAAAATGATGTGAGCAAAGCTCAAGCCAGTAGTAGCTGTAATTGACCAAACAGTTGTTCAATAGGAGTTGTTCAGATGTATTTAGGATAAAATTTATTATTATCTCCCTTTATAAAATGTCTGTAGCTTATAGACTTTTTACTGGCTGTCTTGTTCATATACCACACCTGTAACTCTTGTTCTTTTGCCAGCTAATAAAGTACAAACCTGATAAATTTGTCTTTACATTCAGATACTCTGAACTGATGTCTTAAAACCTTTTTCCTTTTTCTTTTTCTAGAGCAAAACTATAGTGAATCTCGGTATCACTTCTTGCACTCCACAGATGGTGAGGGCTGTGCAAATATGCTGGTGGAATACTCCTCGTCCCGCGGATACCGCAGTGAGGTGGACATGTTTGTAGCTCAGGCAGTACTACAGTAGGTGTTAAACTTCTTTTGAAGCATTTTACTGTGATGACATTATGTGTGGGACCAGTCTAATTTAACCACACAGCCTTTGCAAAGGAAACTGTGAAACTGGCCAGAACCACAACAGGAGAAAGCCGTCTGAAAACCCATGTGTTAAATTCATCAGATGGGGGAGAAAAAAAGTAAAATAACGTATTAAGGTCAAAACTTGAAATTATGTTAATTGCCTGAGGAATGAATATAATCTGTTTAACCCTGAAAGCACAATTCTTATCTTTGTTAACACCACCTTATGTCTAGTGATGCCTTTTTCTGGTCTTAGGAAATAAAGGCTCAGACAGGGTTAGAGGGTTGGGGGTTGTTTCCCTCGGTATTTTAATAGGATCCCATTCCATGGCTTCTGCCGTCCAGGTGGAACACGCTGCAAAAGCCCCATCCCCCCAGTCGAGTGTACAATTAAAGACTCTACACATTAGCATATCCACCAGGAGGGCCCAAGAACGGGCCTGGGTGGGCTAACTTCTAGTTTACAAATCTGTCCTACTAGGAGACCTTGAGGGCTCACGAGAACAGAGTGTTTGGTCTCTAACTCTACGTGGTTTCAGGGGTGTTTGGTCTCCCAGCCCTATAAACACCATGAAACCAGGCTAAACTATCACCTAAAGCATCACAAGTATGCATGCTAATACTTGTGAATATAGGGAACAGTGTAAGAAATATTCAGGAGAAAAGCAGAAAAATCCTTCAGGCATCACTAGTTAGTGCTTATCTATAAGTTCTTACAAAGACTGGACTCAAGCAGGCCCTGTATTTAGCACAGAACTTGCTCTCACTCAGGTCCTAAAAGACAACTTGCTGTGGTCAGCCTGGTCTGTGAGCAGCAGCTTGATGGCTCTTGCCTTGACAGAGTTGCTGCTGGCTCTCATTTTAGGCATTTATATTGTAGGAGGTGGGAATGCAAGCTATTATGTGCTTTTGCAGAGCTCATGTAGAATGAAGGTTGACAAAGCCAATTTTACTGTGTTTAATCAGCTGATGGCTTTCTTCAGGCAGGGAAAGCAGCTCATGGAGGAGTCTGAGGAGGAGGTGGAGACAGGACTGTGTGGCAGGGAGTCAGGGAGAGAGTAGGTGTTGGGGGAGAGGGAGGAGGTGAGAGCAAGTTTGTCTCTTTTGGCAGCAGTGAGCTGTCATGTCAGATTTGTCCTGCTTTCTGTAGCTGGTTGCTATAGATTGCTGTGATTTTGAGCAATAGCAAATCATTTATGGAAATCCAGTATGTGCAGGACTCAAACAATTTTATGGGGAGAAATTCTGTGGAAAAGTTAAGAGATTATTTTTTCAGTGCTTATACAGCACTTCTACTGCATCCTTTACTGGTCTATATGTCAAAGACTGTGCTAAATCCTCTTACATAGCAGTTTATTCTCTAATGAAAATAATTGCAGTTCCTTACTAGCAGTGAAGCAAAACAGCCCCAAGCCCTTGAACATGTGAGGGTGCAGAATTAGAGGCCAGCCTGCCATCAAAAATGAGCTGGCTTGTGGCAGCCATCCTAGTGCTTGCTGACAGCATTTGTCCCAGATAAAGGCCTGTTAGGCCAATGGGACTTGCAGAGATTGCCAGTTAAATTAAATGGACCTGAACAAGGATTTGATCTGTTTGGGGGATCGATCTGTTGGGGACAAATGGCTTGGGAGCTCCAAGTACAGCTTTATCATGAGACTTTTAGGCATGTGTGTCCAGCTATTAGTGGTCCTGATGCCACATTATGTTGAGGTGAAATAGGATGACAGAGTCAACAAATACTGACAGATACATACTAAAAGGAGATGTGTTTGGGAATGAATGGGTCTTTAATTCAGTTTTTAACTCAGGATAGCAAATCCTGGAGCAAGAGATGCAGTATCATGTTAATGTGAATTACAGGGTAGCCAGTCTTTCCACATTTTGATTAAATTGATGCCCTCCTTTAGTAATCATCCTGTACAATCTGCTTAGATCCTGGTTAAATTCATTCTATTAATATTTAATGTCTGTTTTCCCTCTCAACCTGCCTATTCCACAGCGTGGAAGTTCTAGTAGTGATTTTCCCCTTCCTCAGCTGATGGCCAAGCCCTCCCCAAAGATGTACAACTCTACCAGTTGTGTTCTGCCATCAGTTCAAGCCTGAGCTGGCCTCTGTGCACAAGTGAAGTAGATTTTGGCTTCCCTTTTTCTGTGGTGAAACCATTTCTCTGCCTTTTGTTTTTAACTTGCCCTGTTCTCTTTCCTTTTTCAGATTTCTCTGCTTAAAAAATAAGACCAGCGCATCAGTTGTTTTTACGACATACACACAGAAACATCCTTCGATAGAGAAGGGTCCACCCTTTGTGCAACCACTGCTAAACTTCATCTGGTTTCTCTTGTTGGCAGTTGATGGGTACAGTCTGATTTCTGTCATGTCCTTCTTGGTTTCCTTTGCAGTTGTTAACTGAGATTACATTTTTGGTTGTTTCCTTTCTAGAGGAAAACTAACAGTATTTACAGTATTGTGTGAACAGTATCAGCCTTCACTGAAAAGAGACCCCATGTATAATGAGGTGAGTTACTCATTATCTGAATTAATTAAATCATGGCTGATTGGCTCCAGCTTTGTAGATAGTGATGCCTTTTCGTGGTATCAGGAAATAAAAGCTCAGACATGGTTAGAGGGTTGGGGTCGTTTCCCTATTTTAATCCTATTTTAATAGGATCCCATTCCATGGCTTCTGCCGTCCAGGTGGAACGCATCGCAAAAGCCCCGTCCCCCCAGTCGAGTGTACAATTAAAGACCTTACACATTAGCATATCTAACAAGAGGGCCCAATAAGGGGCTGGGGTGGGCTAACTTCTAGTTTACAGAATCTGTCCTGCTAGGGGACCTTGAGTGCTTACAACAATAGAATGTTTGATCTTCTGTGTCTACAGTTCTGGGGTGTTTTGTCTCCTGGCCTACTGGATACCAAGAAAACAGGCCAAAGTATCACACCTATAGCATCACAAGTGTGCATGCTAATACTTGTGGATATAGGGAACCGTGTAAAAGGTATTTAAGAGAAAAAGCAAAAAATCCTTCAGGCATCAATAAGAGCTGGTGATTTACCTTGTTTGGGTGATTTCTGCCCATAATATCTCCATCTATAAATGAAATAATTGACATTTTTTTCCATCTTATGTCCCCACAGTACCTAGATAGAATAGGACAGCTTTTCTTCGGAGTTCCGCCCAAGCAGACCTCGTCCTACGGAGGGTTGCTAGGTAAGCTCTGCTCACAGGTGCCTCCAGACTTTGATCAGTGACCTGGATAAAACACCTGTGCTGGAAAAAGATAATCTGTTCAAAGGAATTTATAATTCTTTTCATAGCCTGGAGGAACAGCCCCTGCTGTAGAATACAAGATAAATGGGTTGCATGTGAAAGTAGTTTGGGGGAGATCACAGACTTTGCATCATGAGAAGGGGAGAAGCACTAAAAAGACTCTCATGGTTAATTTCTGACATTATGGTACAGCTTCCTAAAGTAAAGAAGCATCTTACTGGTGTTAAAGCTTAATTTCCTCAGAGTTCAGTGACTGATTTTTCTTAAACCAAGTATGGGGGTTTGGTAGAGATCTAATCAGTGCTGATACAACATGAACGTGCCCAGAGAGGAAGTTCTGAAATTAATACTGCCCTTCTATAAGGACTGAAATGGAATAGAGAAATTCAGCCTTAATTTCCTGCCTCTTGAATAAAATGTGAATAAAATTGAATGTTTTCCCTGAGAATTAAGCTTCTTTGTAAAGTGACTTGAAGCTTTACCTACAAATTATTCAATTCCCTGATACCCAAAGTTTGATGAAAAACATGAACATTGTGTTTTTACCATCCATAATTTCCTTTTCAGCAATTCAGCCACCTTTAAATTGATGCTTGTGAGTTTCAAACAAGTTTTTTACAGCATGATGCAGACTGTGGCTGCTTTTTGAGGGTTTCACTGCTGGAAGTGTGTTTTTCCTCTTTTGGTCGGGGCTTTTTTCCCTCTGAGGGTGCAACTGTAGCACGTAAATATGTGACTTTGGGATTTTCCAGTGTATTCTTAGAGAAGGAACAGTATCAGTGTACAGCTAAGAGTATACAGCTTCTAAAATCAATATTCTTAATGGAAACCAGTGTGAGATTACTGATGTCTTGCTGAGGCTCTTTTACTTCAAAACCCTTGGGGGTTTTTTGTTACAGAAATCTGTACTGTAGCAGGATAGAAGATTAGTTACAAATTTTTGAGATGAGAATGTAAGACTAATGATTTTGACTGTCCTGTATTTTATTCTAGGAAATCTTTTAAACAGTCTGATGGGAACTGGGGAAGATGATGACACAGAAGATGGTCAGGAAGACAGCAGTCCTATTGAGCTCGACTGAATGTTGCTGTCATTGGGTGCCGTGTAAATCTGATGATTCGATGACTCCAAAGACACTTTTGGAATTTGAATCCTGCAGTTGTTTCTTGGCTCCTAAAAGGGCTCCTCTGGTCTTTTAGAAATGGTTGCTGAAATGTTTATACTGTCGGTCTATATTATTTATGTAAAAAAAAAAAGGAAGAAACCAACAAAAAGTAGCCAAACGAACCAATCGGAGCGGTTGTTAGTGGGTTTCCGATGCAGCGGCTGGGGACTGATTAAACATAGTCTGCGGTTTCTGATGCAGTATTCCCTTTTGCACAGTCATTCAATAAAGCATAAACATGGGGCTTGTCCTTCACGGCCTACCCAATCCCGTCTCTGCTCTGAGAAAGCCTCCTTGTCCTCTGCCCTCTTCCAAGGAAGATCTCCAAAGGCAGGGGGAGCAATTGAATAATTGATTGGCGAGGCTGGTGCCAAAAGTACTGCGAGACGAGCCGAGCAGCATAATTTGAGATGCACATCCAAGAGACATTGATACAAGAACTTGCTTCCACTGCCATGAGTAACATGCACACCCTTCATACTGCCTGCCCCTCTCCCCAAGGCCAGGCTCTGGCTGAGCCCACCCGTGTGTTTAGTCGATACTTCCTGAAAAGCACAAGGTTGAATAGCTCTTGAGTAAAAGCCCATCAGTGGAACGCAGGTAATTGGCTTCCAGGTGGATCTGTCTTGCCTAGGTATAAAAATTTGGCATCTAAAATACCTCCTGAGGCTTGTGGCTCTACCTTTGGAAGAGATTTTGCCAGTGTAAGTTCCCAGCTGCACGTGCAGGCGGCAGCGCTGCTGTGAGCGGAGCGGTTTGCCGTGGGCAGAGTGTGTGTTTGAGCTGGGCTGGATGGCAAGAAAAGGGATACTGCAGAGCTTCTGGTTCTTTATGATATATTTATTTTTCTTGGGTGATTGATTCATTTAACACTTTCTGTTAAAAAAAAAGAATAAATCAATAAATAATGGAGTAACTTCACCCCCAGCAGTAGGCATAGCCATTCTCCATCTCCTCTGTAATGCAGCACAGTCTGGTACAGGGAACAGGTGAAAGGGTGGGGAAACGCTTTATTTTTTCACGATGAAAATAAAAAGGCTTAGATTAATAAACAGCAATCATGCATGGGGGAGGGATTAATACAACTTTATTGACTGTATGAAAAAAAAAAAAGGCATTGACAGGAAGACTTTGTGTTAATTGTGAAGTCTGAAATAAACACTTTATACCAGGATGTGCGATACCGCTGCTTTCTAGGAGTTTCCCAAGCAGAGCTTCACTGTCCTTGCTATTTTTTTCACTCTGCATTTTACTGTGGGGCATCCAGCCCTCAGTGCTGCAGCTTCACCTCTCTGCAGTGAAGGTATAATTCTAGTGGGGTGTTGGAATGTGTGGAGCAGATGGGGATTGCGTTGCTGTGCGGTAGGTTAAGGGAAGAGCTCCCTCTCGGGGATGGTGCTGTACACATTTAATACATGATCTGGGATGTCAGCAGAGGTTTAGAACCATCATTTCATTGCCTTTGGCAGCCAGGAATGTTCCTCTCAGGTTCCACAGGCATCCAGCACATGTCCCCTCCTGTGTCCTGTACACATGACCCAGTGTGAGGTTGGTTGCTCTGTCTGCAGCCTCCAGCAGCCCCAGTGTGAGCCCTGCACGTCCCCTGAGCCCAAAACCCCAGCCCTGGCAGGAGGGCCGTGCTCCAGGGCTGGGGCACCCACATCTGGATGTGCAGAATGGATATTCAATAATTAGAGCAGTATATATAGAACAGATGTGTGTGTGTGTGTGTGTGTATAAAATATCTTCACAGGAATTTAAAATACATCTATATACACACACATATAAACAGCCTTTTGTATAGATCATAATAATATACCTGTATGGCATATAATTTATAAAATTCTTATATTATTCTTAATTATACATGCACACAAAACAATTTTACAGCTACCTATAAACACAAACAAGGAGCCCAGTCTGTCCTCTCCCTGCTTCTGGTAAGGAAGTGTGAGTGACAGTGTGTGTGTGTAACATACATTTATAAATCCTTTAAATATAAGTTAAATATATAATTATAGTTATGCATACACATGTGCATGCAGATATCTGTATGTTTATAAGCAATATAGTCACTTTCAATTTATAAATATGTTTATAAATTACACAGATACAAAGCATGCACACGTGTATATAATATATAATCACATATTTTATAAAACTGAAAGTATAAAAATGTCTATACATATACAGGTGTATGAAATACATTTAGCTTATATATTTGTAAATTAAATATGTCTGAGTGCTACATCTGTACATGAATGTGTGCATATGAACATCTCATACACACACACACGTTTTATATATTATAAATATATATATTATACTCTATCCACTGTGCAGTTTATAGGTGTCTGTGAATAGCCAACAACCCCTTGATAAAGCTCATTTCTCTGTTCCCAAGAACCAGCTGTCCTTTGTGTATGTGTGTGCACACATCAAGTATTATAGAGAAAATATACAGAACATGCACTATATAATACACACATATACACAAATAATACATAAAATAATACACACTGTGTGCCAGGGTGGGGCAGATGTTTTTGTGGGTGCCCCACACCCCCAGGGCTCTGCCACCACCGCCACCTCCTTGTTTCCATTTGCTGCTTTTCAACCCCACCTCCCTCCCCTGCCCCAGCACCACACAGCCACGGCTCTGACATAATAATAATTTATTGGTTCGAATGACATTTAGTACCACAGTTGTCTTACCAGTGACAGAACGAATGCACACAGCCGATGAGATGCTCTCAGATACACAATCAACCTAAGAAACGCGTCGGACAGGTCCGTGGCTGGGGCTGGGCCTTCAGGGCACATGGAAATCTCATTTTTGGGTAAAAATCCAGCACCTGGTGTGCAGGTCCCAGCCCGCCCGCCCTGACTGCAGGAATTACAGTGCTCAACACCGCGCTGAAACGTCACTTCAAGCAGCATTTTTTTTTTCCTTTTTTTTTCCCTTTTTTTTTTTTTTTTTTCCTTTTTTTTTTTTGGCAGGAAAAGAAAAATCAACCAAAAAAATTTGAATTATTGGGGGGAAAAGTGCAACCATCAAGTCTGGAGAAGGGATGTGCCTGCTGGGAGTGAGCTGGGACAGGCTTTGACAGTGCCCATCAGCAAAACTGCAGATAAAGCTCAACCCCCCAGCTCCATACTGGGCTCCCCAAATGGGGCAAAGCCCCCCAGACCATGGAACAGGGATGACCCAGGGAGCCGAACACAGGCCTGGCCCCCAAAGCTCTGCTTCCCCAGCATCACCTCGTGGGTTGTTGTCTCCCTTGCAGCTCCCTCCTCCCTGCCCTTCGTTAACATAACGAGGCTGATGATGCCCATTCCCTCTATTTCTAAATCCTATTTGACCCTCTCCAGATACAGCATCACCACCAGCCCCCAGGGGGATAATCTACTCATCCTTTACCCCAGTGCCACGGCAGGCTCAGCTGTTTGGCACAGCACCATTTCGTGTGTTTCCAGGCTGTTTCCCATCCCACAGGGATGTCACCCCTTGGGGACCTGCAGCCCCCCTGGAAAGGGCTGGCAGCTGTCTGGAAGTGCAGGGATGCTCAGCTCCGGCACCCAGGAACCTGAGCATGGGGAAAAGTCCCGTCTGTCCCTAGGATGTGCCACCAACAGTCTCTGCCATCCTGGTGAAGCCGGGTGGGACACCCCTTCCAGCAGGTGTGGGGTGATGGGGTGGCAGGACCACCTGTCCCATCCCACAGAGCAGCCACAGAGCTGAATTTCAAGTTGGATCAGGATCTTCTCCGACGTTCCACTGCCGCCCTTCCGACATGATCAAGTGAATGATGAGGGGAAAGGGAAGTATTATTATTGTTATTATTATTACTGTTATTATTCATTATTTTTAACATTTCAAATAAAACCACGTTGTGTTGTAAACAGAAGCTCACTCCTCAGGTCTGCCCAGCCAGTCCCAGCTAAGGTTTATGTTTGAAATGGGCTTCCACTGAAAGGAGAAAACAGAGAAAATAAAGTTAAAGCAGGACAAGCACTGGCAGGTGGTGACACCCTGAGAATGGTCCTTGCTGATGCTCCTTGGCTCCAGTTACCCTTCTAACCATATGAGTGATCCTCACAGCAGCACAGACATCACACCAGAGGCAATGAAGAGGAAGGATTTCATCCTCCTCCTCCTCCTCCCAGGGAGAGCCCCTCTCTGCTCAAACAGCCTTTGCATCCCCCTGGGGAGTGAAGGGCTGCCTCACTCACATGGCACAGGAGGGAGCGACGTCCTGCATCCCCAATCCCCCTCCAGCCATCCCATCCTCCAGCCCACAGCAGGGCCAGGGCTGGCATCCAGCCCTGCCAGGAAGCACACCTGCGTATTCCTGAGGCAGCATGGGCCTGCTGATGACTTTCTGGAAGGTGGTGATCCACTCCAGCTGGTCGTCCTCTGTCTCGCAGGCAAAGAGGAATTTGCGGTCCGGGGTGACGATGGTTATCCCGTGCTGCCAGTGGTTCCCCTGCGTGGATGGTGGGAGCCCTTCCAGCACCTTGTAGCTGTTTTCCTTGCTCCCAATAAAAACCTCCCCTCTAGCAAAGGCATCCTAGGAGACAGCAGAGCAGTCAGCCAGGGGTGAGTGTGAAGGGAGCTCTGCATCCCAGGCAGCCAGCACAGCTCACCCTGCAGCAGCCACAAGCCCATCAGCCAAACCCCAACAGCACCAGCCACCCCCTCACCCCTGCTCCTCCCCCAGGGGCACCCACAGCACAGCACCAACACCAGGGAGCCAAAATCCAGATGCAGAATGTCGGGTGGACAGGGCTTCTAAAGAGTTCTTGGTATCTATGCACACACTGGACACCAGGCAGGGCCACCAAGCAGTGACAGCGTTGTGCCCTCTTGGCTCTCCCAGCAGCCTGCACTACGCTGCAGATTGTTACTATTATTATTATTATCATTACTATTACTCTTATTATTAATAGCAGTAGTATTGCAGATAATTCCCAAGAGGCAGCCCAGGCCCCTTCATCTTACCAGGGGATCTTTGAAATACATGAGCCGTCGGTCATCCATGGTGAACCATCGCTTCTTGAACCCCTCTGTTTGCTGAAGAGTCAAAAAATGCCAGATCACACACTGAAACAGCACAGCTTCTCTCTAACCACACATGAGCCAGGAGTCTCAAAGCCCTTGGAGGAGCCTGATGGGCTGGGGGAGTTGAGAACAGATGGCTTCTGGGCCACCAGAAGCCACCACAGCCAGGGTCTGGGCCAGCTGTACCAGGAAGGGGCATTGGGTTTGTGATGTGATTTTGAATTTTTTTAATGTTTGCTCCCAGGTAAGGAAAGTGCATTAAACACATTCACAGATGGCTTTGCCTCTCTGGCAAGGCCACCAGCAACCCCTTCTCAGGGCCATACAGAGCAAGACTCCCGTTTGGAGGGACTGGAAAACACTTCACATCCTACCTTTGGCCCCGTTTTCTCCATGTATCCTTCCTTCAGGTAGTTCCTAGAAAGCTTTGGCACCAGCTGGAGCAAACAAAGAAGACAGATAAGAGCAGGGTCAGATGGAGGGGACTGGGGGTCACAGGAAGGAGAACCCAGTGGCCCCCAGCCCTGAGCCCACCCCACAGCTCTGCCTGAGAGCTCCAGTCCTGCTCCTCCACAGCACTCACAAGAGGAGGGCACAACCACAAACCCCTTGGAGCAGCTCCCCAGCACAGCCAGCAGCCCCCAGGAGAATCTCCTGAAGTCCTCAGGGTGCAGGGCAGCCAGGGACAGAGCTACCCTCCAGAAACCCTCCCAGATAATTGGTAGAAGGCAGGAAATGCAATTAGATCTCAAAATCTTCAGCCAAGGAGGTAGCAGGGAGTAACCAACAAGCAGCAGCACAGTGATGTTACACCCCAAGAGCAGCACACAGCCCTGGCTGACAGCACGTCAGAGCAGCCTCTGGAATTGCATTAGCCCAGGGTAACACAATTAGCAGCTCCAGCACCCGGAAAACACAGGCATTTATAAGCCAGGCTGCACTGACCTGCAGGGAAGGACTCAGGCAGGGCACCGACATCCTTCTGCCCTCATCCTTCCTGCCTTCCAGCCTTTGTTCTGGCTTTTGTTATCACAGCAACACCCTTTCAGCCAGATGCTCAGGGCATCTGAGCAGTGCTGGGGCTCCTCCCACAGCCCCGCTGTGTGTGTGCTCGTGCAGGGGGTCCAGGGCTGGATTTTGGGAGCAGGAGCTGCACGTGTGCTCAGCATCCCCCTACAACCATTCCAGCCCGGTAATTGCAGAACGCTCCGAAGGATGGAGCACTCCCCAAAGCCTTCCAGCTCGTTAACAGGATGCTAAAAATGAGTGAGAGGGGGAAAAAACCCCACCCAAGCAATACTGCAGGAACACTCACATCAGAGTCACTGGCTCCAGGGAATGCCACTTGTAAGTAATGGAAACGTGCTGCCCGGATGGCATTGAACCAATCCACGATTTCCTAATAATGAGGGAGAGAAGCAGAGTGAGGAATGCAGCCCGCACACAAAATAACCTGATCCTGCTGTGTTCTGTCTCTCCCATCACTCCGGCCCCAGTGACAGAGCACAATGCAGCAGCAATCCTAAAAAACACAGAATACAGCAAAAAGGTGGAGGATGTCGAACATTCAGCTGCTCTTCTGGGCTCTCAGGTGTGTGCAGAGCTCTGCAGCTTCCAGGGAGCACAAAGGGGCTTTCTGTAGAGGGAAGGATTTAAACATCTCTGAACTGGCAAAACCAGCCCCTAATGAACATTTGAGATATTGAGCTGATCGAGGGTTGGTGCAACCTGCCCACCCACCCCTGTCCCCCCCAGCAGGACACCTGAGCAACACCTGCATCCCACCCAAATTGCTGCAACATCCTTCAATGTTTGCTAAACATCTCTTTATCTTTGTATCCCAGTCTGACAGCTGTTTCTTTAGGGAGAGTCACAGTGATACTGAAATCCAAGAAGCCCTGGCACTTCTCCCTTCCCTTGGCAAAAATCTTTCTCCATTCCTCCCCCCCCCACACAAAATAATTGTTTTATAATTTCCTTGTTTTTAAACTCCTGTATTCATTTGTCTCTGGAAAGAGCCAAGAACTTGTGCTGTATGTCCCTGAAGGTTTTGCTGAGAAATGCCACATTAATTTTAAGTGTTGCACACAGGGAGCACTCAAACACTGCCTTGTGGTCTGAGACTGTGGGACAGGGAAAACAAATTGGAAGGGAGATTAAGAATAGCCCTGCCTGGGGTGCTGAGCACAGGGAGAGGATGCTGAGCACAAGGAGAGGATGCTGAGCACAGGGAGAGAGGATGCTGAGCACAGGGAGAGAGGATGCTGAGCACAAGGAGAGGGATGCTGAGCACAAGGAGAGGGATGCTGAGCACAAGGAGAGAGGATGCTGAGCACAAGGAGAGAGGATGCTGAGCACAGGGGGAGGATGCTGAGCACAGGGAGAGAGGATGCTGAGCACAGGGAGAGGAGCTGAGCACCAAGGAGAGGATGCTGAGCACAAGGAGAGAGGATGCTGAGCACAGGGGGAGGATGCTGAGCACAGGGAGAGGATGCTGAGCACAGGGAGAGGATGCTGAGCACAAGGAGAGGATGCTGAGCACAAGGAGAGAGGATGCTGAGCACAGGGGGAGGATGCTGAGCACAGGGGGAGGATGCTGAGCACAAGGAGAGAGGATGCTGAGCACAAGGAGAGGATGCTGAGCACAAGGAGAGAGGATGCTGAGCACAGGGGGAGGATGCTGAGCTCTCCTGCTGCCATTAATGCATGTGAAGCTCCACACATCAGATCAGGGACATGTTCAATGAGCCAGACTTAATCCTAAAATAAACACTGTCAGCCCTTTCAGGTGAGGTCGCTGTCGTGTAGGAAAGACCATATCAAAGGAGAAGTTTGCCTTCTCTAGGATTTAAACTTTTTTAAGCTTTAGAAATGATCAGGGTAAGGAGGAAAGGCTCATGTGAAATTTTTGAAATTTTTAAGGAGATGAATTGGGGGTATCTCAAAAAACATCTAATGTGGCAAATAGCTATTCCCAAAAATTAAAGACCTTTGCTTTGGTTGAAAGGGAAAAACCCCAAAAGTTGAAAGGGAAAAACCCCAAAACATAATAGGACATAGGCAAACAATGTTTTGGAAAACTCTGACCTACTTGGCTGAGGTTTTACTCACTCATCACTTGCTTCCCTACCCTAAGCAGCTAAGAACATCCCAGATAGCACCACAAAGAGGATCAGTGAGAGGAATTCACTCCTGAAGTCAGTGATGACCAAACCAGGCTGCAGCTAATGAACAGCAACCTGTAATGTTAAAATATTGATATTTCACACAGCCACCAATTGGGTGGTTATATACATATTTATTTATTTATTTATTTATTTACCTGTGGGTCTTCTCTGTGATCATGATGTGAGGTAGGGTTTCACCCTGCAGAAAAGCAGAAGCTGAAACCCTCACTGACTCCCAGCAGTAAATTGCTTTCTGGAATGTGGATAATCCATTGCCACAAATGAGGTTTGACCAAATTCTTCCCTGTGAGGGTGGTGAGGCTCTGGCACAGGTTGCCCAGAGCAGCTGTGGCTGCCCCTGGATCCCTGGCAGTGTCCAAGGCCGGGTTGGATGGGGCTTGGGGCAGCTTGGGACAGTGGAAGGTGTCCCTGCCCATGACAGGGGGTGGGACTGGATGAGCTTTAAGGTCCTTTCCAACCCAAATCATTCTGTGATTCTACGAAATGTGAGCAGGAGTCTAAATGAAGCTCCACCACTTCAGAACAGGGAGATGCAGCACCTCTGGGTCCAAGAGGACACACTGGGGCTGCTGGGGGAGCACAAGAGGGAGCAAAGGGCAGCAGGAGGGCACATGTGAGTCACCAGGCAGCCTCCAATCCCAAAGGGCAGGAGTTTACTCCAGGGGGTTCATCTTCCTGCAGCCCTCGTGCAGCCAAGGAGACAGAGCAGTTTCAGGGAAGTTGAGAGGAACGGGGCCGGGTCACTGTGGGATTTCATCAGAGCACATCCTGCCCTGCGTGGGACCGGCGAGCCCGCTCCTGCCACAGCCCCTAGCACAAACCTCAGCAGCTGAACCCCAAAGCCCAGAGCCCAGCACAGCCCTGGCTGCATTCCTCACAGCTTGCCTGAGCAAACCACCAAAGCCCAGCAGACCACAGACACTGACACAACAGCGGGATGCAGCTTTCCCACGAAAGAGCTGCTGCTCATTATTCTGGTTTGAATTGCAGCCAGGGAGAGGAGCTGGGTGGCTCGAGTGACACTGTGCTGTGCTAAAGAAGCACCTGCTGACAAGCACTTGGCATGGAGGGGAAGTTTGGGAGCTGCCCTGCTGCAGCAGCTCCCTGGGACCCACGAATGGCCACCCCAGAGCCATGGGCCCTCTCCTTCACACCTCCCTTCAGAGGCATCCCAGCAAGGGGATTTGTTTCAATACAAACATGAATATCTGCATTTTATGAAGTATGAGACAGACAGAACCACAACAGTTCCCTGCTCCTACATTCCAGTTTGCTCCCCTTTTGCAAGTCTTTAGACTGAGTCCCCTCATCTTCCATTGCTCCATCCACCATCTCCTTCTCTGGGTACCGAGGAGCCTGCCTTGAAAAATCCTCTACTCCAAGTTGCAAGAAATTTCCAGTTCCTTCCATTTGCACATGTTTACTTAGACCAGTTTGCCATCCTTTGTGCTTGGAAGAACATGACAAACACTCCCAAAGCTCTCTGTGCATCCTGTGCCCCTTCCACCCTCCAAACAATTCCAGCTTGCTTAGAGCCTGGTGTGTCACAGGCTGGCTCTGAGCAGCACCAGCCTCCAGGACCACAACCCAAACCTTCTCGTTGCCTCCACAGCCTCACCTTGCCATCTTCGTGATAGACAAAGATGTTCCTTGTGCTATTGTCCTTCAAGTAAGTGATCTGCAGCCCATGGGGGTTCCCAATTTTCGCAGGCTGGAAGGTCGCGTTGAGGTGCTCGATCTTCATAATCGCTTTGGGTTCTTTTGCCTGGAAAACACAGCTGAGTGAGCAAACACCTGAGAAGTGCCTTCCAAACCAGACAGCAGTTCACTTGGTCAGAGGAAAAGGCCTGACTGAGGCCATTAGCTAAAAACACCACAAAACTACCTGGTGATGGGATATCCGAGACTCTGCTCGGGTGTCACTGAGTGCTTCCTGCCAGCCTGGAAAAATGCTCTGTTCTTCTGCAAAATTCAGCAGGGATGCAAAAAAAGGCAGACTGCTAACAGGCCAGGATGCTTTCTGCATCTCCAGCACTCACAGATAGTTCATCCTTGTCCCAAAAAATGGAGGATTATCCCTCCTACCAACATCAGTGCTTGGCTGGGGAGCACCATGTCCATGTCCCCATCCGTCCCATCCTCTCACAAGAGCCACTGGCTGCTGCCTTTGCTTCTCCTCTCGCCTTCTGAACTGGGAACTGCCTTTGCAGAGGGACAAATATAATCCTTCCAGCCCATCTCTAGGCTGGGTTAGCCCAACAGGGCGCCTGGGTCAGGCCCTCCCAGACACCAGCCCCACCTGCACCCTCAGTGGCAGCACTGTAGTGCTGCTCATCTTCCTACATAGTGCCCCTAGAATTGGCCACCCCTCCAGGACTGCACTGAGAAGTGAATAAAGCAGCTCTGAATAAAACACCCCAACAAACAGAGATCAGCCCCTTGGTGACACCAGTTTTAGAGCAGGGCCAGGGGCCAGCAGAAGGTCATGGGGTGGTGCCCTGGTCCCAGCAGCTGCAGAAGTCCTGAGCTGGCAGAGGTGTCAGTGCTGCTTTGGGAACTTGCTGTGATCACACAGCCCTGGTGGGTGCCCATGGTGGTGAAACCCCAGCAGAGAGGATGTCTAGACAGCACCATTCCCACCACAGCTGTGGTCAACAACGGGGCAAAGCAGCTTTAAAGCATCAGAGCAGCCAAGAGTGACTGAATGGAACTACTGGGACTTTCACTTCTCCCTCTGCAAGGACTGGCTCTCTGCTCTCCATGAGCTGCAACTGCACCACAACAAACCAAGCTGAAGGGGAAGATGGTGCTGCCAAAGCCATGGAGAAGTGAGGATGTATGTTCCCATCCTCTGGCTCATCACAGCACCACAACTGCACCAATTGCTTGGGAAAACTGCCTGGTGGCTCAGCCTGGCTGCTCTCAGCTGAGGTGGTCAGGGGAAACCCAAAGGTCAGAGAAAACACCTTGGCTTCCTCCAGCACATGGTGCTGAACAGTGGAATGTCCATCTATTCATCACAAATGCAATTTTCATGGTAATAGCTCCATTTCTCACAATAATGAAATGTGCTCTGGGGAAAAAGACAAGTATTTCCACACTGCTTGAAACTGGAACAGAAAACCGGGGAGCTTTCCCTCTGGATTGCACACCATGCCATGCAAGGGAGGATTCAGACCCCAGTGACCACTGCAAGGTGCAGACACCTTCATCACAAGGCAGTCATCAATATGAAACCCATGTTAGCTGGATGACACAGAGCCAGAGCTGAGAAAAACTCCTTTGCTGGTGGCTTGAGGAAAGCCCTGTGGACTTTAAAGGGCAGCAGAGCAGGATGTGTGAATGGGCCAGTGGGGCATCTCTTCATGACTGTGGTGGAGGAGCAGGAGCAAACCCCACTAAAGGGAGAGTGAGCTGAGCCTGGTGCTCTTGTCCTGGAGCAGCTGGGGACTCAGGGCTCATGGACACTGTATGGATAAACTCCATGGGAGTTAGGGGTTCCAGGATGCTCTCACAGCTGTGATCCTGTCTGCACACAGCAGCCCCAGGTACTCACATCGTTTTTGTTGAAGTACTTCAGAGCTCCTTCCCTCTCTGATAACACGAATTTTCGGCTTAAGAATTGCCCATTGTCGCGTCCTCTCTTCCACAGAAATCCTTCTCGGTAGCCTGCAGCAGAAAGGAGTGACTGAGAACCAGGGACAAAGTGCTGTATTCAAAGAGAGAGTCGGGATAAAGAAAAGAGCTAAGACTCCAGAACTAAGCAAACCAAGTGTGTGGCTGTTTTGCTGAAGACACGAATAAAGCAGGCCTCCTCCTTCAGATCTGCCCTTCTCACTCTGCTCTCATTCTTTTCCAACAGCTTGTGCTTCAGACATCTCCACTCTGACAGCCAAGGAGTGACTGCCTGCAGGGCCCCTGGTGCATTATTGCAGCTCAGTCCTGGGTGAGCCAGCACAGAGTGTGTCCCTCTGTCCCCGTGAGATCCAGCAGCCCCCCCCGCCTGCATTCCCACAAATCCACCCTGTCACTGCCTGGACATGCAGATGGGATTGTCCAAACCCTCAGTTACCCCATGGCCACAGCCAGCACTGGGGGAATCACACCACTGTCCACCTAATCCTGTCAGCTCTGAGCCCTCTCCATCCCTCCAGTGCAGGAGAAGTGCTCCACCCCACCAGAGCATCACCACCCATGTGCACCAGTCCAGGATCCCAGGGGACCAACCCTGGACACATCAGGGGAATGTCAAGGCTAAAATTTTTTCTCTGGTCCACCCACCCAGCTTGGGAGAATCTTCCCCAAAGCCAGGAGCAGACCCAGCTCATTCAGCCCATCAATTCAACCCTACCCCACTATGGGCTTGCTAGGAACCTTCCTAGCAAAAAGCCCCTTTGGAGGGCACTTGCAGTGTCAGAAAGAGAAGAACCCACAGGGAACAGGATTACCCCAAGTCTGAGCAAGGGGAAGCAGCCAAGGAAGCCACCAAAGCCCAGCCAAGGGCAGCTGCATCAAGAGCAGAGCAGGAACAGCCCAGGGTGCTGTGCTTGTGTCCCCAGCAGGGCAGAGCTGCAGAGGAACCTCAGCTCTGACTGACACAGGGGCAGGAGCTGCTCCCTGCCAGGCTCCATCAAACCCCTCTGTACCCTGTGGCAGGCTGTACACGATGGAGCTGCACAGGAATAAAGTCCCTGTGGCAGGAGAGAGGCAGGCAGGAGGTGGTGACACATTTCTAAGGTGGCAGATTTGCCTCACATGAGGCAGAGGTGCTGCCTGGGCTCTGACAGCTGGCAATGCCCGACTGCTCCCCTGAATGGCAACACGTGAGCAGCTTTTCCTCAGAGAGTGCAGTTTGGGAACCAAGGACAAGTGGTTTCTGTTCCTGAAAGGTGCTGGGTTTTAATGCCAAGCCAGTTGGAGCAGCAGGAGAGCACTTCAAAAGCTGTTGCTATTCACTCCAGTGAACAGCAGAGAGGGTTTCAGAGCCTCTCTGTGCCTGGCATGTGAGGGACACTGACACCTTGTAGGGTGCTGGAGAGAGATGGCTTGGAGGAAAAGATATCAAACAACAGTGATATCTCCAAATACAAACATGGGATGGTGCAGGAGGAAAACCCATTTCTTCCTTTATGAATCCCCACCTGGGCTTGGTTTGGCTCTGTGGAGCACAGTGAGCACACAGAGCTCAGCTCGTGGTGGCCCCACCCTGGAGCAGCTCCTGGCTGTGGTCTCATCCATCCATTCATCCATTCCAAACACAGGGTTGGGGAGGATGCTGCTGGCATTCCTGATTACACTTGCTCCCCTCCACAACACTAACTTTTTGTGATTATTCTTAGCACTTAAGGGATGAAGAATAAAATTACTCTGCGTCTCCCCAAAGATGATATCAAATCATTGCAAATCTGTAAAGTCCAGCTAACACTTCACTGTGGCAGATGGGCACCACCGTGGCTGTAAAAGAAGAGAGGGAAGCCCAGAGAGGCTTGCTGAGCTGCCCAGGACAAGGCTGTGAGCCAGGATCAAAGTCAGCCTGGAAACCCAGTTTTCCCTGCCCTCTTACTCAGGACATTTCATCATTTTGATGTTCTCTTTCCAACTTCTTGTGTCAAAACACAGGATCCAAATTCCACTTCAAGGAAGAATTACAAAAACCCAACACAATCAAGTGTTATCCCATTCTGTGGCTCACACATTGGCTCTTCCCAGGCCAGCAGAAGAGCCCCTGGCTGCTCTGACAAAGCCAGCTGCTGATTTCAGTGTACTTTGGAACAGATTTTTGCTTGCTTCTTTTCTTTTTTCTTCCCTTCAGGGCTGCATTCTCAGGAGCTGCTCCTCTGCTCTGCCCAAACCTGCAGCCTGCACCCCTGTCAACACCCATCAGTGCAAAGCACCATGAACAGGACTTGAACCCAATGTGAACCCACACAGGTTCCCCGGGCAAACTGAGTGTCAGCAAGACGTGTCCTCAAAGCCTGACCTAAAGGGCTGTGAACACAGCCAGAGAAGGTGCTGAGAAACAAAACTGCAGGAGGCTGAACAGGGAGCAGATCTCACACTGGAGGGCATTTGAGACAGAAAATAAACCCTCTCTTCCTTGACTCATGGGCTGCACCACCTCAGCAACAGCTGCGTGTTCAGAGGTGCCTGGGCACAGTCAGATCTTCAGGGGTGGGATCTTCAGGGTGCCCAGGGAAACTGTGGCTGCCCCATCCCTGGCAGTGTCCAAGGCCAGGCTGGATGGGGCTTGGAGCAACCTGGGATGGTAGAAGGTGTCCCTGCCCATGGCAGAGTGAAATTGGATGATCTTTAAGGTCCCTTCCAACCCAAACTGTTCTGTGATTCTGTGAGGGCTGTTCTGCTTAGACTGGAGCCCTGCACCACCTGCTGAGTGCTGGTGTTGGACCACACAGCATTGTGTTTGCTTCCTCTCCCAAGCACAGAGCAGGGATGGAACCAGCTGCCATCACCCCACAGACCATCAGCACCTAACCACGAGTGTGGAAAGCACTACCTGGGGAAGACCTGCTGCAGGAATACCTCTCTCACATTGCTCACACTGCTGCTGTCGCGTTTCCTGCATCACTTCTGCCACCTGCCAAGCAGCAAAATAATCACTTTCTTCTGCAGGCTGCTGTGGCACAAACCTGTGACACCTGCAACAGCCCCAGCAAGCAGTTGTGTCCAAGTCAGCCAGCAAATGGCACATGATACAACCACAGAGCCCAGATGGGAATTTCTGACCCTTTATGTGGCTTCCAAGGTAAAAGGAGGAACTGCCACTTCCACACCCACTTCATCCCCACAGCTAAAGCTCTGGGGGCAAGGAAAACAGGGCCACCAGGTTGGCTGACTGAAAAGAAGCTCATGCATGGCCTTGTGCCAGCTCAGGTGGGCTGGTGGCTGCAGCTCCTTCAGGTACATCAAACTGGCAGCACCCACTGGGTGCTCCAGTGCAGCCCAGCCTTCCCCTGCCTGAGAGGCTGCAGGGGAAGCAAGGGACAGGATTTTATATCAAGAACATCTGTTGTAGCCACCATCTTTCCATCTGACTTCTACCAGCGTTTGGTTGAAGTTCCCCATTTTAAAGAAGAGGGATATTGCCACTTCCCCACCTCAGAAAGCTGTGACAGAGCTTAGTTAATGATGGGGGTTTGGGCTCTGAGAATGTGGATTACAGGAAGTACCCAAAATCACTTGTTCAGCTTTAGCCTTTGTTCTCAGGGAAGAAAAATCCCTCCTGCAAGGAGGGCAATGAGATCCACTGGCTTGCAAAAACCAACATGCATGGACTCTGCTTCTGTCATCCTAAGTAAGGCATTATAAGCTGGGAATTAAAACCACGCCTGATCTTTGGTTTCTTTGGCTCCTTATTTCAGTTTCACCCAGAAAGAGGCAACAGAACTGCTTGTTCCCATGATGTTTCTAGGGCTGTGGTAAAACCAGGTCTTTTAGAAGAAACCTGAGTGTATCCAGCACCACACAAATGCACCGCTGTGTGGTTTCTTGCCTTCTTGTCTCACTGCAGGACAAAGCATGGGGGGCTGAATAAGAGAAAAAAAATGTACTTGTGCATGTAATCCAAGAGAATCTCATTTTCCTAGAGTTCAGGCAGGGCACCTCCTCCTACAGAAGCCAGTTTTCCTTCCTCTCAGCAGCTGAAGTGCATTGACCCCAGTTCAGAGCTTTGGAGAAGATTCAAATCCAACTCCCTCACTTTGCTGCTAAAATTGCAGGGTGTGCATTGCCACTCCTCAGTGTCAGAGCTGAGCACTCTGCTCTATTAGCACTGCAGGATGTTAATTAAGGCAGGACAGGGGACAGGCACTCACTGGACACGGTGTGCCCACCTCTCCTGAGAGGTTAAGGAACTGCATAATTATCTGGAACAACTGAGTGTGGAATCCCTGACATCCCACATCACCTCTGACCCCAGTGTTACAACCTCCTTTTTAAACAAAGAGTCTGAAGGACATTCCCTCTGAAATAAACCCCACTGCCCACAGTCACAGGGTTGGATGGAGAAGGTGGCATATTCTGTATTTTCCCTACAGACTGGACTTCGACTAGAGCTGCACAAGCAGCTGTGCACCTGTTTGCCCATGTCAGTGTAAACGGTTTGGTTTTACTGCTCGAAGTTTTAACATTTCTTCTTGTAGCATTCAGCCACCATCAAAGCAAGACATTTCAATGACTTCAATTTGCATAGTTTAAGAATTTGCATTCCAATAAAAGTCATAAAACAAGGAATACTCAAGGAATGAGTTTGCTCATGGAATGAAAACACAACTCTTTGCCCAGATCCTCCAGATGCAAGCAGGGTCCAAATCCCTCAGAGCTTGAACCCAAGGCTGCAACCACTCCCCTGCTCCCCTGCACAGCACCAGCAGGTTGCTTTTTTTGCCTGCTTTTTTGGCCTAATTGCAGCTGTGCTGAGGAGCTCATAACTTCCCTGAAATAATTCTGCAGCCACCTCCGGATAATACATTTCCTGCTGGTCCACATTGAGGAGATGTTTCAGCATCCCCATGGAGGAGGGACCTGATAAGATGGGAATCCTTCCCCCAGGTGTCCTCCCTCACTGAGCAGGTGAGGAGCCACCAGGAGCTGCTGCTGCCCCTGCACAGCTCAGTGCTTTGGGAATTACAGCCTCAGCAAGCAGCAAACCAGGATGTGCCCAGTGACCCTGCAGCCCAGTCTCTGGGAGGGCAGTGCTGGGTGCCCCTAATGCAGGGTGGGTGCCTGGCATGTCTCAGCTCACAGAGGCTGAGAAGGGAATGATCTCCCTTCACCTCCCTGAAGACAACTCTTTCTCCCTGGCTGAGACACCACATCCTCTTCTCATCTCAGCCAGGCAGGCAGAAGAGCCCAGGAGCTGCCAAGTGCAGCACCCTCACCCTCACACCCACACCATTTTCTCCTGCACACGCATTTTAGAGGTGCAAAATTTCCCAGCTCCTGATCAATCAGTCCTCTCCTAACGAGCACTTAGCATCCAAATTACCTTTCCTAAAGGCCATTTTGCAGAGAAGGGTTTCCTGTTGTCATCCAGTCTGCCTCTGCTGCCTTCCAAGAGCTCATAAAACAATTATTGTCCCACTGCATTGTCGCCTGAGCTATGGATGCAAGCAGCTGATGAGATTGATTGCTTCCACAATACCCAATTAACCCACTCACTCTGCAAACGATTGACTTAATCAAAGGCAATTAGCGCTTGAATGGCTACAGCAGACAGAAAGCCAGGATTTAGTGGATGATTCAAATAACGTTGTTCAGACATCTCCTTGGCCTTCTAAGGGAAAACATCTTCACTAATGCTCAGCCCCGAGCTGGAAGTAGACAAAACCTCAGGTCGGTGGTGTGAGGTGGCACAGAAAACACAAAGGGGTAGGAGCACACACTTCCTCTGCTGATAAAAGGGGAACTTGCAATGATTGATGTTCCCTTTTTCCTACTCTTCCTGCTCATGAGGGCCCGCAGCACCAACCAGACCTCAATGGCCAACAGGGTCCCGAGATGCTAACTTGCCTCTGATAGTCAGACCCAGTCCTCTGAGCAAAGTCAGAACTGTTTTACAAAACCATCTTCAATACTGATTTCTTCCACAGCATCTTCTCCCACAATGTAAAAAAACAAACAAAACAAAACAAAACAAAAAAAAAAAAAAACAAAAAAAAAAAAACCAAAAAAAACCCCAAAAAAATAAACCACCAACAAACCAAAACACCCCAGAAGACTCAGTTTGGAGGCAGGACCATGTCTCTATAGAAATACAGGTGTCAGTGTCCTCAGGGACTGTTTTTCCTCTAGACAAATCACCCCAAACTGGCACAGCTGAGACAGGACAAAGCCTCACCATGGGAAGGTCGAGAAGAGCAACCCATGACACCTAAAGCAGAGGACAGAGATCGCTTTAGATCATGTGAAGAACAACTTCAAGGCTGAAGCCAAGCATGGAAAACCATTTCAAGCATGGAAAACCAATTCTCCAGATCACTGCAAGGAGACATTGTCATCTTGCTTCATCTTGATTTTGTAATGGGAAAAGGTGCTAGTTTAGCTCCCCAGCTGCTCAGACCAGTAAGGAAAATGGAGCCAAATGCACATCTCTATGGAAAGATCATAAGGCTGAGCTTAACTGCACATGGAGATCCTGAGGCTGACAGAAACCAGACGAGGTCTGTCCCCACCCACAGGAATGTGGCATTTAAATGCAAGGTCCGTCCCTGGGCTTCCAGTCCCAGTTAATCGTGAATACACTTGCATTGGTGGCTCACAGCTGAAAATCCAAATTGCTTATAAGCAAAGCCCCAATAATAAAGCTGAAATCCATTAAGCCCGTGATGTTTGTCACTATTTAAATCTGATTAAAATTGTACATGACACCACTAAGCCGAACAGTCAGAAAACACTCCTGTCAAGTCTGATGTTTCTCCCTGTAATCCAGACCCCCCCCCTTTCACCGGGTTGTCAGCTAAAAGGAGCCATAATAAGAGATCATGTACCTAATCCAGCTTCCTAAGCTGTTTTTAACTGGTTTCCTTAATCACATGTTATGATTCCCCACGGAGCAGCTCTCAGGTGACAAAGGCATTAGCACAGCCATTCAAACTCCCCGGAGGGAGCTCGGATGGGATCACCTTGCCCCTTGTGCAGCAGGAACAAGACACACAGGTGCCTCTGCAGAGCCTGGGAAGCCACCAGTGCAATAAAAAATGGGAAATCACGGCAGCAGGGGGTGACTGCCACTGCAGGGTGAGGTGGTGCAAAGGGCACTCATCAGAGAAAAAGCTGCTTTTGGTAGAGTGATATCGATCTCCCAGTGAGCACTCAGCTCCTCTGAAAATGCTGCGTGGGAGCAAGTATCAGGGGAAAACACCAAATTATACAATTCCCAAGTCTTCACCTGACTGCTGCAGGCATATCAGGCTTGATAAAGAAGACAGCCACATCCTCCCTTTTATCAGTTTATCTTATAATTGACCATCGATACAGTACAACTTCCGTGGTAACTTAATTATTGAGCAAGTGTTTACATATTAAAGATAAGACCACAGCTGGCTGCTGCAAGCACAATTCGATTGTATCTGCTGGGAGATGTTACAACCCCTTGCTACAGAAAAAGTCTTTTACTGGAAGCCTTGCACTTACATTGCCGAGAATTGAATGTGGAATCTAATTTTACTTGGAAATCAAATGCTTCCTCTTCGAGTGGCATCCCTGCAACACCCACCTGGGAGCTGCTGGCTGCTTGGAGAAAAAAAAAATCCCTTTACAGGTAAATAACCTTCAGGTTCTGATCTTTTGAAGCCAGTGTTTCATAATGAAAGGCAGATGAAAGCTGGGAGGATCCCAGTGTGAGGTTCATCCCATTTACCAGCACTGAGTGCACTCAAAGCCTGATTTAGCTGGGAAGCCAGGAGAGAAAACGTTTAAGGGCAGGCACGCGGTACTAACTCACTGTAACATCCTGCAGCAGCTCACTTCAGGGGCTGAATCCTGAGAGCCAAACCACTCCCAAACCACAGGGCAAGGATCCTCCTCGGGCAAGACAAACACTCAGAAAAATCCCCACTGTGAGTTATTGCACAGAAGCAGCACAGGAAGGTGTCCTGCAGCCTTCCCTCCCTGCGCCTGGAGGAGCCTCTGCCACCATCCCACCCCATCATCACCCCTGCCCAGGGATGCTCACACAGGTCCTGCCTGACCTCTGCAAGGCGAGGGAGAACCTCACCCTGCAGCCCCACATGAAACTGCAATGGCTCACAAAGAAAGCAGAGGTGAGACACTGAAAGAGGAGGAGGAACCTTGACAGCCCCGCAGTGGGATTCACCAACCTACAGCTGCTGAGGCTTCAGCCCAAAACACCTGCAAAGCACCAGGAAGCACCTGGAGATCTGGGTTTTACACAGGCATCCTCAAACCACACCTATGGGATCAGGCTAAAACAGTCTGAGCCTGAAGAGCTTTAGGTGGATTTCTTCCCCACACCAATAAATAAAACCTCAGCCCAGGCAGCTGCTCACACAGATCAATCCAAGCAAGGATGAGATGAATTTAAACCCCCAACAGAGCTGTAGAGAAGTCAGGAGAGAAGTTCACCACAGACTTGAGCTGGCTTTAGGACTCTCTGTTCCATGGCATCCTGGAATAAAGCATTCCCCCATGCAGGCAGCATTTCCTTACAATCACACATCATGGAAAGCCATTCTCACATATACACAGCATTCCCCTTTTTCTGCTTTGAAGAGAAATCCAAATGGCTTCGAGCAGATCTGCTGTGGTGCTGCTAATGGCTCCTGGATGTCTTTTATTGAGTGTTCAATGCATTTACACTGAAAACTTCATACAGGAAAGGAGAATTTTTAAATTTAGGACTCGTTTCTGCCCTGGCTGCTGGTGTTGCAGCTGTCACAGAAATCAGCTGTACACGATGCTCTGGCAGCTGTGCTATCAAGGGAGGAGCATTTGGCAGCTCAGCCACAACCTCCAGGTTGCACAAGGACATTTGCACACCTTGATTTTTCTAGAACTACCACCTCAAATTCCCTGGAGCAGCACAATTCCACTTAATGAACTCCTGGAATTACATAAATCAAGGCTAAATTCTGTCCCAATAAATCATTGACCAAAATTCCCACTGATTTGGCTACGTTTAAATTTTTCCTTCCACCCTCTGCAATGCATGAAAGCTTGAAATTCACTCCCTGCTGAGCAGCCTCGTTGTCTTTTAGGTATTTTGGGGATGTGCAGTTTGTTACTGCCATGCCACATACCCATGTCCCTCAGGGGCTGCCCTGGTTACAAAACTGGAGGTGGCTGCCGTGTCTGCACCTCAACAGCAGCAGCATTTATAGAACCAGTCCCAATTAGCCAGCTGAGGAGGCACCTCCCTGTCCCATTTCAGTGCAAGCATCCCGGGAGTGGGGTGAGGACAGCTCCTCTGCTGCAGCTCTCCCTGCTGCACCAGAGAATTCAAGGTGAAAACTCGGGTGAGTTCACTATAGGGGGAAAATGCAGATGGATGTGGGCTGGTGCTGGTAAGAAAGAAGCATCAGCAAATGCTCTGCTTCTGAGTCAAGGTTGATCTAACTCAGCTCCATCTCTGGCAAACTCCAGAAAAAGACATGACCTCACCCTGGAGAATGTTCTTTATCTGGTGAGAGACAGGAACCGCACGACCCCGCACAGGTCTCCAAACAGATCTTTCTTTAGCAGGAATTTAATTAAGCTGCCACGAGTTGCCATGAAAACAGCCTTTTCCATGATCTTTGTTATCCTATTGCTTCCCAGTCACTCCCTTCTCATTAGTGGAATTAAGATGCCCCAGTCTCTTGGTCCTGTGTCATTACTCAGGGAAGGTGAATGTGCACGGTATAAAATCACTGAGAAACTCCAGACCTGGAACACCAAGAATTACCCTCAGAAAGCACAGAAAAATCAAAGGGATGGTTCTCCTATTCTTCCCTTAAATGTTTATCACCCAAGACATGGAGAACAAAGCCTTACACTTCCCTTCAGCTGTCTCCAGTTGGTCTAGGTCCATTTATTGACTGCAAAAACTCAAGGTTACAGGAACAGGCAGCCTGAGCAATATCAGAATACACAATTTTGAGTTGGTTGACCTCAAATAGGGAAAGCTCAAGGACAGGAGTGAGTCATGATAATTACAGTTGGGGTGTTTCACACCTTTATTGATCTTATAGTCCATCCCCATCAGCTGGACTGACTCTCCTGGGAACAACTGAGGCCATCCCCAGGGAGCATCCAGGGCACACTCCAAAGCACAGGCAGCACATTCAGCTGCCAGGGGCTGAGGGGCTCAGACCACCTCACCCATGAGAAACTGCACGAGTTCAGCAAACTCAACCAACCTCAAACTGATCACAAATTCAATGCTTTTGATTTGAGTTGATAAAGGTAAATATTTCTGCTAAAGGATGACACAAAAGGAAACAACATTTCTTAGGTGTGCTTTTTTGGGAGGGGGGGGAAAAGCCCCTAACCAAATATTTTATACGAAGCCCTTAGATGGAGAACAAAAAAAAAAAGGACCAAACCCCAACTATTTAAAATTGCATGGGGCAGCCCTTACCCCTTTGAACAAGGCTCACACCCACGCTGCTCTGCTCCCCCTGCATCGAGCATCTGCAGCGTGAGGCTGCTGCCTCACTCCTTGCACGAGAGCTGCTGCTCCCTGGCTAATTATAGAAGCTTGGATCAGAGCTGTGCTGAAGGCAGCTTGACAGAACCAGCTGTTAAAATTACAGCTGGATCCTAAACTAGCTGTGAGCATCCAGCTTTAGCTCAGAGTGGTGCTACCCCTTCCCAGAGCCGGCTGCCAGCTCCTTGCTTGGCCAGCTGCTCCTCCTCCTCTAAGTTCAGACCCACAGGTCCTCACCTGCAATTTTTGGCTGCCTAAATGCTTTCCTGCTTTAGGGGAGTTGAAGACATCAGAGTGTTTCTCTTTGCTAGATGTTTTTCTTCCTACAGCAGCTATCTGTAAGATCCATCACCGCCCCATCACTTTGTCACTGCAATGTTCATGGATTTCCTGGAAAGCATAACAGCAGTCGTTGGCCTCTTGCCATAGCTCAGAGAGATAGAAAAGATAAAAATGCACCACATTTAACTCTAAAAGTCGAGCTTTTGCATTTGGAGCCCTCTCCTTTGCCTTCTGGTGGTGACTTTGTGCGGCGTCTCCTTAGCAAGGCTGGGAAGTGGCGCAGCATCTTCCTTTGATTCCCACGGAGCCCCAGGAGGCAGCAGTGCTCTTTCCGAGGGGTTTGTACCAAGTCTGAATCAGCACTTCCAAACAGCTCCTGAAAGGCACTGAAAGGCTTCTCCAGCTCCTGGTCATATGATGCCAGTCCTGTGGAAATGTCAGTGCATCCTGGCATGGGAGCGATGCCACGTGCAGGTCCCTGTCACTGGCCTGCTCCCCTTGCACAAGAAAAAATAATGGTAAGATAAACCACGTTGTGATCTCCCCTTGCATCCTCCTCCTGAGTTTGTTAAACAGCCCTTTGATGTGTCTTGTCTCCACTGCAGCAAAGTCCTGTTTGCTGTTTACACCATTTGTAGTGTGAAGCTGCCGACACAGCGAGGCTGAGCAGGACCCAGCACAGGCAGCTCCCGGGAGAGCCCCTCCCTCCCCAGCCCCACTGAGGATGCTGCAGGGGATGCTGGCAGCCTGGCGGGGGATCAGATCTGCTGCTGCTTTCCTGAGTGGATTTTTCCACATGGATCCATTTCCTTCCAAGGCAATTCGGCTCAATATTTGTTCACTCGCTGTGGTCTGCTCTGGGTGAGGCTGCAGAGAGCAGAAGTGACCTGCAAAGCATCAGCCCCCATCCACTTCCCATGGCAGCAGTGCCAGGGCACACCAAGGCAGAAGAAGAAGCAGTCATTTGTTTTAAAGCAAGGACTGCATTTCTCTCAAACCTCCAAGGAGAGGATGGGGAAGGGTTTCTTGGAGCAAGTCCTGACAAGGAGTAGTGTAATGTTAAATGCATAAAGGATTATACTGGGGAGACATGAAAAGGAGACTGAGCACCAGCAGTGGGGTCCCATCTGCTTCAGCTGAACATACTTTTCTGTAGACTCTCCTCCTTCAACCATTTCAATGCTTCTCCAGAGCCTTTCATCTTAAACTCTTCCTCCCTATTAGACAAAAGGTTTTTTGGGGGAAAAAACCAACCCCAAAAAAACAACCCAGACCTTTATCCCCCTTTTCTGTACCCAAAATCCACAGCACAAGTGCCAGGGCATGGATGCCAGCCTTCACACATCCCCGGTGGGGTCATGCCCTGCTCGTGGGGCTGCAAATGTCACACCTGACACACGCCAGGTGCTGCACAGGTGAGGAGCGAGCAGGGGGGCTCAGACCCACTGAGAGGGGCTTCACCTTCACCAGAGGCTGTGGGGAGGGGAAGCAGCTCCCCCTGAGCCTGGCTCCCAGCGTGACTCACGTCCTGGCCATGGCTGAGGTCAGTGCTGGAGAACAGAAGCCTCTCTGTGGCTCGGCAGCATGAGAAGGTTTCCGTGCCAGGCAAGGTTGCTCGCTGGAGGGATGCTCGTGCCTTAACCCACTCCTGACAACAGCACATCAGCCTCCAGTGACCTTGGGAGAGCTGCAGAGTTTGCAATTTCCATCAGGTACTCACACCCCCAGCCCTCTGGTGATAACCTCTGGACAGGGGCTGCTTTTTGGGGGCATCTGTACAGCACCCAGAGCAGTGGATGCAACAAAACGCTCCTGTGCACCCTTGAAATGCTAAAACACTCTTATGCTCCCTTGAAAAGCAAACAGTGGAGGCTGCATCCTTTTTGGAGAGGGCTAGAGCCCCGCTGCCTCTTAGCCTGACATCCTGCATCCCTCCCTGCCATGCTCCCCACTGCTCCAAGGGTCACGAAGAGAAGCATCAGCAGAACCTGCACAGCACCAAGCTCACGGCAGGCTGCAAAACTCAGCCAAGAAACCAAATTCCCTGATCCAATCCCTGCCTGGCTGTGATGCCAAATCACCTCATCCTCTGGGACACTGAGACAGGGCAGAGATCCATGGCAAAGAGGTTCAACATCCCTGGGCTCCCCATTCAGCCATAATCCAGCCTGCTCAGAGATGAGTCCCACCTGCAGCTGCCCTGGGTGCAGCCATGCACTGCCAGGGTGCAGCAGGGCCAAGCAGAGGAGCTGCTCCTGCTGCCAGCTGGGAGCAGTGAAAATGCAGCCAGGCTGTGGGACCCTGCAGCCAAGCCCTTACAGACAGGGGCAGGACTGAGTGCAGAGATTTGTGACACGGTTTTGCTGAAATCCAGTGAGAGCCAAACCTGCTGCTTTGGCTCAGCCAGTTCAGGGGTGGTTTGCTGGGAATTTACAGGAAAGGCTGATTTAACAGAAGGCACCAGTGATGCAATCCTAGCGTGCACACCAAGCACCAACATGCACTGCAGGGAACTGCTGCCATGACCTCCTACCACAAAACATCCCCCCCTCCATGCCCAAATCTCTGCTCTTCACAAAAGCCAGCATGAATTCTCGACAAAATACCAGGCTATCCTGATTTTTGCTGCTTTTTAACTATGCTGCTATTTTTTTTTTTTAATTTCCATCTCTAGGTCTATGAGGAATCTTCTTACAGGGATTGGAAAGATGGGCTAAGACAGCACAAAAAAGATGCTCCAGAGATCCCGTGACAGCCACATCTTCCCAGCCCACACTGCTGCCCTGAATCACAAAAACAAGTGCTTCCCATCAGTGAGGGGCAGAGCAGAAAATTACAGAGCTTCTCTCAAAGCCCTGCTCTAATACTTGAGCCTTTCAAGCATCAGAAGAGAATTAAATCCATTTTACAACAAGCATCAGATAACAGTGACATTAAAAAGCAGTCGGAGCCAATCAGCAACTTCTTTTTGAGGCTATTAAGTAGAAATAAATTAACTTATTTCTTCATATTGAAAATTCCTCTCTACAAAGATCAAGGCTGGCTAAAGCTTTTGACAGCTGTTTGCCCATCAGCCACATCTGCATTGAGGTTAAGTAGAGATTTACACTCACAGAAACGTCTGAAAAACTCAGACCTTTGGATCAAGATGCAGCCAGTACTTTCAGAAGTTCAACTCACAAAATGTTACAAGAGCCAATTGTAATTAGGCCATATCTACATTTCTATATATGGTGTAAATCAGGAGGCAAGTCACTGGCATTGCAGGAAACATGCCAGCAGAGAAGCAGAATGGGGGGAAAATAAACTCTTTATCTGCACGAAACTATTCACTTTAGAGACACGGAACACGGCCAGGGCTTTAAAGGCCGTTTATAAATTTGCAGCATTATGTGGCACTAAAGCTTTCACCGTGGTACTCAGAGTCTAATGCGAGCTGGTGTTTATACAGTGACATTTCAAACCTCGCTGCCCTCCCCAGAAACACCTCCATGGCCATGGCTCGGCTTTGGGGACACGAACACAAAGATCCCAAGTGCTCGGCAGAGATTCCCGAGCGCTTCCAGCGCCGGGCAGGGAGCGGGGATTAGAAACTGCATTTGTTTAACACAGCACTCACGGCCCATTTACAAACCACTCCGAGCTGCCAGTGCAAAGGCAATGGCATGAAGTGGTGGATGTGCTCCGGCCCGGACACTCGGACATTCGGACGCTCGGACATCGGCCGGGGCTGCCCCGGGCCGGGGCCGCAGCCCCTCGAACAAAGGGCGGGCGGAGCCACGGCGGCTTCGCTCCCACACCAAAGGCTATTTATAGCAGGAGGAGATGCTGTGAGCTCACAAGGGACTGGGGGAAGGGAGAAAAGGTTTAAGAGGAAGACATAAAAAAAAAGAAAAAAGATGCTGAAGTATTTCGGTACCTTGTCAGGTCAGAGCAGGGAGGCACAGCCCTGCCCCGCGCCGAGGGCAGGTACAGCTGTCCTCATCCCGGCATGGAAACCATGGAGTATTATTTCACACACACCAAACCAAAGCAGGCAATGCCACCCAGCCCCTGGAAGGCAGTGGGATGCTCCTGCACACCCCAGTGCAGCCAGGCAGGTGACCTTGCTCTGCACCACGGCTCTCTCACAGCACACGGTGCCTGGACAGGGCCCAGCGAGATGCTGCTGATAACCCTCGGCATGGTTGCTTTTATCTCGTGGCTCCTCTTATTGCTCCTGTGAGCTCTGTTTCCTAAGGAACCAAGGCTTATGTGAGCACTGCTCATCCTTCTCTCCCTCTGGCTTCCCTGCATCTTGGGTAATTTCAGCCAGATGTGGCTCCCTGGAGTTGCTGAACACTCCTCTCTTGCTTATAAAGCAATGGGATAATTTACACACTTAAAAAATCATCCTCATCCCTGCACTGCCTCTCCTCCTGTGAGGGGCTGGCATCTCCCTGCTCTCACACCCAACCACACCCCCATCCTGCTCTGTTTGTACAGTGCACAGCATCACCCTGACCACCCTCACGCCTTCTCCTGGGAAAAGCCAGGAGAGCTGCCCTGGATGTGGTGGAAATATAAAGAGGAACATCGGCCAAGGATGTGGGCTGCACTTGGGGAAAAAACAACAGTGAACTAAATCTTCCTGCTGGTCTGCAGGAGAGAAGCTGAGAAGGCAGCTGGCTGCCATCCTGACCACACACATGAGCTGGCTCAAACCCTTCCCAGAGCTAAAAGCAGCTCCTGGTTCAGCTGACACCACCTCAGCAAGAAGAGAGTTTTGGTGCAACTCTTTTCTTTAAGATGCATGTCTGGTGTCTTGTCAGCAGTTAAAGGATGCTACAGAAGCACCTATGGCACTTCTCCCCACTTGCAGGGAGCTGGTTTCTCACCACAGCTGTGTCTCACCCATCTCAAGTCACTCCCACAGGGTTTCTCCCTGCCCACGGGGATGCTGCTCTGACCATGGAGCAGATCCAGTGGGAGGGAGCAGTGTTCCACATCAAGACTTTCAGACAGCATAAACCAGCACAAGAAATAGGGAAAAGAAACCCCAACACCCCAGCTTTGCCCCTCCTGTACCTCTCATGGGAGCCCAAATCTGGGAACACTCTGCTGCCACAACACTGATACCGCTACAGTGCCCTGAACAGGGACTTTGCCCTTTCTTTAAACCTTCTCACCAGCATCCTATCCTCTTGTGGTTCAATGGTCCTTCCCTGCAGCACGGGAGCTGCAGGGAGTGATTTTCTGGCACAGGTAAGCCTGTGGATGTGACAGGACACTGGAGAAAGCACCTCTGTGGAGCAGACACTCCCTACCACGACTTCACCCCACCAGTTTGCAGCATTAAAACCCCACAGAGTGCACAGAAGGTGCCCTGCTGCCCTGAGCCTGCAGGGCCTCTCCACTCCCACCCTCCCTTCTTGCAAGCACTCACAGATCAGAAGACCCTGCCTGTCCCCATCCTCCCACCCTAGAGTGTCACCACAGCTCCTGTCCCCAGTGTCACCACAGCTCCTGTCCCCTGTCACCTCCACCCCTGGGCTGTGCTGCACATGCTTGCAGAGCACAGGGAGGGGATGCTTCTCCTGTGGCTTCACACCCTTCTGCTCAAGCATCTCCCTAAAGACCACAGGTGTCCAGGGCGTAGCAAAGGGCACCAGGAGCCCTCAAGCTGATGCTTTATTTCTCTGCTCAGTGCTTCAGGCTCTCTGATGTGCAGAAAACCCCGTGCCCTCTGAGGCTGCCATTAGCACTGGTTTGCTCTCTGGGTGCTGCTCAGCCCTTTAATTTGTTTCTGAGGTTGTGAAAAAGCCCACGGCAGAGCTGGTGTTTCTCTGACACCCACAGCTCCCCACTAGCTGGAGGAAATGGGGTAAGAGACAGCAGAGGATCAGCTCTGTCAGTTAAAATAATTGGATTTTAACTGCAACACTGCTCACTGTTTTGTCTGATGAGGCCCAAAATAAACTGCATTACATCACTGCAGGTCAGACTGAGCTAATAAGGGTCTCTTCCTCACACTGAGAAAGGACGTTTTTGTGTCCCCTGTGTTTTCTCCAGTGCTTTGCAGTCAGAGCTCCTTCCAACTGTGTGAGTGCAGGGGAAAATTAATTCAGACTGCTGCCCAAATTATGCAAGAGCCTCATGGAATGGAAAGTGCATATTAACAGATTTTACTATTTTAGGGTGTTCTTTTATGTCTCGTAATTTATTTTGCCATCATATTTGCAGACAAATAGGAAACAACACACAAGCCAAGTAATCCTGAGGGTGCTGACAGAAGATAATGCAAGCAAATAGGCACCTTCAGAGAAATGCTACCTAAATAAACCACAGCTCACCTGAATAGTGACAATATGATCCAGTCCACAGCGCTATAAATACAGGAATTTATACAAATAAATCCAACAGAGCCTAAAGCCCCGACCATCTCTGACTTTGCTAATATGCCCAAAATTTTGCCTGTACCCTGCAGCTTTCTCAGCAGCTCCAGTGGAAGCTCACAGGCCACCTCAGGTTGCACTAACACCACATTATTTTACCCTGCAACCCAACAGGTCATCCCACACATCAGTGGAACTACCAGTAAAATAATCCCAGTCCTGCAAATTCCACCCCAAAGGACAGGGTTTAAACCTTCACCTGGTGCAAATCTGAATTGCTCCAACATTTTCATGGGACCTATAACAGTTTTTATCAGCTGAGGAGTTCCAGATTCCCATGACCAATGAATGAAAGCAGCGAAGTCAAAGTTCAAAGAGCAAACAATTCCCTTTTGCTCTCTTGGCCACATTCCCATTCTGTCATCTGTAGCCTGAGATGCACCAGAGCAGCTGCACCTTGACCAGTTTATATCTCCACAGCCCTGCAAATATTATTCCCTTTTGCTTCCTCCACATCTCTCTTGGTTAAAATAAATCCTTTTGATTAAGAAAAATCAAGAGCACCCAACTGAACTAACTTTCAGCAGGCCCTGTGGGAAGCATTGCCATAACTGCCATCTATCACCAGCAGTGCAAAATATCCAAGCTTTTTAAAATTGATCAAAATATTTTTAAAATATTTAAATTGTTTATCAAACCTTGCAATTGCCTTGAGATACAGATCCAGACATTGATGGCAATTACAACCATCTAGTGTTTCTAGGAGAATTCAGCACCCATGCCCCATTAAACTCCCATAGAAGGGACAATTAGCTGGAGACTGACAGTAATTTTGCCAGTTCATTTACCAGAAGGGATAAAGCCAACCTGAAACATGTTAATGTGAGAGTCTCAGAGCTGGTATCATTCTGTGCTGTTGTACAAGAAATGTACTGCTAGAGAAAGGGACTTGGCCATGGTGTTAATTGGGATTGCTGGGGTGTAAATAATGTTTTGTTTCATAAAGTCTGGATAGGGCAAACAAATTATTTAGCTCAGCTGAATGAAGAGCTCAGACTCTAAGAGGGTGTCTGAGAATCGATAGTGGATCACCGAAACATTTAATCACAGTTTTACTGATCTCACTGCACCATCTGAACTGAGTCTGACTCCTCACTCTGAAATCAATGGCGCTGATATCCTCATTAACAACAGAACCATCAGTCTGGAACATTAACTGGGGCCAGAGGAGCTGAAAGCTGGGAACAGCACATGGGCTTGTGCTCCAAGGCTTCCTGGGGGAGCAGGGAACCCTAAAAACTCCCTGACAGGAATTTCCACTGCAATCTCAGAGTGGCTGTGACTGCCCGTCCAACAGCACATCCCCACGAGGGGACATCTCATTTAGGGACTGAACCAACACCCATGGATCCACAGCCATGGCTCTTCCCAGGCTCAAAAGCTGGTTTCAATGCTCAGAGCTCTTCCCATACTGGGGATTTCTGCACATGGGCAGTGTCTGTGTTTCCCAATTCTGATCCTGCTACCTGGCATCATTCTGGATCTCACAGGGCAGATGTTTCCCAGCAGTTTGGGGGGATATGCAAGACCCTTTGGGGCAGCTGTTGCCTTTGCATCCCACACTGCCTCTCATTTTTCCCCCTCCCCAGCAGCTGCAGTTTGCTGCATCCTCCTGCCAGGCTTCCCTGCACAGCTCCCTCAGCTCTGACCTGCACACCTGACACTCCTGTCCAGAGGCTCAGCTCCCCTCAGTCTGGCAGTTCAGCTGTGATGGCTTCTGCTCAGCATCTACAGGCTCCAGACAGTCTCTCCCCAAAGGATATTCTGAAAGACACTGAATTTCTGACCAGGGTTTCATCAAGCTGCCTGGAAAAATGTTGCTCAAAACTACTCCAATATAGCATTTTCTTATTTTTTTTTATGCAATTATTGAACAAATATCAGAATGCAAAATAGCCCCTGGGACTGGAAAATGGAATTAAATCTTCCAGCAAACATGAGAAAATGGATACTGACATTTCTATTAGCAACAGAATGTTTCATGCTTAGAAACTGGTAACCTGACACCGCTCCAGGGAATTCAGGAGGGCGAGGAAAAATGGTCTGAGACAGCACAAGGAAGAAACAGAGATACAGGCACACTGCAGTGAGGCACAACTGGATGTGGGGTGGGCAGGGGGGTGCCCTGGTGTTGCTGCCACCTCAGTGTGTTCACAGACAGCTCAGGGGACAACAGCAAGAGCCCAGACCCTGTCATGCCCAGCTGTGCTGAGCCCAGCAGGAGCAGGCACAGGAGGTCCAGCACCACGAACAGCACAGTGACAAAACACCCCCAGGGCACTGGCATGACACAAGAACTGTCCAACACACACGGGAACATTTCTGCTGGGGCAGCTGGCCTTGGCAGGGCTGGGTTAACAGCTGGACTCAATGATCTTTTCCAGCCTAAAAGGTTCTGTGGTGTTCAGTGTGCTGCTTTCCTACAGGACACAGGGTTTCCCCTGGGCTCCCTTCTCAGGACACAACCCCAGGAAACAACCAACTCCCAGCCTAACAGCCTGAGAGCTGGGAACTGCATCCCCAGCTGATCTGCAGGGCAGGCTGGAAGAAGGAGCACTTTTTGGCACAGGGTGAAGGAAGGTGGGCAGCTACAGCTGGGGGCTGTGATGTGCAGCAGAAGGGGAAAGCTGGCACTGGGAGTTTGGTGTGTGCATCCCCAGCTTTGTTTTGTTGTAACATCAGCCTGGTCCCCCTAAGGAGGAGCCACCTGGCCAAAGCTCCCCACGGAATTTACTGCCCAGAAGAGCCAACAAATGACACCCCAGTTGCACAGGTCAGTGGCTCCTACACTGGATTTTGGAGTTAGTGCCATTCTCAAACACAATTCACAACTCAAAATCACTCCCACACCACCTCCATGATGCCCACCAGCCTGCTTCCCTTCCCCTCCTCCTCCCCAGAGCACTGCTCACTGAAAATGGCTCACCCTCTTCTCTCCTATTCTATTTAATGGCTTTTGAACTTCAAAGAGAGGTGAGAAAACCCTATCACTTCAGCATGCAGTTAAATATTATGCAGCCACATTACTGAAGAACACCTACAAAATATGCTGCTAAAATAAACTCCCCTTTGAATCCTTCTCAATGTCTCTCAGAGAGCTCAGAACATGCTGCCCTTCTTCCCACACAGCACTGAAGCACCTACTTCACTTTAACCAGGTACACACTCTTCTTGGAGTCGAAAGGACTCATCATGTGCTTAAAATTATGCATTTTCCTCAAGTACTTGGTTGAATCCCAGCTTTTATACCCAGAACTTGCACAGCAGAAATTGGAAACATTATTCTTGGGTGGGTATTATACACACATGGGCAGATACATTCCAAAACTATCTAAGAAATCAAACTATTTATTGTTAATAGAACACATCCGACTCCAGCAGACAGCTTTTTAAAAATCTAAAATAAAAATGTGCCTGATGCACTCTCTATGAATATGGATACTCCCCACACGCTGTGTGCCTCATGTACACAATACAGCAGAGCTGAAATGCTCTGAACATAAATTGGGAATATATGAGATCAGAATTTAATTGTGGTTTTCGTAGCAGCAAACTGCTGGAGTTACCTGCATATTATTAGTCTTGAAAAGCATCATGAAAATAATATTTTAACCTTTAATCTGCAACATGGTCTTTGCTAATAAAATTATCCCAGAGTCATCCAAGCACATAGCTGGTGTCAACTGTTTAATGTGCAGAATAAATTAAATGCCACTTACATATAGCAAAGAAATACCCAGCTAATTTCATGCACTTTCATGCTGGTGCAGCCACACAACAAACACAGCTGAGCTCTGTATCTACTCTTCAAACCCTGCCCTTCTGCAAGAAAATCATCCAACCCACTGCTCTACTCTCCCAGCCCCTTGCAGGGCCACTCTCACCCTGCTGGCAGTGCAGAAATGAGCTCTGAAATGAGCTCTGAAATGAGCTCTGTCACACGAGCTGCACCTTTGCAACTGCAACACACTGACTGTGCTGCAGGGAGACCAGGTCCTGCTGCTGACACCTGAGTCACTGTGGAGAGACAGGGACAGATCCTTGGGAGAGTGGGGGACGTGGTGCTCACCCCCAGCATCACCCAAAGCAGGCTAACAGAGCTGCTTCATCTCCCAAAGCAAAAGGACACAAACACCTTCATCTCCACTTCAATCCATCCCCACACCTGCTCCCAGGAACAAACCCACTGGGGCTTGGTCTGACTTGCTCCTGGGGAACAGACTCTTGATCACTGATTTGTTTCCATCAGGTACCCAAATTCCCAATATTCCAAATCAAACACAGGGAATGCCAGGAGGGATCTTTTGCAGAAGACCACACTCACTTCTCCTACTTAATGACTTACAGGAAATAATCAACACAAAGAACAAATAAACAGAGAGGAAGAAAATGGAAGGTGCTGAACATCAAAAACTTATCTGCCAAAAGTGTCTTTCACTACCTGCAGAATAAGGCTCCTGCTTCTCACTGTGGATGAACTCTTTTCGTTCATATTTGGCTCTGATCCACTGTTCCCGCAGCAGTCTGGAAAAAAAAAAAAAACATAGAGAAAAGGAAACAAGGTCCAAGATACACTAAGAAAGAAACCAGAACCATTAATTCTTCAATCAAAATACAAGTGCGATTTAGAAGTCTTCCAAAAATTGCATTGTACAGTCTGGAGTCAAGGGTTTCTTCTGCTTACTGTTAGACAACAATAAATCATTTCCTTGTACATCCAATTTTATTGGAAATTTATTTTTAAAAAATGCACAGATTTAGCAGAACAGCCTGTCCCCACCCACCCAATCAGCCTCTGCAAAAAATTCCCTCTGTATATGAACCATTTTAAACCTAATTTCCTCAGACCACATTCTTCAGTGAACAGGGTCAGTAAATGAAAAAACCCAACTAACTACATACAAAAGAGAGATTATTGCCCTGAAGATATCAATACAGAAGCAGAAGGTGCTGAAAACCCATCTGGCCAAGCTCTTCCAAACTCACAGCCCATAGTGCCAAGTTTAAGAAAGCAATCTATGATGCATGGCAGAAAATATGATTAAAAAGTCTTTTACTTTTAATGCTGAAATGATACCAATGATTCATACACCAAGACCTCAATTTCCAAAAAGGAAAAAAATACCCCAAAGATTATAAGTTTTTTTATTTTTTGCTATTTTATTTTAGCAAGAGTGCTTGAACCAATGAAATAACTTTGATCTAGAATATGCTGGAACTTGCTTCAAACCATTTTTAACTGAACTTTTTAATTGCCCTAGAACCCTAAATAGCCCAGGCAGGCAGATCACACTCAGAAATAAAGGCATGTGTTATCCCAGCTTCACAGCAGACATTTTGGAGCAGCCTACACTGAAGACAGTAAAAGATCCCCCAGCACTGGGTGTGTTTTGTAAAACCATCACACTCCAACACATCAACTTCTCTGCCAATGAAAACTGTTCAGATGCTTAATCACCTTTTCTTTTTTGCTGATTATGCAAACCAAATGGTATCTCTTCAGCAGACACATCCCAGAAATGCCCAAAGAATATAAACATACCAACACTGCTTATGAAAATTCAACTGCAGGTACAGCAAACACCTTCAATAAATCTGCAAGACACTACGCAATGAGAACTGTGGCTGGGATTGGTTTCTGGCAATAAAGGAGAAAATAATTACACAGAATTTGTTCCCCCCATTGTGTCATCTCCTTGGCTGGGGCACCAGCCTTCTCCCCAAGGCTCGGGGAGCACCACGGCTTCCCTGCCCCAAAACCCAGCTGAGAGCTCCTGCTGGAACAGAAACAATGCTCCAGCTCTGCTCTCCCCTTCTGCTCCTGTTTGCATGGCTGATCTTTGGCTGTCACACACACACATCTGCAAGTCTGACTGTGAACTCTGAACACCCATCTCCCTTTTCTGCCACCCCGTGCTCTGCTCTGCTCTGGGTGCAGCCCATCCTCAGGAGGTTCAGGTGCATTTTGTACAATCACAGAAAGGCTTGGAAGGGACCTTAAAGGCCATCTAATTCCAACTCCCCTGCCATGGGGTTGCTCACACCCCATCCAGCATCCAAGGGCGCTCTTCTGGGTCCAGCAGGATGCTTTTTCTGGATCTGATATCCACAAACACAGAAGCCTGATGACCCAAGAGGTGGCACTCAAATGCCTGTTCTACAATGCTGTCACTAATCAGCAGAGCTACCGAAACGCAATCATAAAACAAACACAAATACTTGAATTTACCACCCTTCTCGCCATTTCTCCTGGCCAGCTGCTGCACACAGCTTGTTATCACTGAAGCCAAACTTGGACCTTTTCAACAAGAAGATTAGGGATCAAACTGGGAGGAGGAAAATTCACACCACCCTCGGCTCCAGCTGACGTCAGTGGATTCAGCAGGAGCTGCAGCTGCTCCGAGTCTCTGAGAGTCAGCCTTCCAGCAAGGGGGTTTAAATACAGGATAAATCAAGATTCATGTGCAGCAGAGGGAAAACACTCCTGCTGCAGGATGCAGATCACACACCAGATACACTGCAGGGTTCATTTCTGGGGGAACACCTCCCTGCAGGGACTGACTGCCCATGGCACTGCCCACAGCACTGCCTCCAGAGCTCTTGGGCAAGAGGGCAGCCCCGGGGCAGCCAGCAGGCACCACGCCCACAGGGGAACCCTGAGAAGCTGCAGAATACTCTGGTGGCCTCTCAGCAGCTGGCACTGAGCACAAGTGGCTCTGATGGCACCCCCAGAGCACACGGGAATCCAGCTGTGCCACCTTCCCAGCAGCCTCCCGACAGCTCACACATTCTTCCCCTTTCCTCATCATCACAAACCCAAGTTCTTTCAGCAACAGTTTCCCAAAACCCAGGACACACCAAGAGCAGCCCACAGTTTGGACAGCTCAGCACAGGGCCACTGGCTGCAGCTTCTGCTCCAGTGGTTATTTATAGAAAGCAGAACAACTCCAGTAGAAGAAACCAAAACAAAAACCCAACTCGGGCAGTGGGGACTTCACCACCTCCCTTCACTGCAAGAGAGAAGCTGAGCAGGGATTTGACCACGTTCACTCTCATGGACTAGGTGCAATCCTGCAATAAAAAGCTGCTGCTGCTAAACCCCAGCTTCACTAGCACAGCTTTAATGAATTCATACAGGAGCAGGAATTTGTCCTGGGACCTATAGGATCAGGGAGAAATTGCAAGGCAGGGACCATCCAGAAGACTCTAAAACCATACAGAGATTGTATGAAAAAAGCTACCACTTTCAGTAGACTGCTGACCTAATCTTAATTTAACTATGTCTTCAGGGGCTTTTGAAATATCTGTTGCTGTGTTTTAGTTGAAATTTAGTTGCTGTGTTTCCCAGGTGTGAATATGTGTATCTGTAACCCAGGGCAGACACCACATACCCAACACAGGACCAAATCCAAATCCACTTGTGACTCCAAGAGGAGTTCTGTGAGCAGAAAGGACTGTAGTAACAGCCCCCTGGTATTTTACTGCATTTCTGGTGATGGGATAATGTAGCAAATAAGCAAATATATAATTTGTGTTTGTTAGAAAAATGTGAGTGCATCATTCCTAAACTGCGGAGATGCACAGCTTTCAGGATCAACTCCAAAAGCTTTAACAGCCCACCTAAAGTCTGTCAGGCTGCTGGTTACAGGGAACTTGTCATTTTCTGGCAATCAGAACAGAAAAGTCCTTGTACTCATCAAAAACCAAGAGGCAAATAAAAAAAAAAAAAAACACCAACAAAACAAAACACTGAGGAAATCCACATTTTCAATAGAATAAGGGAAAATTCATCCCCTGAATGGGAAAGGCCGGGGCTTCACTGAGGAGACAGCAGGTCCAGAGGCTGACAAAGCACTGCCAACATCATTGCAGGAACTTGTTTGCTTTCCTGACCACCCACATGAAAACAAGGGCTCTGCCCAGGGGCCAGTGAGGAAGGTTCCAGAAGAAGCCACTGGAGAAGTTTCATCTTGGTCCCACCTACTCAAAGCTCACAGCACAAAGCACCACAGGAGAAGCTGCTCAAGCAGTTTAATATCAAACTGTGGCTGCATGGCTTCAGTGTGCTGTGTGGAGGAGGTGCTGGCCAGCCAAATTCAGAGTCTCCAGTTTATTTTCTCCCAAGGCTCTGAGCTGGGCTGGCTGATGCACTCCAGAGCACACCCACAGACTGTGCACGGCTGCTGTGGCTTCTCTGGAGATTCATGACAGACAAGAAGCCCCAGCCAGAGGTGAGAGTGGCCCAAAAAACATCAAACACCGCGCACTACCACTGCCTAACTGCATCCCTGTGAGGCACCAGCAAGTCCAAGGAAGACAAAAGAAATGAATGTCATCCAGCAACACCATTTCCAGAAGCCAAATTTGTAGCTTCTGGAATTTGTCAGAGGTTTTTCCAAGAAAAGCCAATCTGCTTTCCACAGGCAGCTTGGTGGATGCAGCTACGCCAGGTTTCTGTCAAACAACTGCTTTAATGAAATTTTAAGTCCAAGTCCAAATTCTTTGCTCAGACTGCAAGGAGAGCCACTGCAGCCTAGACTAAAAGCCTGTGCAGCTTCACACTCTTTTCCTATCTAGTAAGTTTTTGGTGTGAGGATTTGCTTTTAAATAGCTTTGTGGAGGCATGAGACTGCTGGGGGCTTCTCCCAGGCTCTCTGTGCATCACCTCAGCTTGTAGAGCCTGAGGACTGATGTGCCATGCCCCCATCAAGACCAGCCCCCAACAGCAAGCTGCCAGAGGAGAGTTAAAAGACAGGGGGGTTTGGCTCTCAAGGCATAAAACCCTTGCATTACAGATTTGGAGAGGTTAAAACTGATTCTGAGTATGCAAAATCACAACATTCTCAATTAAAATGCTAACTGGTTTCTTTTTCTGTTTGATTGCTTTACATGCACAGTCCAGTTCACCCCAATGCTATTTTTCAGAATGGTTAAACACCAATTAAAAACGTGTAGGAAACAGCCTCTGTAGGTACTACCTTAACCTTGCAGCAATTTCCTTTGGAAATTAAAGGAATCAATATGAATTAACAGGTTTACAAGCTAACAGCCAAGAGAAAATGAACACAAAGAGAAAACCCTGTGGCTGGTCAGGATTGAAGGACTGGGCAGATCTCAGCATTTGGGTGACTCAAAGGATTCCTGAGGCTGAGTGCCCAATTTGAGCCACCACAGGAGGCTCCACCACTTGGGAATGAATTGATGAGCAGCCACTCCAAGTGGCCACACTGCAGCACCTCAAACTTTACACCCAAGACATCAGGCACTTTTGAAAGCTGTGAATGTAAAATCTGAAAACGCCTATTAATGAGTAGGAGCCTGAGCAAAACTCAATTTTACCCCTCTGCACATTATGTAATGAAGTTTTTATATCTATAAAGTTTTTATTATCTATAAAGCACTGGCAAAAGGAGGTGACAGAGGAGGAGGTGAGAAGTTTGCACCCCTGACTGCCACAATGCCCCATGCATGGGAGAGGAGGGGGCCACACTGACCTTCACACACCAGAGTGAGGAGATGGGCTTGGTAACTCCTCTACCAAATGTACCAAACTTTAAATGATAAAAAAACAATAAAATCCAGAGATCTACCAGGCAATTTTCTCTCTGCACATCTTAATCAATACAAAAAGCCACTCCAGCTAATAACTGTTGTTCTTTAGATGAGTACATGGATGACTCCTCAAGACATGCACCTCTCTCTGAGTGATCTCATCTCCTTCCAGATAAGACAACCACCCAGCACCACTCATGCCACCTCATCCTGCCCCATTTTTCTGTGCTGACAGCCAGTACACTGAAGTGCTCTGCATGAGGAGCAGATGCAGCTCCCACTTATCCAGGCACGGAGAGAGGAGTGGAGCAAAGCACTGCAGCTCACACGCAGCTCCGCAGGATGAGGCTCTGCATTCCCAAATCAAGCAGCAGAAAACCATGGTAAGTATTGGGCAGGGACAGGGATGAACTTCCAGTGCTGCAAAAGCCCAGTAAGACATTATCTCACTTTCTTCTATCAGTCTTCAGCCCAGTAAAAGACTGAACAAAGCCTTTTTCCTTTGCTTTTACTCAAGAGTGAGTACCTGCTGCTGAGTGGTGACTCAAAACTCGGCCGTGTGCTTGCAATGTGCCCCACAAAAGGCAGTTTCACAGCTCCCCATCTGCTGCTGTGGTGTGCCAAGCTGGGCCATGACCACTCGTGACCATCCAAGGAGAGGTTTTGTGGTTTAAATTCCACACCCAAAGCTCTTTGGGCCAACACTGCGGTGGTGTAGGGACATCCCTGAGTCTGGGACTCATTTCACTGTGAGGGACTCCCCAGAGGTACAGGAGCTGGCTGCTCTGGTCACTGCCCCTGGGGCATGGCTCGAGGTGCTGGCAGACAGAGAAGATGAGAGGAGAGGACCAAAGGGGAATTTTTTCCCCTTTTTTTCTGATCAGGTATTTTTTTTTGTCTATAAACAGTTGGTAAATTTTCCCTGGGCAATTCCAGAGCACCCCTCCAACTTCTCTAACCTTTGCAGAACCAGGAAGCCACGATTCTGAAGTTTCTGAAGGATACAGAAGCCAAATGCAGCAGGCAAACACCATGAATTTCCCAAGGAGCCAACCACAGCATTGTAGGCAAGAAGAAAAAAGGACGAGCCAGCACTGCAGCATTTCTTGCCTCTTGCCCTGCACTTCACAATTCTTCGTGCACCCAAAGCAGAGGGATTCCAGAAGCAGTATTATAAAATTAAGAAGCTTCAAATGAACAAACAGCTTTGTTATGGCTTGTCAGCATCCTGAGGGCAGCTCCCACAGCCTGCCCAGGCACTGCAGCTGTCCAGCATGTGCTGCTGTTGGAATCAGAAGCACCAAAACCTCTTGATGCTGCAGAATGTGGTTGGAATCATTGCCAGTGCTGGATGGAGGTGCCATCCATGGCGATGCTTCCCAGGGCTGAGAGCTGGGAACAACTCATGCTATTGCAGTGACTGGACTGCAGCGAGGCGGGGAAAAAGCTAAATATACACTCCTGTAAAATGCAGCACTCCCCTGCACTTGTTTGGCATGCATCTGTTGAGAGGCACAGAGAGCCCTGAACCAGAGAAAGAAAATACAACCTGGCACAGCTTCCTTGGGACACTCCCAGGGTGTAATGTGCCCACAGCTGCTGATCCTGCAGCAGTGTCAGGGCATCCTCTCCATCCTGCTGTTCTGGCAGGGACCCAGCAGTGCTGGTCCAGAGAACCCAACACGAGCAGAGCCCCAGGCTGAGCACAGCAATCAGGCCATGCAGGCTGGTAATTGTCCCAGTGCACAACAGGCACAAGCTGGGACCAGAAAAGGGTCAGAAATCAGTCTTCCAGTGGCTCCCAGGAAGACTGGCCTTGTCTCATCCTCCCAATGAATCAATAAATAACCAAAAAGAAACAACAACAAAAAATCCTTTCACTCTCCCACTCCAGCATCTCACAGGTTCCCAGCCCAGCCCAGCACTGCTCCCTCAGCCACGGGGACAGGCTGTGGATGGAGTGGCTGCCTCAGCAGGGTCCCTGTGAGCTCAGACAGCCCTGGCAGGGCTGTGCTGGAGCTGAGCCACGCCTGGCAGAGCTCCCCAGAGTGACACAGCCCCGCAGGATGGAGAGAGGGGAACAGCACAGCTCAAAGCTGAGCTGCACCAGCTGAGGAAGCCAAACCAAGCACAGAACCAGCCACAGCCTCTCCTGCCAGCCCCACAGCAGCAGGAAGGGAAATGCTCGTGGTCTCCAAGCTGCCTGAGAGCAGGAGCAGCTCCTGCTGTCTCTCAGGCTGATCCCTGCAAGGGGAGCCAGGTGTGATGGGCACCCAGAGCTCAGGACACGCCAGGCAGGAGGGACCTGCCCTGCTTCCTGCCAGGCTCCTCTGCACCCCCCTGACAGGGAAAGGAACCAGGACTCTGCTCCTGGGCAACCTGAGTATCAGACAGGCAGCATCTAACTGAACTCAGCTGAGACTTAGTGGTAAACAAAATCAAAATCCTCTAGGATTGTGTGTTTCCCCAACCAATCCTGCTTCTCCAACCCCAACACGACAAGCACATACAAGTCTGAAAATGGCACAGACAAACTGCTGGGATTCTGGAGCTCAGAACTTTGCATAAATGGAGGCTATTTTCTTGTCAGGCCAGGCAGCTCCACTCACACAAAGATACAAAACCACCTTGGTACCCAGCAGGATTGGACCCTAAAATCCAAACTCAGTTCATCTCCTTGCACCCTGGATGGTGCAGCACATTCTGGCTGATCAGCTTCTTGTTCTACAAAGTCCACCCCAGCTTTCTAGGGAGGTTTACTCTACACTGTATAGGAGACACTGCCTTTTACCTGCCTTCATGGAGGAGATTTTTTGTCATCTACGTAAAAACCCAACACAAAATCCCAGTATTTCTGCATTACAAAGAACCCAGCACCTCACACAGCAGGTTAGCAAATTCTGCTTTGATGCAGGAGGGGGATTTGAAAAGGCAGAGGAAATCAATGGGTAGAAATTGGCATTCTTGTAGCTTTAGAAACTTGGAAGAGTCTGGGGAACAGACAAACTATTGACTCCCCTGCATCATCTTAACTGTACTTATTAAATAAGATCCCACGCGCAGCATAAACTTTACCATATGTGTGCAGAAGGAAAAACATTTTCAGGGCCTTTTATAAATGAAACCTCCATTGTGGCTAAAAAAAAAAAGTATTATGCTAAAACTAAAGTATTACAGAGGCTGCAGCTGCACAAACAAATAAATGCTGTTTACCAGCAGAGGTATTTACTTACTGGCAGTCAAGATACGTTGGTTTATAATAAAACGGTGGCATTTTAGATTCATATTTTGCTTTTGCTACATTGTTTCCATTCGAGGCCATAAACTGTAAATAGAGAAAAAACAGAAAGAATTAAAAAAATATTAACAGTATTTTCCTTTAAGTCTCTTCTGCCTCTACAGAGCAATAAAATTATTGGGATGAGGGACCTGCTCTCTTACTGAGAGGTTTGCCCAGGACTGTGCACAGAAGGGCTGCTCTAAAAACTGTGCCTGCAAGCCAGGGCTCAGAAATCAATATTGATTATTATTGCCAGGGATCCTACAGCTTAAAAAGATGCTGAGGAGAGGTCCCAGTCCCACCTGCATGATCCCCACAGGAGCAGGAGGCAGCACACAGTGACACTTCCCCCTCACAGGCATGGGAATCAGACAGGTCCCAGGAATCCAACATGGGAATGAGGTAACCAGAGGGCAAAACCTCACACTGGGTTTTACTCTCTGTGTGTAACAGCTCCAGCAGGGTGATAGCCTCTGACAACACATCCTGTGCTTTGGATCACATCACTTCTGCCAAAAGGATGATTTTGTTTTTGCAAGGTCATTCCAGCTACCTCAGGAAGGAGCTTGAACTGATAGAACTTTTATTATTTATTTATTTATGTATTTATTTGTCTATCTGCCTTGTCAGCCTTCCTTTCCAATAAATAAATATTTAATGTTTCTATCTAGACTGACAGCCCTCCTTTTCTTCTGATCCTGTATACAAATGGCTAGTTGAGAACTCCACAAAGAAAACTACTTATTTCCTTATTCATATCTTTTATTTATTGAAATTCACTTTATAAGTGTTAAAACCCCATTCATTTCCAGGCAGCCATGCTAAATACATTTTGTTTTGTGCCAAATGCCAAGCATACAAACATAACAAGCAGCTAAGCTTTTTTTTATTACTGTCATGGTTTTGAATTTCTCACATTTACATATTCAATCTATTCCCCCCAAAAAATATCAGGGAATGCAATGCTAAGGCCAATTCTCATAAAACACACAACTCCATGAAGCGCAGCTTTCAGAAAAACATCAACTCTACACATAGAAGACAGAAATCAATGACTGGTAGAATTCTTCATGCCTTTAAAGACACCAGCAGTCAAAGCAGAGAGGTTTCCTGGATGGCTTCGGCAGCACCACCCAAATCTAAGCAGGTGTGGGGCATAAATAGACAGAATTTATACTGTGGGGGTTGGGTTTTTTAGGACATGAGTTTAAGAGGAGCAAAGCCAGAAATAGCCAAGCTGGGCAGGGGTGGTGGACTAGAGGTCTAGTCTAGGCTAGAGATAATGTAAAAAAAAAAAAAAAAAAAAAAAAAAAGAGAAGACAATTCATTAAAAATCAGTAATTTCTACACTCTGTTTCACTGATGTTTTATAGGGATGGGGGAAACCCTCACAAATTCTTCACAAAATGCCCAATTTCAATCAGCTTCACAGACCTAATTCATTATCTAGAGATGCTCTCTGAAATCACATCTATTGTGGCATCTTTAGGAAGGGCTCCAAAGGGAGGACCCCAACCCCCCTGCTCCTCCCAGGCCCAGGTGCCCGTACCTCCACCTGGGCATCATCCCAGTCATCCAGGCGCACCGACTTCACCTTGCTGACCTGCGGGATGTTGCGGTGGATCCCTGAACAGTTCAAGCAGATGAAGATCCCGAGGCTGTGGGATGCCCAGTCCGGGTCTGCAAGCAAGAAGGAGAGAGGGAATTGCACTTGGCTGATCTTTTGGATTCAGGGCAGCACGAGGCAGAGACAGGGCAGGGCAGAGGAGTTCAGGAGTCACCAGGTTGGATGTCACTGACTCTAAAGGCATCAGATAAATATACAAGGAAACAGATGTTTATATTGATAAGAATATAAATTAAACTAACAATTAACAGATCTGCAATCCCCAATACAGCTATTCTTCCCCAAACTCCAACAAACAGACAACTGCATGTGCCCAAGACCTCCATGCCCACACGAGAAGAAGGGAATATCCATCTTTCAGGAGGAAATTCCACCCAACACTGCATGGAACAGAAACTTCACCAGCTCAGGGAAGCTGCTCCCTTTTTATTTATTTATTCCATGTGCTCCACACAGAGACTTTCCTCCCACAGCTGTAGCTCCCAGACGCCCAGGCCTCCATGCCAGGAGGTTTCCAGCCCCTGCCTTAATGGAAAACTGCTGCCAGTGGTAGCTCTGTACTTTCTCTGAGCAAAGCCATGCACTGTTTACAGCCCCGGGCTGACATCTCACACAAAGCACTTTAAACACGAGTCCCTTGCCTCCAAATTGGTCTTGGGAGAGGCACTGCCCGAAGCAGGGAGACGGGAGGAGGGCAGGGGCCAGGAGCAGGACACATCCAGCAGTGTCCTTGCCAATAAAGCCAATACAGGGATCTTTGTTTGAACTCCAAGGCAAATGTCAGCGCCTGCGGATCCAGCTGCGCCCCGGCAGAAAGAGCTTCACTGCAGGTCACCCAGCCAGACACTAAATCCTCCATCCTCCCCAAACCCACAGGGCTGGGAGCCCCTCAGCCAAGCCACAGCACCAGGCTGTCAGGGGGTAAGGGCAGCTCTGCCCCTCTCACAGCCCCTTGTCCTCTGTTTATTCCCCCACAGTAATTACACCAAACCCTCGCTCCCCACAGCACAGCAATTATTTACAAAAGGCAAGGGAATGTGCTTTCTCCTCCTTATCCATATTTAATGCTCTGGCTGTGCCAGTGCGGGGAGCAGGCTGGCATGGGGCAGCTCAGCTCCTGAGGGGTGACCAAGGGCTGCCACCAGCCCTGCCCACAGGGACGGCCACCAGCCACCCCCTGCACACTCTGGGGAAGGCCAGTTCAGTTCTCCAGAGGTGGATCTGCTCAGATGTAAATCCCAGCACTAAATGAGGATTCCCATCAGACACAGCTGAGTGCCCACGTGGGAGAGGGGAGCAAATTCCCAATCTGATAAGAATCCCATCAGCCACCAGCAGACACAAAGATGGTTTTTTGCTGTTTCACATGGTCTCCTATCCTCATCCAAGACCCCAGTGACTACAACTCAAGCCTGGCAAATATAAAACCACTCAGGTTGATCTAAGGACTTGGTGCTGCCCACCCTGTTCCTTCCACAAGCACTGGGTGACTCACACCCCATCCCAGCTCACACACCCCACTCATTCCAACCCCAAGGATTGTGGCCAGTTATTGGGCTGCAGGTTGCCAGCAGGAATCAAGATTTTTGCATGCTCAGGCACTTCCTGTGCTCTAATTCATCGTGTTGTCCTCTCTCATCTCCAAACACTTTGTAATCAAAGTCTGGGACTCTCCAAACTTCCTGCCACAAAAACTTCCCAAGGCTCAGCACTGCTGAAGGGTCCCAAAGGGTGCCAGTCAGACAAGGTGAGAGCACCAGGGTCTTGTGTTCACACAGCCATCACTGCCCTTCATGCAGAGGATCAGATACACAGAATGGTGAGAGGGTCCTGAGGACAGAGCCGTGGCAGTGGTGAGGAAGCTGTGGCAGCAAAGTTCAGGGCTGGGTCCCTGTGCCCAGCACAGCCACTCCAGGATAACTGAGCTAAAATCCTTCCCAGAGCAATGAGATCCCATCAAAGCACCGCCCAACCCAGGGAGAACAGGTTTCAAAGTATGCACTGGCCAATAAAACATGTTTTATTGGGAGTCCCAATGCCTCTTTAATGTCACTAGATTTATCTTAGGCACACAGGTGGATTTCTTCACGTTGTCTGCAACTTTGTGGACTCAGGCTTCCAAAGTCCTCCCCAGGAGTAACCCCTCCCCTGCCTGCACTGCTGGGTGTGACAGGACCAGGAGATGGCACACCTTCCTCCAGCCCGGATGAGAACACCAGAGGACACCCCACCTTCCTCCAGCCTGGATGAGAACACCAGAGGACACCCCACCTTCCTCCAGCCTGGGAGGGGGACAAATTCTGGTGGAGGAACATCTTGCAAGAAGATCCTGCAGGAGACTCCAGCTCCAGTGGCCAAGTCAGCTCACACCCAAGCTGTTTCTTCTTGGCATGGGCAAACAGCACCTCAAGGAACAGGTTTCAGTCCCACCTGGGTTTTAAAGCATTCTCCTCACTCCAACAGGACCTTCTTCAGACCAGACTCTCAAACACGCTTCCCCCTTGCTCCACACCTTGGCAAGCCTTGTCTAATTAAGAAAACAAAAGCTGGATTATATCACAGGGTACATACACACACCTCTTTCACATCATATAGACAGGGTCACCCGTGTGTGGCTGCCAGAAGGTGAGGAGAAGGTGCCAGTCCTTCAGAGGAGCAGAGACAACAGGGTCAGTGCTGACCCAGCCTTGGAAGGGATGTTCTCAGCTTGTTCAATAAACCACAGCCAGCAGCTATCTCCACCTGTCACCTTCCTTTCAGCATTTCCCCTCCTGCCTAGACCCAAATCCGTGTCCTTCCAACACCACCAGTGTCCTACACAGCAAATTTCAAGGAGCACCATGACAGAGCTGCCCATTTCACCTGCCCCACCAGACCCGACCCCGGCCGTTCACATCTCTGCCAGTATTTAAAGCAACTTCCTGCTCACTGCTCTTCTGGTTTTAGAAATAAGTCTCTCATGTGGCAAGGGTGGGTGGAAGAGCTGTAGATGCTCAGCTGGTTGCGTGCTGCTCTCCTGTCACAGCCCCAAACTGCCCACATTTGGCAACTGGTTTTAGTGCCAAAGGGAACACCAGGCAGGAGGAGAGTTCAAAGGCCTCAGGCACCAGCGTAGCCCCATCCAAAAAATTGCTGGGTGAACTGATCAGCCACAATGAACTGATCTGCCAGGGCACGTCTCTCTGAAATGTCACTGTTACCACAATTTGAGATTTCTCATGGCTCTTGCTCTCCTGGCTGAGGACATCTAACAGAAGGCAAGGCAGCCCAAACCTTTCCCAGGCTTTAGTTGAAAGCCAAAAGGAATTCCTCAGCATCATCTGAACAAGCCATAGGATTACAGACCCATGCAAGCCCTCGGGCTCGTGCTCCCCTGTGACCTCCCCGTGTCCTGCACAGGAAGCAGGGGGTGGAGGATTCCCCAGCTCCAGCTTCTGGAGGGCTCTGCCAACGCTGCTTCCCCTTCTCTCCCACCCCCTGCACTCGTGACACCATTTTCAAAGAAACTCAGCCAGGAGATCACCACACCCACACATCTGAAGGAACTGGGGACAGACCCAGGCACTGCCAGCCCAGGGCCAGCACCCACGGCTGCAGGGATGCTTCTCCAAAGCCTTTTGAGGGACTGTCAGTGGCTGTGCTGCTCCCTAAACACATCACAGTCCCTCTCTCTTTCTGCCCTCCAGTACAAATTCTCAGCTCAGGGGCACAGGGGATAACACCAGTGATCCCAAACCTCAGCTCACCACAGACTCCAAGCCTTCAAATGACTGCACCAGAGGTAAGACAACATCTTATCAAACAAGAAAATAACTTTTCATAAGTGCCTTCACACAAAACAGTGAATTTTGGGGCAGCACCATCAGTTTAGTGAGGCAGTGACCCCAGGCTGCACTGCTGGCAAGTTGAGCCCTCCACAGGTAAGTCAAGTCCACCTTCCTGCTGGACACTTCAACAGCTGGAACGTGTTCTCCATGCTGGACATTACTGAGAGTTCAGTAATTTTATTATTCTGTCTGGGCATGTCCCAAAAAAGTGCACTGAAATGGCAATATGTCATAATCTGGGCTTTTTGGGCATTGCTTAAAAAAGATGATTTTTTTCCTAAGCCATCAGAATTTTGAGCAAACAGCAGTGAAGCCTAATGAAAACTCTCCAGCATGCCTAAGTTCCACACAAATTACTTTATTCCATTATTTGAAGCCAAAAGGAATAAAAATGAATGAGGAACAACGGGAACATTAAACCAAATACACTGCTGTAAGTGCAGAAAGACTCGTATCCTGAATGACCAATTCCAGCTCTAAAAAGCTTTCACTGCCCAGTGTGGAGAGATTCCTGGTAACTTATAAACAGATTAGAATGACTTTCAAAATAAAGACGTGAGTCAGCTTCATTTTAAAAATCAAAGAAACAAAGCAAGCTAAACTAAACTCAGGAGAAGGGCACTGGGCTGGTATTTCCCCATCTCATTCATCTGAAAGCAAAGGCACAGCCAGAGATGAGGGAAGCACCCAAAACAAAGCTAAAACACTTGGGCAACACAGCTAAATTCAGAAATTAACTTCTTCACCCAGCCCTTTTCACCATCACAAGCCTCAGGAAAAGCCAGCACAGTGAACCATGAACACTGCAGCTTGAACCCACCATTCCTGAACTCAGGGAAAAAAGAAAAAAATGAAGGCTAGACACAGAAAATATTATGGAAGAAAAACCACCATAAGACACAGGACAACTTATAGAAACCAAAGAGATTGGAAGCTGGATGCTAAGGGAATTTTTAAAAATAAATAATCATTATTTCCTGTATTGAGATTATAAACATGGGGTTCCAGTCTGAAAATCCCTAGATGCCATCAACTCAAGTAAAACCCCATGAAGCAGAGCAGCAACAAGCTCAAAGTAGTCAAGAGGAAGAACTCAAAGAGTCCCAAAATTTGGACGCTCCTGCTCCACCTTTTGCCTTAAACTACATTTACCACTACTTACAGCACAATATTGGTGACCAAGGCAAACATCGGAGGCCAATGCACAGCAACACACCCTCAACACATCCTTGAGCACACAAATAATGCTGCCCTGCTGCAGCCCTGCCACAGCAGCTGGGTGGGAGCTGGTCTTTGGTTGGGATGCAGATTCAAAGGATTTTCCTGAACCTTCTCCTGTCTGAGGTGATAAAGAGACTTCTCCAGGCAGACAAAACCACTAGAAATGTGATTCATTGATACAGGATAGAACCACGGGGATTTCAGTGCAATCCACACAAGCACAAAGCCTTTCCTGCTTGCTGCTCAGCTGCTGCTGATTCCCTCCATGCCCCAGACAGAGAACCTCGTGTTTAGCACTGAAGTTCTGTAGCTGTTTACTCTGGGGAAGGATCAGGAGGCCAATAAACAGACCCTGCTCATGCATGTTGAAAAATAACAATAAAAGAGTTAACGCTGAAGTCAAACCGCCTCCCACCAACACTCCTCTCTAAGTAGGAAAATTTTTCAGTGAAGGCACTAAACTTGCCAAGGTCTTTTAATTCAGCTGGCAGGTCCCAGCAGCCCCCTCTCGCTGTCTGCAGCCCACGATTGTGCTGCAGCCCAGGCACCAGCACCGGACAAAACACACCATCACATTAAACCTCCTTTGTTCCAAAAAGCCCTTTCCCCTGCAGAAAGCGGCACTGAGCTAAACACAACTGCTGTGGGATTTTTTTTATTTTTTCCTTCTTACCCCTCTGATTATGCCCAGGGAGAAAGGCTGGCAAATCCCCAGGGACACCAAAAAAAAAAAAAAAAAAAAAAAAAAAAGGGGGGGGGAAATTCAGTATTTAAGTGAGAGGACAATGGAGGTGCGGGAACAAGTTTCCACTTTGAGCTGGAAGATGAAAAGCCCTTTTCACGCCATTAGAGCAGCAGAGCTCTGGAACAGCTTTCCAGTGGGAGGCAGTGGGGGCAAGAGAGGGAAGGAGCTGCGAGGCAGAGCCCATCACTCCCCGAGGGGATGGCAGCACTTGGCAGGACCCGATGACTCAGTCGCCTTCCCAATCTGGGTTTTTGGGACCAGCGGTTGGATGGGGGAAGGAGGGGGTTGAGATAAATCTGTGCCTTCCTTAATCCGGAGAAAACCAAGCAATCCCCAGCGCTCAGGTGTTTCCCTCTAATCACCACCCTCACTTGGTGACATCCAGGGAACGGAAAAGCTTCACCTGCTGTAGAACTGAGAAGGAAAAGGTGTTTACAGCCACCTCAGCCACCCTCAGGCTTTCAGATGCGCTGTCACACCAGATCTGCTCGGCTCTGCAGCACAAAGCTCCAATTCCAGACTCCCCTCCAGCACGAGCCTTCTGCTCTTCCTCCATCCTTCATCCCCTCTGGGCCTCAGGCACAGAGGCCAATATTAGCCAGGATCCATGTCCCAATAATCCGTCCCAAATAAGAAAGATAAAATGATAACAAGCCATGTAAACTGCTGCTGGAGGGTTTAAACTGCAGGATCGCTTTGATGGGATTTCCATTTCTGTCTTCAGAGCCTCTCTGTCCTCCTACAATGTAAAATGATTCTCACTCCATGGAAACACGAGCCTAAGTCATAGAAAAATAGAGTAAAGAGAAATACTCGAGGTCTTGTTATGCCCTGAGATAACCATCCGTCTCATGATGTGAGGAAAGATTGCCTGAGACAAAGAATCATTTAGAAAAAGAAAAGGCTGAACTGCCACATTAGTCTTGAAGAAAAAAAGATTATTCTAATGCACAGAGAGCCATTACACACCAGCAATTCAGTAACATTGCTCAGTTTGCACTTAAGACTGCATTTACCATGCTGTCTTCACTGAGGAAGCACAGCTTTAAACCCACAGAAAACACAACAGCCAGGACACAGAAGTGTGCAATGACAGAGCACCCAAAGCCCCATCTAATGACTTTATTAGTGGTTCCTAGCCCAGAATTCAGTCCCAAGGCAGCCTCATTATGCATTACAGATCGATGAGATTTTTGCAACTGAAATACCTTTTATTCAAAACAACCCTTCTTTGTGATTTACGGTTTTATAAAAATGCAATTAATAAAAACTTAACTAGAAACTTTAAAAAAATTACAAACACAAAAAAAAACCTGCAAGTGAAAAATGTAACCTCTCTGCTATTGTACACTCTGATTTTCACTCTCTACATTAGCATCCTTTCTGCATTCCCAGCTGCCATGGCCAGGGCCCCTGTAAGACTGTTCCCTCCACCTGAGACATCCTTCAAAATCTCTTTGAAAGCTCTGTTTTTGCACAAGAGATTCTTTTTTTGCCAGACATATACACACAGGTCCTGGAGAAATCCCAGATTTGATCTTCCTGAGCACCACATTCAATACCCGATTCAGCCAGCTGCACGTGTGCACAACCTGTGCACAGACCAGGGAAACACATCTTGAGCAGAGCAGCCTTACAGGGCTTGGCCACTTCAATAATCCTCAACCATGATTAAGTGGCAAATTCTGGCCCAGCCCCAGGGGAGCAGCAGGTTGAGCCCAGAGCTCCCCAAGGAGATGGGATGATCTTGCAGGGGATGAAATTATTTACCCAGCCCAGGAGGAAAAGCCTCCCCCAATGCCCCCTGTCCATCCCCAGCAATGATCTTTGTATGGTCACAGCTTAGCCCAGCCATGCCAAGCTGAGAGCTCCATTGCAGCAGGGGTTTGTGGCAGGACACGGAATACCTGGGACAAGCTGTGGCTTCAGAGCTCTGGCTACTGAGCCTCTCCCAAATGCCAAAACAGGAACAAAAGAAAATAACCCTTTTTGACAGTAGGGAAGGAAAAAAAAACAAACAAACTTTCACTGACTGGCTGATTTCTCAAACAAATATTTCCAAAAGAAAAAGAAAACCCAGCTGGCTTCCAAATACACAAATTGAAGTGACTAACAGAGAATTTTCCTCTGTTACATTTCCAACCCATCCTATTCTTTGTTATGAGCATCCCTGAGCTAAATGGCTACCTCTTATCATGGATCCTGTACTAACATGGTATTTCAGGGAAAGGCACTCACCTACCTGAGAAACAGCAAAAACAAATCAGGCATCCTGATCTTTGGCTTCCCCCCAGCTGTACCAGATCAGCCCTATGGTGATACTCACATGTGGGAAACCACAAGTCTGCACTGCTTTCCTCATCTTCTGTTCATTCCCCACCCTCCCTCTTCTTTCCTTCTCACTTCATTTTCTCTGCTTTGGTATTTCCCACTGTCAGCTGCCCACCTGCTTCCAGCTTTATCTTTCTGTGCATCCCACTTCTCAGCAAAGAACATTCTTGCACCCCTTTCTAGAGACTCTCTGGATACTCACCCTGCCTCTCCTGCATTACCTCATCCCCAGAAAGACCTGGCCTGCCACACCTGCCCAGGATGAATAACTGAATTCAGGCTGAATATTTTCCATACCTACAGACACAAGTTATTATCTTATGTTAAGTAGCCCAGGGCACCTCAAGTTTATTGTCACTCCCAGGCAGAGGAGCACATTACGGCACCATGAATAGCTCTTGTTTGCCAAAGAAACTGAAGGAAAGTAGTCACTAAAGAAATTGGGGGCTGGTCCTGAGGAAGTAATGCCATGAGAGTTCAGAAGAGGCTGAATGATATTAATATAGCACATCTTGACTTACAAAAGACACTGGCCCAAATTCTCCTCTCTGACTTTCAGATTCACCAAGGCAGCTCTGTATGCAAATGTCACCAAAACCAAAGCATGGTTTTGTTGTTTTACAAGCCCCTTTGCTGCCCTTAACAACAACCTTCTTTCTCTGACGTGAGCTATTTTACTGACCTAGAGCTTCATCTCCACCCTGGTGATGCTGAGAAACTTCCCGTTTTGCCTGGGGGCTCTATGTTCTATACCCACAGGGCGAGGGAGAATCACCCCGCTGATCTGAACGGCCCAGGTTTGTAAAGTTTTCTCCAGGAATTAATAATTTAGGCAGACACCTACTCGAGGAGCCCAAGCTGTGCTCAGCAAGACACCTCGGAGGTGGGCTGGTACAGTCAGACAGCAACAGCCGGCAGCAGATGGGTGGGAGCCGGCAGAGCAGCGCGGCGCTGCAAAGCCGTTCACGCCGTGCCCAAAGTTCTTTGTCCTTTCCAGCTGGGTACCGGAGGACACAACGCGTCTGAAAGTGAACTGCAGTGTCCTGGGATGCAGATCAGGGATATAAAACCACTGGGAATGGTACGAGCTGGATAGCGGCATCCAATAGATCTTGACATCCTAAACAAATCGATAGCTGGGAAAACAGGGCTCAGCTGAAGTGTTGGGTTTTTCTTTAACCTATAGAATGACGGAGGCTGAGAAGGACATCCTTTCGATACCTCCTCGTGCCATCCTGTTCAATCTAATACAAATTTAGGTTTTTCTGTATAGTGATATTTTTTTCTTTTTCAAAAAAAGCAAAGTTACTTGCTCTGCAATTTTTCTAAGGTTGTTTTCAAAGACAGATCCCACCACCCCATGCAGACTCTGCTCAGCAAGAGCATCACGGCCCGACCCCAAAAATTCACCATCCAAAAGGCGAAGAAGACATTCCCAACCCAGATTTTCTCCCCTCCGCACACGAAGACGTCTACAGACATTCCAGCCCCGCTCCCTGCGCGGCGCAGGCACCCATCGATGGCAGCTGGGCAAAGGTTGTTGGGCAGGATGTCCGCAGCGCTGCCTCCGGTTGTCCCCATGTGTTTGTTCACTGACAGGGCAGGAGCAGCCGAGGGGACACGGAGGACGCGCGGCCCCAGCAGCCCAAGGCACCCCGGCAGAGCCCCCACCGCCCGGTTACCGGCCCCGGCTGCGCTGCAGCCCGCGGGGACCCGCCGGGATGACATCAGCGCTCACGGCCGGCCGAGGAGCCGGGCCGGGCCGGGGGAAATCGGGGAAATCTCGGCAGGGGCCGGTCCGGGGGGACCGCGGCAGCGCAGCGCATCCCTCCAGCAGCCCCGGAGCATCCCCGCTGCATCCCCCCGCGGTGCGGCGGGGAGGGGGGTCGGGCACACCCTCGGCGGGGCTCAACCCCCGCCGCTCCCGGAGAGGGCAGAGCCCCGCGCCCCGTCGCTGCTGTGCCGTGCCGTGCCGTGCCGTGCCATGCGGTGCGGTGCGGACAGGTGCAGGTGCAGCCGCCGCCCGCGCCCCCCGCCTCCCCTGCCCTGCCCTTACCCGGGGCGGCGCAGTCGGCGCACGCCGCGTTCCCCGGCCGCTGGAGCAGCTCCACCAGCGCCTTCCTGCTCCTCTCCTTCGCCATGGGGGCGGCTCGGCGGGGCTGCGCTCGGTCCGCCGCGCTACGGCAGCCTCATGGCGCGGGCGGGGGGCGCTGGCGAGGCGGGCGGCGCCCGGGCGGCTCCATTCGGCCCCGCTCGCCCCGCGTACGCTGAACGCGCCTCCGGCCGCCGGGACGCGCCGCGCCGGGGCGGTGCTGCCCTGCCCTGCCCTGCCCTGCCCTGGGCTCCTCTCGCCAGCCGCTGCCGGAGCCGCCCGGTGCCGCCGGTTCCTCTTTCAGCGGGCGCTGCCGGCTCCCCGCGCCGCTCGCCCGCGACCTCCAGCGGCAGCGCCTCGCCGGGGCGGCCCCGACCCCCGAGGGGCTACCCTACCTTCAGGGCATCCCATCCCGCCGGGCGTCCCCAAGTGCCTTCCCTGGTTTAACTCCTGCCCGCGGAGGGGATGCTGGCGCCGGTGGGAGCCGAGGGTCTTCACCTGTGGGAGATGGCGGCTGGCAGCAACCCCAGCTCTCACTAGCGAGGGCCTTGCCACTCAAGCACCTTGGCAGGTTCATGAGCAGCCCGTATGGGATGCCCCTCTAACATCACCATCTTTTGGGGGTACTTGTGAAGGTTTCACGAGTAGCCCCACGCACTCCAAAACACTCCTCCTTCACTGCTGTCCTTGCACATCACCACCACTTTCCACGTCTGTGTCTTGGCAGGACCATCCTCCAGGATCTTCCCACGTTTTTCACACCCTCCACGGTGTCAAGGGAGTATCAGGGGGGAAAACATCCCTATGTCATCATGGCCGTGCATCTCGTGCCATCTATGGGGCAAGACTCCTTGTTTGGCAGCCAAAGACTAAAGTGTCACTAAGGGCAGGATGTGGGAAGCTTTTGGCCGAGGAAGGGTTCAGAGCCTCTTTAACCCCTGCTGAAACCTTCTTCTCAAGTATGGGTCACCTGTGATGCTGCTGTGTCCTGTTTGTGGTTCACACATCTCTGCTTATAAAAACAATTTTGGTTTTGCAAAGCAAGCCCCCATTTAAATCATCCAACTCTGCTTCCTCCAACAAAGCAGGGCCCCCCTGCAAGCTCAGCTCATGCCATCCATGCTGCCCATGAGATTCAGGGTGTGCACAAGCATCTGCACGAGGAGGCTGCCAGTAGCTCCTGGAACACTTCCACAACCAAACCACCATCTTGATCCTGCAAACATGAGGATGTGAGCAGGTTCCTCAGAACACTTTGTGAGAAAAAATAGCCCCTTAAATACAGGGAGAATCATGGGCTGGTACCTTTACAATCCTCCCTTTGCCTGGAATACCTTTTCCTAAATGACCTTTGCATTTGTGCTGCCAGACAGTATCCAGGTTTATTTCTGACTGTTTTAAACTGATGCTGGACTGTTCCTTGCTGACTCAACCCGGTGTCATGCATCGTGCTGGGTTTGCTGGTTTTACACACGTAGCTTGATAACGTCTGGAAACTCACTCCCCTCCTAACCAGAGGCATAATCCTCCTCACAGACCTTTTGTGGGGAAAATGAGCTGCAGCATTCAGACCTTCACCTTCTTCAGCCTCTGAGTCACTAACATTTACCTGCAGCACTGACTTCTAACACCCTCAGAGTGAGACCAGCTCACCACAGTATCTCAACCCTCTACACCTGTGCTGTGTTCAAGCTTGACAGTGTAAATTCTACAAGAGCAGAGCTTTACCTAAGCCCAGGTTAGGCCAGGTTTTCATTTGCTCCTGGTTTTTCCAGAAGAGGCATTTGCTGAATGCTTCATGCAATAACCAGGATTCCACACATCATCATGAACTTACCGTGGGCCAGGGCTGGGAGGAGGGAGGGGGTTTGCTTTGAAAGTCTCTGTTTAGCTTTCCATTAAGACTTATTGATTCTCTTAATTTTTTGTTCTCCTGGTTGCTAGGCAATTCCTCTCTCTCCTCCGCGTGCTGGAAGCCAGGGCTGCAGACAGAAATTTATATCTTGTAATAAAATCAAATAAAACAGAGCCTGTTGTCAATGATGAGAGGGGAGAGTTTCATAAGGGACAGGTGGAGCAGGAGAGCAGGGCCAGCAAGGGTCGATCAGCAGCATCCTCAGCATTTGAGTCTCATCACAATTACTCCAGACTTCACATGGGGAAACAAACAGCACACGTGGGTGGAGGGAACGTGGAGAGACAGGGAGAAAAGTTGGAACTAAATGAGCCAGAAATGAAGATAAACTTTTGTTCAGTGGAAAATCAAAGGCTTGAGCTGAGCTCACACTTAAAAATGTATCTCTGTAAATTTACTCCTGGTTTATCCAAGGTTAAGAAGTTGGATATTGCCCCAGTGTTGGTTGGCACGATGTTGATCTAGGGCAGGCACTGAAGGCTCTCCTGATGGACATTGACTCCTGAGGATTGTGATTCCTGGCATAGAGCAGGGACTGCATCTGAGTTTGTATCTCACACGGGGTAAAGAGCAAAGGTTGCCCCTGCAGGGCTGGTGGAGGCTGATGGGCATCACTGCTCAGGCTTGCCCATGTCAGACTGTTCCCTCCTCTGAGCTTTGCCCCACACTTTTCCTGTGGGTAGCACCTTTCAGGGAATGCCTAAATGAATTTGCTACTACATATTGTGAAATCTCTGACCAAACTCTCTGGAGAGGAGTTGTCGCTGTCAATACATCACCCTCATTCAGATGCTTCCTGTCTCTCCACTGCTAAGTGACTTGCAGGTCTGACATAAATTCATATCCATATGGATGTAAATACTTACATATTTATGTGTGAGATGTGTTTGTTTGTAAACACACACACTTTTAACTCCGTCTTTGCCAAATCACAAGGTTGTTGCCTTAGAAACGGACGTTATTAATGTGATCTCCCGAGGTGCTAAGCACGGTGGCAACAAGGGCAGCCTCTGGAAATGCCAGACACTGAGGTCAGGGCAAAGAACGCTCAGAAATTCCTAGAAACCTTTCCATCATCTTGTGGTGACGCCCTGAGAACGAACAGACATAACTACACCTTCTCCTTGCCCTTCCACACCAGCTCCTTTCACCCCCAGGCTGCCTTTTGTTAGGAAAGAGCTGTTTACCCTGGGGTTTTGTTAATTTTGGAGCCCCAGCCTTGAAATGGCTAAATCAATGTCACAGCCATGCAAGTAAAAGGGTGTTAAACACAACCCTTGATGTGACCCGGGAGCGCATTCACAGCGTAGCATTCCAAATTCCTGCGTGAACAGCAAACCTGAACAGAAATATCAATAATTCATGCCACGGCAACTGCATTCAAGCAAAACCCTGGAGTAGCAGATACACCAGGCAGGATTCCATCGGCTTCCTCAGCACCACAGGGGAGGCAGCTCTTGCAGCTGGAGGTTTGTGTGAGCAAGCTGCAGCGCTGGCACCCGCACCTATGTTAAAGCAGCTCGTTTCCGTCGCAGTATTGGTTTCCTGTTCTAAAGAAAAAAAAGGAAGAAACCAATCCTAGAGGTTTTTCTTTTAAAAAAGAAAGGGTTTTCTGGGTTATCCAGTTAAATCAAGAGTGGGTATGGCTGGGGGGGAGGAATGCCACAAAGCTGAGAGCTCAGACCAGGGCAGTTAAAAACTCTTGAAGCAAAAATCCAATACCGATGCCAACTTTCTCTTATTTTGAGCAAATTGCTGTATGGAGCCTGTGGGATTGTTTTTCTGTGGAGCAGGGAAAAGCACACTCACAGCATTTGTGTGGTTAGGATGTGCTGATTGACTTGAAGAGGATGATGCAGGAGAAAATGATGTAAGGGTGGAAAAAGAACTGTGATGTCCTGTGTCTGCAGAGCTGCTCTGCACCTGCAGCAGCCCTCAAAGAAGACAAAGTGTTGTGCAGCTCTGAAAGTGCCTCACTGCGGGGTGATCTGCAGATCAGGGTTTCTTTCCATTTGCATAGTGGTTAATTCTGTTGCAGCCCAGTGTAACCAGCGTGAAAAAAGGGGAGTCCTTCACTCCCATGATTTAATAGTCACGCAGTTACCACCACACAAACCAGACCACAGAGATCCTCTGTAGGGAAGCAAAACTGGGGAGAATGAGGACAAGGCGGGGTTCAGACCAAAATCTCTTTTTTTAGATTGCTGCAACACCCTAGAGCTGATCACTGCTCTCTCACAGCCCTGCTACCACAGAAGTTCTCCAACCACCAGTCTGTCATGTGCTCAGGACACCCTTTCAGTTTCTTCTCCACCCACCTCTGGCCAGCAATGGGCTGGTTTGGGGGTCAGTATGTGGCTGCAGGGGCTGCTTAGTTGCTCAGACAGCGTGGTTGGGAGCCAAAATACATCTGGGGGGGGGGGGGGTTAATTGATGGCTTGAAGATGTTGGATATTTGTATGTCTGCTCCACGGCACCTGGGGAAATCTCAGTGTAAGAAAAACAGCTCTGCAACAGCCCTGTTGTTGCACCAAACCCATTTCCTACGGTGTAAAATATGACACGGAGGGGGCAGCTGAGGGAATTGGCTCCATGGCAGCTGCAGTGAACCAGCTGGAGCTCTGCTGATTTCTATTGTCCAATGACAGGTTCTTTTCTGCGCACAGAGGAGATGAAATTAGTCCAGGGAAGTCAACAGTTCACCTACGTCTGTGATAGAACACTGCTTTTAGCATTATTCCTGATTTATCCTCATTGAGAGACTTAGGCCTGTGGAATCTCTGGATGGAGAAAGCCAATGTGTGTGAAGACACTCATACATCAGGGGATCAGCTCCTCCAAAAAAGCAAAAGTGATTATTCAGAGCAGGACGTCATCAATTCATTCTGAGTCAGACACACAGCAGGACAGGTTTGGTGTGCAAACAGCAGGGCAGCATTAACCATGGAAATTGCTTTTGCTCATTTCCAATAATTTAATCTCTTCCTGGCTCAAATGGCTCATCCTTCCAGGAACAGCTTGGAGACATTCAAGCAGGAGACTGGGCTGTGTGATGTCACATTGCAGGGTGGAGATTGAGGTGGCTCATCCACCTGCTGCCAGCTCTGGGAACCAGGGGCTGCTCCAGCCAGGGACACAGAGCAGAGATGATGGAGATGCTACAGGAAGGACCACAGGACAGAGGGGCTGAAGCCCAGCACTTCACTTCTGCTCTGGAAGTCTCTGCAGCAGAGCCTGAGTCCCTCAGAAGAAAAAAGAACAAACCGCTTTACAAGGGCACAGAAGAAGAGAGAAAACAGAGCAGTTACTGGCCCCAGCAGTCGGTCTCGTGTCACAAACTGCTGCCTTCAGCTGCTGGTCCAGCTCAGGCAGCGAGAGCACATCCCCTTTTGTAGCACTGTTTAGCTGTGATTTGAATAAAGCAGTAGAAGGAAACAAAACTGTGGTTTTTCTCTAGAAAGAGATTAAAAATGATGGCCTGAAGAGAGCTGCCAAACAGCTGGAAATGGTAATTCAGCCTCCCCCAATTAACTTTGTCCACAGAAAGTTGAGGGCCATGTCCTACCCTTCCTCTAGCTGCTGATGGGATTGTCTGGATGTCACTGTGTGCCTCCTAAAAGCTTCCACAACATCGAGATACAGAGCATGCTGCTCATTTATCTGTTTATTTCAGTATGCTTTGCCAAAGAAAAATCAGCAAAGAATTAATTAACAGCAATTATTTCTAGCAACAACAGAGCAGCCCTGCTCCAGAAGCCATGAAAACAACCTCATGAGACCCCTGGGGCCAAAAAGCCTTTCTAAACAGGTGCAAAAATAAACAATTTTATAGCAGGGTATAAAAAGAGCCCAAGCCAGGTTGGGGAATGGCAGGAGAGCAGCCATTTCGATGGCTGAGTTGGAGCTGTCACCCAGGTGACTTTTGTGAAGGAGCTTTAATAAATAAACCAGAGCAGAAGCACCAGCCTGAGTGAAAGAACCAGCAGGACCAGGTTATTGCTGCCATGGAGGGTTTACTACACCCATCACCCTGTGTTATTAGTGCTGCTGCAGTGATTTACTGTCCCAGTCAGTCCAGCCGATTAGAGCTGTGATCTAAAGTACAGCCAGCTCCAGTTTCAGTGATAAACATCACCCCCCTGCCTATTACTTGCTAAAATAAGCTGAAATAAAGCCATCAATCCAGACATCTCTGTGCTTAAACGAGTCCTCCTGGCTGGCACCACCACACCTGCAAGTCTCCTGCCATGCCTGCTAAAAGGATGGAGGTAGATGTTGCAGGCACGCTCTCATTTTTCACCTAGCTGGTTCTTTTTCAGCAGCCAGTGAACTCTGCATGTCTGTCCCTTTGACCAGAACTTGCCCTTCCTGTCAGCACAGCCCTGCAGTGACCCAGTTCCTGTAACACCTCTGTGCACACCCTGAACATCTCCCCTCACACAGAGGGCAGGATGCACCTCCTGCCAGAGTTTTCCCCTCCGTGCTGCACCCTAGGTGTTGCCAGTGGACAGTCCCTCTTTCCCACCAGACCCTGCAGCACAGTTTGGGGATAGGAGAACTAAAAACCCCACGCTCCACCCACCTGCACCACTCCCACTGATGTCTGTGCACACAGACTGTTCACTCCTATCTGTGGCACTGCCTCTGCTCTCCCACACAGATCCTGCCCTGGGTTTGGGCTGCATGGACCCAGCACAGCTACACCTCTGGATCAGACAGAAATTGGGAAGCACAGAGAAGGGGGACAGAATTGTGCTGCCTTAGCAACCACTCTGAGCATACACATGGACATGGGAGATGTGCCAAACACCCCCCAGAACCTGTGCTCTGTAAGGGCTGGGTGGTGAGGACAAGGCTAAAGACAACCTTCTTATCCAGGGGCTGAAGTCAGCACAGCTTAACTACCACCTCCACACTAAAGAGCAAAAGTCAAGGGATGCAACCTCAGCCCCCCAGCAAGGAGCCAGCCTCATTACACCCCTGCTTGGGACTTCCTGCTTGGTGCTTGCCCATGGGGCCATGGAGGCTCGTTTATCAGTGGGGGATTTGCTCCTGCCTGGTTCAGCATCCTGAGTTACCAGCAATTTTCTCAGCACTGATCTGATCTGCAACTTCTCTGCAATCCTGAGTGGCAGTGGGATTTTTTTTTTTCCCCATCTAGGTCTGCTACTGATTTCCTCAGTGTGGGGAAATGCTTTTCCATCCACCCAGCCGTGCTACCTGGGGCTGTCAGTGCAACCCAGAGGGGAAGAGCCCTCGGTAGATTGGCAGCCGATGGCTGCAGCACAAAGCATCACATCAAACCCTCAGGGCCGTCCTGGTGTCCCAGATTCAGTAGTGCCATCACTCTCCTGCCTTGCCCACTAAGGCAAGATGCTTCCAAATCCTGCTGAAAACCAGAGCATGGTTTAATAACAAAGAAATGCAAATTGAGCAGACACAACGAGGCCTGACTCCCTCGCAGAGCACCCCCTCCCATGCTGCTGCCTTCCCACGTGCTCCCATTGCTCAGCAGCTCTGCAGGCAGGATCAGAACTGGGTGTGTGAGCAGGTTCTTGCTGAGCAGGGCTTGCTAGCAGCAAGAAAAGTAGAAATCCTCCAGAAATCACAGCTGTCAACTCCTCAAAGGTTACTAAAATAGACCAAGGTCTCAGTTGCCCAAAGGGGCTGCAGAAGCACCCCCACTACTTGCTTTTTAAACCCATCAAGGTGAAGTGAAAAGCCTGGGTCATCCTGTCTCCTTGCTTTCTTCACCCCCCTGCTCCTTCTTTGCCAGGCTACTTTCCACCACTGCTCCTATCCGAGTTTACCATAATTCATAAGGACCTGGACAGAAAATCATCTCCAATACAAGGTGGTTTATGGTGTTGCTCATTGCCAGGCAGCAGGACACGTGGCCAGATGGACCCAACATTCCTCCCACAGCAGTGGGACCCTACCTCACCCTGTGTGGGAGCTGGGAGGGGCTGCTTGTGCAGGAATCCCACGGGAGGTGGGCAAGTGTGAGACACCAAGGGCTGGATTCAGCCCACCAGATTTGATCAGCTGAACTGTTTTACCTCACAGAGAAGCGGGGCCTTTGCTGGGCTATATGGTGAACACCAGCTTGTCATTGAGCCAAGCCCAGCAGGAATCAGCAAGCGTAAGATTGATGCACCTGCTAATGCAAATCCCAAAATCTCCTGGATAATGAGAGAGAGCACAGCCATCAGAACCTCTAGGGAGAGCCATAAAAACCTGTCCCTGTATCATCATCAGTTCCAGGAAACAAAAAATGGATCAAGGGCTATCAAGTCCCCTGCACACACTTACTGGACCTCTAGGTGACTTTCTATGAAGCTCCTGTTTTGAGCAGTGATCAATTATGCATTTCAAGCCATATGGCACCTTCATTCCAGAAGGAAGGCATTTTGTCTTGAAATCTGTAAGCTAGAAAATCTGCTGCATCCTGACAAAAATGCAACATTGCCAGTTACTCACAGAAGCAGAATCATTAAGAAAAAGAAAAGACCAGGATAAGTTTAATCAGATGTCCAGTTTTCATTGAAATACCCTTAAAAAGGAAATATACCCTTGTATGTGCACTTCCAGTCTTTTTTAAAATTAATCTGAGTCAGACCTTTGATTTTTATGGGAAACCTGATATTATATACAACATTCCCAATTTAGCAGAAGGATCTCTTCCAGCATGGATCTGCTCCAGGCACAAAAGCACTGAAGTTCTCTGGGGTCATCAGACAGATATGCTACCAGACATGACAGCACTCCTGCACACTGGCAGAAGTATCATTCCCATCCCAGGAATTATGGCTGAGAAACGTAGAAAAATACTGCTCTCCAGTGGAGCCAGAACACCCAGGGCACTTCTCAGAGCAGCAACAAGTGATGCTGCAGACATTTCTTACGTGGCAGCAGGCTGTTCCTTCTCTCATAGCCTCCCACAACCCAGGTTTCATACCAGAGGCCCAGTGAAAATAGTGTTGCCTCTCAGTTTTCTGCTCAGAGACAACAACAAGGTGAAATTTAAGAGGTGCTTTAACTCTTTGCCCCTCACCTGGTCCAGCCAAAACCAAAGGCAGCAATAAGTAAAAGCTATTTTGATTGCTGCCCCAAAGGGCAAATAAACACCAACAACAATGTGGCCTCCCAAAGAAACCAAGCTGGTGACTACTGACCATGAGCGTAACCCAGCCACAAGGAATTCCTTGGACTCAAAACCAGCAGGACAACCTGGGGAGAAGGGGAAGCTTTGGGGAAGGAGCAAGCGTGAAGGTCAGCAGCCACACCCACTGCCTGCTCTGACTGCTCACAGCCCCAAACATTCACCCCACGGGTGCTGACAGCTGCCACCCTCCTGCTATGCCAGGTATGCCCTTGCAGGTGGCAGATGCAGCAGCAATCCCTCCTCAGCACTGAGGCACGGCCTCATTGTGCTCCTACAAAGGACTTTGGACCGTGGCCCATTTCCAGAGCAAGCACAGGAGGCTCTCTTTGTGTAGGCTTTTCTGTGAAAGCACACCCAGAGCTCTGGAAATGTTTATTAAACCCTTTCTTCCTGGTTCTGCAGGTCACTGTAGCTGTTTGGAGAGATACACCTAGAGCTCAAGGTCTCCCAGGAAAACATAACGATGGTTAACTTGCAGCAATGTTCTCTCTGTAAATAACTGCTGTGATCAAGGTTAAGCTCTTTGTGGTTGAGTGGATTTTAATCTGAGCAAAGAATGTGTGGGCAAAGCTCTGCTGATCCAGAGCCCTCCGGGGACTCCCTGGGACGGATCCCAAGCAGCTGGGTGCCTCATTAGGGTGTGAACGACGTTTGCTGCAGAAAAGCTACAGAAAAGACAATTACAACTCCCTGGCTTATTGATTTCTGTTGCTATGGTTACAGCTCCCCTAGATCCTCACTCCAACAGTCACCACTTCCTCCTGCTCCGGGCTATCCCTTCCACACCTGTGCAATTACATCCAGGCCGGCAGTCTGTACGTCAGTCCCAGCTGATTCCCAGTGCTTTGCCTGTCTCCAGGTCGCAGGATCTGTCAGCAGGTGGAGCCTCACGGCAGCGCTGGCACGGGCAGCCCCTGGCAGGCTCCTCACGGGAAGATTGATGCATTTGTGTGGGACCACTCCCACAGCACAGCGGCTCATCAGCTCCAAACAGAAATCAGTGCCCCTGACAAACTGCCTCCCCTGGAGCACACACAGCTCAGCCCAGCGTTTCCAGAATACAGGTTTTTCCCAATTTGGTGACAGGCTCCTGGAGAGGCTCCTCCTTGGCCTGGGCACAGGAAAGCTGGCCATGAACCTGCTGCTTTAATTTGACTTACACCCCACTGCCAGTTTAAAGGAGCACACACCTGGATACCACCAGCAAAACTAAAATAAAGAGGTTTCAAGTGGAAAGATTTTAATTAATGATCTGTATGTTGGCAGGAATTAATTGAAGAGCATTCTGGGAACTCTCCCAGATGACTCTGGTGTTGCAGGGACTTGTCCCATTGAGCAAGTTGGGAAAACTGTTTGACCCCAAGTCTGGCACTAATGGCTTTTCCCCCACCACTTCTCAGCTGCATCAGATCTCAATGTCTGCTGTCCCTCAGCAGCTCTGAGTTCCCCTTACAGCTCCACTGAACATACTCTTTTCTGCAGCCAGTGTTTACAGCTGGACAGATGTGCCCCTGCCCATTCCCTGAATTTTCAGCTATCCACTCACAGCTCTCTTCTTGTCCTGGCATGAGGGGACAGCAGCTGACTCACTGTGCTGGGAAGCAGGATGGGACGTGCCCATGGATCAGGACAGGATGAGGATGTGATCTTAGGGCTGCTGAAAGATGCAAACCTCTCACCCCCGCAGTCTCTGTTAGTGTGGCAATCACTCAAGGCGTCAAAAACTTTGTAACAACCCAGAGGACAGAGCTGGCATCAATGTCTCAGGGAAACAGAAATGGAACTCATGAAGGAACTGCTTGGCCAAACCAGGGTGCAGAGCAACACCCAGGAAATGAAACTACCACTGATAACAGCTCAGATTACTCCCCCATCACTGGTGGGTTCTTTCAGACCTACCAGGAATTCACTTCGCCTTATAATATTCAGGGAGCACAGAAGCATGAAATTTGATTTCTTTCTTCTGAAGATGCTGGAGATTATTTTAATTCTAACTTGGTATCGCTGAAAGAAAGCTCTTATTCAGTGGTTTAATATAAAGTCTTTTAGTATCTGTTGCAGCAATACAATCTCTGCTTTCTTTGCTATAAATGTACTAATCTCACCAAAGGATATAATTTGAACAGCAGAATGAAGTGGAATAAAAATATGCAGCAGCAGGCAAATGTCCTTTTCAAACAGGAACCTGCTCTGAGCTATGTGCACTCTGTTCCATCAGATTAGACAGAGCAACAATTTAAATCTCAGCCTCAATGAACAGTATGAAGAGCAGAAAATGTTCTTTCACCCTCTCCAGGAACTCAGTATGAGCAGATGCACAGTGGAGAGAGGCAGCAGCAAAAGCAGGCAGCAGGGGAGGTGAGATGTGCTAGAGAGGGGACACGAAATAAAGAGGGAAGAGCAGGAGAACTGCCTTGGCAGGCAGAGCCACGTACACAGAGAAATGATTCACTGGGTTATAAAGAAAAACAAAAGTAGCAGGGATATCAGGGCAGAACATACAGTGGGAAACACATCCAGAAGACTTACAAATTTATTGCCTGCTTGCAACACATTTCTAGGGGGTTAACAGGCCAAATTATTTCTGCTTGAACTCAACAGTAATTAAGAAAGACTTCAACTGCACTAGAACATGCAGGACAAATACCACTATTCCCAGTTAAATGATGAAAAATTTAGGTGAACACTGCTGGCATGGTAAATAAAAGCAGAATCACTCCCTGACTGGTGTCTGGAACTAGAAATACTCTCCCAACAATGATGGAAGATGAAAAAACACCTGACCTCAAGTACCCCCACAGGACCCCAGTGTCTCCCTCAGCAGGGTGAGATCACCCCAGGGATGGGGACTAATGCCAGTATTTAATAAAGAGCAATTTTAAAGTACAACAGCTTTATTCCCACCTGGCAAGGAACTGCTGTGAGCATATCAGTACTGCCCACAGAAGGCTAATCAGTAGTTCAAGACCTACACAATAAAGGATTGTTTGGTTTGGGCTTTTGTTCTCTTAAAATAAGACTTCACTGTTCTTACAGAGACAGGGAGAACACTTTGGGCTGTAACTGTTTTGCCTCTAGAGAAATGAAAAGAACAAGAAATACTTGAGCAAAGCAGACAAAGGCAGTATTTTTGCTCATTTAAAGAAAAAAACTATTTTAGGAAAATTAAACTTTGGAAAAAAGGTTCTTTCAGGAAACACTTCCCATTGCAATATGAACAGAATGTACAATATGTACTACACTCAGAGTTATGCTTTCCCTGCATGAGGAGCAAAGTTGTCTGTCTTCATCACGACTTTTCAGGTTTTCCTTCTGATTTCTCATTGATCAGGTCTTTAAATCCCAATTTTTCCAGTGGCTCATTAGCCATAAGTTGCCTAAGTAAAAAAGAAGAAAACAACAAAAAAACATTTTAGAGAACACAGCTCTAACCAAGATATTTTCTATTTCATTTACTATTATTTACCCTAAACAAATCCAAGACATCTACACAGAGTGACTGCTGTTTAACAAGACCTCAGAAAATTCAGTTTTAGGAAAGCAACATTCAGTGATTATTTTTCCCCTTTTACAGTGGTTTTCTAATTAAATGTGTTGTTTCCTCATTTTTGGTACCGAGTAAGAGTTTAGTCAGAAACCGCCCTGACTCCTGGTTATCCTTAATTAACAGATTGCACGAGAGCTTTCTAAAATTCTACCAATGCCATTTACATTTTCAAGTGAATCTGTGGCATTTGTGGGGCCACTAGACTTTGCTGCAGTGATTTTCAAACTCGTTTTTGATTTGCAGCCTTCCTCATCACCAGCCCGTGCAGTGAACTTTCCCCAAATACAGGGAAATTCGTGGATTTTTCAAAGCTCCCTGACTCACCCCTGTACAGGAAGCATTGCAGAGCAATGCCTGAATGGAAACATCCCTGGAAAACCAACCACCAACACTTTCTTCACTTGAACTGAGGTACAAAAGCTTTTAACTTGCCTGCTGGAAACATATTTCTAAGGGGCTAACAAGCCAAATTTCCACCTAAACTCAGTATTAATTAAGACTCAATTGCATTAGAGCACACAAGGAAAATACCACTGGCTCGGATAATTCATGGTTAAGTTATACACAACACCTTCAGGAGTCTTAAAAACATACTCAGCGCTTATTGACAAGGCCGTGAAGAAGGTGAGCAGAGCATGGGCTACAAATTCAAAGTTTAATTTGTAACCATAGATGAAAACAAAGAAGAAAAGCTTCGCACTGGTCGCTGTGCAGGGTGGAAGCTGCCGATGTCTCGGTGTGGGTGGGAAAACATCGAAAGCACAAGCCAGGCACCCTGCTGATGCCACACGGGGCACCTCTTTCTTTCATGGACAAAAACTGCGTGCCCGCGGGCTCGCGTCCCGTCCCGGCCCCGCAGAGGGCTCCCCGCTCCGTGTCCCCGCGGGGCCACTCGCCTGTCCATGCGGCACTCCAGGTAGGCCATGGCGCTCTGCCGGCACGCCGCGCTCTCGTAGCCGCTGTGGCGGAGGCACTCCATGAAGCGCTCCTTGAAGGCGCTGCACTCCCCTGCAAACACACAGCGAGGGCCGCGCTAGCGCCGCGCTCGGCGGCGGCCCCGGGCCCGGGCCTGGCGGGGCGAGGGGCGCGGGGCAGGCCCGGCGCTAGGCCGCGCTACCGCACCGAAGTGATCCAGCGGGAACGCGCCCTTGTCCGGCGGCCGCGGCGTGAAGCTCTTGTTGCTGAAGTTCATGGCGGTGGACATGTCGCCGCGGGGGCTGGGGACGCGGGTCCGGATGGTCACTCTGCGGGTCCGGGCGGTCACTCCCAGTCCCGGCGGTCACTCGCAGTCCCGGCGGTCACTCTGCGGGTCCGGGCGGTCACTCGCAGTCCCGGCGGTCACTCGCAGTCTCTGCGCTCCCTCTCCCGCCGCCGGGGGGAGCCGCGCGCCGAGAGAATCGAGCGCGTCACGTGACCGCCGCGCGCGCGCAGAGGGCGGGGCCGCGCCGCCATGGGAACGGCGTGGGCGTTGCTGTGGCAACCGCGGCGATGCGCGCGTCGCCATGGAGACGGCGCCGGCCGCCATGTTGGGCCGGGCCCGGACGGGAGGGTCGCTCGCGGCCCTGCACCCAGGGCTCCGACTGACTCTGTGGAATAAACACACTCCTCCTCACAAACCCCGCGGCACTGTCCTCACTTCCCTCTGAATGCTCCCAGTGTTGTCTGGGTTGTCCTGTGCAGGGCTTTAATGATCCTTGTGGGTCCCGTCCAGCTCAGCGTGTTCTGTGGTTCTGAGTTTCTGTGGTTCTGGGTTTCTGTGGTTCTGGGTTTCTGTGGTTCTGGGTTTCTGTGGTTCTGGGTTTCTGTGATTTGTCTCTGTGGCTGTGATGCTCGTGGGCTGCCTGTCTGTGGAGAGGCCTGGAAAAACGCTCTGTCCATTGGGAAATGGGGCGGGGGGAAAGAGCCAAACTTGGAGCCTGGTGTCTGCAAATCCCTTTATACAGGATCCAGCCTTATCCAATCTTTCCCTTTTCTATCCTGGCTAGGACAGGCTCCTCCTTCCTTTCTGCCCAAAGAATGAATTCCTCACCTGTCGCTGCTGAGCTCTGGATCTTGACTTAAAAGCCTATTTTCTGGATCCAGCTCTGGCTGGCGTGTGATCCCAGAGCCCTGGGGATGGCACTGGCAGGAAGGCAGCACCAAATCCCTCAGAAACCCAGCAGGATTTTGGATAACTGTCCCCGTTCCTCTCAACCATCAGCCACCTGTGGTGGCCACGATGTGGTTCCTTATCCCTCATTAATCCTCACGGTTTCAGTTGTGTACACACTCCATGGACAGCAGTGAGTTATTTTGTGCCTCCTGCAAGCACTGGGAGAGCACTGTGGGTTCCCATCCCACAGTGTAAATTCTGGTGAGACCAGAAACACCAAGGGGGTGTTGTCAGGAGCTTGGGAAATGGTGAACTTCCAGATGCTCGAGATGTACAACAAAGAAAAACACCCCTTTTGCCTGCAGGTTTACGGCACAAACTCCACAGATTCACAGTTTCCTTCTGAAAGGAGGATGAGAAATAGCTTTAATTTAACTCACCGAGTGTTAACCGTGGATTACGCTGGCATTTTTTCTTATTTGCCCATAGCTGCAATTGGTTTAAGACAGTGTTTTATCTTTTTAAAGTTGATTTTCTTTTAATTAAATGACTGAGCTAAGCAGAAAGAATTCAAAGCTGGGGAAAAAAAAAGAAATGAAATAGCTTCCATTTTTAAGGACAGCCATTATGGAAATATTAACTGCAGCTCCGTTTAAAGTGTCTTTTGTTTATGCTTTGATTGCTTTCTTATTACAGTATTGAAATTGTAAATGGAAAATTACACCATGTTCTATTACATAAGCAACTGGTTTGCACAGCTTGAAATATAAGGTTTTATTATTAGGTTTTCAGGGCTGTGAACAATAGATGGGTTTTATTATACAGCAAATAGCACTTTTCCACTTGCCTTCGTTATAACACTTAATGGTAAAAGGGAGATACTCCTCTTTCATAAATACATGCAGCAAAGTGTCTCCTGGATTTCAGACAACCGAGCAGCAGGGAAGTGACTTTGGTTTATCTGGACAAGTTTAACTGACGTGTCAAGGCACTTGATTTTAGCAAAACTGCCCAAATTACCTGTTCTTTCTGTCCCAGTGGTCGCCTTTGCTGATTTCCCATGTGATGAAGGGAGAAGTCAAAAGAGAAAGATGTGCAGAGATCCCACAGTGGAATCATTCCCAGGCAGGCAGCAGCAACCCTTTCCAGTTGTGTTTAACATCTTTGTCACTGATCTGGATGATGGGATCGGGTGTACCCTCAGCAAGTTTGTAGATGACACCCAGTTGGGCATGAGTGTGGATATGAAGAAAATTCACTTCCCCAAGCATTGCCAAAGGCTGCCCAGGGCAGTTGTGGAGCTCCCATTCCTGCAGGTATTTAAAAGCCACTTAGATATGGCACCTGGGGACATGATTTTAGTGGAGGCCTTGGCAGCACTGGGGGAACAATTGAACTCAATGATCTTAAAGGTCTTTTCCAACTAAATCATTCTATGCAAAGGCTACATTAACTTGCTGTATTTTATTATATCCAAATATTTTTTTACCTGTTCATTAAGTCAGAGTCTTTCTTCGGAGTCTTAAATGTTGTGGTTACTCAAATTCAGGTCAGGTATAGTAGCAGGTGTTTGGTTATGTTTACTTAATGTTTTTACTGCAAATGCCAGTTGTATATTCTAGAATTTCCTTTAAAGGCACAGGTTCCCGTACAATCCAATACATGTGCTTTAGCAATTTAGGATATATTTTTCCCAAGGAGATCAAATGAAACCCCCATTAGATAATCACTGTGAAGAAAAAAAACCTCATTAGCAGATTAAACCAACCAGTTCCAAAAGAACTCAGCAACAACAGAGCCACAAAGAGCAGTGCCACAAACAGAGAATTAAACGTGTTTCACGTATTATCTTTCAAAGGAGGGAGACAGCATCAGGGAAATCTGAAACAGCTGCTCCAGCAAAAGGGTGCCCATTGTACAAGAGAGATCAGATAATTTGTAGTGTTTCACAGTGTCTCTAGTCTGGAGTCCTGAACCCTTGCCAAAAATTAGAATGCTCAAATCAGAAGACTTCCCAAACTAGGGAAAATCTTGGATCTTCCCCTTTCAAGTTATACAGCTTGATAGACTGGAAAAGGAATAAAAATCCTTTGCTAGAATCAGGGCTTTTCACCATTAATTATGGACTGAAGTAAAATTTGAAACTGTTCTTTTCCAATGTTGGCAAAAAGTGCTGAAAACTTACTCCACTGTTGCTGCTTATCTCTCATTAGGACAAATGTCTCCTCGGAAGGAGTTATCACTCACCATTGCTTTTTGGAGCACCAAATTGAACAGTACTTTAGAGAAGAACCTTTATTCGTTTTTACAGGCAGGGAAAAGTCCGTGACTCCCATTATTCTCTCTCTCTCACCACGCTGCCTCTTTTAAGAGCCTGCAGACTCAAATTATCAGGTAGTTAATTGGAAAATAATTTATTGACAAGCCATGAAAGGCTCTGAGTAAAGCACCAGGGAATTTCGTAGCTTGACTTGGGATAGCTGTAGGAAATTAATGAGTTGAACAAGACCAAGCACATTCAGGTGCTGGAATTTGTGCCCTTGAGACTGCTGTTCCCAGCCCAGGCACAGAACACACCTCAGAGAAACATCCTTCCAGGATCACTCATTCCTGTGCCTCCCCTTCGTGCGGCGAGCACGCCGCCAGCTCTTACATAAGGCCTCTTGCTCCATCACTGCCACAGGCTGTTGTAAACCATTTTTCTCCCTTTTAATTCAGGTTCCTAGACAAGCAAAAATGCAGAATATTGCCAGAATAGTCTGGGGAATGGGGATTTCTGTTGTGGATGATTAATGAAATATTATTGTTTTGCACTTACAGGGAAATTGTAGTTTCATGCCAAGAAGGTCAAGGCCTTCATATGTTATGTGCTCTACAAAGATGTACAGAGTGATAGCTCATTTTCTGTTATTGCTGAGCCAAAGCCTCATCAGTTTAGAGAGGAACGTTGTAGAAATAGCAACGCTGCACTGAAAGGTGAAACAAACTTTTATATTAAATTGCTCATTGAAATTCTAGTACATCTAAATCCACATCTCCACCTGCATCAAGACAGGGGCCCAAAAGGGAGATGCTGGGACCCTGGTTCTGTAGACACCAACTAATCACCCTTCATGATATGCCTCAAATTTCTCTGGGATTAATACAATTTCTGCAATATTTTGTTGAGAGAGACAGAAGCCAGAGACCTGGAACAAAGTATCCTTGGAGCTATGAGGCATTTGATCTATCAGGTGTATTTTGAAAATCATCTCTTCATAAGCAAACCTACTCAATACTCACCTCCCAGGTCAGGCTGCCTTGACTTGTTGGTGTAAATGTAGATCTGGAAGATCATGGTTCTAGCTACAGTTACCAGGGATTTTACTGCAAATATTTTTGTAAATATTTTATGTAAATATTAAAAAGTACATTACCAACACCAAAGCCAAGGATCAAGCCATGTATTTTCTGACTGAGCGAGACTCATGAAGGAATGGCAGCTATTCAGTACAAGAAGGAGGCTTTTAAAAGCAACAAAATTGCCAAGAATGGTAAATACTTAACACAAGTGGGAAATACTCTCACCTTAGGCTCTGCACAGGGACAATGCACAGATTTTTAAATTTTCTTCTCCCAGTGACAAGACTCATCACATATAATCTTTCAACTCAGAATATGGAACCTCTTAAAAAATAATTTGCTGTAAAATAAAGATTTTAAAAAATATTATTCAGGAGTTTTTCTTCCCAAAGTAGTGTGCAACCCACACTGATTTGACACATAAATGAAGAGAAAATAAAGAGTCATTTGTATAAAAACGAGCAAAGTGAACACTTGAGATACTGATCACTACCCTGTAGTGATCCTGTAGAAATACAGATTTGCAGGGTGGGAAGAAATGGGTGTAATCCAATAAAACAATGCAATAATGATGAAAAATTGAAAGAGGTCAGAGTCGGAAAGCTTTTGATTTCTTCTTGCACTGGCATTCATCAAGGCAAGCAAAATCCATTAGCAAGGAGCAGGCTGAGTTTTAACACATCTGGGTCTTTAAAAATGTTAATGTTTAATAGGGTGTGCTCAGGCTTTCTACATCCCTGATAACAATGCACGGGCTGATAGGCATCTCCGGAGGCTGTAAATCAGTGGCAGAGCCTTGCAAGGCACACAAGCCCTTGGTGTTCACCCTCATGGTTTATGATGTTATCACACTCAGACTGAATTATGGCCTTATAACAACCCTTTCCCTGCTTATCCTACGGTTCCTGTAGTGTTAACCTGATTAGAGGGTGATGTGACCTTCTCCAGATGAGCACACAGGAGTTGCTGTGGTGTTGAAGGTGCAGGGATGAGCACACAGGAGTCACTGTGGTGTTGAAGGTGCAGGGATGAGCACACAGGAGTTGCTGTGGTGTTGAAGGTGCAGGGATGAGCACACAGGAGTTGCTGTGGTGTTGAAGGTGCATGGATGAGCTTACAGGAGTCACTGTGGTGTTGAAGGTGCAGGGATGAGCACACAGGAGTCACTGTGGTGTTGAAGGTGCAGGGATGAGCACACAGGAGTCACTGTGGTGTTGAAGGTGCAGGGATGAGCACACAAGGAGTCACTGTGGTGTTGAAGGTGCAGGAATGAGCACACAGGAGTCACTGTGGTGTTGAAGGTGCAGGGATGAGCACACAGGAGTCACTGTGGTGTTGAAGGTGCAGGGATGAGCACACAGGAGTTGCTGTGGTGTTGAAGGTGCAGGCTGACTCTCCAGGAGGGACTGATGAGTCCCACAAGGTGTGCTCACAAAGTCTGCTCACCTGAAGGTGGCTCTCCCTCAGGCTGGTAGAAAGACAAAGGCATGAGCATTTTCTCCCCAGTCTTGTGTGGGATCCTCCCCTGCAAGCCTGTAGCTGTAGGCTGTGTTCAGGATTGCACACTGGAAACCGAGGGATGTGAGGGAGAAATGGGGGTGAGGAATCACACTGGCTGTATTTTAAAACTGCAAAGATTGCCTCCCTCTGGAGAGCTCATCCATCATTTCTCCCAGAGCATCAATCCAGCAGGCTGCAGGTCTATGGGCTCACTTCTTGAGAAAGGGTCTCCCCCTATAATGTCACCACAGATTGAAGTCCTCAGGAAGGTGCTTTTGCTCACTCTGGCAGCAGCCAGCTCTGCTCCAATAGAGCTCTGTGTAAACAGAAACAACAGATTTCCTCCTTTGGTACCCAACCTGGCCCCATGTAGGGTTTTTTCCTTCCTCTTACTGCGTATTATAAAGTCTCAGGAGTCCCAGTAGTCACATCATTTGCTCAGAGAAGAATCTGGCAGAACAGGATATTCTTGGAAATGTCTGGGAGAGAAGGGTGCAGGCCAAGACCTCACAGCTGTGCAGCAAATCTTGAGATGGACGTGACCATCCTTTCTTTGCCCACCCTGCCTGGTCCTCTTCTGCACAGGAAAGTTCCCCCTTGTGAAAAACTCCTCTCCTGATAACAAGCCTTGGAGAGCAGGCAGACGTACAGGCACCCTTTTCATGTCAATCTAGTTAGAGTTTATTGATTCCCCTTGCCTTTGGCTAATGTACTTTTATTATTATTAATAAATAATCATCATTTTCCCATCAGTGTAGCCTGCACCCGGGGGCCTTGGAGAATTCTAGCAAAAGAATTATTAAACTAAAGATTTCTACAGGGTTGAACAAAAGCATGGCTCAGTAATCTGCTAGAATCTGCAACTGGGGAGCAAAATATCCCCACTGGAGAATATGGGACAGAGCATCAAATCAGCCTCTTCCCCCAGAGCCACCATTTCTAACAGTGGCTCCCTGCCCATGGTCACTTCTGCTTTGTTGCCATCCCCCAGGGATGCAGAGGGTGGGGGTGGCTCTTGGAGCTGTCACCCGGGCACGTGGGCTCTTGCAGGACCCTGCCCTGGCTTGGGACATGACTCAGTACCTGCAGGGCCAGAACTGCTGCCATGTGCTCCTCCTGGCTGGCACCCCTTGGCAGCAGCTGCCCCTCCTCTCCTCCTCCATCCTCTGCCTGGCCAGCTGCAGAGGCTGATCCTGGCTCCTCCCAAGGTACAAGGATTCAGGATCTCTTTCCCAATCTATGCAGGATTGCCTGCAGGGAACAGTTTCTTCTGGAGGATTGGAAGCAGCTGTTCATAAACACACAGAGTCATCACCAGATGCTGAGCCAGACAGGGCCATCCAGGCACAGCTTTCTGGGCAGTAAATTGAAAAATAATGACTGAAGCGGTTGCAGGGGCATTTTGGGATTGCTGGTATGGAATTTTTGGGACAAAGACAACAACAATGCTCGCAATGAAAACACTGATCTTCTCAAGGAGGTGATTTTACTGGGGTGGCAGGAAAGCAGAGAATCAGAGCTGTCACCTGTAAATAGATCTGCTCCTGCCAGCAATCCTGAATTAGCACATCTTCATGCAAGCACCATTCCAGCTTCCCTGTGGTGTCTTGCCCTCCCCAAGGCCTTGCTGGCCAGGTGCACCCTGGGCCATGCATTTTTGTGGGCTTTTGGGCTTTCCCTCCTGTGTCCTGCTTCCTCCATTGCATCACCAGAGGTCCAGCTGAGCCCTGTGACCTGGCACAGTGACAGCAATCCAGCATGGGTCCCGTCCTTAAGTTCTGACCCTGAAATCACACAGAGAACAACATGCCCGTAACACAGATCCTCACTGGAAAACAAACACCTCGTCCCAGTGTTGTAGATGAAATAAGAGCTCCAGATTATGATAATCCATGGCTCAGAATAAAAGAGGGTGTTTTATTTGGCAGGAAAATGGAGTACATCTGGTCTGAGTGGACGTAACCAAGCCTGCAGAGCCCTTTTCTCTGTGTGAAGCCACTTCCCCAGAAGGTGTGTGCAGGCAATGAGAGAAGGGCTATAAAGGCACCCCAAGATGCTGATGCCCACACCTGGCTCTGGCCATGGCCGTGCAGGGTTTCCTGCAGTACCTGGGCTCCAGCTCGCTGCTCTGTTTGGCAGCAGGGCTCCTTGCCCTCCTTTTCTTTCTCTCCAGCTCCAAGAAGTCGGTTTGCAATCTGCCCCCTGGGCCACGACCTCTTCCTCTGATCGGAAACCTGAACGTGGTGGACCTGAAAAAGCCGTTCCAGTCGCTGACAGAGGTAGGGGCTGAGCGAGCAGGCAGGGGGCAAATCTGCAATTCCTGAAACGAGAAACGCAGCTGGGGAAATAGAGATGTGCCTGTGTTTGCTTTATGTGGAGGGCAGCAATGAGATAGTCAGCATACAAGCAGGCTGGCAGAATGACTTTACCTTCAGAGGTGCACACACACACTTGTATTTATATGTATAAATGTAATACACACACTCCTTTCTTTGTACACACTCACGCATAGATCCCCCCCACCCCTCACAATCCACTCCAAATTGTTGGTGTTTTGAGCCCTTCAGAGGCTGCAGGCAAAATACTTGAGTTGGGCCAGGTTGCTGCCATCAAGAGATGCCTCACTGCCACCAGACCTGTAGGAAGGATGGGTGGATGGAAGGGATGAAGCACAAAAAAATATCCTCACAGCAGAGGGAATGGGGGTGTCCTGTGCACACTTATTTCCAAAACTAATTGTATCTCTGCAATGCAAAGCACAACTCTGCCTCCCCAGCCCTTCCCCTGAACTGCCCAGGACTTGATGCATGGATTTTATATGTCTAGCTAAACAAATTTCTTTTTCTTACACAGCTCCATGGATATTTATATTTCTAAAAGAGAAAAAAAATCTTAAATATTAAAAAGCCAGAGGCAATGTTTGTTTCAGAAAGGGTCTGCTGGGTTCCCATAGGGACTTGGGGACAAGTCAGTGGGAATTCAGGTTTGATCTGGTTGCTGTAGAGACAGTTGAGGTGCTGTGAGGGAGCTGTCACATGCCGTGTGTGTGTGCTGCTTACTGGACACTGTGGTGGGGGAAAGCTGTTCCCCAGGGAGCTCCTGCAGCCACTTGAACATCTGCAGTGAGAGGGCAGTGCAGACACTGAAACCCTCCAGTTAGCTGGAGAAGAAAGGGCATCCTGTGCTGCCAAAGCACAGAATTCCTCCAGCAGGCACACAGTGCTCATCTGCCTTGATTTACGGTGGAGAGGATTGTGTGGAGATCAGTTCTGATGGGCTTCTGGTCCTGAGCTCCCATCTGATCCTGGGTACGTTTGAGGATGTCAGTATGGAACTATTTATGAACTATTTTTGGCAGTGCTGGGGGATTTTGTGATACAAATGTCACGTGACAGCACCAGACTAATTTTCTGTAATCTACCAAGAAGCTTTATTTGGGCTCTCAGGCCTGCCACATGCAATACCTGTGCTGCTGAGTAAAACCAGAGTGGATGCCAAGAAGCACTAATGCAAGGAGATGGCCAAAGGAAGGCTCAGGGGCCGCTGTGATTCCCTGCCCCTGGCCCTGCCACACACTCTGTGAGCTGCCAGGGATGAAAGAACCAGTGCTAATGTTATCTCCCAAGCCGTCAAACCCGCTGTTTGATGAAAACAAATTCAATTTGTCTGGCATAATAACAGGAGCTGCTTCTAATCTGAAATTCAATTTGTGGAATCTATCTAATGCATAGAAAATGGTAACCCAGGCACATCAGAAACAAGAAGACATTTGGAGCGGATGGCTTGCAGTGTGTTTAAACGAAGCCTAAAATACCAAGTGAATGATTAGTTTGTCAAAGCCACCTTTCTGGGTAACAGATGATTCATATTTAATTTGCTATAAAAGCCTAATGCTCCTGTGTGACATTATCTACCAGAACAAGCTTCCTAGTTGGATTCAAGTTTCTGGTGGCCAGCAAATAATTCCATGATGACTGCAACACTACCCACCTTTCCATAATTAGAGACAAGTGCTGTCCTGAAAGAAAGAGTTATTGTCTGGCTTTGTTTCTGCAGTGTTTGTGGCTGCAGCCTCAAAGGTGTGTGCATGCCTGCTTGCCTCAGGTCACCAGCACTACAATAAACAGGCCTGCCTGCTACAGCATTCTCTAACCAGCCTCCCAAGGTGGTATTGCTGGCCTGTTACTGCAGAACACCACAGGAATGCTGTGGCATTTTACTGACTCCCCTGATAGGAGCACTGATAGCAGACACCTTGTTGTGCAAACAGGGTGCAAGCAGAGATGCTGGCACTCGATAGCTGTTGCTCACTGCTTGAATTACAGCAGCACCTGGAGACATCAGGCAGGGCTGGGAGGCTCCTTTTGGTCTAGGGTGGCCAGTATTAGTGTTTGAGTCCAGATCTGGCTTTGAATGAACATATTTATTCACCCTGACAGCTCTCCAAGATATATGGCAACGTCTTCACTGTGCATTTTGGACCCAGGAAGGTCGTGGTACTGGCTGGATATGAAACCATCAAGGATGCCCTTTTAAATCATGCTGAAGAGTTTGGAGAGAGGGCAGAAATACCCATATTTAGGAAAATGACCCAAGGAAATGGTAACTAACCTTCTGCTTGGATAATTTTTGTCTCTATTCATTATATTCTCACAGCAGAGTATTATCCTCTAACATCACTTTTTGTGATCTTAGGAGGTACCAGTGTTTAAGAAAGCCTCACAAACATTTATGAGCCACAGGTGCCATGAGGGTGTTACACCTTTATTTTAGGCATAGCATTCAGCCATGGAGAGCTATGGAAAACCATGAGAAGATTTACCTTGTCCACACTGCGAGATTTTGGAATGGGAAAGAGAACCCTGGAGATCCGAATCCTGGAGGAAGTAAATTCCCTTATCAAATATTTTGAATCCTATCATGGTGAGTGTCAAGTCTTTCATCCAGAGACAGAGAACAGGTCTAGCAGAACAATAAAGATTAATGAAAGTTTAACTCTGAGCAAATGGTATCTCGTGGTTAAAGTTCAGCATACACTCCAGTAAGTTACTGAACCAAGGCCTTAAAACACTGAAACAGAGTTCCCTGCCATGAATTCTGGGTGGGGAATGAGTTTTCTTTGGGAGCTCAGGGCTACATTTCCATAGGAAACCAGATTGAAACGAGCATAATCACTTTGTCATTTGTTTTCATTGCTTGAAATACAGGGAAGCCATTTGATACGAAAATGATACTCAACAATGCTGTATCCAATGTCATCTGCTCTATATTGTTTGGAGAGAGGTTTGAATATGATGATCCAGTATTTCTGACTTTGCTGAAGCTGATAAATCAAAATACTAAGCTGTTGGGCTCCCCTATGGTGCTGGTAAGAGCTTAATTTTGTTTTAGCTTTTAGTTTTTTGGGGATATCCGGTTTCCTGGGTTTGTTCTCCTGGCCTCCCACATCTTGCTTCTTGAGAACAAGAACATTAGCAGCCAGTCAGCCTGTACAGAACACATCTGTGGTTCTGTCTCTGCAATGCACAGATTCCCAGGCTCCTGCTCTTAGTCAGTGAAGCTTATTAGTAAAAGAAAAAAAACCCAAAGTCTTCACAAAAGGAACAACTTTGCCCTCTTTGAAGAGCAGAAGCACAATCCCAAACCTGCCTCCCTGAATTACAGAAAGAACACTCAATTTCTGCAGGAATCCAGAGCTCCTTGGACTGTAGAAGGGGGGGGGGGGGGGGGGGAATTACAACCTGAAATGTCAGGGCATAGGACAAGGGACCAGCAGTGGGATTTGAGATACCAGTCTGTGTTCAAAAATGCCAATTGACAGTAAAACTTCTCTTGCTCCACAGTTATATAACTTCTACCCAGCCCTTGGATTTCTGTCTGGAGCTTCCAAGACTGTGCTACAAAATATCAGTGAACTGAATGCTTTTCTCCAGAAGCTCTTCCAGGAACACAAAGAGGAGCTTAATGAAAATGACTTAACAGGCTTTGTCGATGCCTTTCTGGTGAAGCAAAAGCAGGTACTTTAAAGATGAGCCTCAGTGTCTTTCTGTTCCCTTAGCTCTGACTTATTCTTAGGACTGGCCATCTGTCAGGGACTGGGAGTGAGTGGAAACAGAAGAACTGCAGTGTGCAGAATATATCAAAGCTCATGCTCACACTGAGCTGTGCTGGATTCACTCAGGGCCCCACTGGAATTGCTGGTTAAAGGGATTTAGTTGTTGAGATGGGTGAAATAAGTTACCACTCAGCACAGATAAGGAGGAGATCATACCAAACCTTCCTGCAAGAATGGTAAAGTGATAAACTGTGTTACAGGAAATAAATTCCAATTTACTTGAATTATTTCTAATATCTAGACCTGGGGATTACACATGTGCTTGGGACCAGACAAATTCCACACAGCATAGGCCCTAATGCTAAAAGACCAAATGTTTAGTTTTCCATCACATATAAAGTCACAGAAGGCTACAATGCAGATAAAAATGGTGGCAACACAGTCACATATGGGTGTCATTTGCTGAATTACCCACATGTTTTGAAGGAGTCAAAGAAACCCCACACTGCATTCAGCAATGGAAACCTGATGTTTTCAACCCTGGACCTCTTTGCTGCTGGGACTGAGACCACATCCACAACTGTGCGCTGGGGGCTGCTGCTGATGATGAAATACCCAGAGATCCAGAGTAAGGAGGACAAGGCTCTTGTACAATTTATTGTTGCATGCTTAAGGCTTTGGTTGTGGAAGGGAGTGGAGCTCATTCAGTGTTGCCTAGAGTAATTATTCCAAGTGCTCTGAGAGAGATAACAGCCATTGACTTTACAGAGGAATTTTATTCAGCTGGATTGCAATAAACCAGCCCAGCCAAGTGGGAGAGGTGAAGGAGCAGCCTACAGTTACAGGAAAGCTCCCCCCTCATTATTCACCTGCAGGCTATGGGCTGACGTCACTAAAGGTCTCCTCAGGAGCTGATTCTGATCTGGTTTCTGATATGGGGTAACAAAGGTGTGTAATGAGAGCCAGGCATGAGATGGGCTGTAGTGACTCCATTCAAGCTGCCTCAGCTCAACAACAAACCTGACAGAGCCACACCGTGCCCTGACTTCCCCACTTCTGCCCTTCCCAGACATTTACAGTTTTCCCTTTTCTTCATCTCTGCCAAACTCGTAGCCATTTCAGTTGCAAGACGAGATTGCTATCAGCTTCTTAATCCTTTCCTCCCTCCAAGGAAAGATTCAGGAAGAAATGAACCATGTCATTGAACCAGGAGAGCTGCCTAGGTTGGAGGACCGGAAAAAAATGCCTTACACAGAAGCAGTAATACACGAAATACAAAGGTTTGCCAATATTGTCCCCATGGGTGTATCACGGTCGACTCCCAGCGATGTGAATTTCCGAGGCTATGTGATTCCTAAGGTGAGCTCTGATCTGAGGCTGGCAGCTTCAGCTGCACAGATTCCTCCCAGCTTTCTTTAAAGCAGATGAAGCAACATGTAAATAACTAAAGACACGGTGATGCGTGGTTTAATCTGTGCTGTGACCCTTTGTCTTGCATCCAGGATAATTATTTTAAACATGCAATGGATTGTGGTCTGTTACAGTTGTTTGAATCACGATTAACCAGAGATTTAATTAAATCACACTGGTTTGAATCTTTTATGTCAAATGGGGAACCTCTACCCCAGCACCTTTGTTGAAAGATCTGACTCTGTAAGAAAGGAATGTTATGTGGTCCAAAAAATAAAACAGCAGCTCCTGAAAACAGACAGAGCCATGATGGGGCAGGGAAGCATTCCCCAGTTCTATTTCTCATGTCTTATTTGCCTCTTCACATTAGGAAAAATAAAACAGTCTGGCTCAAGTAAGGGAGTGATCTCCTCTTCCATGAGTTCCTTTGATCCCTTTCAGGGTACTGAGATTATTCCACTGCTGACCTCTGCTCTGAATGATGAGTTACACTGGAAAACCCCAGATCAGTTCAACCCTTCCCATTTCCTGGATGCCAATGGGAACTTCATTAGGAGAGAAGCATTTATTCCATTCTCCATAGGTAAGAGGGGTGTGGGTGCACACCTGGGGCAAGGCTAATGGCAGCTCCCCCTGATTTCAGAAAAGTACGAAAGCTAGGGACACAGAACAGAGGGATTTCTGGTTATTCCTCCTGTCCACCACTGCTGTAGGTAACCACCTCTTCTTTGGGAGATCTGGGAGACACTGAGTTACTCACAGTCACTGAACAATTTCATGTATCTACAGAATTCTGTGTAGACCAAGTCAGACAGAGAGAAGGAAGGAAACATTTCCTATCTCAGCAGCCTGCTCTTCCAGATTGTACCTCCAGTTTAGAAGGTCTCAGACATCAACACCATCAGTTACAGTGCTGATCATTAACTTCTCCCCTGGTTGTTTTCAGGACGAAGGGCTTGCCTTGGTGAAGGACTGGCCAAAATGGAGCTGTTCCTCTTCTTCTCGGGCTTGCTCCGCAAATTTGATTTCCAACCCCCTCCAGGAGTGGATAAGTCAGACCTGGATCTCACTGCTGATGTTGGCTTCACTTTGACTCCCATGCCTCACCTGGTTTGTGCTGTGCCCTGTGAATGATCAAACACAGCATTAGAGTAGTGAACACTTCCAGCTTTAAAGCAAATCTAGCTGCAGTGGGGAAAAGCTGTCCCTGAGCTTTAGGGGAAGGAAGACACCAGGCACTGTTATTTTTTTCTCATTCTTGACATTCTCTCCAACAGCTCTTGCAATGTCTGTATAATGCAAACCCTTCAGACAGCTCTGAGTTCAGCTCTTAGAACCTGTGATTCATTCCTGGACATGGAAGTACATCAGTGATGCTGTTTTCAGGACAGTTTGAAAGAATAAAATGCTTTCAAACTTCCTCTGTAGATGTAACCCATCAGAGCTCTCCCCTGACAGCCTCTGTGGGGAATTTCTCAGCCCAAAGTCCAAGCCCCATAGCAGAGCTGATTGTTGATGGGCCAGCTGGAGACAAGAGACACTCAAAGGATCTGGAAATCTCCTCAGGATGGTTGTTCAGCTGAGCCTCAGACTGAGCTTCCATTGTGCCATGCAACCTGCCTTATCTTTATTACAGAGTCCCAGACATGGGGGTGTAACATGGGCTGATGCCAAGACCCACGCACGGGACAGTTATCAGAAAACATCTAAGTGGTTTGGGAAGTGGGTTCTTTCCAACTCACACCAGGCACTTTATGCTGAACAGCCCATTTATGATGGGGCCAATTGAGCAGCTTTCTGCTTCTGCTAAGAAAGGCATTTCTGCCACTCCCTCACCTCTCCTGCCTTCCTGCTGCCTCTGGCGCTTGTCCAATCCCTTACTGGGCCATCTTAGATCCCTAAACTGGCAGAAAATGAGCAGCCATGGCAAGGGAAGAGTTTCTGAATCAATGTGGCTGAAGTGATACAAGCCTGTGTCAGTGTGAGGGCAATGGAGCTGGGCCTGGGCAGGACTGCCACACTCCACCAGAGAGCTGGGACAGGCTCAGCCCCTGCTCCCCTTGCTCCTCAGGAGCTGGGCTTGCTCCTTAGAGCTTTTCTACCCTTCAGAGAGGAAAAGAATCCTTCAGGTGATGAATCAGCTGCCATAAGGTTGTCATTTCTCACTCTCTGCACTGGCTGCAGGGTGGATCATCATCCACAGGCTCCTAACTCCAAACTGCAGTCTCCCAACTCCAAACTGCAGTCTCCCATAGCAGGTGTGTTGTGATGAACAGGGACAGTATTGTCCATTCGACTGAAAATGGGGTGGTTATGGCAAACCTAAAACCTGAACCTAAAGTTACTGTCACCTAAAGCTGACCTGTGCTGCACGTGGAAGGAAAGAAAGAAGAAAGAATACGAGGGGATGACAAAGCAGGGCAGCCTCTGGCCAAGGCACTGACTCTCCTCACTAGCTTTAGTTCACACGACTAAAGGCAGCACTCTAACAGTGACACTCCCCCTTGTGCTGGTGCTGCCCTTGGGCAGGGGCTGTACCACAGACCCAGCTCCTGGCACAGCTCAGGGGGTGCCTCAAGCTCTGCCACAAGGAAGCTCTGCTGCTGCACTTGCCTGCCTTTGTTTTGCTGTTGCTCTATTTGCAGTCTAACTACTGCAAGCCTGACCTTATCACCTACTTAATCATTAAATATTTTGTTCTGTTGCTGTTGATCTATCTGGTGTGACAGTATGAAGTTGATTTCGGGTCAGACTGATAAAGCTGGGCTGCACCACCTTTAATATCCCCACGTGAGAGGGGTGAGCACAGGGATCCCTGGGCAGCCAGGACACGTTCAACAGCACCAGGAGTGAGCAATATGCTCACAGCCACAAACACCTCAAAGGAAATAGCTGGATTTCTAAGTCCAGAAAATCACAGCTGCCATGTGAGGCAGGCTCTGCATGGCTCTCTGATGTGGCCCCTTACTGTGGTTCCTGTGTCTCTTGCCCTTGCTTACAAGGAGCCCATCACAGTAAAAGCCAGCGGGAGTTACCTGAGGGATGCACTGCTGGTCAGGAATGGGGCTGGCAGTGAAGGCACAGAGATTTGGGGGGATTTAAGTCAAAGGATGCAGGGCTGGTGTTTTACTGGCCCAGGCTGGCTGACTGGCAGTGCAGTGGTTGCCTTTAGGTGGCCGATGCCCAGTGCTCCACATCCTCACCAGCACCACAGGGTCACCAGCAGTGGCAGAATGCCACATGGGCATGAGGGATGGAGGACAAACGGGCCACGAGCACCCCAGCTGCCCCAGGAATGCACCCAGAGCAGTGTCAGGGCCTGGCAGGTGCTCTGTGCTCAGCTCTGTGTGCTCAGGCAGGGCAGCACGTAGCGTGGCTCCGCAGCAAAACACGTCCCAGACACATTAGTGAGACAGGAATTTCTTGTCATTGCAAGACTTTTACTTACCTTTGTCATTTTAATGCATTGCACTCAGAGCCTGGCTTTAAAAAAAAACACAATACACTCCCCCTGGCTTTTCAGAGATCATTTAAGTCCCTTTCTGAAAGGCCTTTTTATGAGTTCAGAGGCTCCCAGGGCAAGGATGAAATACCAGGAGGGCAGCAGCAACACATAACTTTTGCCCCGCAGGGTGCTGCTGGTCCAAGAAAACCCTGCAGGAACAAACATTTTGCTCAGGCACAGAGCATGTGCCATTGCAAGTTCCCACTGCAGTGCCCACGTTCTGCACCCTGTGCCAGCTGTGATCCTTCCTGCCTGTCTTTACAGCCCCTCTGCCTCTTAGCTCATGGAGCAGGCAGGGCTGAGTCATCCTAGGCATGCTCTGGGGGAAACCGTTGCCTCCAGCCCATTTCTTGGAAACTAATAAAAAAATAAATCCCAGAAATGTTGCGACACACTCGCTGCTTCTGCTTCTGGGTGGCTGTTGTGCTGCAACATCTCCACACCACACAGGCAGCTCCTGTGTGCCCCAGCAGCAGGGCAGCAGTGCCCAGCTCTGGGACCCTGCTGACCGTGTCCCACTCTGGGTCAGATCCACCTCCTTCCCTGCCTTCTTTGCATTTGCAAGGCCAAGGGCCCATATTTGCTGAATAATGGCCTTTATATGATCTAACCTTTGGACAAATGAACCTTCAGCCTTGTGCTTCCTCATCATGTAAGACAGTTCTTTCAGCCCTGAACAGTTTTATTCCTTCAGCTGGTTATGCTCAACTTCCTCCTGAAAACCACTATTCAACCAGATAGACCTCAATTATTTTCTACAAGCCTTTATGAGGGATGCAAGCTCCAGGTGTTTGGTATCTTTGAGTTAAAATCATTCCATTCTCCTGTCTTGTTCCCTTCCTGGAGCCTGCCAGGTCAGCTGGCTTCATTAACTTCGTTAACTTCTTCCCTCTCTCTCTCAGAAGCTGCCCTTGCAAAATGAAGAATCCTCCCAGAAGTTTCAAATCTAATTTCATCTTTCCATTGCACTCATGAATCCACTCATGATCACTTGATCCAAGCTAATTTTCCATGGCTAGCTATTACATGTCTTCTCCCTCAGACACAAAGTCTGAAATCACATTCCTCCCAGGCACTTCAGAGCTGACTTTATGAAGAAGTTTATGGGCTACAACCCCCCAGGGATCGTTGGGCTTTACCATTATTAACAACCTTTGATCTCCACTTGACATCAAGAAAGCCAAAGTCTCCTGTAACAATACTGATTTTTCTCTCTAGTAACACGGAGATCTCAAATCCTACCTAAACCTGAATCTGGAGGTTCTAATAGGATTCCAAGAGCCTTTTTTATTTCCCTGTGTCAGCAGAGTGTTTGGAGGTCACAGCACTGCTAATGAAGGACCTTGAGGTCTCAGGGAGGAGGAGGTTATAGAGGAATGCCAAGCACCTTTTCCCATGTATATGTTCTTGCACACACATGCATGGGTTTGTAATTTGAAACTCTCTTTACTTCTGGACAGGCTTTGCAAACTGCTTAGACCACATTCTCTGAGGTGTTTAAAGAGGGTGGAGTATGCAGTATTTATTTAGGTACTCTACAAACCTTAATAAGAATTGAGTGCTTGTAGCAATTGCAGAGAGCAAACAGAAAGCCAGCTGGCAGAAACTGAACAGTGCCACTGCATTTTTATTGCTTCTAACCCCAAAACCCAGATTATTACTAAAAAAAAAAAATGTCTTTTTTAATTTCATTTCTCTCTGATCCTGCATTAGTTTGTCTGCTGTGTGCAGCAGTATTATTAGCTGTGGTCTATTTTTCAACTGGCTATAAAAATTCAGCTTTTAAATTACCTCCTGGTCCAACTCCTCTTCCGATCATTGGTAACCTGCACTTGGTGGATCTTAGAAGGCAAGATAAATCACTAATGAAGGTAGGACAAAAAAACCCTAACCCAGACCCTCATAGATTTTAAAACTGCCTGGGATGTATCAGCGAGAACTTTTTGTCTTTTTTAATTCAAACTAAAATGTAAAGGTGTGAAAATTGCTTTATAATAGCTTTCTGGGCTTCTTCTAGTCAGTGTCTTTGTTGATGCAATGTAATTTAGGAGCAATCAACCATTAAAAAAAGACCTCTGGGTAATATGGGATTTCTTCATGTAATTGTGATGATGTACATGAAGTCTATAATGCTTGTGGGATTTGAAATATTAATTTGACAGCTTGGACACCCAGAAATATTTTAAAGCATTAGGATATAGCTAACATAAATTAAATTGCTTCCCTCCTTTATGCCCTGGAGATCTGGCAAGAGGAATTCCACGAGGCAGTGACCCCAAAACTGCTGTGGAGAGGGCCAAATCCAGATGCTCCATTGCAAAATCCCTTTGCCTCTTGATGAATGGGATCTGCATTGAAGTCTAGAAGGCAGTGCAAGAGAGAGATGGGAATGCTGTTCTAGGGAACCAGAGTGAATAACCCGTGAGCTCTTCCACTAACCTGTAATTAAGACAACTTACCCCACTCACGGTGTGACCTGTCCTTGTGTTCAGGACCAGGCTGCTCCTGGGGCTTTCCCTCCTGGCTTTCAGAGGTGGCTTCTCAGGGCTGACCCACACCAGGGTCACAGAGAGAGTGAGCAGACAGGCAGGGGGGTCACAGCCAGGTGTCCCCATGGCTCCTGTGACAGCAAACACGGGCTGTGCCGCGGGAGCAGCCGCTGGGGGTTGGTGCTGCCGTGGGGTGAGGCTCCAGCACCTGGAGCTGCTAGGGCAGTGTCAGGGTTGGGGTCAGTTTACCCAGCAGGGCTGGGCAGACGCTGCTGCAGCCTCTGAACGGCGCTTTGGAATTACCTCCGCGTGCTTCTGTCCCTTGCTGGGCTGTGCTTGCTATTGCCTCTGTTTGCCTTTGCTTTGGGATTACTCCACAGGGGTTATCCCCCCATCTCACCCCACGGAGAGCAGAAAATGGTGTTTGCACTGAGCGGCTGGCACCGACTGGGGTTTGTTGGGTGGGCACTGATGGGTGCCCCCTCTGTCCTGTGAAAGATACACTGCTCCTCTGGTCTGGTAGCAGGATGCAGGAGTGCTTTAGTACATCAGGAGCATCAGAACTAAGCTTTCCTCTGTGGCAGCATCGTTATTTGCACTGAACTGCCTTCTCTTTTTGGTCTTCCTCTGATTTTTCAACTTTTGTTGCCATTTGAGGTCCGGTCTTTAACTCTAGGTGGGTTTTTTTGATTTTCATTTATTTTCTCCCTAACAGAAAAACCAGATTAGTGATGCACTGATGGGGGTGGGGGCTCCTTCATGGCAAGGAGCTGAATTCCAGACAGGTGCCAGCGAGGGATCTGTACAAAATGCCTCATGTTTGACCGTGATGAGCCCTGGCTCAAGGCACCCTCCTGCAGGTAGCGGCTCTGCAGCCGTACCCAGCAGGATGCCAGGATGAAAAATGTCCTTTCAGAGAGCAAGAGGTGCTGTTCCGTGCACGCTCCCTCCCTTCCTGACCATCACAGCTTGCCTCTTTTTTCAGCTTGCAGAGAAATACGGCCCCATCTTCACCCTGCACTTTGGGTTCCAGAAGGTTGTGGTGCTGACCGGGTACGAAGTTGTGCGAGAGGCGCTTGTGAACTACACAGAGGAGTTTGTAGACAGACCATCCATCCCAATATTTGACCAAATTCAGAATGGAAACGGTACTAGAGCAATGAGTGGGGCTGGGTGGGAGGGACGGAGCTGTTGCTTAGTGCCTGTAATGATGATGATGATGATGATGATGATGATGATGATGATGATGGTGAGGCACAGCCTAACTGTGCATCCCCGGAGCCTGGCTTTTAAACATCCCCTGTGAGCCCTTCTGAAGCCAAGTGACAGCAAACATTTGGCTTTCCTTGCATGCAATGACTCCTGGCTTTCCATCACTTTTGCTGATGCACTTGCAGCCCATCCATATCCTAAAAGCTGAAGGGTGAGGAGTGGGATTTTTAAAGGCACTGTGGTGATTCTGGGGTTAATCTCTGTGCGATGTCGGTGCGAGCGGCTCGCTGTCAGCACCACAGTTATGAACCCTCCTCACATTTCCAGGAGACTTTGGACTGCCTGGCCTGGCTGTTCAGAGCTGTTGGGTTTTTCCCTTTCTCCCACTGCCTTTGTCATCTCAGTTCCCACACCTTTGCCTCCCCACAAGCGTTCTTAGGTTGGCCAGCCTGGAATAGGTTCAGGCAGAAGGGTGGGGCTGGAAATTCACCCCCACAAATAATCTCACAGGTTTTCCAAGGTACCTTTCCACTCCTGACTATTCCAGAGAACTTTTTGCATTGTCCATCCTCTGCCTCATCTGAAGCTTTAGCTTTAAGAACCAAAAGGCAGCTTTATATGCTGGTCACAGGCTGAAGTTGGGATTGGAATTAGAAATTAAGTTACCCAGCCATAATATCAATAGATTAATGTATTGCTACATAAATAAAGAGAATCGATGAGGAGAAAAGTATTTTTTAGAGCTAATTTACATGTAAAACATCCCTGTGGGAGACTATCAGTATTGCACCATAAGTCCTTTCACATTTACCTTCTCAGCCCAAGTCTGAGGCACTTAGAGGTGACCCACAGATGGAAGTTCTCAGGGGCTGTTGAGCAAAAATAGTCACAAATTTTCCCATGAAACATTTTTTCTTCAGAAAATGGCATTTTGTTGACTGTGAAGATGCTCTCAGTAAAGGAATGATCCAGATGAAATTGCATAAATTAAAGAAAAATTAGAAATGGAAGTTTAGAAATTTGCTTTGACATTTTTAGAGCAAAACATTTTGCTATCCAAATTAAAACTGCACTGCTTTAAAACAGAAAAGCAAACATATTTAAAAGCCTGTCAGCCAGGATGAAGATGTGAAGTGCTGGCATCCAGCTTTTCAACTGGCCACAATCTGAGATAGTTTTTGGATTATTGACCCAATCTTTTCTTTACAGCACTCTGACAGGATGAAATAACCATCCCTGCTTGCAGGGATCATCGAGGCATGAGCTCAGAAACCTCCACAAAAATGTCAGTATTTTTGCCACAGCTGAAAATACAGCACTGCAGGGAACCTCAATAAAACAGTTTAGGGTTGAGGAGTCTGAATTATCCCATCCCACACTGATAAATTACCTTTATGACTAGAACAGGATGAAGGGAGAAGCTTCAAGGCACAAGGTGCTTGAGGCCCTAGACTTGCAACCAGTGGGGTCAAAAATGTGATTGACTCAGACCAGCAACTCCCACCAGCTCTACAGCCAACCCATGCTGCTCTGGAATCCATACCTGCCCATCTCCCACTCAGGAGAGGGCTGGGGTAACTGGGTTGAGAGGGATCTTGCTTTGCCCAAACTCCAGGCTCAGTGAGAATGGAGCTGAGAGGATTCAGGGATGAGGCACACAGAAATAGGAGACCTTCAATCCCTAAATCCATGGGGAAATGGGCAGCACAAACACCTGTGGAGCTCCCTGCTCATTCTGCTTGGTTTGGCGTGGGGGGCTCCTCTGTGCCTGAGCCCAGCACGTTTCTCTCGGGCTGCCCAGGTCTGTTCTTCTCCATCGGGGAGCTGTGGCGCACGACGCGGCGATTCACCGTGTCCAGCATGCGCAACCTGGGCATGGGCAAGCAGATGATCGAGGGCAGGATCTTCGAGGAGCTTCACTTCCTCATCGACATGATCAAATCCTTCAAAGGTGAGCTGGGGGTGATCCTGGGGCTGGCCCAGCCTCGTGTGTGTCACAGGTGTCACAGCTTTGCCATCCTGCAGGGGAACCTTTCAGCCTGCCGTCCTTCAACTGCGCTCCCATCAACGTCACCTTCGTCCTGCTCTTCGGGGACAGGTTTGACTACAAGGACCCCACATTTCTCACTCTCTTAAGGCTCATAGATGAAGTTATGATTCTTCTGGGATCCCCATATTTAAACGTAAGTAACGTGTCCCACAGATAAACAATTTTTTTTACACTGGCACGTGAGCCACACCAACCATAGGATTTAATTCAGCAGTTTTCAAATGTTCAGAAACAGTCATTACACCTAAAATGTGACGGTTCTCCATGTGCCGCTTTGGTCACCAAGATTTGCTGCCAGATTCCCCTTTCCTACTTTCCTTTTGACCCATCCTGCATGTCTGTGTGGAGCTAAAATAAGGACTGAACTGTAGTTACTTTAGCATATGAAACTCTGCCTGGGAAGTCCCTGGGATGCTGAGATATTGCTACTAAAGACAAAACTCAACTGATATATTGGGCATTAGGAAAAAGCTGTTTCAGCATGTGCCAAGGTGATTCTGTGAGATATTTCTGCTGGCCTAATGCTTCTCTTTTTTAATTTCTCATTAGTATTTCAATTTCTACCCATTCCTTGGATTTCTTTTCAAAACTCACAAGATTATGCTCAAGAAAATCGAAGATGTGCGTGTCATTTTAAGGCAATACATGAAGGCAAGCAGGGAGGACATCAATGAGAACAGTGTGAGGAGCTACATCGATGCACTGATATTCAAGCAGCAAGAGGTATTGCACTGCTGAGCTCTGTTGGCTCTTTGCAATGTCTCCTTTGGATTTTCTAGCTAAAACAGTTGCTGAGTCTTGATTTCAGTCATGTCATGTCAATCTATTGAAATCCATGCTGTTACTCCAGTGGTGTTTAAATCAGAGGCCAGGCTCTTATAGTTGGTACATTTTTCTATCAAAATTTAGTTACAAAAGCTACTCTGAGTCCACTCCTGAAACAGCAGCACTAATAATGTGAGATCAACTACTCGCTCCTAGTAGAAAATGCATGAATTCACATGAAAGCTGACTCTGCCTTTCTTTTTATGAAAACAAATCAATTAATCATTGATACAGTTGCTCCATCAAGATGAATGATCCCCTTAAAGTACTTGAATGATAAATCATCAGTGCAAGTCCTAACCCTGCCCTGCATCTTACTTAGCAGAGGCTCGGCAGTTTCACACATCAGTTGATTTCATTTAACACAGAAATATTTGGGCTCTGAGCTTTTTCTTCTTTCCAGCTGGATCCAGCTGACTTTAGGCACTGAATATTCTACTCTGCTATGTGGAGGAGGAGTTAGCAGGGTTCTAAAGCCCAGGCAGAAATGGCCTGAAAGGTGATTTTGAGCATTACTGGGGTTTCAAACCTGGCCTTGGTCAAGAGGAGTCCCTCAGAGCTAGGATCAGCTGAATCTGCTTCTGTACATGGCAGAGGCTCTTTGCAAACCTGCAAGGCTGAGTCTGTGACCAGCCCCTGGCTCTGGGTTTCAGCCTGTTTCCAGGGGAGTGGGGAGTGGAACCAAAACTCCCCTCCAAACCTTCCACCTGTGGTGCTCCATCCCTGGCGGGTGCTGTGCATCCAGGATCAGGTCTGTTTTATCACCCAGTTCACAAACACACAGCCAGCAGTGCTGTAGGTTATGCAGGATGTCCCAAGCTTGCTGAATACTCTGATGGTTTTATGACTTTTGTCACCTCTTGTGTTTTTCAAGGAGAAGAACAAGAAAGACAGCCTCTTCCATGACGACAACTTAATGGCATCCATCCTTGACCTGGTCATGGCTGGGACAGAGACCATTGCCACCACGCTCCAGTGGTCCATCCTGCTCATGATGAAATACCCAGAGATTCAAAGTGAGCAGCTGTTACCTACCCCATCCATGGCAAGGCAGAAGTGGGGAAGGGAAAGACCTGGCCTCAGGTCCACAGCAGCTCTTTTGCCTTAAGAGCAGAATCCTCTTTCTCCTCTGTGATGAACTCCTAATGTAACTAGGTGCTAATCAAAGTCACAATAAAATAGCCTCTTTGACTTGCTAGAAGAGAGGATGAGTGGAGATCAGAGTATGATGCTGAGGAAATAACCCACCCACACACCTGAATTAAACATAGAGCAGGAAAACCCACACTGCTGCTTTAAGAATCCTCTCTCTCTCCAAACTCTGGAAAAAATGGGTTTTTTTCCCCAAAACCAAACCCAAGGAGGGAGTTGGCTTCCTTGCTGGGACACATCCCTTTTGTTTGTTCCTTCCAGAAAAGGTCCAGGAGGAGATTGGGAGGACAGTCAAAGCTGGGAGCTGGGCCACCTACGAGGACAGGAAGAACATGCCCTACACCAACGCGGTGCTGCACGAGGTGCAGAGGTTCATCACCCTCCTGCCACACGTGCCCCGCTGCACTGCTGTGGACACCCACTTCAGGGGCTACTTCCTTCCCAAGGTATGTGTCTGCTCCCTCCAGGAATATAAAACCCTCCCCAGATTCACCAGTGCCACTGGAGAATGGTTTATTTAGTGGGAACTACTGGACAGAGTCCAAAACCATCCCCAGAAGAGTTTCTATACTGAGCTCAGAGAGCTCACAGGACTCACCCCAGTCCCTCTCGTGCTCAGGATTTGCTCACTCCACGAGCAGCCCTGGTTTATCTCCTTGCTGCCATCTGCACAGTGCAGTATCTGCCAGGGAACTTGCAGGATCTCACCTTCCACTTGAGGTTTTCACAGCACCATGTGGGGTTTGGCTTCAATCCTTGGCACTGGTGGGAAAATCTCACTGGTGTCTCTCTGCTGACCCTCATGGTCTCCACCTCCCCCAGGTGGAGCAAATCTCCTGGGACACCAAAGCCTGTGTGAGAAATGAAAACAGAGCACTTTGCTATCTTTTGTGCCTTTGTGTACTTTTCTTCCAGGGAATAATTGTAATCCCATCCCTTACATCAGTGCTGCTGGATAAGACACAATGGGAGACCCCACATCAGTTCAACCCCAACCACTTCCTCGATGCTGAAGGGAATTTTGTAAAGAAAGGAGCTTTCCTGCCTTTCTCCACAGGTAACTCAAAAAGGGTGACCTGCACAGAGCTGAGGCTGTGCAGGGCCATTTAATTACAGCACACAGTAATGAGGTCTTCATGTCTAAATACTGCCCTTAACTCAGTCAACAAGCAACCAGAGAACTGAATGGAATCAACTGTTCTGCATCTGGGCAAACAGCTGCTCTCAGAGCACAGCTAAAAATAGCACAAAGAAGGGTGGTAAAGAAGAAACACACTCTTATCTGAAAGTGGTGTGTGAGGATAAATTCCACAGGAAAAGTGAGTTTCAAACCATTCCACTTTGGAAGGAGGTGGCATTCTTCTTTGAATGAAAGGGTTAAAGATGCTGAGAGGGTTGGAAGAGCTAAGGAGAGGAGAGGGCACACCATAAATGTGTAATAACCCTGTAAGGTGGCTGTGGCCTGTGACAAAAGAGACCAGGCAGGAACCTTTAACAACACACACCCCTCTACTCCAAAACGCTTTAGTGCATTTCAAAGTTTCCTTCCTGCTCCCATTGCAACACCTCAGATGCTAACATGTCCATGGCAAACATTCCAGTTGGATTTTTCCATGAGTAAAACACTGCTTTCCCCTGCAGGGCGACGGAACTGCATCGGAGAGAGCCTGGCCAAGATGGAGCTCTTTGTCTTCTTCGTGGGGCTGCTCCAAACGTTCACTTTCCAACCCAAACCGGGAGTTTCAGAGTCTGACTTGGACCTCACAGTGCCCCAAACGACTTTCACATTGAGGCCTCAGCCTCAGGCAACCTGTGCTGTCCTGCGGGAGTGACCACGGCCTTGTCCCAGAGCTCTGGGGTCCAGGACCCCAACTGTGCCCAAACTCACCACCCTCCCACCCTGCCACACCACACATCCCCTTCCCACTGCCTCCACCCACTCCCCCTGCACTGCTCCATCCCCCATAGGCTGCTCTGTGCTCCTGTGCGCTGGGAGATGCAGACACAAACCATGGTGTGACAATCACACCCCACACCTCAAATCAGGCCATGCATGGAGCTGGTGAAGGGACCAAGCCCCTGCTCTGGTGGAAGGGATGCAGCCCAGGAGCAGTGGGGACAACACCCAGGCTCCCCAGGCTCACCATGGCACAGAAATCTGCCCAGAATCCTGAGGAAGAACAAACCACAGTTTGCTGGAATCCACAGAGAGACACCATGGATCACACTCCTGAACCATCCAGAGACACCTCCTGAGCTTTTCCATAGCTCACAGCAAAATCCTACCAGGATTTCACCCACCAGGCAGCCAAGCCAAACACCAAGATCAGAAAAAACAGATCAATTCAGGTGATTTGAGGACTAAGTTATTTCTGCCTTGGAACAGTGTCCTGGAAGATGCCCCAGATAAGCAAGTGCTGCTACCAAGCTCAGCACTGCTCCCCAGTTGGAAGGAAACAGGAGCTGCATTTCAGAGTTTGATATTGAAATCATGAGGCCACATGAGATTTGCACCAACATCCGGTCATAAAAGGCTAATGACACAGAAAAATTAAAGTACACCCACTGCTAGTTTTACACATCTCTGTCCTTCCTGACCTTGTTAAATAGCAGCAAGGATCATTCTCTCTCTTCAGATATCCTGGTTAATGTTAAGAGCCCACATCAGCAGTCATTCCAGTGCTTGGGATGGTCTGGCCTTTGGAACCAGCCATGCAATTCCCCTGCAAACACAGTCTGATTTCACAGTGCTTGTTTTGCACACACACATGCACAGAGGATTGGGATCAGGGATTAGATGGGACCTGGTTTTGGTTGGCTTCCTTTGCTCTGTGGCTCAGCCTGGCTGTTGTCTCCATCTGTGGCACCCTCACATGCCACCACATTCCACAACCTTATTCCAGCCCAGGCAATTTTCCATCCATTTATCTGCCTGGGACTTCCCACTCCTCCACGCGCATTTTCTTATCATGTGCTTTATCTTGTTGTTCATTTCCCCTTCATGGGAACCCAATAAAGTTTTAATCCCTTGTCCCCATTACATTTCCTACGCCTGGCACCCAACCTTGCAGCACACAGAAATGCAAACACCATGAAAGGCTGGTCCTGAGCCCAGAGTGACAACAAATAAAATGTCAGAAGTATCTCATGGGTGAGAAGTTCTGCATTTGCTCATCCCAGTAAACACCAGCTCAACAGGAGACCCCCCCATAGCTGCAGAGTGGTTTCACCAGGGCAAATTCCTCAGCTATGGGCTCAGTCAGCCCTGGGGACAGCCTCAGTTCTTCACTTCTGTTCCTCTTGTTTGCAGAGGCTGAACCCAAGGTTGCCACCACAGCCTCACTGATGCTGGTGCTTTGGGAAGGCAAGGAGAGACAGGTAAAGCAGCCATGGAACAAAGCATATGTCAGTTCTGTGAAGGAAGTCTTGGTCTTGTTGAAATTTAAAAAAACTTTTGTCTTTGGCTTCAGAAAGGCCAGGACTGTTCCTGTTTTAACCCCTCCAGAACTAATGTGAACTCAAAAGATTGATAAGGCAGCTCTAGGGGACAGCACTGGGCTGGGCTCAGCCCTGCAGGAACTCACTGGTGGAGCCTCAGACCTGTCCCCTTGCCATGGGCTCTCAGGTTCTTGGCTTTGAATTAGAGATGGATCCCTTCCTCCACAGCACAGCAGCCTTCAGAGCTGCAAACATCCAAGGAAATCAGGTTCCTTTGATTCCTTTGAAAAATGCATCCCACTTGTGCCTGTGTCAGCAGATGGGTAGAAGTGAGCCCTCCCCAGCACACTGCATTACACAGCTGAATGTATCTCCACAAAATAAAGTGCCTGTCTCCCATTTATTTGCTCAGCCAAGCGATGGCAGAACATTGATTATGACTCAGCTATCTATTTATCTAGCAGAAAACATTGGCTCTCAGCGGTGGAAATACCATTTCCACATTCCTCAGTGGCCCTGAGGGTCTTCCCTGTAGCTGCAAAACATGTTTGTGCCTTGCACCTTTCACCTGGACTGGAGGCAAACACCCTGGGGCAGGACAGGTGCCTTGTGTTTAGAGTCAGATCTGAGCAACACCAACTCCCTCGGTGGCAGCTGTCCCATGGCCCAGCCTGTCACCCCCAGGGCTGGGTGACCCTGGGACCAGGGGCTCCTGCCCTGAGAGGGGCAAGGATCAGGGGCAAGGATTGCAGCAACTCCACCTGCAGCCAGAGCAATGAGCATTGCACACAATCCAATTTCTGCTTTATTTTTGCCACGAGATGGCACCACGATCCCTCTGAGTCACAGCCAGCCCAGCCCTGTGGTCCTTACTGGGCTGAAACGCCCTGCCAGCACAAGCTGGGGCTGGGGAAGGAGGCAGAACTAAGCCTGAAGGGTTTATGCCCCTCTCAGTCCAGCTGCACTCACTCATTTCCCATTAACCTGGAAGGACCAGGGGATGTGCAGGGAATGGCTGGGGTTAAATTCATCCAGCATCTCCCATTTTCCCCATTTTTTCTGGCAGCACAGGGGTGAGCAGGGGGATCCCTGCTGTTCCCCCCAGCACAACCACGCTCTGCTGCAGCACGTGTGGATGTTGCAAGCTTCTGGCCTGCCCACTCAGCATTCCCCCCCGTGGGCTGTGTCTGGCAGCCACCTTCTTCCTCTGAAGAGCCAATTCCTGGGCTTGCACCTGCCAATATGATCCTTCATTAGTGAAGGTGCCCAGTTCACTGGAATTCCTGACTAATATGTGATCTGGCCCTAACCCAGCAGGGTGGGGGAAACCCAGAGGTGCCATGGAGTGTTCAAAAACCACGTGGATGTGGCACTTGAGGACATGGCTTAGTGGTGACCATGGTGGTGCTGAGCTGATGGTTAAACTTGATTATCTTAAAGGCCTTTTCCAACCTAAACAATTCTGTGATCAAGCTACAGCAGTTGTTGGCTGTTCCCCAGTGATGAAGCAGAGGAAGGACATGGGCCAGGCTCCCTTCCTGCCCAGCTGCTCTCTATTTGCCCCCAGCATGTCCTGGTAGCTCAGAGGCAGCTCTGCTCTGCAGGGCATGAAGAGCAGGGAGTGAAGAGAATGAGGAACAGACTCCAGGTTACGAAGACTGAGCTGTGGGAAATGGGAAGTTTTGTGCCTGGCCCTGAAGTCACACTGGCATGGGACTGGATTCAGAGGAGATGAGGGATTAGGGAACTGGCTCTTCCCCCCAAAAGCCCTGTGCTTGAGGCTTGCTCACCCCTGGTGCTGTTTTGCCCCGTGGGGCACTGTGAGCTGCACCCCCTTCACCTGGAGAGCAGCAAAAGCCCTGGGGGTGAAGCAGCCTTTAAAGGGGTGTCAGCTGAGCTGCACCAGGGAATGTGTGGCAGGAGAGTGTCTAATCTCCACACCTCATGGATCACTGCATTGGGAAATGGCAGCTTTTTCCTGTCCTCAAAGGCAGGGAAGCAGCCAAGAGCTCAGTGTGTGTGTTTCCCTTTTCTGCAGTGCAAAGGAAAGGCACAGTGGTAAAACACCTGTAAATCCCAGCTCCTGTTGGATGTTGGGTGGGACACCCCAGCACAGGAGAGCTGCAGCCCCTGGGGCAGGTGGAGAACAAACTCTCAGATGCTTTGATCTTGGATGGCAGCGTTCAGTGCTTGGATGGAGGTGGATTTTGGATGCTCTGGAACACGTGAGAGCCTGTGCATGTTTTACAGGGGAGCATCACTTACAAAGTCACTGCAGGATAATTCAGCACACAGTGTAAGCAAAGAAAAACCTTGCTTTGAATCTCAGGGTCCTTCAGCAGCAGCAGCAGGATGGCCCCTCTGCAATGCTATGGATGTTGTCTGAGTGCCAGCCATGAGGAGGCAGGGGCATCATGGTCTGCATAAAGAAAACATGTATTGCTTTTATGAGGGATATATGAAGGAAAAAAGCAGTGTTGTGAGCATGAAAAGAGAGAACTAGGACAGCTAAGCCAGGCTCCAGAGACATTACAGTGGGATGCAGACGAGTGACAAGTGCCAAGTTGCATCATATTAACATTTCAGTACAGAATTTCTTCAGTTTTCAGAAGAAATATTTGCACACTTGAGATTTTGCCTCCCCAAAATGAACCAGTTGCACAAATCCATCCATTTTCCAACATCACATGGCATTTATCTGCTCTAGGCTGTGGTTGTATGACCAGCTCAGGACTTCCATCCTCTGCCTGTGGATCCTGAGAAGGCAGAAATTGGATGAGAGGTGCAGAACAAAACCTTTGTAAGTTGAGAATCTGGAATTTGTCTGTGTGTGTATTTGTGCCAGGCCTTTCCAGGAGCCACAGGAGAGCTATGAATGCCCAGGACACCCCTGACACCTCAGCTCCCCTGTCCCTGCCTCCTGCTGCTGGTGGGAAACACTTTCCCTGCTCTCACTGCCCGGCCCAAGAATGCGGATGCAAACACTTGGAGAAAAAGGGCAAACAGAGGCTGATCCAGACTCCCACACAACTGCTCCTGTTGTGAAATCCACCACGTGGGAGCTGCTGAGGGTTCTGCACAAATGCCAGAGGGATTTCTGCATCTCTGTCACTCTGCTGCCCCTTCCCATGCCCGCAGGGTGGGATGTGTCTGCCTGGGGAGTGCTGGAAAAGTGACATTGCCTCTCTCCAGCAAGGAATGGACTGCAGCTGGCAGCTGACGGCAAAACTTCTTGCTTTTTCTTTTCAGTATGAATTATTGAATGTACTAAAATAGGAGGATGATTACTCCAAATTTAAGTATTCCTGTATGAGCGTGTTCATTAGACAATAATCTCATCAGCATCTCTAATAAGGTACAGCACAAGGAATCATCATATGGTTAAAATACCTCTTGTTTGAGCACCAAAGCATCAATGGAGCTCATCAGGTTGCTCTCATTAATTTCCTTTCCTTTCCTTTCCTTTCCTTTCCTTTCCTTTCCTTTCCTTTCCTTTCCTTTCCTTTCCTTTCCTTTCCTTTCCTTTCCTTTCCTTTCCTTTCCTTTCCTTTCCTTTCCTTTCCTTTCCTTTCCTTTCCTTCTTTCCTCCCACCTCTTCTACATTTTCCAGTATCATGTTGGGATGTTTGAGGAGAAATCCAAGGAATGAGTAGAAATTCAACAACTAGAAAGAAAACGGGGGAAAAAATCACAAAAAAATTAAACTCACCCATTCTCTTGTATCACTCAAGTGTCTCAACAGAGAAATCATTTATGTGAAGGACCACATGACGTGGTTGGAGTCTCCTTTTTGGCAGCTAAAAACTTTTAATGTATAAAAGGGCCTCCTCTTAGTTAAAATTCTCTACAGAAATGAATGGGGCCTAACAGACTTGTCTAGATAGAGCCTATAAACATGAATTAAAAAAATACAATTAAGAGAAAGTGATAGTAAAGTCATGAAACAATGAAATTACATTTTTAAAGAGGCAATAAAGCAAAAAGATAAAGTGTTTTGCAAAGAAAGCTCCAAATGTTTAGTAAGCCACAACACTTCTGTTTTGAAGCTAGATCATTGATTTTATCTTTCACATGAATTATAAATCAATTACACTCAGCACCATTAAATTTCACAGCACAATAAGCAGCTGCATTTTATGTGCAGGAAAGTTACTTACACCATTTCTCACTGTTAGAGATAAACTGGCTGCAGAATAGGATTCACAAATCTCTTGCTCTTGCTAACTGGCTGGAATTTTTGCTGGTTTCTGCAAAACCTGTACCTAGAAACCCCCAAATACACGTGCAACTGTCCCTAAGACAAGAGGTTACTTTGGGACGTTCACACAGCATCCAGCAGAAAATCATTAGAATGAGCCTGGCTGATTTTCTATCTATATCCACAAATAAAGTCAGTTTTTCAGTAGTTTTATCACTGGTCTGTTTTTACAGAAAGGAACTCTGGCTGTGCCTTCCCTGAAGAGATTTGATTCCATCCCTCTTCCACCTCAGCCTTGCTTGGACTGAAAATCCTAGGAAATAGAGCATGGTGGTATTTTGGGGTTTATTCTGGCTACTGCCGCAAAAAATACTGACAAAAGCAAAGAACCAAGTGCCAGGTGTGCAGAATCTTCCTGGGCAGGAGGCATTGCTGTGGGCAGTTGTGTGCTGATCACACCAAAGCTCTGGGTTTGGTTTGTTTACAGCTCTGCCTCTCTGCAGCCTCACACAGGGAGCAGCTCAATGCATGGGATTTGTCTCGGGCTGACTTGTTTTTCCTTAGGAAAATGACCCAGCTGTTTCAGAGAGCAAGGCTGGGAGCAGATGACACTGCTCCATCCCTGCTGGGAACAGGACAAGGGATTTCACTGAACAGCTCATGGTTTGGAGGATAAACTGCAGGGGGACAGGAGGGCTGGCAGGGAGGCACCTCTGCTGACAGCTGGGGAACTCCCTCCCCCAGCTGGCTGGCCCAGCAGCCAAAAAACTGCTCAGTCAGGAGGGCATGGAGGTGTTTTGGTCCAGTGCAGAAACCTCCCTTCCCAGGAGGGCTCTCAGGGCTGAACACAGCCTGGATCTTCATCCACTCATTGGAAGCAGCCTCCTCACACTGGGCCTCCCTCTGAACAACAAGATGCTCACACATCCCCACACACATGCTGTATGCATTATATACATATTAGATCATCAAATCGTTCTCATTCAGCCTTGGATTATTCCCCTCACTGTTTTCCAGTGTCTAGTCTTGGGCAGTGTGTTCGTTTTTCACATGCAATTCAGAAACATGACAAAAATCTGTTTACAGGACTAATTGTTGGAGGTACAAACAGCCCGTGCTGCTGCACTGCTGCCAGTTCTTGCAGCCTTTATCATGAGTCATCGTGATCCATGCTCTGTCTGAACTCCCAGTAACTGCACAGGGGATTGCATAAGGACCTCAGCCTTTGTGTTGTCTAAAGTAATTTCCTTCCCTCTGCACTGCAAAAAAATTCAAAACTCCAGCCTTGAAATGTGACCCAAGAACTATTAAAAGCAAAAAAAGTGATAAGAGAAACAAGAAGACCCCCCCCGACATACTTTAATTAAGAAATCAAACGTCCCCCAAGCCCTACAAGAGTAGCCATGACAATAAGGATGCACCTCAAGGCTTTTACAGACCCTTGCAATTGCAACACCACCCTTGAGAAGCAGCACATGCAGCACATCCTGATCTGTTCAACCTGTACCATGTCCATGCTGGATGTGACAGAACATGGACACAGCCAGCCAGCACCACCAGTGAAACCCCAAATGGACAGTGAACACCAGGCTGTGCCTCTCTGCAGTCTAGAGGAGAGAAAATCCGAGCGTGGAGGTCACCAGGGGGGTGACAAGTCCTGCTGGGTGGGTGAAGAGTGTCCTTCTGGCAGCACCTGACAGTGGAAAGACACAGCACTTTAGTGAAATTACCCTGATCTCACAATGTCCCATAAGTAGGAGAAGAGCATCTGACATCTGTTTTGTTTGGGTCCTTTCAGATCCCAAGGACACAGCACTGTGCTCAGAGATGGTATCAGCCCTGAGGACGCTTTGGGATTGTTCCAAGGGGCAGGAAGGGTCACTCCTACACTGGACACAGCACCCATTTCAACCTGTTCTCTCATCTCAGGAGGGAGCTGGGCTGACTGGAGAGGACATGACCTCAGCCTGCACCAGTGCTCTGCACCAGCCAGGAACACCCCAAACCCACGGGTGTCACAAACAACAGCATCTGTGGTGAGAGCAGGAGCCTGGGAGTCTGGACATGCACATCCACAGCCCTGCCTGCACAAGGACTTGCCTGTGTGGCTTTGAGGAGCCAGGGCTGTGCCCCCAGTCAGCCCCAGGGCGTGTGTGAATGAGCCCTTGTGCCTGGAGCCCCACTCTGGGGCTGGCTCAGCTCCTGCCCTTCCCCATCAGCATTTCTGGGAGGTCCATGCAGAGAAGAGGCAGAGCAGGAATGGCACTGTCACACAATGTGAGAGTTACCAAAAGCAAGAGGCAGAGAGATGTCAGTCTGACACTAAAAATGTGTTTATGATTCCCAAAGGGAATAGAGAAGGAAGCAATCAGATCACCTCTGCCAGCCCTCAGCCTGCCCAGCAGGAGGACAGGTTACTCATTACCTGCTGGGTGAAGCAAATGAAAGAGGCAAAGCTGGGCAAAGATAACAGCTTCTTAGATGGCCTACAAAAGCCTTGTCACCTCAGAGACATAGGTTAAAAATTAAAATGAAAATTAATGTTTATCCAGGAGTAAATGATTTCTCACAAAAAATCAAAACTTCCCCTGTCAGGGCAGGGTCATGTCACAAGTCATAGGAGAAATCACAGAAAAGGAAGCCCAGAAGAAACCACAGGGAGCTCTGGGACTGAACCACCCCCAGGGCTGCAGCTGGGAAAGAAAGTTATTCCTTGGGCAGGGTAGAATTATTTGGAGGTTGAGCCCATCCAAATCAGACACTGTTGGACAAAGAGGATCAGAGAGCAGAAATTGAGGCCTCCCTCCCTGCACCTGCCCTTGGAGCCAGCCAAGAGCAGGTGGGGCTGGGAGCATGGACAGAGCCCAACACTGGCAGCTCCTCCAAAGGAAACCCAGAATCAGGAGCAGGCAAAGCCTCTCCACCTGCCCAGCCCTGCGCTGGTGCTCTCCAAACTGGAGCCAGCCTGGCCAAGAGGACGAGGCAGCTCCCAGCTTGGGTTTGTCAGGTGGCACCCTGGACAAACCCAACTCTGCACACTGGGCTTTCCCTCCCCACTGCTGTCTCCACACAGGTCTCTAAGCAGGCACAGGGGCACTGGGGGCTGACCCTGGGGCACTGCTGGGATCCTGGGGGCTGCTGGACAGGTCAGCCGGGAAGGAGCCGCAGCTCCCGGCGTGGGTGGCCTCGGCAGCACTCTCTGCTCATGGCCACAGCTTGCAGGCGGCCACAGGAAAAAGCTGAGCCCTCCTTCATTTATTTTTCTTGCAAGCTGTGTTTTAGATGTTCCCCTGAAGGGCCCTTTGAAGCAGCACAAGCTGCCCCAGACCCTTCTCCTCAGATAATTAACACATGCCGACAGCCGGGACCGCCTGGCGCAGCTGAGCCGGGACAGCCCTGACCAAGCTCTGGCCCAAACCCACCCCCCAAACCTACCCCCAAACTCCTCTGAGCCTTCCACAGCCAAAATGCTGCTGACCCTGAACCCAGCAGGCTTAAGCCATTAATCCACATGCAAGCTTTGCCTTCCAGGCTGGAGCTGCCTATCCTGAACTGGGGTCTCGGAACAGAGCTTGGGGGAATCAGCTCTTACTGGGCTTGAGAGGTTTTGGGGTTTCTGATCAGAGCTGCAGGTCAGGTATTTGTCAAAGGAAGGCTGAAGTGTTTAAATGGTGTTAAGTGTGATTCTACAGTCCTGTGTAGATTGTTTTTAAGAAGCCCCATCCTCTTTCTCACATTTCAGGGATGGCAGCTCAGCTCCAGCAGCAGCACTGCACCCTTCACTTGAATGTGAAGTGCACTCCAGCTAAAGAAATGCCATTATCCCTGGTTTAGAGAAGAAAAATCCAGGTGGAAAAGAAATAATTGCACGTGAGACAGTGATAGAAACACAATCAGAACCACAGTCACCACTAACAGGTGCACCAAAAGGGGCAACAGAGTAAATAAAAGCCCAGCAGATAATAAAGTAATACAATCTATCAAAATTCAGGTATTTTATCAGCCATGAAGCACTTGAAACAAGACTGGCAGTGCAAAACCCAGCCTGTGGTTTCATAGCTGTGGCCTCAGCATTGACAATACTGAGAAAGGAGCTCATCTCCACCTGAGAGCTGCTTTAAACAAACCCTGGCTGCCCTGGAAGCATTTCAGGGATTTCCAAATTGTGGGGTTCAGAAATGCTGATGGATCATGCACAGCATCACCAGCCAAAGGGGCACAGTGGTTTGGAGGTTACAGATGAATGTTTAATCCAATCACTAATTTTAAGTTAAAATGTCTCAGTGTTACCTGCCCAGGTTAACAGCACAGACAGGCATCAGCCTGCAGTGAGTGAATGAAGCACTTGCCCATTTCAAAGCAGGAGCACAGTGCCAGGCAGCTGCATTTCCCTCTTGAGTGATTCTTCAGGAGCCAGACACAAAATCCTTACAGGTTTTCTCCATAAACCATTAGCCAGTAAAACTCTAATTAGGCCAGAGACATATGGCCTGAGCCAGTACAAAAATCAGCATCGGTGACTCCAGCGTTATTAACCTCACAAAATGTGGGTACATTTCAGAAGCTGCTGGGCTGAACGTTGAAAACTGCATCACGTTCAGTCTTCAGCAGTGAGACTTTGCTCTCCCATGCCACAAGAAATGGCAAAAGGCAACAGTTTTGCTGATGAAAACTGATTTTTTCTTGCTATGATTTCACTGATGAGCATGAAGATGACACAAAAGATCTTTTCTAAACAGGCTTTTTCCAAACACCAAAATATTCAAGGTGGGGCTCACCTATACAGACAGTTGAGCTGAACCATTACCCCAGGTCTGTGAGCCTCAGGGAGACACTCCCAGCTCCCCACTGTGTCCCCACCCTCTGGGCAGATGAGCAACCACTCGGTCCCACAACTCAGACCAAGCCACTTTCTAATCCAGAGAGAGGGGATGCGCTCAGCTTGGCCATCTTGATTTATGTTTCATCTCAGCTCACTTATTTTGGGCTTCTGTGGAGTGGAAAGGGATTCAGAAGGTGCTGAGCTCTGGGATGAGATGCCTTAGGGAAGATGCATCAACTCCAGCAAGGCCAACTCTCGTCCCTTTGCCTTCAGCTGAGTTTTCCCATTGTTTATGTTCACCTTGCCAGTAACACCAGCAGGAATTCGGGATGTGCTGCAGGGGGGTCAGTCCCTAACAGGCTCCAACAACACTCACTTTCCCTTTCAGGTGTCCCAGTGAGGATGTGTCCATGCTCCCTCTGGATTTGCAGTTTCTCTCACACAGCAGTGAGCCAAGGCTGCTGTCACTGCCTCCACAGGGATCTGGGCAAGTGTGGCCACATCTCAAACCCTGCTCACACAAAGACTTGCACATGAGGGCGACAGGCAGAATTTAACCCTAATTTGCATGTTGTGTCTGTAATAAGCTCTGGGAAGTGTCTTTAAAAGGAGACTGCTGCCTAATTGCTTCTTAAAAAAGCCTTTAACGTGGACTCTTTGGCATGACTCAGGGGTGCATTTCTAAATCCAGTTTCTCCCACGAAGTTTACTCTGGCTGTTTCGTTGGGTTGCATCCATATGCTATTTTTATTTTTTTTGATCATCAAGCCTGTTTACAGCATGGAGGAACAATATGGGAACAGAAATAAAGCTGGGCCAAGCCCAAAGGAATGAGCCCAGCAATGGCAGTGCCAGCATCTCTGGCGTGGAGAGCAGGAGGCCATTCCTGCAGCTGTGCCATTCCTCAGTGAGACCCAATTCACTTTTCCCTTCTGCCTGTGCATTTCAAACCTCAGTTGTGTTTGATTTAGCCATCATCTGCAGACTTAATAGCAAACAGTAAAAATGCCTGCCTGTCCTTCTGCTGCCAGCTTTGGATCTGTGGTGCATTACAAGACAGAATATTTTCTAGAAAACAAAGGCTGAGGGACTGGCTGTCACAACAGTATCACTTTTGGCTTCCTTAAATACAGTAATCAAAGTATCTTGAACAGTAGCCTACAGCTACTGAATACTTTTCTGTCTCAAAATAGACACAAGTCTCCTCCCACCTTCTGCCATGAGTGCTTTGGTCACTCTGAGGTTTTGGTGGTCCAGTCCAGTTCCCTTTCAGAATCCAGTGAGCACAGCCCAGCTGGCTCCCGGTTCTTTGATCCAAGTGCTACCAGGTTATTCTGTGAAACAGAGTCATAAGGACACAAAACATTCGCAGGGAAGGTTTGAAAAAGGAAAGATTGTCTATGTTTGCATTTACATTTTTAATATAGTCGTGTTGTCTAGAGGCCAGATTTGGGGAATGGAAACCAGGAGCCTGGTTTCTATTTTCAGCACAGCCACTGATTGCTCTGTGTTCCTGGCAAATCTTTTAATCTCTTTTCCTCTGTTTTCCCCATCTGTAATAAAGGGATGATCAGACCTCCCCAGCTCTGCCTTGTGTGGCAGCATCTTCTGATGAAACACAGCAAGGACAAAGCATTAATAATCATTCCATATAGCAGAGCCAAGAGGTCACAGGTATTTAAGTACAGTTTAGTTATTCAGTGCCCCTTTATGCATGCAGCAAGCCTTGATGTTAATAGGAGTTATATATTAAAATGGAATGGAAAAGTAGGCCCTCCAGGGCACAAAAATAACCATATCCAGAGCACCACTAAATAAATACAATATAAAGATGAAAATCAGTTCAAATCCTGAACAAATTGAAAGGCAAGGAGACATTTAAGAGGAAAAACAAAGTCATGCAGCCCTACTCCCAGCTGACATCCAACTGCCCTCAGCACAAAAACAGGGATGAAAAGGAGGGTCAGGCACCAAGAGGGGACCCTACAAGTGGTCCCATAAGTGGTTCAATGTTCCCAGTCCTCCTTTTCTTTACCTCTCTGGCACCTTCCCAAGGAGGTATCAACGAGGTGGGTAAAGGACTGAGCTCCTTAGATGTTCATGTTTAATTGACCCTGTAAATCATCCCATCAGGCCATGCCTGCATCCTCCACATCTGCCCCCTTGTCCTTTCCTCCCACAGAACTGCCCTGGGGCTCCTTGCATGCACCATCCTGCACTGCCAGGCACCAAACCCCCTCTCTGGGCTGTTCCACAAAGTCAGTGCCCTTTGGATCCCTGCAAAGTGGTCACAGCTGGGATTTGGCTACCTGGGACCTGCCAGATCTTCTCAGCCCCCTGCCTGCTTAGTGCCAGCTGCTGCACCTTGGCCAGATGTTTCACTCTCACTGTGCCCATCACTTGTGTGACCATGAATGACCTCTGACACCACTCTAGGCCAGGGATGAGCCATTCCAATCATGAGCAACCTTTGCTCATTTCATTCACAGGAGCAGCTGCACTGGCGGATTTTGGGGAGGATTGGAGGGATCTTGGTGATGAGATCTCTCCAGTGGACCACTGCATCCAGAGCAAGGCGTGTCCTTAAAACCTCCAGCATCCTCCTGTCTACTCCTTCAGTCCAATTAATGAAATAATTTCAAACAAATCAGCAGTCAAGCTGCTTATTCCTTGCACAGGCTCTTGGCTCATCTGGAAATAACGTGCATATGCTTTTGGGGCAGAGAGCAGCGTTTATTTTGAGAGATGCTTTAGGATCAGGACAGTCACCACTAGCTCATCACATTTACTATTCAGGATTACTGGACCACGAGCGACCTTTCGGGTTCTTAAGACTTGGATTACGAAGGGCTTTATACACTAAGCCTAATGACTTGAATTACAGCCTTAGCATCCTGACAGTCAGAAAGGGACTACAAGCATTTTACTTTCTTCTATCCACAAAACAGCTTGGGCCGGATTTTGAACCCCTTTCAAGGCTATGTCAAGCTGGCGCCCATCAGAATGATCTAGTTGAGTTGCAAGAAAGGCAGGGTGACCTAGGTAAAGGTCATGTCTGAGAGAAATGGCAGGATTTTCTAGATAAGCCGGCCAAGACATCTGTCTGCTTTCCTCTGAGACAATTATTTTATCATTTCCACATATTAAAAAAATCACTCTGAAATGCCAGAGCACATTTTAATCCATGGGGCTGTGGTGACAGTGTGTGGTATTTTGTAGTTTTCAAATCTCAGTGGCAAAAAGTTTTATGGGATCGATAATTCCCTTGCTGTAACTGGCTGAACTGGAAATACCTCTCAGTTTCGAAAAAAAAAAAAAGAATTTAAAAAGACAAGTATCAGCAACCTCTGTGACCCTCACTCCAAGGCACGTGTGCTGTTGTTGCCAGTTTCAGTCAGCACACAGTTCCACATTGCAGTGAAATTGGTTTCCTGTCTAAAACATGTGAACTTTCTGTTCCCCTTTACCTGCCCTTTCCCAGGACCAGTGACAGAGCCCACCCAGCACCCCCTGGAGTGTTCCTCTGCACAATCCAAACCACCACTGCCTTCAGCTGTAGAGTGGGTCAAAAGTTTAATTTGACCACTAAAGCAGCTTTATGAGGGAGACAGGACCCACAGCCACAGCAACGATGCAAATAAAGGCTGATTGATCCGTTCTGCTGCAATCCTGTTCCATCAGCAAGTAAGGGAACACTGGCACAAGCAGAGCAGAAAAGTGAGGACGTGCTGTTTGCAGAAGGACAGCATTGGTCACATTCCCCTCATTCTCTCAGAGCAGTAACCACCTGCAGCACCTGTGTGGGGAACAGCACAACCCCAGGCTCACCTGCCACCCTTTCAGCTTCTGCTGGGACCCCTCAAAACAAAAGCCAAACAAAAATGAACTGAGACGCTCTGTCTGCTCTGTGTTAGCAGGGTGATTCAACGAGTCAGTGTTTTCTCATTAAACAATGTCAAAGATGTTCTCCTGAGCTCTCTGCGGTCACTGTTTTCCCCTCCCTTTGTCCAAAGACAGCTGCAAAAATAAAAAAGGGATTTAGAAAACAACGGGGGAACCCCTGGTTTTTTTAGCGAGCCAATGAATATTTTCTAGGACTGAACCAATCTCTGGAAATAATTGTCAAGTTCACTGCAGTTATTCTTCCACATTGTGTGCTCCACAGTTGGCAGGGCTGGCTGCTCAAAAGAAGAGTAACACAATGAAGTGCAGAGAGCTGTTTCAGGCCATATTGCTGCACAGGTGGCAATTTTTGAATGAGTTTTATCAGACTCAGAATCCAGACAGCAATACCTGTCCTATTTTTAACTTATGCATTTCCTAACTTTGATGAGCTGTCTTCCTTCTCATCTTTGCTAATTCAGCCAGCTGAACTTTTCCATCTATCAGTTAAAGTAAGTTATAATCTGTTCAGGAGCTTGCACAGGAAGGCAAGAAGGATGCTGGTGCAATATTCATAATGCAACCATCTGCCCACTGCAGAATGTCCATCTCTGACATTAAACAGCATGTTAAAAGCACTGGAAATTCAGATTATCCAAAGTGTTTTCTTCTTTTTGATCATAAAAATATCTGACAGTGGTCTGAGTCCTGACTGAGGAGTGTGTCCTCTGCAGGAATTCATCATTTCTAAGGGCAGCATCTCCCTGCCACTGTTCCTTCCCAGTGCTGAGGGCTCATGAGCCACCCTGCAGTTTGGCCAGTGAGTGTTTGTGTCCAGGAAGGGACAGCCCAGAGAGAGACTCTCCCTGATCCTGCCTGGAGCCTGCACTCATGAGCCAGGGGAGGCACAAGCACGGATGGGACGCTGGAAAGCACCAACACGAGTCACTCCCCAAACCAGAGGCACAGCCTTATCAGGGCACTGACCCCCTTCTGTTTGAACGTTTCTTTTCAGTCATCTCAGGCACTTTCACAAGTGCTTAAATAATTTTACCACCTCACTCAGTTTTTACAAAACACGCAGTCTTGGATGAGGTTCAGAGTGGCCTCATCTCTTCCAAACAAAAGCAGGTCCAGATGCAAGGTCTGGGTTTGTTGGGTGGGACATGATCCCAGAGAACAGCTGATGGCATGGAAATGCAGAGCCACCCTGAAGGAATGTGGGGGAAATTTTAAGGATAGTTCCATTCTTATAATAACAATATCAAGATCCTTCAATACTCAATGCTTCCTGCTATCCCAGCTGAAGTGCCAAGCACCTGAGAGCATTATTCACACAAAGACAGAGAGTGGAAGCACAGTTGGGTGCACGGAGGTGGTGTGGGTACAGCTGGAGACCTAAAAGGGAAGTGTGAGGACCATCTGCTGACGAATGCTCCTGCTTACAGCAAGCACTGAAAACCGCCAAAAATTTTGGTAAGGGTTACAAATAACAGCTGTACTGACCTGAGAGGGATCCAAGCCAAAGAGGATGGTACAGGCAGAGCTGAGCCATCAAACTGGAAATAAGCATTGACAGTCCTGCAAACTGCCACTGAAACAGGACAGGTTCATCACAGCCAGAGTCTCATGGGATGGAAAGGAAATGCTGAGCATTGCCACCACTCCAGGTCAGTTCTGTAACTGAAACCAAAGCAGGCATTTCCTTCATGGGGCTGGCAGGGACCTGCAGGCACTGACGTGGGTGAGGTGATGGCACTGCTGGGGTGAGTTTGAAGATCATCCACAGTAACTCCCATGATCCATTCTCCTGCCAGAAGCCCAGACGGTGGTCCATGGACTGCAGTCCTCCAGAGGGTTCTGAGGCTGCTCTGAACACACAAACTCTCTGTATTTATGTTATAGTAACACCATCATCCCAAAACAGGGCCCAAAGTCCTTCCTGGCACTGAGACATCACCAGTGCGGTGAACTGGGCTGAGGCTGCTGCTTTGACACTGGAATTTCACCCAGATTTTGCCTGTTTAATGCCAGCAGCTCATACATGGGGCCCTGCTTGCAATCATCCCTGGTATTTTCAGCTGGCTTGGCCCTAAGCACAAACCACAAGACTTCAGAGGAGCTCCATATTTATTCTTTCCAGCATATCACAGTGCCCCATTAAACAAGGACAAAAGATTTCCTTATGTAATAGGGATGCTATTTGTTATTTTTAACCTTATGGCAGCCAGGATTTGTGCCAGGTGGCGTTCTGCCTTAACCAGGGAACTTCAGGAGGTTACATTCCTCGCTGTCATCCCTGCCCTCTGGCACAGTTGATGCCCATACATGGTTTCCTGTCCTTGTGCCTATCTGTGAGCATTTATTTGTGACAGCTCACGGAAATACCAGTCCTGTTTAACAAGGTAAATCAGGATGCTGATCACTCCTTTCCAGGATCCTGCAAGAGCTTCTGCTTCTAATAAAGGGTCCTATGTGAAATCCATGAAGTCTGTTTACACGTATCTATGCTACCAGAGAAACACCATCGCTGTAGCTGAAGTTTCCAATTTCTCAAGATAGCTTTAAAACAGTTTCTTTAGTCTGATTAAGCCCACAGAAAGCAAATAAATAAAATAGTGGCAACTCCCAGCAGCCCAAGAGTGAGAACAGGCAGCAGAGAGGGCACTAAGCCATGAGCTGAGCATCCTGAGCAGCTGGGACCCCACAGCCTCCCTGTGCTCCAGGGGCTCACGTCACTGCTCACCTGGCAAATTCCATCAGCAGCACCACTGGGCCAGATTTGGGCAATTTCATGGAGCTTAAGCAAGCCTGGCTGGTACAAAGGAAGCTGCCAAAGCCTGTTGTACCTCCAGACCAATACAGGGAAACACAGTGCCAACATCCTTTGGGTCCAAAGGAGCTCAACAGCAAATGATGATTTTCACAGTGCCGTGGCTGGTCTGCATATTTGTAAGCAAATAAGAGTGACAGATCCTGTGTCCCATGGCTTACAATTTTATTAAATACACATGGGACCATAAGAAGAATAGATGTAAGCTGTCACAGATGTGATATTTCACTTAGCAGCAAATGGTCATTAAAAAATCTGAATAACTGAAGCTAATAGGGAATGTAACTCCACCTTCCTATGAATAGAAGGGTAACTAGTAATTTCAACTATGTGCTCACATAATTTAGGGTTTTTGCTTGTTTGCCTCTAACACAATCCCCTTTCATTCATACTCCGGGCTGGAGGCACAGAGAGGTAGAATTTTAATTCTTCTGGTCATTTATATACATGTGGCATTTCTTGACCTTTAAGGATTTGATTTTGAAACCTATTTAACTTTTTGACGTAGGTGTTCTTGTGGGTTTTGTTGGGGAATGCCAAAAATTTTCTGCATGTAAGGAAAAAAAAAATCAATGAGAGCAACTCTATGAGTGTTCTTCTGTTTGTACCCAGAGGGCCCTCCCTCTATGTCTGCAACACCAGTTAAAGTTTCTTAGCAGCACAAGCTTCTTATTCAGCTTTGTTTTGACAAAGAAAGATAAACCACTGTTTTGCTTTGCCCTTCCCCCACCGTTTACTAATTAGTTTTATTTAGTTTGTTATTCCCTGCTCCTTGCAGGGGGAAAAAAACCCCATATTTTAAAATAATAATTATTTTAAACCGCATTAAGTTGTTGACTCTGTAGGTTCTTATGAAGAATTTAAAATAGAACATAATTATAAATCACTGCGAAAATGAGCTTGTCCTGCACAGGCAAGGACATTTAATTGTGTCCTTGTATGACTGGAATCGCTGTAAACAAGTAATATTCCTATTTGCAGGGACAGAAATAACAAGCTCATTCAGCTGTACAGAAAGGAAGACATAAAAGGAAACCAAAGGCTAAAGCAGAATAAGCCACTGGAAAGTTTTATGTCAACAAAACTGGATTTAAATTAAGTAACATCAATTCGCTATTTTGACTGTAAATGAATCAGAACATTAAAACATGTTTTAAAGGGAACATTTGTGATGAAACATCTATGACTAGTTCCTACACCAAAGGAATAGGAAAGCTCCCACTTCTTTCTGTGCAGGATCAAAGCCCCACTGCAAAGTTACTTCTCTGGCTTTGGGACTGCTTTGTAGACCTGCATTTTGAAGATGAGAAGAGCAGAACTGCAAGGAAAACACTGAATAAATAACTTACCAGATGCACACAAAGGGAAACACAGCCCTGATGACATAATTAAGAAGTTCCATCATACCACACACGCAAGCAGGAGTAAAATTTAAACTACACAGACAATTTCCATTCTTATGTTTTCTAATTTTCTAAATGCTTGACCTTGCAACTTAAATCTCTTTTACGATCGTTGTTTCTGACACTGATTTGCAGAAATGGGGCTAGATTTTAATATTTTTTGCCTTACTCAATGGCAAAATTTAGAACAGTCCACAAAACAAAACCAAAACCCCCAAGCTCAAACCAAAAATGTGTATTTCTAAAGCTATTTGAAATAATGGGAGATGAGTCAATAGTCACCTTGCTTTAAAATCAAGAGAAACACAGCAGAGCAATTCTCCAGTGAGAGGAAATAAGGAAATAAACAACACATTCAACAACTCCAAGATGCCCTTTCCAAATACAAACAGAACTCATTTATACAGTCATTTTACAATGGTGATAACAAATTAAAATTGTGGGCAGACAGTGGAGAACCAAAGATACACAACCCGTAGCAAGGATCAGCCAAATTAAAGGGAACTTCTTACATTGTCAAACTTTGAGTAATTAGTACTTCCATTAGAGGCACAGTTCCAGCTTTAAGCAATTCTAAGTAATTAATGTTCCTTTATTTTGCCTGGAAGTCCTGACTTCAGCATTCTCTCAGGACATGCATTCTGCTAGCCAGAGCTCCACAATGCAGATTAACTCGGCTAGAAGGCGATTAGCACAGGCAGATGAAGATGTAATTTGTCATTCTGTACACACTGCTACTTCTAGCCTGGGATGCAATTTTTATTAACACAGCAGACTGATTCAAACAGAGGCAAAGACACAATTTTGTCCCATCTAAGCCCCCATGATACAAGCAACGTTGACATTTGAAAACTGTACATGACCAAATGACAAAAAGTGAAGGAAGTGCCAGATTCCATCTCCCCACACAGCTCCAAGCAGCTACAGGAATTCAGGAACTGATTGCACACTTAATAATTTAAGATAAATAATTTAAAATGCACGATGGAGGAGATTTTCCTGTACTTACTCATCACATAATGTAAATCTAGGAGTGAGAATGCCAGGCTGAGCAGGAAGCAGAGGCTGGTGTGGTGGATAGCACGAGGACAAGGCAAGATTTGCTTGCCAGAGGCATTACAGCATTTGCACACTGTGTGGGGTGAGCTCTCTGGGTCCTCACAATTCTGTCTTTAAAACAGGCCTAGCAACACAGATCTCCCAAAAATGTGCATGTTCTTCCATTTCCTGGCTGTTGTGAAGATGACTTGCTTGCCAACCAGATGAAGATTCTTGAAGAAAAGGCGTGAAGTAAAAAAATGAAACTCAATTCAACTGTCCTTTCCTATTTGCACTATAACATCAAGTATTAGACAACTCTTAGAATATTTCATATTGAGCTCTGAAATGCAAGACACAGCACCACCAAGCAGCAGTTTTACAAATCTTTTACCCAATTTCAAGACCCCTCTGACCACTGGACAGTACCTACACCAAGAGGCACACGGCAGAAAGCACCATGCTTTGCTTTCTCTGCCAAACACAACCACAGCAACAATTACCTTCAGCTTCTGAATTTTCCATAACTGCAAGAAGCAGAGCCTCAGGACCATGACCTTCACCCAGCAATCAGTGGGATTGGTGGGAAAACTGCAGCTGAGGAAGAGGAGAGCAGAGCAGGACCTCACTCCCAGGGGTCTTTTACTGTGCTGGTGAGAGGCTCTAAATGTTCTTTTCCAAACACTACTGTTCACGTGGCCTCCAGACTGACAGGCCTTGTATGCCTTTAATATTAATTGATATAAAATGAAATATGACATTCTTGATCTACAAAGCTTCTCTTCTTAAAGATTTGTCAGCATTTACACACGGCCAGAACTAAGGTCCAAGAAAGGCAAATCTTGCAAAATATATCAAAATCATAAAATGTTCCTGTATTTTTGCCTGGATCTTACCTTTATCATCTTTTTTACAATTCTTTTCCAAAGTACAGTTGTGCTTGTGCTTTTAAGCTACAAGGTATGTTATGTGCACAGTGAGGACCCACATTTTTGTGTGACAGACAAATCGAAAGTGGTGACATTCAAATATCTTGAGGGAGAACAAAAATTCTTATCTGTCATCTAACATGCAATGATAAACTCACAAAAAGATGCTCTGAAAACTTCATCCCTGAGAAATTCCTATTTTCCCTCATGTAAAGAAATAAGTATGAGCTTCTGCTTGGAGTGAGAGCAGGTTTTCCCAGCTGCATATTCTCACGTGTAAAATATATGACCCAATGATCTTTATGAGTTCACTAAATGTCAGGATCACTTCTTTTTATTACAGATCCTTTTCAGCAGGTTTCTCACTGGAAGGTCAGTGCTGTACAGCTCAGAAAGGCTTTGGCTTCCTTTGCAGCCCTCATCCAACTGTGCCCCAAGGCACCATCAGCAGCTCAATGAATAACCTGGACACTGCTGCTCAATTCTGCCTATTCTTGTGCCAAACTCCATCCCAGTTATTCTTTTAGAGCAGGGCACTCTGGTTTCTAGCCTTTTTTGGCTGAAAACATCCTCTTCAGCAAGTGAGAAAGCGTAAGTTATTTGTTATTATTAATATATTTCATACTTTAAAAGATTTGTACTAAGCCATGACTATGAAGGCTGTCAAATCCACTCAAATGCTTCTTATTGAAAAATCAGGCCTGCATATCCATAGATCCTCCCCTTCTTCACCCACCCAAATTAAAGCTGTAATTCCCAAAGACAGCCACTCTTCTAGAACACCACACATTTCATATAGTTGTTATTAATAAAGTATGAACAATGTTTGCAGAAACATTAAAGAATCAGGTCAAGAACTCTGTCTGAATACTAGTGTTATTAAATAAGCCAATCATCCAACTTTGAGTAATTAATGTCCTTGGTTTTTACTTGAAAGCCTAATTTTCAGCATGTTCATAGGAGACAAATACCAAAAGGAATGAACATGAATTAACTCTTTTGGATGCCAACTGCAGGAGGAAGAGGAAAATGCAATATTGGCAGGCTGGATAGAGCACAGCACTTCTGATCACAGAGTAAGTTTAGCTACAATTTGATGATTTCACCACACAGAGTCAAGGATTTGATCTGTTCCCATCTGTGCATTATCTGAGTATCTAAACAATTGCCCTGATGCATTTGAAAACTTTAAAATATAAAAGGAAAACCAACAAAGCTGATGGTATCTCCAGATCACTGTGTGAAGTACTAATAAGCAACTGTGTTATACAACCCGTGTTCAACAGACTGAAAATGATCTTTCCCAAATCCAAGTGACATCCTTCTGAAGCTGAAAGTGAGAGATTACAGCTGGCTGAGCACGCACTGTACTGTACACTCATTTTAAAAGCTGCCATTGTAAAAGACCCTCCAGGCTTTATGTTGGTTCCTTTTCTCTTCTTATTAAGAGCTGCAAAGTTCCTCATATTTGACAGTAATTACAGGAGGAGATGGAGAAAAACTAATGAGAGGGAGAGAGATTTATTTTTCTAAATCGGTGCAGTAAGATTAATAGCAAGACTATGGGCTATGTATGTTATTTTTATTTCATCACCTCCAAACATGATAAATATTTTCAATTGGAAAAAATTATGAGTATAAAATTTTGCATTATTTTTACAAATCCTTTACAGCCTCTGAATGTGACATCCTTTCCTTCCCTCCACCAGACAACAATTATGACACAAAAATACTCTCAGGACAGCAGCTGTAGAACTTGTCTGATGCGCTCGCACTTCTCCAGAAGGTTTGGGTCTTCTCCATCAGAACCATCAAATTCCTTCATAAAAGCTTCAGCTTTCTGCACAGTTTTGTCTCGTGCACCGCCCTGAAGCCCTTGCAGATAATCCAGTAAAATGGTGAAATACTTGTCTGGAACCTTGAAAGAAAAAGCAAAAGGAAGGAAAACCAGCTTTATTTTCTCTCCTCTCAGTATCTGTTCACAATCACGTCACAGCATCACCTGAGGGACACTTAGGAGAACACCACGGGCTTTGGTGTTTGCCAAAGTCCAGTTTCAAGTGGAAATGTTTCCTGACAAGGCTGAAGCTGCCAGGAGGATGGACCCTGGTGAGAGGACTGTCATGTGCTCAGATGGGCAAAGCATCTGAGAGGAAATGCTCAGCAGATGTGGAAATGCTGATCAGCAAATGCAAACACTGCCTGACAGGGAGCCCAAGGCTCTGAGGGTTGATGGAAGAAAAAAACAAAACACATTAGCCAAACCCTGCTTTTGGAAACACAGATGCAAATCTCACTAAATTTGGTGAGGACTGCACACATATGTCTGAGGGAAGAATTTTGCTGGAATTCCCCTCGCCCTTACCCAAAAATTGTTTGCTAAGATGAGATACCACCCACCACTGCACACTTCGACAGAATGCTTATACAAAGGAATAGAATTTAATTTGAAAAACAAACTGAAATTCAGACATATGGAAATAATTTTTAAATCATGCTGACTAAAACTGATAGGCTGTACCAACAAGTCTAACATTAAAAGCACTTTAGTCATCTACAGTTGCATTACCCCTGTTTCACTCCCTTTCTAATTAACTAGTCAGAGATTAAGTTTTAGCTTATCTGGTACAAGATACAATTTAAATATTTATATTAATCTTGACAATAACTTGGCAAACACTTTGAAATGATTTATTCAGGACTTCACACTGAAGTACTTTCAAAAGCAATAGGTGAGAAGACCTACACTGATCTTGACTTCATGCTGTGTATCTGTGGAACAGGTTTCAGCCAATAACAGGATATTTTTTGCTGTGAATCATGAGATGTTAAAATGATCTCATCCTGCAAATATGTTTCTCCATGTTTAACTTTACACATATAACTTGACATGAGTCAAGTTAAACACATACGTAAGTATTTAAAGGATTCGAGACTAATTATTCGAGGGCGGTTTCAATTCTGCAAAGTATCAACATTGCAGAGAAGACAGAGCTTCAACAGACACTTAATTTACAACTTATTTCTCCATGGACATTTGGCAGCATAACTTTGATCACTAAAACTTCTATCGCTCCAAAAGAAGAGGAAGAAAGAATATTCCAACACTGCCTTCATCAATCAGGGGTATTACCAAGTAATAAATCAAAACTTCAGTCTGCCTTCAGCCTCATAACTTGTACACTATGGAAAACCTTCTAATTCTTCACACAAACACTCTTGCATTAAAGAAACAATACACTTACAAAAGAAATATTAATTTTCCAATGACTAACGCTGAAATGGATGATATATGAAGCGTTGCTATACTATACAAATCAAACACAGTGAAATATATCTATATTTTTGAAAGTTTCCACTCACAGTAAGCTGGTACTAATAACAGATGAACCAATTTAGACAAACAATTCCAGTGTGACAGTGCTCCTTTAATGCAGATACTCAGTACTGAGCTTTTAAAGTTCAGCAACATTTCCCCGTTTCAAAACTTGGCCAAATTATCTCTGTAATTTACAACTCTCATTCTCAGAGCTCATGGCACAGAAATACCTGTAGAACTACAGTTATTATTATATCATTTAAGCAAAATGCTTGAGGGGGAATTTGAAAGCCTGCTCTAAATTTAGAAATCCTAAGTGTGCAGACTTAACATGTGGCTGCCTGAGGCCTAGAAAACATTTAGCATTTGGCCCTAAGGGTGTTCAAGTGTTCAAAAAGTCTGATTTTTTCCTTTAACATAACACAGCTCTGAGGTTTATTTCATCAGGAGCTCACAGCACAGCACCCCGTGGGCAAGGTAAGATCCTACTTCCTCCTGACTTACACAGACAGAAGAGCCACAGCAAGGACTGGAACACACAAAGTACCAGCAAAGAAAGTTAATGAATTCCAAATTTTAATTCTTCAAACACAGTAGTACAAGAGCAGCAATTTCAGGGGTCTTGGCGAGGTTGTCCAAGGAGGAACACAATCCTTGTTCCAAGGTCAGTTCAAGGCTGGCTTGAAATTGGAGATCAAGATCTCCCAGCATGGCTCTGGAAGTCAAAGCCAGGCTTATGGGATTTTGTTATTATTCTTTTGTTAAACTGTTTTGACCTTTTTCTTGTTTCTTTTTACCTCTCACAAACCAATCTTGCCTCTGTCCTAACTTCCTAACGTGCACTGGAGCTGATTAATAAGGAAACAACCCCAAGTGAAATCATTCCTATATTTGGGAAAAGGAGGGAAACACTATGAAAGAGTACCAGGAAAAGAACAGTTTTCATTTTTAAATTATCCTGTGCAACTCTGAATTTTTCAGACCTGGAGACCTGCAGACACCCACGTACTCTGCAAAGCAAACCCAGACACCAGCACAGAGAAGCTCAGCTCGTTGCTGCCAGGCTGCATTTTGGGCCACCTTCCGAGGAAGCTTCAGCCACCCCACCACGCTCTGCAGTCCAGAAGCTGCAGACTGATCTAGGAACTTCCTAAAAATGCTGTGCCAGATGATAAAGACCAACAAATGACCCAGTGTTTATTTTATTCTGGGTGCTGGAGAAGTACACACACCAAAGGTACATAGGCCTGGCTTGGAAGCTGTCAGCCAACAGCCAGATGGGTTTTAAAGGAGCTTAAAAAACCATTTATCTAGCAGACAATTTGAAAACCTCAACTTATTTCTTACAGAAAGAGGCCTATCAGGACAGGAAACTCAATTCAGGCCTTTGCATGGCTCTTCAGTAGGCATCCAAGTGACACCATGAGATCAAAGATGTGGCTTATGAAGGAAAGAAACTTTCTGTCTCCTTTTGTACTTTAGTCATGCTTGGATTACCAACAGACTTTATTCTACAATGGACAGGAAGTTGAGTTTGGGTATAAAAAAATATTCAAAAGAAGCTGGGTGTGCCCTCCCTATGGTCCTGATGAAGAAAGAGACTTCATCATATGCTTAATTATAAGCACTTGAGCAGTTCTACCAACTTCACTGAATCTGGATGCAGATGTTAATCATTCTCTGAAGCTCATATTCAATGCTCCTCTGATTATTAAACTACAAAATATGTGAATTTCAATAAATCAGAGCACTTCCACCAGAACTTAAAAAAAAATAGGAAGTTTCATTTCAGTGTTGAGAAATAAGGAGTTGAACTGTGTTTTGATACCTAAAACAAATGCTACTTACACAGGTCATTGTATCCCAGGATATTTCAATGCAAACCCCAAAGTAAACAGGTAAAAAAAGTAAAAACATCCTTCTGCCTGCCAAACAATTTCTAGGTAGCTTTGAAGAGCATGCATTGATTTTGAAAGGTTGATAAAGACTTTTAAAGGAGAAACTTAAAAAACAGAAGACAGAGCAAACAACCCAGAAACCAAAACCAAATTTGTATTCTGCAACCCATCTTTTAAAAGTGTTTACACCATGTGAACATTTTTGCCTTCATGAAACTCTGCTGTTAAAAAGGTAACACCCAATGTCAGGTGATTGGCTTAAGAGCTGCTGACTAATTTGGGTCAGGATGATTGGTATGAGTAAATGTCCAAGTGCACACACAAAAATCAGCAAAACCTAACTGAATGTCAACAAAATGAGCCAATAAGTGAGGCACTGTGCAAATGGGCAGGTGTTTGTTCTATTGCACAACAAAATGAATGACCTGAAACCCTCATTTGATACCACGACGGTCAGACACTGATTGGAAATTCAATTTATGTTGTTTTCTAAGTTCTGAAATGAATGGATTTCAGTATGGATTCAAGCCTGGCTTCTGGTTATACTTTATGCTTTTCACAATCAACATCAGGTTTCACTTATATTTAAATGAGAGAGCTATTTTAACAACTTGGCAATATGGCTGCACATCTTCTCTGGAGCCAGAGGTATCTGAAACAATATGAGAACTGTGGTTTGCAGTATTGGGTTCCACATTAGAAAATTCAAATTAAGGATGTGACTCAAATTCTCAGCAAACTCCAGATTTAAATAAAACATGAATCTGTTCTCTTTATGCTTGATATACATCAAGTATAAAAATCTAGCAAGTGATAAAAATCATACAGGGCAGTGATCACCAGCAAAATAAAAAGATCAATGACAAGCAATGAAAATGCTTCAGCACCTTGGTTGAAGACAAAGTAATTTGTAAATTATTAAAAAATTATGAGACAAGCGCATGGCTAGTACTAGGAAGCTTTGGTTAATAAAGAGTAGCTCTAACTAATGTATAAGACTATATAATATTTGTTCTGAGAAAAAGCAGCATGAATACAAACCTTCTCTTTATCATACATGTGCAGGAGAAGCCACGTCTGTCTTGTCTTTTGAAATTTCCATTCTTCTGGGTTTTTAGACCAGCTGTAGAAAATTAGGGAAAAAAAATTGCTTAAACAGAATACTGTGATATCAAAACATTCTTTATTTAGAAAATATTCCCTGCAATGCTTCCAAGTGACTTTGAATGCACGACACAGATTTTCATGGCACTGTGGGACACAGATACTGGCACACATTTTGTACAGGGCCACGTGGCTTCTGTGCAAAAAAAATTATAGGAAGATATTATAGCCAAGAAGGTTATAAATTTTCTTCAGAAAGCACTGATTCCTTGAAGTCAAATAACAAATCCCACCCCCCAGCTTTGGCCAGTCCTTTATGAGAGGTCATTGCCCTCATTTGCTGAGCACCCCAAATCCCTTCCCCTGCTTCAGGGCTGAGTATCTGGGGAGGTGCAGGCGACAAGAATCAAGTTTGGGTTTCAGAAAGTTCCTATTTCACACTTAACTGACATTTATATGAAATTAAGCAGCCTCTGAAGGACTGGAAGGAGAGACTTGTGCTGCAATGGTCACCTCAGCAATGGCTGCAGCCCATCACAGATGGTTGCTCTAGAACAGACAAAATTCATCCTTCAGGAGCAAATGTTTTAAGGCTTGGGCTTGTCTGAATGTGTGATTTAAATATTTATATTTATGGGCTAGAAAAATGGGGGTTTTATGTCTCTCTCTCTCTCTCATGAAGAATACTCAATACTATTAAAAGTGAGAGGGTGAACAAATGATTAACATCTGCACATGTTCTTTGGCTGTTTAGCCAACATACTTTCAATAGGCAAAATTTTAGCTGGGTTAAAATAGCACAGTTATGTGCATCTTGAACATGTTTTTAAAGCTGGTATATTCTGGTTTAGATGAAGAAAGAGGCATTTATTTCTATTAAAAATGAGCAAACTAATAAATCTTGCCATAAAACAAAGACCACTTTTTAAAATTATGTGCTTGAAAATTAGTATTGTAACACATACAAAACCTGACAGAACACTAAAGTATCATTGGAAATGAAAGAAAAAATATATAAGGAGAAAACCCAGAAACTTTCACATTTATTTGATTTTTCTCTAAAGAAAAGTAGGTCTCCAGAGGGTAGCATGCAAGATGCCATTAATGTTCCAGCTTGTTTTACACAGCAATAGAGAGCACAGAAATCAGTTAAAAGCCAGCTGGGTATGAGAATTAGTATTGTTTAAACACTGTCAAGTCAAATAAAGCAAAAGAGTCCTCATCTTTGGTGAATGCTGCACCAGCAAATACATTGTTCAGTCAATTCAATGAAAGAAAAAAATGAGACCACAAATTTTTATAGAAAGGTTTCATGGAAGCCTCTGAAGAAAATGTAAAGAAAAAAATTATTGTCTTGGTGTTCAAATTCAGGATAAAGAGAAAGAACTTCAGCTCATTAGGATTATCATCAGCTAAACATAATAAAATAGCTTACAATCAGAATATAAGGTAAAAATCAGACAATGAGCAGTAAATCAGGAAGGACGACAAAACCAATAACCACAACATACCATCCTTTACCTGCTCCAGTTAAACCTACAGATGAGCTGATTTAGAGGCTTCTTTTGGAATATTGTCAATAAATAGGCAGAAGTTTGCAAAACAAATATTGCACAAAAGCAGGAGGCCAAAAAGCCGACGGATAAAAGTTACAAAATTAAATAAAAAACTATTATTATGCTGAAACCATCCCTTCTCCCATCACTTCCAGCCTGGAACCCAAAGCACTCACAAAACAAAATCACACAACCCTTGGTGTCACTTCTCTTTGCAGCAAGGTGCCCAACTGGCCAACAAATGACCCCACCTGAAGTGTGAGGAGCCAACAGAGAATGAAGTAAAAAAGGCTTTCCTTGTGGGTGCAGTTTGTGGGGCCAACAACACCCTGCTCATCTGTGCCCACTCACTCTGTGTGCCAGGCAAACACAGCAGCTCCTAACAGAGAAACTGGGACTTCTGCAGGAAGTGACTGAACTTCTAGAAGTCCTTCAAAACAAACAAAATAAAACAATGACAGTGCTTGCTGATTTTTAGCCTGTTCTTTTATAAGGTTCATCCTCAAGAAGGAGAAGGTAAGTTTAAAATTCTTTCCTATGTAAATAAAGCCTGGAAACAGTTCGCATTACAGTCTTTGCAGGGTGATAAGAACAAGCTGAGTGACAGATCTGTGCATCCCAGGAAAACAGTCCCTCTGCTAATGAAAACCTTTAACATATGTTTGTATTTCTCTAAACTATTCCATGTATTTCAACACTTGTGATGATATCCATTGGCTGGACACACCACAGAGTACTCTGAATCTTCTACTCTCTGCTAATTTTATGTTTCTATCACTGTATCACCTGAGTACTGTTGGCATTAAAACTTGAAAAATACAGCCTGATTTCACTTAATCTCCTATAAAACTATAGGATGTTAAAATATCTTTATTACCTAGTTTATAAACAACTGAGACCAACAAATGAGTGCACTATAAGGTTAATTGCTCTTATTAACCTATTACCAAAACCATATGCTCTCTCCTACATGTTAAGGCGAGTCGTTGTACTCCTGCACCCAAGACTCCATATGGACTTTCACTCCTCTGAATTCTCTTGCAGGAACAAACAAAGGTTTTAGTTTGTCTTCCTGAAAGGTTCTGCTCTATATACACCACGGTAATTCATATAAACAACAAATACTTTAAGATAATCAACTGCAGAAAGTACATTTATGTCCATTATGGCACCAGAGCATCACAAGCCATTTCTTTTGTTTGTGATCTGTCCTATTAGAATCAAACACTAAATTATTACAACAAGAAAAAATAGTATTTTCCTTAATAGCTATAGGTGTACTCATATTTTCAGAAAATACTCCTAAGTTTTTAACTGGTACTCCAACCATGGCTGTATCAACAACTCCTGTTTCTTCCCCTTTAGGAAAATGATCTTCTCTTGACCTGAATTCCTATCAAACTGTGGGCAAAACACTCCTGGTAATGGGAGCACAATCTTTAATGCAGATAACATGACAGTTGTTCCCCCAACAGTTATTTAAATAAAACTTTTCCAATGATTCCTAGGATTATGACAGCTTTTTCCTACTCCTGTGACAGCTTTAGAGTCTATGGAAAGTATCACTCCATGACAAAGTGAGAGGAGTATCTCCTGTTATCAGGATGACATCATTAGGACATTTTTAGAAATGCTCAGCTTTTAAACTAGGGAAGTTCAACCCTTGCAACACAAGAGAGGTCTCATTTTGCTGTTTACATGCAGATAAGCTTCCTTGACATACTACAGCAGGGGAAAAGGCTTTTCCTTCGAGTGATCCAATATACAGAGCAAGACCAACCACATTACAGTCAAACCCCCCTCTCTTTATTCAACCTCTTTCACAGCTTGAATTCATTTGGTAGCCTCTAGAATTATCTGTGTCAGGATCTAGTACAAACTATGGAACTGGATGAAAAATATAGATGTGTAAAACATGTATTTTTCCAGTGTACTTCAATTTTCAATATATTGTACAAACACTAATTGCCTCCTTTACACAGCTAACGGTTGAATCTTTCTCATGAGCTCCAGCTCATTGAAAAAAACACATTGGCTGACTTTAGTTAAAGAGAACTTAAATGTCTGTGCAAATGATCTTCCTAAAAGGCTTTGAAATTGAATAGATGGAGGAAACGAATCAAATAAATCAAGCAGCTTAGGAAATTTTACATTTGAGCTTCTGTTTTTTAGCAGGAGTTTCATGCAGAAAACTGCCCAAGAGTCTCACTAGTCTATCTCATAAATGGATTTCGGTGTCTACAGTAATCTCCCATAAATCTATTCCCAAAACATGGGAATTCAGGCAGTGTAAGGAGGCAAACAGAAGGCAACTGGGAGCATGCAGGGCAGAGCTCTCGCTGGGGTGTCCTGGGAGAAGGAGATGGGGAAGGGAAAGCAGCAAATTGGTTCCAGAAACACAGTATGAGAAAAACATTATTGTTACAAATTGGATTCAGGAAGTCAACACAATGCATCTGCTGAGACTACTGGCCAGGACAAAATTCTACAGAGCTGTCACAACTGGCAAATAATCACTGAGTGCAGGAAAGCTCTGTGCTGAGAATCAACCATTTTACTGTTTCAACTTGAAAAAATTATTGGGTAGGTGACAAGGCTCAAGAAACCAGGAGGACAGACAGGGATGTGACTGCTGACACCTCCCAGAGCACACGAGAGCACTGCTGCATGCCAGATGCAAGGACACGTAGCCTCACCCACATCCACTGCTCCAGATGAGTGCCCCTGGCACTGCAGCCCACCCTGGATACACCTTTCAGCCTGGGCATCTATCAAAGGAAAAGCAGGTTGCCACCAAATTTGGATTTCTCCAGCATACAGCCCAGGTTTAGCATCAGAGAATTAACTTGAAAGGTTTCTCCAGCCCTGAGGATCAGCTCAGAGTGCAGCCTTCTGCTGCTCTCCTGGGATTTATCCCAGGTCTGACATTCCCAAGCTTCCCTCAAAGAAGGGACAGAGCCTCAGGTCTGGCCCATTGCACCAAAGTCAGGGCTCCACTGAAAAGATCTATGAAAAATGGTAAAAGCAGCATTCTACACCACCACACAAAAATGGTCACGCTCTTCCCATCTCATTCATCTGGGTACTTTTCTGTTTTGACGCACCAGTTATTCACCACTCTGCAACCTGTCCTCAAGGATCACCTGTGTTCTTCCCCAGACCCCACAAGGAAGGCTGAACAGGGGTTATGGCACACCATTAAGGCCTGCAGGAATCAAGTCAGGCACTTTATTCCCCAAACTCTGTGCAAACAGCATCATTTCTGAGCTCACTGCCCTACCCATGTAAAATGTGGATAACAGGTGTTTCCTCAATAAAGAACAACCATACTCCAAAAAATTCCCTTACAGATATTTAAAGCCTTGCTGGAACACTTGGCACTCAAGGGATCTGCTGGAATATTTCACAGTGCAGTGCATACAACAGCAGCTCCTTTCAAACCCCATGCACTGGTGTTTAAGGCAGCTCACTGCCCTTATAAGGCCCAAATTTGGAAACTCTGAACACTGTTATCAGGTCAGTCCAGAGGTGAGCCCAATGCACATATGGCCAACAGGTGAGCAGGGAATGCTGCACCTCAAAGAGGCTCCCTGGAACCCCTGGAAGCAGCATGGAGGGAGCAAAAATTTGGCATAAGCTCACTCTTGTGGGAGAAGAGCCATTTTATGGATGGAGGTTTTATATGGATACATAAAAATACATGGATGTGGATGGAAGTTTAATATATGCCCTATGGTGCATATAGTGAAGTAGGAATAATAATTTTTTCTCCAGTTATAACACATACAATTATTTAAAGGGAAATGTAAAAGTGTTTATTTTTATTGGGGGTATTCAGAGTTTCTTCTATTTCTCTCAGGGGTATTTAAAGCGGATTTACTTTTACGAAGATGTTTGTTGAATGTCTGGGTTTCCACACAAAACTGCATGCCCAGAAAGCTGCCTCATGGTGAACTTCATTGCTCAATCCAATGTAAGAAGAAATCTCAATATAAGTGCCTGTGATGCTGATTGTCCTAATTTGGAAAGAACAGCCAAAATTTAAATTCTAACTAGATTTTCAGAGACTAGAATGGAACAGCTGTAGTTAAAATCCTGGAAGCACAGATCTGTGGCAAGACCCAATATTAGGCATAAGTGACAACTGTAGCCTTTAACTGTGTTTTTCTCATGTTATGGATGAATCTCTTTATGTCCCAACTCCAATGCCTGGAGAAAGTTAATATATTTCTGCTGATATTCTCAAATCCAGTTTGGAATCTAACTAAATTATGACTCAGATAAAGGTTTTTCTTATTTTCCTGGAAGAAAGAAAAGACACTAATGGAGCTCATTTGCCAAAAGAAAACTTTCTAAAATTGTCAACAGATTTTAGAATCAGTGCCACATTTTTGGTTGAAAATCCTGGCACCATTTTTCAATCTGTGGTTTTAAAGCATTTTTTAATATATTCTTCCATCTGGTTTAGACACAGTATAATGACTATAGACTTGTGAAAGGCAAGAGGAGGAAGCTTTTTTTTTTTTAAATTCAGGAATCACACATGCAGGAAAAAATAAATGTGCTTTTAAGTGTCCCATTTTCATCCTGGTGTCCAGTATTAGGACAGATTGTATCTGATCGTATCTGTGCAGCAAACAGGTCACAGGGTTTTTTTCTTAGAAAGTATTTACAAAGTGAAAGGAAGGGGCCTTTATGCCATAAAGCCAAGCTTGATTAAATCTCCATAAAATGTTTATCACAGCTTATCTTTTATTCTATGTACTTTTATCACTTGCCATTATTTGTAAGGTTTTATATTATGTTTGCATCCTGCAGCTTCGACCAAGCTCGAAATCCTCTTCCTCCCCCACCACGGGCTCTGTTCAAACGCAACATGAGACGTTCCCTTGAAGAGCTCCAAGTATAAACAGATGAGACAGATGATTGGGGGAAGAAAAGTCGACCCAGAAAATTATAACAATGCCTCAAACCCATGCAGCAGGTCGTGAGGAGAGCTCCTGTCTCTCACATCTGCTACAGCACACGTGCGGTGCCCCACTGTGATTCAGTTCCTCGTAGGAACCAACCTACCTGCAAATGCCAACAGCATTCAACCAGGAAAAAAAAAACCTTTACAATTTCTTTAAAAATTGTTTTTCTGATACAGTTATTTAGTTGCATTCGCCCACCTGCAGCAAAACTGTATTTTGATTTGAAAAAAATAGATGTATAGCAGTAATAACGTGCTGAGAACTTGCTGTTCTTTTCAGTAATAACAAAAAGGTCAGGCTTGAAAGCCCACAGCTACTGTTACTGTATTTCTAAGCTAAATGTGCTTTTTGTTTTACATACATTCATAAAAAGAACACTTAGCAGGAGTTGAATTATCAGAGAAGAAGAATAAAAATTAGAATTTCAGCCTTTCACAGCCAATCTGTTCTGCTCCTGCAAGGAATATGCAACCAAGTGCTATCCCAATGTCCCATCTCCTCTCCAGATGTCCATCTTTTCTTGCACTTAATTCTGGTCACACTGATGCCTGAACCAGAAATAAGGGAAAGGGAAAATGAAAACAACTGTTATGCCTCCCTCCCATGAAGAACATCCTGGGGGGTACGAGGAGATAAAGAGGGCCCCACACTCTGTATGAAAATCATGGATGGAGCCAGCTGCACGTAAAATCCTTTCCAAAAGTTGGCAGAAGTCCATTTATATAAATGCTTTCTGTAGATCAGATGAGGGATATGCTATCAGACACAGAAAAAACGAATACAGTCAATTCTCTACTCCCTTACTGTTACACCAAAAAATGTCCAACTGTGGTACAGAACACTCCTGCAAAGGCACAGGTTCAAGATGAGGGGCTCGTTTTTACTGCTTTTTAAATTTTAAATCAGCTTCTAAAACTTTAAAGGTTCAAACAAACAACAATGAAACAAAACAAGCACACCACCACTACCAAAAAAAAAAAAAAAAAAAAAAAAAAAAAAAAAAGAAAAAAACACAGCCACAAAAAAATCCAAACTTTTGGATTTTATTAATAAAAAACTAGAAATGGATGAAAGTGTAATGGTTTTCCATATAGCGATGTTTAAAAAAATGCTGGGAGAGAAACAAACTTCATGTGAAACTTTATCTGTGGAAGTTTTTAAGGAGGGATGAAGAAATGGCCACTTGGAGGAGGATTTGGATACTGAAGATGTTGGCTGATTGGTTTTGCTCTGAACCAGCCAGGACACCCAAGCACCAATTTATTGCTCGTTACCCTGAGCTGAAGCTTTGTGTTCCTCAGCTCTGCCCAGGCTGTTTCAGGAGGCCCTGAGGCTGCAAAGTGATGCTGGCACCCTGGGAAGGTGCCTAATCCAGCTGGGCCACTGATCAGCAGCACTGTTGAAAATGGGCTGCCTTTCTGTACCCAGATGTCTTCCATTTGTCAGGTTGGGTGTTTCTGTGTGGTTTTTCTCTCTGCAAAGGCCTAAGGGATTTCCACAGCCAACAACTGCTCCTCTGCAGTTCCAAAGTCCAGAGCAGCATTTCACTGTAACCAGGAAAAGCAATGCTCCTGTTCTGCTGAAGAGATGCCAAATGCTGACCTGCAGCACATCCCAGAACCAGGCACATTCTTCCTTTCTGGCTCAGCATCCAGCAGATCTGGTCCCAGTGCAGATCTGGGACCTCCTCTCCTCTCCACAAGATTCAAATCCTGTTCCTGCACATTTCCCAATGGGGATTCCCACATCCTTGAGGAACAGGAGCTGCTCAGAGGTTGGACCATGGTCTCAGTGAACTTGAGGGGTGAAACCCAGCCCAGCTGTCTGGAGGATGGCCAGGCAGGCTGGGTGCCAGCAGCATCTGTGAACAGACACCACACCAGTGTCCTCTCCTTGCCTGACAGCCCTGACAAAGAACTGGCCTCAAACCAATCCCATCCCTTGTGGTGTCCAGGGACTGCCTCATGCACCATCCAGGAAAGGGAAATCCCTCCCTCAAAGGGAAGCTGAGCCTTGAGCCTGTGCTGCAGGACTGGCCCTGTAACTCTTCTACAGAGCAGTTCTGATGGCAATGTTCTGTAGCTGTAGAACTGTCAAATTGTCAAATATTGGATTGTCAAATTCCTACTGAGCCCCTTTACTTAAGTGAGTTCTCTTAGGACAGTATTGAAGAACTGCTATTTATTTATTAATCTGGACACCAGCCCTTGATGCACTGTTGCAGCAATTACACTTGCAGGGGTTTTTAAATTCTAAATGAAATCCAAGTATTTTTATTGCAAAGTTCATTTTTGCTACAGGAAGCTCAATGTAGCCCTCTTCAAATAACCCATCACACAAGGGGCTCTTACAGTACCACATTTGGAGTTATTCTGGACCAACAACAAGAATATATATATATATAAGCCTGAAAAAAAACCCCTTAAACAAAAAGATATGTCAACCATCCTTGTCATTTTTTGCATCCCAGTTTGGACATCCCATGGCTGCATTCATCAGGAACTCTGGCAGAGATGGACCCCATGGCATCTGAACCTCCCGAGTTGTAACCTTACAGAATGATTTGCTCTTCTTTTTGCAGAAGAGCTCTAAAAAAGGGACAATATCAATATCAAGATCAACCTAAAAGTGTTCAGCAGTTCACAGCCCACTCACATCTTTTTGATTAAGCTGAGATATTCAGCTCTCTCACTGAATAATAAAATCTGCTGTCACACCAAGGTGTTTGGGACAGTGTAAGATTCCCCTCTTCTAATACCCTGTGACATGTGTTGCACTACTAAGACTTCAAGTCATGTATGCTTAAGTAAATTGATCTGCCAATTACTGCTTCCTGCAGATGGCTCTCATTCCAATTCAATTTCATTCATATAAAAGTAATTACTGATACCTTTTTAGGCATCATATTAATAAATGTGCGAAGGAGGAGACGAGTTTTATTAAGGATCTAGTTTTATTATTTCAAAAATATTTCTTGTTATTCTAACTCTGGTTAGGAAGCCTTGACAGCTCCCTGGAGCTAATTGATTAATAATCATTGCCAACTGCATTTTAAATTTTAATTTTGGCTTTGGCTGACTAGTCTAAATGATTCCCTAGAGCCACGAAACTCCTCACCACTACTACGAGTCTTTGGGCACTGCATGAATAGTTTGAATGTGTTTGAGGAAGTGAGTAGCGGCGTTAATTCTCTCAGATCTGAATTTTATGACACAGAAAAAACATAAAAAGTCCCTTTTGCGTTCCTGCCATGTCAAGAACCTCGTCTGAATGGAGGAAGATGGGTGAGCACAAAATGCCTTTTCTCAAAGCAGAAGGAGGGTTAAGGATGGGATGCCTGGGCTTGGAGCCAGGAGTGAGGCAAGGAGTTTGGAGAGGCAGGGGAGAGCAGGCTTCAGAAGCTGGGAGAAAAAGCTGTGCCTCAAACTCCTTCAATGCAACCTCACTGCAAATGAAATATTCCCAAAATAAAGTCAATAACCCCTGCCATCTGCTTTTAGTTAAAAAATATCAAGAGGTAGTTTGTTGTAATACTTGTATGTGAAATGGATTCTTTTAATTATTCTGGTTTTATTTGACCTGAACAGTGCCAAATTCTCCCCAAGACAAATGGAAAAGATCAAAGCGCTTGTGTGAGGTTTTGAGCACTTCAGTGAGGACTGAAGATGTCTCCTCACTGTCAGGACACACTCCTGAAGCAGACTGGTGTGTTATTAAAGACTTCTGACTCTCCTTAATATAACTCACAAGGTTTCTGAAAGTAATATCAGATGAAATAATATATTAAAGCTGCTTAATTATTTGATTAGATGCAATCTCTTTTGTATAATACTACAGAAAGATGAAAGCTGGATCTCAGCAATAAACATCTAATGGCTACATTTAATAAACTGTTAAGAAAATTCATTTATACTAAATTTTATTTTACTGGAAATGAGTTATTAAAAAAGGAGACATTAAATTTTCTTAACCGGGTTTGGAAATCAAGATGTTATTTTACAGGGAAGAGAATCAGACAAAGAAACCTTAACTATTTTTATCTGAGTATTTATGGATTTAATTAGTGTAATCTAGTTTTCCCCATCTGAGGAAGCACTTTACAGTCCAGCAGTTAATTACTGCTAATATAACTTATAATTGTGACAACTTACATGTGAAAGATTATGAGAAGTTTTAACCATCCTGTTGATAAAATTATTAGTAAATAAAAGCAAAATAAATTTTGGTGGGGGGGGGAAAATCACCAAGAATGCACTGGAAGCCTCCTCAGGCATGTAAGTCATCTTAAGTGCCACCATACACACATGGCCCACTTGGGAATTTTTGTTCCTGGTTTTATCAGCAGCAATGGAATGGAATAAAGCTGCTCTGGTCACCTGCAGCAATACCAGGAAGGACACCCCACCTATGGAAGACAGAAACCTCTCCCAGGACAGCTACAGAAGGGTTTGGAATATTCACCCATTAACCCTGCATGCCCAGCAGAGACCAGTGGCCTTCAGGAGTGCCTTGAGATGCCACTGCAGAACAAAATCCATGCAAACTTCACTTTCAAAACAAGGAATTGAGAAAAATCCTGCAGGTCTGCAGGGAGCAGATGTTGGTACAGGGCCAAAGAAAACAGAGCCTGTGCTCAGAGGAGAAGGAAAGGAAGTTTAGTTTCTCTCATCTCACTTGCCTGAAAAGAGACCTTTGGACAGTACAGGGACTTTGGTGAGTCACAGACTTCATCACTGTTTAATTTATCACCTGAAAAATGGAGTAACGTAACACCTTCTCAAAAGCTGTCATAACCAGAGTAAATAAATCAGTGTCAAAATAGTTTTCATTTATTTATCAAAACACAGTTGTGATATGCTATCAGGAAAGGTATTATGGAAAAGCAAATTATCATTACTGTGGTGGGGAGAAGATATAGTTTAAAAAAAACATATAAAAATCCCTTTAAAGATGGGGCTGAGCAGTCAGGTATTTTTCAGTTGACTCTGTAAATGATAGATGTCAGATGAAAGGATTTGTGAATTCATGTTAATGATGTTATTAAATACAGTATTTCCCTACGAGAATGTTTGAACAAAATGCCCAAGTAAATATTTTGACAGCTTTGTTTCACACTGAAAAAAATGGTGGAAGTGCAAAGAAACAGAAGGTTCCAAAGTAAATCACTCTGCAGCTTTTACTGAAATATGCTTTGAGAGGTGTACTTGTGACCTTCCATAAAATTAATTCAAAGATTTAGAAAGACAAATAATTTGATTTAGAGCCATAAAGCAGGATTAGAGTTCTCTATTCCATTTGTCTTTTTTTTTGTCAAATTTAGTGACCATTTATGGTTATGGAAATTAGAAAAGAAATCTCTTTCCTCTGCATAAACTGAATAGGACAATGAGCAGATTCTGAGAGATGGAACAGCTCCTGACTCTGACTGAGGAAAATTTCCCATGGACCTGAGCTTCCCTTGCTTTCTCTGCTCAAGCCATACATTAGTGCTGATCAAAGGGGTAAGAAAGCTACTCCAAAACCATTCCCTATGGAAAGGAGTTTATCCAGGATAATATTAATAGCTAAAGCATAAAAGGTTTGGTTCAGGAAGGTTGTGTTAGCCCAGCTGCTTCTCCGAAGCTCAGCTGAATGAGTTGCATCATAAGCATTTACTAATTTGGCTGGAAAATCACGCAATCATTGATGTTCCTAAAACTCACTTCTGAATGAGTTGAAAATACCACAGAAATGCTTGCAACATCTCTGAACTGCCAGGTATAACTAAGCTTAAAAGTCTTAGAACCTGACATATCAGAATCTCCCAAATACCTGTTTTGTCTCTAGAAACCAGAGCTTCTTATCCAACAAGCTGGAAATGGCAAAATACATCCAAAAATATTTGCAAGTACCTAGGATCTTCACAATTCAATCCACAGGTGTGGAGAGGACTTGCTAGAGATTATTAGACTGAAATTATTTTACACAGTAATTCAGTCCGTCTGGAGCATTTCCAGGATAGTATTACAGGACAGATACCCAGAATATATTGCTAAGGTTTGTTTTCTTCCCAGAAATTCTTGGTAAAAATAGCTAAGATTGGCTCTGAGCCACTTAAAAGGGGGTTTTTTTGTTGTTGTTTTTTCTTTTGGTTGCTGTTTTTGGAATTGTGTAGTAAATATTACTATTATTTGTCAGCATTACCTTGAACTGACAAGTTTCTCTCGAGCAGCAGCTCAAGGAGCCTCAGTGCCTGCTCTGGCTCTGGAAGCGGTGTCACATAAATCAGCACCCTGCAGTGCCTGAGCTCATCTGCAGAGAGCTACAACTTCTTAATCCAGGCTCATCTGAGTGTTAACCTGGTTATTCAGTTTCCAGACCCAAGTATTCCTGCACAGGCACCTTCCTCTGTTCAGTGCCAGTGCAGGCATCTCTTTAACCATCTGCATTGCAAAACTGGATTTGAATGGAAGAGCAGAGGACCTTTTTTTGGTGTGCAGTCTTCACACAAAGTCTGGCTCCCTCACTCTGGATAGCTGTAATATTTATAAGTGGAAAAAGACCAGAGATACAGATAAGGAACAGTAATCTGCATGATCTCACTACATTAAGAGTAAGATATTCATGTGCTTCTTGCAAAGCAGTGAAATTGTTGTATTAGAACCATAAGAAGCAGCTAACCCAGCAAGAAGTTAATAACAGTTTAAAAGCAATTTCTGCACAATCTGACATCCTGTGGATGTCATGTGGGGGTTAGAAAAACACTGGCATGTCTCCAACACATATCTACATATCACTTGCCATCAAGATACAGCAAAGTGAATCCAGAAGTCAACGACTCTATCACAGGGAATGAAAATCATCGACTCAGGCTGCCACCAGACATCTTGATTAAACAGGCAGAAGCTGTATGGTGCTGTAACTGAGAGTGTAATGTGACAGTCACAGAATCCTAAATGCACAGTTTGAATAATCAGATGATAATGAGAACACTAACACCTGGAAATGGGTATCATAAAGCCAGCTCTGAAACAGGAGCATATCTGACTTGCTGAAGCAGGATGAGAAACCCTGAAAAATGCATTATGGCTATAGGGGTATATTCATGCCAACACTGTCATTAACACAAAACTCAGTAATAGTTTGGGGGGAGAAAAAAAATAGAAGTCTTTTATTGTTCAGGAAATTCAATGTGAAATCTCAACATTCTGTGGCTCAAAGATGAATCCCCTGCTGTTGCCCACAAAGCAAAGCCAGAGTGACAGGGAGCAGGGAGGAATCAGAGACCCTCAGTCCCTCAGCTCCAGTAAAACCACATTTGTTTCCAGGTGTTGCATTTCCAGAAGGATCACAGGCACAGGAGTTCAAAGAAGAGCAACAAAGCACATCAGGGTCTGGAAGGAGCAGTAGTAGCAGGTGAAGGATCATGGATGTGCAGCTTCACTGGAGGGGCAGTGAGACTGAGAAACCAACGCAGCCACAAGCAGGATGTGAACACCAGGATGGATGAAATTATTTACAAACTGTGGGGCAATAAAATGATTTTAAAAACCTTGCTTAATAACAGGTCCAACACTGCAGAACAATTTTTCTGCTTCCCAAACCCTACCAGCAAGCTTTGTCTTCTGCAGAAGATAATGTGCTTGAGCACGATGATAGAATAGCTCTAAGCAGCACAAAATCTGTGGAGAGAATACGCCCCCTCCACCTACCCCCACCAGAATAACTGCTGCCATACCAGCACCCTAAAAATAGGAAAGGTGTGGGCATTGCAACACAGAGCTTTGTAGAGCTTGTGAGTAATGTCAGGGCTGCTAGGGAACTGCAAACAAACTGAGGTGGCTTCATCAGATGCCACTCAGTCTAACTGAAGTTACACAAGGGAGTGCAGGATAATGATAAGGTAACTCACAGCAAGCTGAGACTCCTTTACCACAAACAGAGACAGTGGCTGCCTTGAAAATGAGAAAGATCTGACCAAGAATTAACATCAAATGGAAAACTTGCAGCTTTACAGACACACTGCTTTAGGTCAAGGAGAGGAATCCCACGTAGAGGTAGGTCAGGCCCTGGTAGAAATTAAGAGTCAAGCAATATAGAAACTTGGAGAAGTGCTAAAACAAATTGACTGATCTCTAGAGTATTAGGAAAAGTGCAAGCCTTTGAAATCAGATAGCAGCAAGTGCCTGCCCAAGTTCATATAAAACAGAACAACCCCAAATGCAAATTTATCCTGTATCTGACTCTGGATTCATGAAGCCTCTTATGGAACTAATGAATATGACAAAATGACTAAAAGCATGTAGGAATAGATTAATTACATCCATAGTTAATGCTTGCCCCAGGACCTTTAAAAAATAGCCCTGGGATAATTAAAGCAAAACTATTCCCCTTCATTATTCCCCTAATCTTGGAGGAAATGCTGCTCTTTCAAGACACCTTAAAGCACCAGTTGTTGAAGGGAATCCAGGAACGCTGCTGTGTCTAATTACAACAGTTTCTCTTAAGTTCACACACTACTTTTGTTACTAGCTAATTGAGATCCATCACTTGAGCAGTCCTCCAACATTTTATGAAATTCCAGATAACTGATGAGCTTAGATACACACTGCACCTTCCAATCAGGAAGGAAACTCCATCTCCATTTTGGAGAGAGGGGGAAGGAGAAATACCACTGAATGCTGATGTTAGTTGCTATCCAACCCAAGGAGTCAGTCTCTGGAAGGAAAAAAAAAAGCCCTGTGTATGTTTAGATTTCTAGTGCAGCAGTTACTCTTTATATTTAAAAGCTTAAGCTGCTGATGGTGAAACATCAACACCAGTGCCAAGTTTGAAATTAATACCAATTTAGGCCAGCAGCAATGAGAATGACTTAAATTCAGAATCAAGTACCAAAAGCCATCACTGACTGTGGCTAAAAAGTAGCCTGTGAGAAGTAAAAGAACTTCAAAACATTATGAATCAACAAAGGAAAATAAATATGACACAAGCCTACTCGAGGTTCTTTAAAATTAGAAACTGGTTTTCAACATTAATGAGCACGGTTGTGTTTGTGCAGAAGCTCCTCCAGTGGAGTCACCTGCCCCAGATGGGGCTGGATGAATGGGTTTGTGATTTCCTGAAGGGCCACCATCATCTGAGCTTCTTGGCCACAAATCTCAAATGTTGCAGCCTGCTTTGCAGCCCAGCACCAGCCTCTCCTGGTTCCTTCCAATATCAGCAACTTCTAACTCTGAGTGAACACTAATCTACTTCTTGATTCCCTTCTCCAGATGGCCTCTACTCCAGGAGGAATAAAAACTTGATATACTTTCTACATGTTATTTCTATTTCTAGATCTGTATATGACATATATTAAAAAATACCAAACTATAAAAATAAATGCTTCCAGCAACACCCCTCAGATTTCTGTACTCTTTGAAAGGAAGAACAACATTTCAGCTTTAAAATCTCCCAGGCTTGGCACTGTCTGTAATAAAGTTTGACTGAGGACCAGGATCTGTTTCCATTCTGCAAACCCAGCAGATAAACAACTGCCCTGGGTTGTCCAGGGCTGTCAGCAGTGCTGGCACCACACTCAGCAAAAACCACCTTGGGATCTGCAGAGTCAGACCATTTCCCCACGCCATGGGAAATTCTGCCTGTCTCTCACTGTTTTGTTTCTGTAACATGCCCTTGGTTTGTCTCATTCTAAAAGCTTCTTTTTACTTTAAAGACATCTCTGACATTCTCTGAATCTTGCCTGAATTCAAATTAGGCAATGAGAAAAGTAAGACCTATATAAAGAAAAGTGACATATACTAACAGTATGGCATAAATAATTTTAAAAAAAAATTGTACTTCAGCATCTTATTTTTCAAATTTTAGCACATGATAAATACTATTGCAAGGCTTAGGTAATTGACAGCACACATCCAGGTAATATTATCTATTATTTCTACTTCAGATTATATCGATCTTTTAGTTTCACATTCCTTTAGTGAGGTCTTTTCAGATCTCTCTCTATTCCTTTGATGAGTGATGGAGAAATCCATATGTGCAGATCCATACGGCAATGAACTTTCCAAGCCAAACACAAGAGCAGCAGCTTCTAGGAGAGGGTGGCTTGCCAAGACAAACAAGTTCTGCCAACATTTTAACACCACAGAAGGTCAGTCAGGTTATAATTAAACCTAATTACCATTCTCAAGAATTGCAACATCTTTTCACTTGAAGTCACCTGATGCTCAGAAAAGGATGAAGTTTTATTCTAGATTTTCCAAGAATCAGAGTAATGACACAATCTAATATTCCCTTTAAATATGAATCATCACTTACCATCACAAAGAAACAAGGCATGTCATCATTAAAAGGAATAGATTTGAGCACTTTATTTAGCCACTAATACTTCCTCTCTCCTGCTTTTTCCTATTGCTCTGCAGTAATTGTACAGGGTTTTTTCCTCTTCTGTTCAGTATCACTCTGGGGTTTTTCCATTCTTTCCCTTTTTTTTTTTTTTTTTTTTTCCCTTTTCAGAGTTTTACAACCTTTCTGCTTCAGCTCCCTACTTTTAATCCTCTCTATATTTTCAGATCTTCCTGTCTGCTCCCTGGGCAAGCTGGGGATCTGACAGCAGTAACTCTTCTCTGCCAACTGCTGCCTTGGAAGAAAACTGTGCTGGGAACCACCTGAACTCATCTCACCAAGGAAAAGATGAGATAAAAATTGGTGAAGCGAAGACTTTTTTTCTCTCCCTCTTTCCTTTTCACCTAGGCCAAGAGAAAGTGAGAGAAGGGGATAAAACCCAGGAGTCACTTGGCTGCTTTTCCTCCATCAGGAGTGCAAACTTGGTCATGCTTGGCCTGGTCCTGTTCAAATGAACAGCAGCTGAAAATCCTGGGCTATCAAAGTCACCCAGCCCACAGGGGAGACCCTTCAGCTGCCTCAGGAGCAGCAGCTGGGGGCTGCAGTTAGACCTGGCATCAGCTGCTCTTGCATGTGCATGGAGAAAAAAGCCTCTCCCAGCTAGGATGGCCTTCCAATAAAATGATAATTTGATCCCTCTGGAGACTGGAAAGCACCAAGGACCATTAGTTTTTAGACTCCAATAACAAAGCAGAAAAACTGGAAGACCTGCTCAGCTTGTGGCACAGTGTGCCAGCAGTGGGGACCCCAGCAGAGGGGCACACATTGGCAGTGCTGCCAGAGGGAGCCAGTGCCTCCATGGGAATCTGTCCCCACGGCTGCAGGGCTGCTCTGAGAGTGCCAGGAGAGCAGGATGCAGAGAGCAGCTCTGGGAATCTGTCCCCACTGCTGCAGGGCTGCTCTGAAGGCACCAGGAGAGCAGGATGCAGAGAGCAGCCCTGCCCTGCACACAGTGTACCTTATTCCCTCCCATCAGTGCTCTCTTCATTAACTCCCCTCCACTGACAGTGTGAGGCACAGCTTTGTGAGAGTCACCTCGTGCCTCGTACAGCTGTGCTCTCCTGCTGCAGACAGAACCTCAATAAATGAAAATGACAGCTTCAGTTATCATATGGCACATCGAGTTCCACCTGTCCTACAGGAGATTCTCATGCCATCAGGCAGTTAAGATGCCACTGCACTTGCCCACACTTATGCCATGTAAGGCTTTTATTGTGGGTGGGGCAAAACACAAATCCACAGCACTCTTTTGTTTACTTCCAATTATATTAATCTCTTGCATCTCTAGGATTTACTTATCCTCCCACAGATTATTCACGCCTGTAGCCCTGCAAAAGCATGTAGACTGAAATCCTTCACCCTCTGAAGTTGATGGAGAGTTTGCAATGGTTTTCCAGAACCTGGATTTTTGTTTCCTTCCCCAGCCAGTATATTACTTCTTAAATTAATTTAAATCCAGTTATTTCTTTTGCAGTCTTACTGGGGTGAAAAAAGGTCTGAGGTGTTAAGAGGATTAAGCTGTTTTTCTGTAGCTTACAATGGTGCAAGATGGTCCTGGCACATTTGGGACTAGAATGGTGACTGTGCCTATGTTTGCTTGGCAGTTCAGCATCTCATGACTACCCCTGTTAAGCCTACAAAATTCAAAATGTCTGTTGCTGAAACAGTCCCTCACAACCTTTTGCTGCACATACAGCCCATAGACTCTGTATTACAAGACCAAATGACAGAGCTGGTTTTCTATTTCAGGCTAATTTGGTACAGGTTAACTGAAACTCTAGAATCAAATTTGTTCAGCTATTAGTTCAAAGAAAATTTCACATTCTCCCACGTAACAAGGCAAAAATCCACACAGATAACAGTGGAATAACAAGCAAAACCCCACAGCTTGTTCCTTTACTTTCCAAACCTGAGACCCATTATCTGGAGATCCACCACTTACCAGAGCACACATACCAGAGAACAGGCTGAGCAGATGGTTCAAAGCTAACTGTCAATCCATTTGCAGTTCAAAACAGAGGTGAACTGCTCCAGCTGTTTTCCAGATCAAAAATATTATTGTCATTTTGCTATCACTGCATGCTGAGGGTTATGTAACAAAAATGCACATGTCCCTCTGCCTGGAATGCAATTAATTTCCTCCCTTCCCACTGTGAGTGGTAAGTAACAATTCAGACAGTCTGGATGCTTCAGTTTTGAGCACGGGCAGGGATGCAACCCTGGAATTCTTCCATGTGGTAACCCACTGTTTGTAACATGCCAGTCTTCTGGAGGTCTTGCAGCCAGGGTATATTTTGCAGTTTGGAAAAAAATAAACATTATCTTCCTGTTTATACACGGCCTCTCACTGTCTGTGGGGTACCCTGAGCACTTCACTGCAGTTCTTTAGTTTAACCATAGACTTTGCTTTATGCTGGAATTTTAAGTCTTCTACTAAGCGTGCTAATTGGATGAAGTGATTGCTTCCAATTTGAAATCAGCCACTATACTTGCTGCACACTTTGGTATGCAAAATAAAGCACTGTACACTCATTAACTTTAAAATAGTGGCAAAACCCCATCTTAATCTACAAATATCCAAACATTCCACAGGTGGTTAAATTCAGACTCCATAATGCTTAACCACTCCATGGAATTTGTTCATATAAAGAGAATAACTGGAAGTCCTTTGCCCAGAACAGCACACTCAAGAAACAAAACTCATTTTCTCAATGCAATCTTTTTTGCAATGTGCCTTTCATCTCTGTAAGTGCAGCTTAGCCTGTGATATTTATATAACAACCCTAAGATCTTCAGGACAGGAGCTGCCTTTCTATAAAATATTTGCACCATACTAAACTTCTCTCTGTTGTTGCTGTAATAGAAACACAATGGGGTGATCAACTGTCCTGCAGGGTGTCAACTGAGATGAAACATTAACTTGGTACTTAACTGCAGCAATTTCCTTTAATGTGTTATAGCTTGGTACAGCTTGTTCTGGGTTACTGGTTTACAGCTTACCTCTGTAGGCAGCACCTGCAGTGGATTTACTGCTCTTACCTGGTTAAATAGGCCAGGGCCCGCTCACATCCCGATGGCTTTTTGGGCTCCACCTTTTTAATGGGGATTCCAGCTTCCCTCATCAGCTGTTTCTCCTTCTTCTTGCGCTCTTTTTTTAATTTTCTTTCCAGTTTTCTCTTTTCCTCTGGAGTAAGTTCTTCCTCTTCCTCTGCAATCAGCTCTTCCTCTTCTTTTGCAGCCTGAAATAATTAACATTTAAACGAAGTGTTTATCTTTCTAAAGGAAAGTGAGCAAAATATGCATAAATGTAATTAAAGAGCACAGGTAATATTTAAAACAAGAAGGTTCAGTTTCATACTTTTATTGTTCACTGTACTTCCATCACCTCTCTGCTCTGCCCAATTCCCAGAACTGCAAATGCTGCACTTAGAGAGATCTGTTGAACTGCCCTCTGTGGATGATGATACTGCTCTGAGCACTACAGGAACCTGAGCATCTTCCACCTATGTATTAAACATCCTTTCTAACATTTCTTGTGCTGTTTCTTCTCCAACACTTCATCCTGAGGAGGATCTGTGAACAGCAGAGGCTGTTTCAGAGCGGATGGAGGGTTTGGATGCTTTTTTTCAGTACACACACATTTCAGTGAGAGCAGTAGGGTTTCCCTAAGATCCCCAGTTTGTAGTTGTTGTGTTTGTGCAATCACACACTTCCCTGGACTGAGAAAACCTCTGTCTGCCATGCAGAGCTTTCATCTCCATGATGCCAAGGGCAAAGATGTGACAGTTACCATCTTCATCCAGGACCTCTTGGAGATCCTTCAGCAATCTTGAGGAAACACATGCACAATCTTCAATAAACACATACAGATACATATCTCACAAAGGTTGACATTTCTTTATGTCATTGCAGTTTGCAGAGTGAACAGTTAATTATTCACATCCAAACCCATGTTACCATAAATAAATGCATCAGTATATCCCAAATGAGAATAAATATTTCACGTCCAGATGAAGAGCTTCAAATAGTTTATCTGACTATAAACACTGAGTTTATCCTGGAAAATCCAGTGTAAGATTACGTTGTGTAGAAATAAAATGCTGTTCCATAGCAAGATGAGATTCACTCTGGGCATTCCCAGATGTGTGAGGGAGGTACTTGGCCAGGTAAGGTCACCTGCTAGAGCCCGGGACACCCATGGAGGCCAACTGGGTGAGATAGAAATGCTCTTCCTCCTCTCCCTGCTCCTCCCTTACCTGTTCAAGGAACCTGTAACTGAAACCTGAAAGCACAAGAAGTTCAACTGCCTTATGGCAAGATTGGTTAAAACCACTTTATAAGTTCACAAATCCTTAGTGTTACATCAGTTTGTGTCAGCCAAGTGCTTTCAAACACAAATGCAGACACAGAGCTAAGTAAGGTTATTCTTGCTGACATTCAACCAAAGAATGTTGAATAAGACAACACCTGAACACAATTTTATTTGCCCAAGACACCTGCTGGGGTTTAAACATTTGTTCAGTGTCAATTCACCTATCATCTAAGCTGACCCTGACTCATCTTTTCAACTTGCTGTTTTCACAGGCCGAAGAAAGGTTAAAAAAGCAGAAATCAGAACAAATGGAAGTAGGACACCGAAGTGGAGTTGCTTTTTCTTGTTTAAAATACTTTTTAGCCACTTCTATGGAAAAGCCAGCATTCATTGCAAACACATGCAAAAATCCAACATATGTCGCATTTGTAAAGAAGACATTCTATAGCTCGTGCTGAGAACAAAAAATATTTAGGGTGAAGGTAGAATTGAATTGTTACACAGGAAAGAATGCTTTCATTTGAAAAGCCACCCTGGTACTTACTAAAATAACAATCCAGCCACACAAAGCCCTGGAAAACACTGAGGGTGGTCATTTATAAAGTGTTTGTAAAAGATTACTACAGCAGCTGTCCAACAGACGACACACTACAGTTAATCTTCTTTTAAAAATAATGTAATGAATTTGTTTACTTTTCTGTGAGCCATGAAGCTTTCAAATAAAGTGACTGTGGCACATCATTACAGCCAGTCTGATAAAGAGGCCTCTGCTTCTTCATACTTACAGTAAATGCATATCTCGGTAACTTCCCTTCCCCCCCACATTCCTCACATTATCAAAAAGCTTTTTATCCTTCTCCCTGACCGCTTCATTAAAAACAAAACAAGTTGCTCCCTCCCTGTAGGTCCCAACGTAAATACCGAGCCCTAACAACGTTTGTTTGCAGCACGGATGGGCCGGGGGCTGCCTGACACAGGAGCATTGTTCTCCTGCAGGGCTGGCCCGGCGGGAAGGAGTCGGGATTTACAGCTGGAGGTGCCTTCTGCTGCTCACAGCATCATCCAGGAGAACGGGATACATCAGCTTCTGCCTGGGACTCCCTGCACACGCACTGACAGAGTCCTCACCACAGCTCGAACAGCTTCTCTAGTTCCAAACATACCTTTATCCATCCATGTTAATTGGTTCATTTAGTACGATGTGCCACAGTCTGTCCTTTACTGGTTTTTAATTTGAAAATCTCAGGTTTTATGTGTTTCAGAAAATAGCTACATTTGGTGGTATAGTTCCTACTGAAGCTGAGGGTGAATTTATCACTGAGGGTAATTTTATCACAATTTATATTTAAAAAAACACCCTTCCCCCAAACCTGGGGAATTGAAAGAAAACAAAAGCAAACCTTCCACTGGAATTTAAATCCTAGCTATATTTATTATTTATTAATCTATTGATGCACCTCTCCTTTCCTTACATCAACAGCCTCAGCTTTTAATTTTGTTTTTCCCAAACAATTAGTGTGACTGTTCGTCTGGAAGATGTTTGTGACCCATTTGGATTAAGAGTTTTAGTGCTATGTCATTATTTAAACTAAAAAACCCAACCAACAGGACTTCATTGTTTTGAGGTCATAAATATTCCAGGTTGTCTCCTTCTATATTTATAAAGTGACATCACAATTTGTAGTGCTACAATTTAGCCTTAACTCCAACACTGTAAAGTCCCTATTTGAGCACGTGAGACACTTGTTTATTGACATGATAAATCCAAACCACATGCACACAGAAAAACACAACACTTGCTTATTTGCAAAGCCTGCTGAGAGCTACCACACCACCTTGGGCTGTGGGCTCATTAGATCTCAATCTAAACAAGGTCAGGCCAGGTCAGCACACTTGAATGAATGACATTCAGAGGAGAGCCAGTGTTTTCTCGTGATTAAGGAGGTGGGAGTCTTCCACTTGGAAACTTTCCAGAAGGCCTGAAAAGGTGCTAAAAGGGATATTGCCACTGGATGCCATTTTTTTAGCGAAAGGCAGACCCCCAAATCTTTCACACTTAGGCTCATAAAAGCCCATGTCAGCTTTGCTCAGGCACGGAGATGTGAGCTCAGGCACCCTCAAGCAAATTCCCAAAGTTTGTATCATACCACGTCCATCTGCAGGCAGAGTGCTGTGAGTGCCAATACACTGCCTCTCATCAATGCCAGTCTCCAACTTTGTGAACTGTGTGTAAATATAGCAATATGCTCTAAATAGTCCAAGACATCTGACTCAAAATAACTGGAGGCTTCAGCTGTGGCACTTTTTAGATACCAGTTAAAGTTTTCCATCATTCTTTGTAATCTGGAAATATTGCACGAATTTGAAACATTTTATAAATGATCTTTAGAAGTGAGCTTACAATCATAAATGGGGAGCCAGCTCACACAAAAGGGAAGCATTTAATACTGTAAAGTAGCCCTGCTAACCAACAGAGAACAGAGAAAAATAACTAGAACCACAACAGAAACCAGCAAAAGGATGTACAGATTCTCTTGAAGATATCTAGTCCTTTTTTTTCACTGCAATAAGAGTGGCAGAACCAAAAAGGTGTAGTTTTTGAGGGTAGTTTTTATCTGCATAAAAGCCTGTACTGCCAGGGGACTGTGAACTGCAATAGCTGAGCAAGCAGCACCAAGACGGGAATAACAGCACTAATAACAGCACACTAATTGTGTTGTGCTTCCATAGAGCACTAAGTGCATTTTTAAACTTGTTTCCAGCCCTTGATGGCCTCACACTTAAGTACAACTGAAGACATCTCCTAAAGACTTCTGCTCCTCCTCCTCACTTCTTCAAAATTCCCACATTTGCACTCCTGGTTGTCCACTGCCAGCACAGAATAATGTTGATGGAGTCAGAAACTCTGAGGAATTGCCGCAGTGAGCAGAATACTCATCTATTCAGTTTTGCCTTTGGGATTCGTCTCTGTAGGTCTGAACTTCCTGCCTGATCAGGGTTTTGGCTTTGCTGCCAAACCTATAGAAGGAACCACAGACCAAGCCACAACACCAAATTCACTATTTATTAGAGCCAGTGAATCCAGCTCCTCCAAAACCAATAGACTTTTATCCTTTCCTCCCAGCGCAGCACCACAAGCCTGTACAACAGCAGAGCAAGCAACAGCAGAAATTCAAAGGAATAAATAACAGTGACAAACATATAAAAAGAGCGTCAAACTTTTGAACTCCAGAGAGTTCAAAATAGAGGAGAAATGGATTATATGGCTTATTTCATAGTAGGAGCATTGTATCACCTTGTTTGTTCATGAAGCTTATGTTATTTCATAACTTTTAACACAGAGAAATGTCAAAAGGGGCTTTGTTCAGTGACCAGGAGCTACTGACACATCACGTAATGGCTTCTGCTTAGGAGCAGCCTTTTGCCCCTCAAATGCCCCGTGAACGGTATCAGCATGCAAAACATCCTGTTTCTGCCTCACACAATGCATATGAACCCAGATAAATAACTGGCCATCTGCCAGCCCAAAAACAAAAAGCGGAATCTATAAACACAGTTCAAAACCCACAGAGAAGAAAGGCTGGCAGACCCTTAGATGCAAGGTTCGTAAAAGAAAGATTGACAAATTATTTACTATCCAAGGCTGGCCAAAGAGCTGTGCTGCAACTGCAGCTAGAGAATTTGCATAAAAAAGTTCATGGCCATGCTGAATTTAAATAATTATTTTCTATCATTTAGCATCCTATGAAAAGAAGAATACGACCAGAGAGGGCATATGAAATTTCTTTATCGTGCAGAAAGCAACCTTTGAATGAAAAGTAACATAGAGAAGTACTCCTTATACAATGTCTGTAGCACTTACAGAGGAAGACCTTTCAGAAGTTATATACTGCTCAAGGAAAAATATAAATTTTTTCATAAAAGCTAGGTGTTTTAGAATTTAAACTCCTCATAACAAAAACACTGGCAATAATTTATATTAAGTTGATTTGGAAAGCTTTCTGTAGATTCAACCCAGGCAGAGAAGCCTCAGACAAGTTCTGCAGGAAACCAGATTTAAGTAAGAACAGCCTTTTTATCTTTCTGCTCCAGGAAAGGATTCTTTTTGTGGTCATGTAAATGTTGTTGATTCTGTTTTGGTTTTTTTTTTTTTTTTTAAAGCCTCCTTGTGTATACAGCTATAGGATCTCAGGAACACAAGTGATCAAGTAGCACCCTAAATTTGCAGCTGTAATTTAGAATAGATGCACCTTGATGAGCTGGAAACCTGGTTTAATTTACAACTGTGTGATCTTTGCATGTCTCAGATTTACAGCCAATTGTGAAGAGCACATAAAGTGTTATCATTAGCAGCTGCTGAATAAGAAGAAAGGGAACAATTTACTAAATTACATGAAAGCATTTACAGGCACTCAGAATGCACAACTTCAAGAATGAAGCTTGTTGAATTCCACTTTATAGACTGTTACTCCAATAAAGTACATATTCCTGCGCTGTGGCAGATTAAGTTCTAAGGCATAAATTAGGATCGTATTGTATTTCTCATTTTTCTCCACCAGTATCACAGCCCTGAGTACAACAGAAATACTTGAGACACCACCACAACTGCAGGCTCGGGGAATGCAGTTTTGCTTCATTTGCAACTACAGTGCGGCCAAGAATTTTCACATATTTGTTGAAGGATTTTGCTTACTCCCCTACTCTTAATTAACCCATGTCAAGCAATCAGGAGAACACGGAATTTAAAAAAAAAAAAAAAAAGGAGTCCCCTTGGAAATCATTTGTATCCACATCCCTGTGGCTTACACACAGCCCTTTTAACCCCTCCCCAGAAACGCACAGGAATTTTAATAGAAGGAGCACGAGACTGTCGCAGCACCCGGCGCTTTCATTGCCACCAAAGTCGCCCCCCTTTAGTGGTGCTGACAATTCCTTCTGAGGCTTAAAAAGGCTTTGGGCTGCAGAGGAGGTAGAAGCAGAGCAGAGGCTGTTTTGAAATCCTTGCTGGAGAATTAGAAAAAAAATAAATAAACCAACCCCAAACCACGAGCTCGATCTCCTCCAATGAAAGAGGTACCACAGGGTGTAGGCAGGTTGCCAGGCGAGCTCGGCAGCGTGACCGCACTGCATTGAGTTTCTTTAATGAAAGCCAGGAAAGAACACATTACACAGTGTTTCTTCTGAGAGCCAGCGAGCCTCCAGTGATTGAAATCAATAAAAACAGTCGGCAAGGGGCCCAGTGGGGGAAGAGAGAAATCTCCACTACAGCATTCAGTTTGCTTTCCACTTTCTCCCTCCCCCTCCAAAGTTAAACTCCGAAGATCACCATGACAAGCCACTTCGCTTCCAGGGCTGGGAAGACGCTGGTGGGGATTTAAAGGAAGCGAGCGCTTTCCTTCGCCTCCCTCCCTGCCTTCGCTCTCCCCCCAGCGCGAAGGAAATGAAAGGCTTGTTCGGAATTTGAATCCCGCCTGGAAAAACTTCATTGGACAAGTGCATCGCTCTGCATTTCAGGAAAGGGATGGATTTTACGGTCAGAGAATGCTAAAAGGTGAGAGGGGGAAGAAAAGCAGGAATCTGATCCAGCCGGAGCCCACGAGCAGGGTAGGATGTCCAAGCCGGCGGAGGGGACCTCTGGAGCTGCGGGAAGGACTGAGAGCAAGTGCCTGAGATCATCCACATCCTGAGGCACCTAGATCGGTGGGAACACGTGACGGACACGGCGAGCCAGGTAAGCAGAACCTGCTTTTGGCAATCCCTGTCCCGCGTCCGAAAGCCCAGAGACCCTGGTGCTGCTGCCTGCACAGTCTGCCCCACGTCCGCCCTCGTTAACCTCGGGCGACTTAACGCTAAGCTTGTGCCGTCTGAGAACCGTGTCAGGCCACTAATCCTCGCTGAACTATAAACCGTGCACAAAAGCCCTTTGTTTACCCGTTTTGTGTTGGATTTGCGAGCTGACAAGGTAGGACAGGGCCATTGCGTAAGTGCAGCCCCCCCAGGAGCTGCCGCTCCACGCGGGCCCGCTCGGAGCAGCGGAGCGCGGCTGACACCGCACGCTGGAGCTGCCCGCGATCCGAGAGAGCGCCACTAATGGATTTCTAATATGGTCCATATTTATCTATTTTATTTATGTATTTTAATCACCATAGCAGCCACATACAGAACATACTTGCACCGAGTTCCATGTGCTGCTCTGCACCGCGACTCGCAGCAGCGTGCATGCACGGGGGGCTAGGCTCATTGTTTCGTCAGAAAGAACTTTGCAATTAGTTGTGAACATAGCCAAGGGGGATTTCTGGCACGTTGTTTAGGAACGATCGACTCAGGTTTATGCAGCACGTGTGTATCTGCCGTTACCCTAATGCAAACAGGCTTTATCCCCGATAAAATTGGGGATGGCACAGATAACAGCTGTAGATCACAACACTGTTCTCAAGTTTTTGGCCAACTTCAGATGATTTATGTAGACCTCAGTGAGACACGGAGAGTGAAATCAAAGCCTGCCTTCTGCAAGGCAAGCAAAAACGATGATAGCTACATCTCTTCTCTAGCAGAGGCAGGAATTCACTGGGACAGATAATAAATAGGTGCCTGTGGAGCAAGAGCAACAATGCTTGTCCCCCTCATGCTGGTCATCACGAGATGTTGACAGCAGCACATATGCTCACTGCTGGAGAGGGCTGGGAGGGACTGGATGCCTCCACTTCCACTTCAATGTTTCGGCACCTCTTTATCCCCAGCCTGCAGGGTACAAAGTCTGGTTGGCTCTGAAGGTGGAGAGATCCCAGCATCTCCTCCAGCTCAGCACCAGCAGACACAAGGCATTAACTTAGTCCAGCAAGTGCAGATGTGCAACTGCAGGTGCAGAGTTGCTCTTTCCTTGAAAAACACACACTTTTAAAGGGTCACTTTGTTATTTCCACATCACACAGAAATGGATGACTCACCCACTTAAAGAATGATCCGGAGAACACCCCCATGACCAAAAGTAAAGTTGTAGCATGAACTGTTCTATTCAAGCTATGAAAATAGCTGAGGCAGTATTTAAATAGTAAGAAGTTTCTAGACTAATTTATTAATCCAGTTTTGAACTTGTCACACAAAGCAATCGCAAAATTGTAGCTGAGGGTGTAAATAAAAAACAATAATTTACAAAAAAAAGGTAAAGTTATGATTCATAACAGAACAGGATCATACATGAAGCTCTGGGCATACCTCAGACCCACAATTCATTTTGCAGAGTCAGTTCTCTGTTTTGCCTCCCCTGCACAGATCCTTTGCAGAAATGACAGCACCTTCACAGCTCAGGAATCACAGCAATCATTCCCACACCAATCAACAAGTCTGCTTTGCACTGCTCTTGGAGCTAAATTTATCCTTATGCAGAGGAACTCATTAAGGTCTTTATTTAACATTTCAGACAAGGAAAGCTTAGGTGGGACTTACACAACACATGTCGCTTGTACTGACATTCTCAAGCTCAAGTGATATTCCTCCCCATTACTGCCTCAGCAAAAATGCAAATATTATCTTTAAAATGTGGGATATTTTTGTTCATAGTGATGCATTTTTCAGAAGCCAAGTGGCATGAGTGTCCACTCTTAATGGAATGTTCTTTTCAAACACTCAACATAGAAACATATTTTCTCAGTCAGAAGTTGTGATCAAATACAGATATTCTAGCATCATACCAGGATTTTTCAGTCAGGTCAGTGTTGTTAAAGCAGATTCTGTGCGACCCAATCCTTCAGACTCTCCCTCTAGAGTGTGGAGATCTGGAATAATCCCAGGTTGCTTTGCTGAATTGGGTCCAACAAAAAAAGAACTATTGGGAACTAATTTCTCACGTTTCTACCAGTCTTGGAGGTCCCATATCACCTGGAGTACTATGAAACACATCTTCATCAAAATCAAGAGTTCCTAGTAGTTCTTGCCAGTTGCCCCCACAGCAATGCTTGTTGGCAAAAGAGTGTTTGAAAATAGCCCATAAGGTTTTGAAACAGTCAGAAAAGTAGATGGATTTTACAGGTGGAAGGACAAATATTTTGTTTTAATCTCCCCCATTTAAGTCTTTATGAAAGAAAATATCTGGGATTACAGAAAACAAGTTGAATGGCCATTCAAAAAATGCTGAAATTCAACAATAAAGGTGCCAAAACCAGGGTCTGCTGAACATCTGGATAGCCTGTGTTAGGTGAAACAATATTCATGCCTGCACTGGTGGAAAATGAATGTTGCCATCCCTTCCAAATGAACATGATCTGACACTTCTTGAACATGGTAAAGCTTCAAGGTGTCTCCTTTCCTATTTATACCAGTGGTTCATGTTCACAGTGCTGGATTCACTCAGCTGAGTATATTTAGTTTGCTCAGTCTCAAATTGACAGCCTCTCTGTAATGTACCCATTCTGACTTAAAAATGGAACGTAATTAGCATACAGCTGGAGAAGGTACATTTTTGCCATTTATGGGAAAAAACTAGTGAAGCTGAAGGCTAAATATTAAGTAGAAAATAAATGGTTAGTGATTCCTAGGAAAGGTGGCTTTTGTTACAATTCAGATGGAATCCTTACATTTGACTTAGGAAGACATTTTTGTTAAAAACAACAAGGTCATCAAAACCCACAAAAAACTTCTTCCCTCCTTACCAACAAGTTGCCACTATGTTCAGCTGCAGAGTTAACAGGATGTACAGCTCCAGGGAATGAATGTCCTGGGATATATACACCACTCTCAAACCCTCCATATTCTCCCAGATCTTAACAGAACCTTTTTTCCTTAATTTCTTAATAAAAGCAGCACCATTTTCAGTCAGTTATATTAAGATCTTCTTCAAAACCTGGCTAAATATTCCAGAACGTGTTTCATCCATACCTACATTTACATACCCTCAGCTGCACACACACACGTAGGCAGGAACACGAAACCTTCAATTTGTGATGAACAAGACCCAAGAGAAGACACTCAAGAAAATGGAGTGGGCAGGATTCGTTCCTTGAGCAGAATGTGATCATTTCATGATTCAGTCACCCTAAAATAGACACCCACAGCAGCACTTGGAACATGAGCAGCCTCTCAACTGTCCTGCACCTTCATCCTGAGAATAAGGGTATCAATAAGCTCAGCTCATGACTTGCCCCTTGGTTTGCTCTGCAATGGGATAAAGGGTTTGGGAGACAGAGAACTGGACTCTCAGTTTAGTTGTGAAAAGAGACAAAGAGACAACACAAAATAAGGAAGAAATGTGATGGGCAATACTGATTTTTACATTTGACTTCCTGCCTAGTGATAACCAGAGATGGATGATTGAGACTGTGACAGTTAATTTGTTTGAAATGATTCTTCTAAATATATATAATTTCCACTAAGAGACCTTTGAACACCTGTATACAGAATTTGAAAATGTTTAAAGAAACAATAAAACTTCTGTACTACTATAAAACTGTATCTGAGGCACGGTTCAGTTGCCGCTGAACATCCTGGTTTAAGAAGTTCTTTCTCAAGGAGAATGGTAAAGGAGGAATGTTTTTAAGAGCTGGAATGAATTACACAATCTGACTTTCCTTCAGGTCTGCCTGCTGCTCTTCAAATCCCCATGAGCAAGTGCAGGTGGTACTTAACATGACTAGTGGGGAGAAAGAATTTGAATTTGTTTGTGAGTTTGAAATGGTCTCCTGAAAGTTCCTTAAGAAAATTCCATCCATAATTTTGAAAGTCTCTGAAAATAAAGTGCAGTCCATTCCACAGTCCTGTTTATTTGGCAACACTACACGCTTTCTGTTCCTGTGAGCTCTTTGATAACTATACATCTATGATACCAACTTTTAAGCTCTCCAAATTTATCACACAGCTGAAAATACTGAAATGACATCTGGTTTTTATAGCATCAGGTGTGCCTTCATTATGCGTTTGTGAGGCAGAGTGGAAAATTGAAAAACAATTATGATTTAAGAAGCTAAATTAAAACCTGTTGACTGTTTAGTAAAAATGCTCCATAAAATCTGTTTGTATTCCAGCAGACCACACTAAAAGGTATCATTGTAAAAGCAGCACAAAAGAAGGTGGTGGTGGTGTTTGCTTATTCTGGAAATAAGGCATCTAGCAAGTTATCCTAAAATAAAATTGCATTAATTTACATTTCAATAATAATAGGTAGATTAAGCATAATTATAAAATAAGTACTGGAATTTACATGGACTGAATTTACGACTCATGATAGTTTTAAAGCCAGGCTTTACCTGCTGAAGCAACACTTTACATCTTTGATAAACCAAGTAAAAATACAGGAGGAAACAGCAGCTGCCCACATAATTTTAAAGTGAAGTACAAAACAGAGCGGATAACTACAGATGGACTAATATCTAATATGTGAAATACAAGAAAGCCTGGAGCCACCCACTAACGGGAGGATTAAGTTTATCACATACCTGTTCTGTTATCATGTAATTTTGCAGGGATCAAAAGAAAGTTTTAAGATAGGAACAACAAGGAACTTCTTCATGGCACACAGGGCAGCACAGGACTGAAGACGGTCATTAGAAAATGCAGATGGTCAAAGGTAAATGTTTGAGTTGTTACTGAACCAAGAGTCAACATTTCCATAGTGCAGAGGGATAATGGCTACAGTGGGATTACACTGCAGAGCTTTAAAGTGAAGTAGTTTATGCCTGGCAGAAAAAAAGGAGAGCAAAGGAAGAGAGAGATTAACAGCAAATGGAAGGTCCATCTCAAGGGAAATCCGGATCTTCAAAACAAAATTTAAAAAAAAATTAACTAGTCTGGAAAAAAGCCAAGATGTCAGAATCCATTGTTGAATGGCAACAGAAAAGCTTCCTATTTATTTTTGCAATTGCAAACAATGAAACGTACTTTGAAACAGAAAAATTAAACTACAATCAAATTGGAAATAAAGATTATACCTTAATCAGAGACATTCTGTTATTATGAATGTGAAATGAACAAGCAGATATGATACTTTTCTGTTGAAGTATACAATCTGTTGAAGATTGAATTAAAAGTCAATATGATCCTAAACCATGTTGTGTAAAATTGCAGTCTCCAAAGAAAAAAAAAATCAGGCTTGACAAAGAAATTTCCTCATCTTTTCTTTTCTTTTTTTAAACTTTCTTTAAAAATTAATATTTCCCCTTGCAATACTGGGAGCTAAAATTGTACTGGAAGGTCGCAAGGTGGAAAATGGAGATAAGATCTCCTGCCAGGGATGCAGGAAGTATGGTTACTGAAATGTGAAGTCAAGGAGAACAGGGAACGCTAGAAAAATTAGGGAAGCCAGGAAAATCAGAACCTCTTTTTCTATCAAGATAGTGAAGACAAAACATTGTGCTTCCTGCACAGTTTCTTCCAGATTCACTGAGTGAACTCTTCAGTTATTTAAAGCTTTCATAAAATCTGTCATTGACCCTTAAAAACTTTTGACTCCAAAAATTCCAACCCAGTTTGAAGCACTGACTTATCTCTCAGTGTACATGATCAGCCATTCATCCAGGAACAGTAAGAGGTGCAAATTCATGGTTGATCCCAACTTTCAGGTTACAGAAAGTTGTCACAGCCACATTTATATGATTTAAATACTTGATGAGTTAAATCTGCCATACCTTATGAACAATAGGAATAGAAAACCTGAAATAAATGTATGAAATAGGGCCAGCCTGAATAGGTCAGGAGAGATTAAGATTGTGCAGAATGATGACAGACCTGGGCCCTACAGCTTCCACACAATGTAAAGCTGAGCTGAGCCACCAAAGGAATTCTGCAGGAGAGAAACAGTGAGCAAAGCTCTGAGTAGGAGGTAACAAAGTTTTCATAACATTTTTCAACTCCCAGCTTGGAGTTATTTTAGGGCATCTGAGAGTTTAGAAAGGTACCAACCCATGGTTTAACTACTGTAATTAACATAACTAACAGTTCTGGTCTATGCTTTCTAACATTTAGATGCATGATTCAACTCTAGTTGCAGTCAGGACTTCCAAATTTCAAGTGTTTTGAAGCATCAGCAGAACATTCTATTACTGCATTGCTGGGCTAGGTTTGGCCAAGGGTGAGATGTTGTGGTTAGCAATAGCTAATGACTAATCTGAGATGCAATTTCATAATTACTTCAAGGATTTCTGCTCCTCTAAAGAAGGCAGTGGGAATTATTCTAACAAGCAGTCCAAGGAAGAACAGTGATATATACTGAGAATTCAAACAGCACACAAAATGGAGAGAAATGCATACAGGAGGACCTCACTGGCAAAATATATAGAATGTTCTTAAGTTGACAGTTTTATAACTCTAAATGGTTTCACAAATGAAATCCAAACAAAAGAGCAGAGATGTACTCTAAATCACTCAGCAATTGCTGCTTAGAAAAACCAGCAACCACTAACTCCTGCAAACAAAAACAGTTGCCTTAGGAAAGCTTAATGAATGGGGAAGATGTCAGAGTTTTTGTTGTTCTTCTTTCAGCTTTATTTTTCTATATTCCTGAATCTGTACACATAATGATTCAGTTCACCCTGACAAATACTGTATAACTGACTATCAATCACGTGAACTTTTTATATGTTGAGAGCAGTCAGATACCAAGTGATAAAGCGAGTTCAGGCAGAGGGCATATGTTAAGCAGCTGCGAGTCCTTTACTCTGTCTGTAACCTAAAAGCTTAATGTCATTACACAGAGCTCTGATTTCTTCCTTGCCTGCCTTACACTAGAATACCCACATTATATGGAATAGAGATTATTAACTTAATGGAAGAAATACAGCCACAAAGTGACTGCAGCAGAACAAACAATGTGCTTATAAATTAGATGTAGCATATTCTACTTGCAGGGAATGATCACACAACCAAATGCTTCTGTTTAGGCTCTAAAGAAAGCTTTACACTTGTGAATAAAAACCTCAGGTAATAGTTTTAGCAACAATTTAAACCTCGTAAGTCAGTGCTTCTGCCAAAAGGCACAATCTCCATCTTCTCCCTCCTCTTCCTTGGCACAAGTGTTAGCACAGTTGTATAAACCCATGTGGGTGAAAATGACCTCTCTGTCCCCTCACCAAGGTTACTTTAATACCAAATCCGTTTGTTAATTTGATTCACTGTGAACATTTCTGCCACAAAAAGAGGAGGTGATAGAAAGGTGGAAGGAAGTGGATGTGCAGCTTGTGGGATCCCGTTTTTTGCACCCTTTGGCTGAAGACACCGTTCCTTAAAATAAACATAAGTGTAAAATACATAACGTTGCTACGTGTATCCTACCTTTCACATACTTGGGTGATGAACTGCAGCTTGTCAGCTCTCAAATTACCACAGATCTTTTGGTATTTGTTGCTCTTTAGTAGCATCATGCATTGCTGTTTTGGGCTTCCGGTTATTTCCCTCTAATTTCAAAATGACAGTAGAGGTCTAGAGGCAGAAGGCATAACTTTCGCTTCCAAGGGCCTGAACTCAGGTGTTTCATATTATTAAAAAAAGCATAATTTTGATTTCTTGCAGACACAAGCAAGTAGATTTTAAAAACGGCCGTAGACAACCAGTATAGCAATTAATAAATGTCTTACAGTGTACAGGACTCACATTTCCACAGTGCTGAGAGTATTTGCATAAAATGGAAGCTCCCCTCTGTTCTTCATCTTCTCGGGTGAGCTGCTGGTTTAATTAGTTTCTCCTCTGGCTGATGTTCTGTGGCTGCTGGAGCTGTGATTCCCTGATCTGCAGAGTTTCACTGTCCAGCACAGACACTGATTTCCTGCCCATCAGAAACTCCAAGGCACAGCCAGGGAACAAACAGGCTACAAATTTCTGTAGCCATTTCAAGGTGTAACTCCAGTGAGAAGATGCTGGTTTGCTTCCTGCAGTGTCAAATGAGAAGAAAATCCCCTTCACTCACTACCTACCCATCAGTGCTCAATAAACACATCAGAAACAAGTCTTCTGTAGCAAAAATTCATGGGTTTGCTTGCTCATTCTGGAGTGGGTAATGGTAGCAGTCAATTACTGAACTGCTCCAGCAGTTTAACGCATGATGACTGAGCTCAAAATGAAATTTCATTGTATCATTTAGCTAATTAAACAAACAAATGCTGCCATGTAATAATAACTCATACCCATAACCTCATTAAGATTCCTAATGAAATAAGGAAAACAGGTTATCTTCATATACTGTACAAATACAAATACACTGCAAGATGTGGTCGAGGCAGTTAAAGAACAGCAAGTGTTGCCATGCTCTGTCCTTCCCTTTGCATTTCCTTTTGGACTTGCATCACAACATTCAGTTCAGCAGTGACTCTAAGCAAGTGGCCTGTTAGGAATTAAGCTCTAGCAACCTTATAAAAAGCCTCACAATTCTGTTAACAGAACATCCCATAATGTCCCAGTAATCACTGTAAGCTCACAGTGGGCACACACTGTGACAGGAGACACTACCAGCAGAACGGAGCAGAGCAAGTGTAAGAATCAACTGAGAATTTGAAATCTTACTGCCAAAACTTTAGTTTTGTCTATTTAAAACTCTTAGTCGTAGGTAGCATGCAGAAATGTCTTTGACATGCTTGTGTGTGTCTGAGTCCACTCCTGTTATTAGCTAATTAGTAGAAAATCTTACCCTAACAGTATGGAACAGGAGTTCACAGCTTTTACTTGCAGAACAGGCAGAGGAATGGAATCTAATACCAGTGGCTCAAACACTGCCAGGATCCTGAAGCACAGCCATTGAGTTAGAAGTTAGTAAGACATCTAAACTGAGAATTTCCACCTGGGAACTACTGTGTTTATTTAGTGTCAGGACAGACTGTTCTGCTTTCTGAACCCACACACAAAGAAATGTGTTTATCTCAAATTCAAACTAATGTTCAACTATTAAGTTATGTTTCTGCCATATATATATAAAGTATTTCAGCCAGTGTCTCTAAAGAAGGAAGGACTTAAATTTGACACACTGGCGTGACTTTCTCATAAGTAAAAGGGTAAAAAAATAAGAGTGTGAACTTCCACAGTTTAGTTGTTTCATGAAGAACAGAAAAAAAAAATTAAACATTTGTCTGACTTATTTTCGTGGAAAGGGTCTTTTATTTTGACCCAGTATTTAGGGTCATGGGTGCAGAAGTAATGACACAGAGAAGTGTTCAGGTACAAAATGTCTAATTCCTCAAACATTTGGTTAATTTGTTTTCTAAACCTAAAGCAATATTTGATCAGTTGAACAAATACTTGAAATGCATTTGGGTAGTTACCTATTTAGAAAGAGAACAAATTTATTTAAAAGGGTTTCTTTTACCCTTTGGTCACCACAGAACAAAAGTTAGATTGAGCTCATAGGGGTCTCAGAATAGACCCCTCCTAAGAGATTATTACTCTCGGGACACCAGTGATGATTGGAAATATTTTAGGAATGGGAGTGCTTTAACAGGAAAATACATACATGCTGTAAGAACTGATATGGCAAAACATTCTACCACTTCAGTAAGGAGAGCTGGATTAGATCTGTGTCACTGGACCTTTAGGTAAAAGGAACAGACTTCTGTCAGTAGGAGCACTCATACTGAAGTCTATGCAAAATTTCTGAATTAACTACAAAAGACAAAGTCTAAAGAAGTGAAAAGTGTAGTCATATCAATGTTAGTTTTCAGTTTAAAACTGTCACATGATCAAAAGACTTGAGAAACAGTTGTTCCTTGCAAACAGATAATTAGCCTCAAACACCTCCTAAGCTGTTCAGCCAATAAATTTACTAGAAATAAAAGCAGAAAAATATCTAATACAGCTCCTCTTACAAGCAACTGTCAAGAGGTTTTTAGGCATTTTTATCTATTCAACGAGCAGATCTACTGCCAAACTGCCTGTATAATCTTTCCTTTTTAAATAAAAAACTATTTTAAATCCACATTGGGAGGTGTCAGAAACATAACCCATATAATAGAGCACACAGACCTCTGAAGGCTTCTGTAATCCTTCATCCCTAGTAAAAGCCTTGTATCTTTCATTACTTTCCTTTTAGCTTCTTAGATTAAGGCTTGTATTTGGATTTCAGTCAAATAAGGCTTCGTGTTCCTGATACTGTCACAATTTCAGATGTTTATAATTTTCCTAATTCTGTCCAAAATTTTAAGTCTTATGTCTTCCTTGTGAAATTACATGGTTGCAGTTGGACACCAACTGCAGGTTCTCTGAAAAACTTCTGAAGTTACACGGAGGGAGATGCCATTTGTGAATTCTGCTTTAGCATATGTTCAGTATATAAAGTTATTTAAGTGCTGTACAATAAATAACACTGCAACATAAGCTTTCAACACATTTTGAAGTAAAGTCATAAAAACAGTCTTGTTTTGGCCAAAGTGCAAAAATTTATTCGCAACAAATGTTGCAAATAGGAAGCCACAAATCCACTACAAAGACAGACAATTCCATAGCATTTTTGTGGCTCTTCCTCCAGGGTGATAATCAGAATTTTAAAAACTAGGCCATATAATACCTGACCTGCTGGGTTATCAGGGTTTTCTGTAGCTGTGATGGCACGTGCTCAGCTGTAGGTGACAACCAGAGCGTGAGGAATAAGCCACAGCAGCACTTCTGGGCCTTCATTAACGCAGAATCCAGGGTACAAAGGGCTCCACAGCAAGTGGAGAGGAAAATGGATTTATGGTATCGGTACAGGCAATGCATTTTAAAGAGCTGGAGTGACTCCACAGTAATTAAGAACTCCTTGGGAGAATCGTTCACAGAGTATCTGGCTTGTGGTGACTCCCAGGCAGGGATCTTGCAGAAATGAGTAATTAGAACCTATTACAATGAGATTAAGATGTCTTTGCCTGAACAAGCACTGGATATAGCATCATCCTTCAGGAAGAATGATGGGTGAAGGTGTTAGCTGCACTCTTACCGGTTCTTCTGGAAACTCTTAGGTGGAGACACCTTTGACAAAGCTGCAAAATTCATTCAGTGCTCATGGGGACACTCTGGGTTACACACACGTGTCCACTTGGTTCTGCAGTTAGTTGGTTATTTCAGGAGCATGTGAGCAGGGCAGGTACCACCTTTGGTGGGAAGACCTCCAGTGACAGGAACTCTACTCCTGGCACATGATGGAGCACTGGCCTTGCCCGTGTCCATCACTATGAGCAGCGCTGGTCGGTTTTGCAGCACTGGGTGTCACCAGCTGCCTGGTTTGATGGCAGAATTTTGTATGATGCCTGGATCATTTGAGGAGCTTCTGGTATAAGATGCCAGCTGGATCACTGGCTTAGGCTCTGCGTTTTGGTTTACTGAAGAAAGTGATCTCAGTCACATTCCCTTCTCTTCAGCTTTTGAGTGAAGGGAATTGAGGAGGGGGAAGGACTAAAAAAACATGGAAAACTTGTAATGATAATCCAGTTTTGAATACTCATAGAGCTCACATGGCTGACATGAAATCACTCACAGTTGTGAGTAATTAAAAACTGTAACTCAACAGATAAAAAGTGTTTGTAGGCAAAACCACAACTGGATCCTCCCTTGCAGCAAAACTGTCTGGTAAGGTCTGGACTTCTGTATTTGCTCACATTATATCTGAAGGCATCTCAGTTCAAATGGTCTCCTGATCAAAGATAACATATGGCACCAGAAAGAATCGAGTCTCTCCAGAGCGGCCAACTCGCTGCACCTTCAGCCCTGAATCACAGCAGAACCTTTAAACTGGAATGGTACTGAAATGCCAAGCCTAATGCAGACACCAACTCTAAACTTACTGTGCTGTGCCCAAAAACTGCAAGAAATCAAACAAAAGAACTCATAAGCTCTACAAAGAGGATCTGTGAAGGGCACTTTACCCTGGGACCGGTATTATCAAATACGGTTCCAGTCTGGAAATTCAGAAAGGAAAGGAAACATTAGCATTTTTCTACTTTAAGAAACAAGGAGGAAACAAAAATCTTTGAATACAGCTCTCTTTCTCAGCATTAGATTCATTATACCAAGTCAGCACAAACCTGTATATTTCTGGTTGCTGAAACACTTGTGGGCTAATATAGGGGAGAAAAATCACTAAAGAAGTCAGAGTTCATCCATACTGTTCTTACAATGTGGATGACACAATGTAATAATTTGAATTTTTTCATTTGGAATGGTATCTCTCATAGTTTGTTCTTTCTGCTCTGATTTACAGTATAAAACCCCAAATTACAAAAATACATTTCTATTTTAGCCTTTCTAGATTTGCTATATTTGTTAATTTATCAGCCCTTAAATCCTTGGAATGCCTTTCTCTGACTGAAAGGAGAAAATACCCTCTTATGTACCCATGCAAAAAGAACATTTAGTATTCAATCCTTTTAGCTGCAAAATCAAATGCCCCCAATGGAACACAAAAAGGAATCAACATCAGACATACATTTCAAACACATTACACAAGTGATTAAAGAAAAAAGGGAAGAAATCTAAAATAAACCTACTTGCATAACAGCCTGTGCACAACCCCTTGAGATTTTAAAGTGGGATAAATATGTTTCAGACTGTGCCACTAATGTGAAGTTTTAATGGTGTGAGAACTATAAACAAAACTTCTTAGAGATAGATAATGAATGATAAAAGTCTGCTATACAATTTAAAGGCCCAAATAAACAAATATGCATTGATCTTTTTCTGCCAAGAGTCATCTCACCAAACCTGGTGATGGATGCAAGAGGGTCAAGAATGTTGTCACTTTTTCTGGACAGTGAAGCAAAACCACAGAAAGCAGCAGGAGAAGCAGCCAAGTTTAGCCACCACATTTGGCTACATATATTTATATCCTATAAACACACAGGCAGCATCTAAACAAGGATACAATTGTCATTCCCTTTGTAAGAAGATGATTCGTTGTGCTAATAACATACTCCGAAGCAGCGAGGAATCAGAATCGATTTTCATGAAATAATACCAGAATGTGATTCCACACTTCAGTAATAATATTTTCTGCTGTAAATGTGCAGCAAAGATGTGTGCAGCCAAGGGATGGTAAACACAGATCCAGGGAATTATGCAGCATCTGGTCCAATCCAGTTACCAGTGAGGGCAGGGCAGGAGGACACAGGAGGACACGCTCTGAGCTGCGATGGCAACGTTGATAAGGGAGCTGGCTGGAACTGCTCCTTTTATGAGCTCATTTCATACTGTGAGCATGATGCTATCACAGAAGTGCTTCAAATGAAAGCCAACACAGAGATTCCCGTTATTTAGCTTGACCTGGGAAAAAAAAATCATTTACACTGAAAGCTTTGTCTTCATTCTTATCACGAAGTGTGCGTTACACAATATGTCATCACAGGAATTGCATGTCCCAAGAAAAAACTCTTGATTTCATTTAATTTAAAACAAGACAGGATTGGGTCAATTTGATATACCATCATGACTGCTTTATTTATCAACAAAGACCATGTACACTATTGCCCATAACTCAATTTTAGGAGTGTATTATCTAGCAGTTTTATAATCAAGATTGTTTTTACTACTGGAAATTATATAAGCTTGGACAAGGATAACATTCAACATTATCAAATGGGAGGCACCAGAGTTATGATTTCTAGGCACAAGTCATAATTGGATTGGAAGGCAAAGTTCAAGAAAACAGTAATACTCTTGTGTATTAACAGAAGGCCTGTTCTGCTCTGTAGTGCACTACCCAAGGCCATTTCCTTCCTTAATATTAAAATTCTAATCAGCCTTCATTTCATCTGCAGAAATTTATGACCTAGTCCAAGTTCTGTGTATAGATTTAGAAATAAACAGACCTGGAATATGAGACACAGCATGTTATAAATTCTCAATTCAACTATAAAAATCTCTATGTGCACAGGGGGAGAATGGTTAAAGCACACTGAGTTCCACTCTGTGTCACACAGTGAATTATTGCTATAAACCCTGCAAATGTCTTAGTCTTTAAATACAGCTGTATTAATTCCAGATTTGATATTAAGATCCTAGATATCAAACCCTGAGGAAACTGGACCCACTGTAGAAGAAAGGAAAATGGAGAACTATAACCACAAGAAGAAATTCTTCACAAATTTGCCTTCAGCAGTGCTTTCCAAACTGTGGGGCACTCGCTGCAAGCAATGTGCCTGTTTATTCTAAGTGGCTTGTAAGAGCTGCCAGAAAACCTGAGCATGTTCTCCTAAGCACTGCTGCTGCTTAAGTCGGTGCCTTTGGCAGGATCAGTGTTTGAGGACTTCCAGAATACTGGAAAGTAAGCTGCTGCTTCTAAACAGAGAAAATAGTTAGTTCACTCAAACCCTTAGCTGCTGGGGGTTTTTTTGCTCCCAAGGAGACACCTCTGACTTGAGTATCATATCTCAAAATTAAGCCAACAGCGAAGAAAAGGAAAAGGAAGTCTGGGAAATGGAACAAAAGAATGTTTACTCTGCAAGGTAAATCAGGGAAATGGCTAGAAGGGCAGAATTACAAATCTAAATGCTTGAGTCTCCAAACAAAACATTAGAACATCAAGCTCACTCTTCAAAGAGCAGCAACAAGCCCTGAAGATCACAAGTGTGAGGGTACGCGTTATCTTCATGCCTCGACATAGCTCCAGAGTGGGTATTTATGTCAAAACAAATGGGTGGGCCACTGAGAACTGTGATGTGGCAAATCAACCACACCACTTCCTCCTTGTTGCAAAATCCCATTCTTCTTTTCTGTCTCAACAACATGTTCAGCCCACCTCCAGCTTCTCCCTGCTCAAGCACTCACCATCCTCTCCTCCACCTCCCTTCCACAATCCTCACCTCTGGTAGTGCCAGTTTCTGGTGACAGACTCGGAGGCAGCTCTGTGTCCCAGCAGCAGGTTAGCTGAGATAATCCCATGCCATCAGGCAGGTACCAGCACAGTGGCAGTGCAGGCATCCCAGTGTCTGGAGGTGGTCACGTTCACACAGCTGCTGGCAAGGAAGTGCCCACGTTCAACTCGCTCAGTGAGCCAGGGGCCAAACACGTCCCCTCCTGGGAGCTGCCCGGCCACACAGGTGCCATCGAGCTGTCACCAGGTTACAGAAAGTGCTCCTCACCATCAGCCCTGCAGCTCTGACAGAAACACGTGTGAAATATCAGCTCCATGTGTGTGTGTGTGTGTGAATGTAAATAAAGTCAAGTCAGCCTACAAGGCTGGGACGTTGCACAGTCTAATATGGGATGGGTTAAATCTTGGGGTGCATAAATAATTTTCAGTGACCATGTCAGAAAAAGAAGGGATGGTGAAGTGCAAGAAACTGCTCCAGCTGGTCATGGAAGCACTGCTAAGGAATTCAGCCTGGCATAGCACTGCCTCCAGACACCAACACCAGCTTTTAAATCCAGAATGGCTCCGCTGCCTTACACTAAACTCAGAACCAGTTTGTTGCAATGCCCTGGGAGGGAGAGGAAATAGAAGGACAAAGAGAAACCTTCCTCAGTCCATGCAGTTTGGCAGTAAGTAGAACTGCCTAAAATCCATCAAGTAAAATTTCATGTTAATTGTACGGTAATTTTCAGTATTTGAATATGATTTCCTCAACACTTTTCCACTCCATCAGACACACCTGACAATTAGAAGCAGCTCTGTGGGTGCCCTCACACTGATCCACCTGCACATTTATCGACATGCAAATGCTGATTTGCCAAACTTAGCATCCTGCAGATGCTGTTCCAGCAGGTGCTGCTGGGGCTGCTTCTATTTCAGACTGCACAAGCAGTTCACTGACTGGCCAACAGCTCTAAACTACATTTGGGAAAGCATCCCAGCTCTCAAACTTTCTGTTTTAGTCTCTCCAAGTATCTATGAATAATTAAAGAAGAAAATTCACAAAATACCACTACAAACAATTGTACAAAGTGGAAGTTAAGAATGTAATTAGATTATGACATTTATAAACTTAATAATAAAAAAAATTCTACAAATTAGAGCCTGTAAATGAATCTTCATTTATCTAACAAGCAATAAGAAAAATCTCACCGGGCATAATAGCAGTTGAGAGTGACCTTCAGTGACTGGGAGCACAGGCAGACCCTTCTGGGTGATTTTTCACTTCTGCTGTGTGTCTCAGTTTCTTCAGTAAAAGGGTGGGTTTGCAAATGCTGGGGAAGGTTTGGTGGTTTTTTGTATTTTACAGACTACAGCCATGGCAAAGACTGCTTCTCTTTTTTTTTTTAAATTTTACACATCTAAAGCACACAATCAAGTATCTTCAGAAAGGACATGGCACAGATTTATTCTGCCTCCTTACTCTAGGTAAGTTACTATTAAAAACTGACCTACAAAACAACAAAAAATCCTTCTCAACAGATAAGCACATGAATTTCAACAGGAGACAAAATGCCAAAAATAACAGGGAGTTATGGGGAGCTGACACACACTGTACATATGAACCTAGAACTGAAATGTTTAGTCCCACATTAAAATGGACTAAATTAAGTTTTCTCTAATGCAACAAGTTACAAAGACACTAACCTCTGACATTAGTATTTATTGTTGTGGAGAGCAGGCGTACAGTAGTGAAGGCAGCATCTGCCACTTGGAAAGCAGCTGAGTGACTTCAAACCTGGCACTTGTGCAAATCTGTGTGTACTATAACAGAAATATATTAATTGAGGAGCATATCAAGTTAGGCTTGTCAGCCTTAATATTTTCTGGTGATTTGAATGGGGCCAGAGAATAAGATAAGTATCTTTACAAATCCAGTTGGCTTTACTTCAAATGCAAAGGCTTGTTTCTAAGCTGCACAAGAACAGGAGCCCTGTAAAATCAAATTTTGAATGCAAAGCCAACCCAGTTCTGCTCATCATCTTGTACTCTGAATCCTGTCTGCAGCAACAGTTTTTGGTGAGCTCAGTGTACTTCCCTGAAATACTGTACAACATACAATTACTTTTGTAATAATTTAGGCGGGTTTTTTTGCATCAGAGCTACACTCATCTCAGGGACAATCTCTAGTTTTCATATTTAAAACAAATTCTCATTTTTTTAAGTTTACACTAGTGAAATATTTTCATTGGCACTGATAAGCTAAAGATTACTGGAGCTTTCATTGCAGCTTTTAGGGAGTTTTTTAATCAAGCTGGTCAGTATTCCCCATTTACCAGCACAGATCAGCTTAATTTGTTTAGCAGCTAAAACTTGGAGTGAACAACGGTATTTTCAAAACAAATACATCAAGTTAAATTAAGCAAGGGCAGTTGTGGTTCATCTGAATCATATGGCTCCAGATTTCAAATCTAAGCTAAGGAAATAGAGGTTATGACATCCTGCAGCTGCGACAAGTCGTGTTCATAAAGCAACATTAAATCAAGACCACTTGGCCAGTTCAGGCAGTTGCTTGTGTGGAAGTGAAAGATCCCATGAGAGCGTTAAAAAAAAAAGAAAGGCTCTGGTGTCCCAGCCAAACCCCCCTTCCTTCACTTAATGCTACCAGGGACAAAGTTTCTTCAGAGCAAATGACCGTGGAAGGTTGCTGCCAAGTAATTGCTACTGATTTATTTACATCCAATAACAGGGCATGGGAATCAAACACTCAGCAAAATACACGGGCGAGTAAATTACAAATGGCCTTCCCATGCTACACAAATGCCAAGTGCCTGAGCCTGCCCCTTGGTCTTCAGAAAGATCCTTTGGGTGATGAGATTCACCATGAGGACATGCAAATGCTCATGTCAGCACAGGGACACATCAGTGGCAGGGGAAGCAGCTGGAGCTTCATTGAGGCCATGGTGTGGGTGCTATAAGTTAGGGGCACACCACAACACAGATAAAAGTTTTCATTCAGCTGGGAGTCTCAGGAAGGAAGAAAGGATTGGGTCTGGAAATGTTATTTTCCAGTCCCTTGTTTTGTAGCATTCATCCCAGGAAGTAAGGCCAGGTGTGATGGAGCTCTGAGCAGCCTAGGCTGGTGTGTCCACAGCAGGGAGCTGAAGTAGATGATCTTTAAGGTCTCTTACAACCCAGGCAGTTTTGGGATTCTGTGATTTTAAGATCTATTTATTGATACAATAAATACTGATAAATTACCTGAGAGTTGGCATTTTCAGTTAGAGCAGATGGAAAAAGTATTTTCCAAAATTTTGTGAGAGAGTGGTGGTGGCTGTAACAGCGAGAGCATTCACTGCTCCCCTGAGTACCAGGAAAAAAAGTGCCTGTAACTTTTCCCTTTTTTCTTCTTCCCTCCCTTACTTTTTTTTTAGGCAGGGAGGAAGCAGTAGTACTGATTGGGGACTTTCATGACACTATCTGAATGCCAGTGTCATGCTGTGTAAACATGTGGATCCATTAGACAATTGTTGGAAGCAGTGAATTCCAAATTTGATCTAGTGATAGGACTCCTGCTGTTTGGGAAAAAAAAAAAGTCGGGTTGCGAAACCACACAAGGAAAACACTTCAGACTTCTTAGAAAAAAAAAAAAAAGGAAAGCACAGCGTGAACAATGATGTGCTGGATGGCCTGCAGATCTCAGCCTCTGGAGAGTCCTGAGACACAGAAAAAACACCTGAGTTCTTGGCTTTATAACTTCGTAAAACTTACTCCAGCCTGAAAGGATAAAAAGCATTTGCATAGAGAAAACTTCACACCCACATGCAGAATACAAAAGACTTTCCTTGCTAAAGGACGATCTGCAGCAGTGATTTTTATCTTCTTGCACATTCCTTGTGCAGGCTACTGCCCGAACCTCAGCCGGAGCTCTCCGGTATTCCCAGCAATGCTGGCTGGGGAAGGGAGTGGTACTTAACTGCCTTCCTTTGGTTTGTGCTGGCAAAGCAGCACTTTTTGCTTTGTAGTGCTTAATGGCCTAAAACACACGTTGAAATTAACTCCTTCATTAGCTACACAGCTGCTACTCCTTATCGCTTTCATTTTTCTTAATTACAGCACTGCAAAATTTTATGTTCTGATTCAGAATTCTATATGATTAATACAACACATTAATTACATTTGTTAGAATATAAAACACAAGCCCCATGAATTAAAGTATAATTACACATGACCTTTGAAATCATACTCCATTCTTTAAGCTACCTAGAAATAACCACGCTCATTCTGTCCATGCCACAATTTCATTTCAAACTGTTTAACCAACATTTTATTCCACTCAAGTTGCCTACATTAAAATAAAAACCAGTGAGTTCAGCTCCCAGCAAAACTGCAAACCCACTGTAAGGCTGTCACTACAGAACTTGCTATTCATCTCCACAGACTTGGAGATGTGAAGAGCTGTGTGTATAGCTCAGCATTTCCAGTATGATTCATGTTGTGATTGAATCAGTCCTGAAACATTGTTTACTACATAAAAGAAATTGTACTTCAACAGCAAGGATCAGAAAGCAAGAAATCAATGGAGAAGGGCTACTGAGTAGCTAGGAAGAAGGCAGTGAGTCACAGGTTACCCTTGGGAAGCTGCAGTAGGTCAGCAGTAGCAAAGATGCTCTTTGGAGACTGCTGGGTGACCACAGAACCTTTCTCCAACCCAGCCCTAAGAGCTCCGTGAGCACACAGCAGTGGTCCTTGGAATGCAGATCTCAGTAGTGCACCTTGCTATCCATATAAAGAAACTTGTGCAACTTTGCCAGCTGAATTCAGCAATTCCCATGTCTAATTGCAGTGATATCCATACCCACGTGGAGATGAAGCCACAGGATACAACTAAAGCACTGAAGGACTGCATTCCTCAGGGGGAGCCACCTCCTGCAGCCTGTCCTTACACAGCTGGAGCTCCCAGAGTCCAGATGTGTGACAGCTGTGCCCAGGTGGGACTTCAGCAGTGAGAGGCACCAGGAGAAGCTCTCCACAAACAGTTTCTGCTCTAAAGCACGGGGCAGCTGTCCCACTACATCCCTGAATGGGACTTAAGTATGTACAGAAGAGCTGCTCTTTTCTTTGCGTGGATTTGTGGCACATTTATTTTTGTTCTTGAGAAGTGAGGCCAGCCAGAGGCTGTGATGAGCCAGCCACTACTGCAGGACTTTACAGCCACCAGAGTTGGCACTGGGCATTTCCACCTGTGTGGCACATCACAAAGACATGTTTAACCATGGAAATCCCTTTCTCTTAAGATCAGGACCACAAAAAACAGTAACAGTTTGTCCTTCTATTTACTATTCTCCATCAAACTACAAAACTAAAATTGCAAGCAAAATACTGGTTGCACTGTTTGTTTTTCTTGGGTCCTTAAATGCCAACCACAAGATGTCAAACAGAGGGCAGAGAGAAGCCAAGAGAGGAGCGGAGCTGGGGAGCCCTGACTGGAAAATGTGGTAGTAATGGCCATAACTGGTGCTAATAGTAGAGAAAAAGTGCATCAGAACGAGATCAGATCTTTTACAGACCAGGACTGCATCTCTAAATAAAACTTTATTACAAAAAAAGAATGAACTGACACAGGCAGCTATCTTAAATGTTTTTTTCCCAGATAAAGTATTTTACTTACCTCAAAATTCAGTTACAATTAAGTACTCTCAAACTAGTTAATCTTTCTTTTTAGGGGAAAACTCATCTACTCTTAAAGGTTGCCTTTCTCTACAAATATTACTGTTCAGTCATTAATCTCAGCTTAAACCTCTTTAATGCCTTATGTATGCCTGTTTATATTTTTTTTTCTACTGCAATACATAGGGACATAGAAGTAATCGTTTCACCTTTTCTTTTTTTTTCCTTTTCTCCTCCCAGTGGCTCTGTCTCAGACTGACATTCTCCTGGGCTGCAACTCATGTAAGTAGAGCTGTAGTAATACAGTGTGATTATTATTGTGCATGCTTATTTCATCAATGTAAAACTGTGAAAATATTTACCAAAACTGGCACTTCTAGACCTGCTGGTTACTTCTGTAAGATGGTACTGGATTACCAAGTCCTGACTGAAGACTTAGCTATGTGATATTAACTCTCGGATTGTCCTTCTCAAAGATCACAAACCAGACACCTTAGTAGTTTCATAAAGTTACATTCCATTTATTACATCTTTCTAAGTTTGTGAAATCTGGACTCTGTGGAAGTGTCCTGTCATCCTTGAGGTACCCCAGGGCTCTTTGCCAGGCAGGGAAACCTCTGCAGAAACAGCCTGGAGGCACATCAGGAGGTTTAATTGGCACCACTGCTGCAAACTGCTTCCCAATCCACGTGAGGAAGGAATGGAGGCTGCAGTGCCTTCCTGGGACAGCATCCTGACAGTTACACTTGCCTGGAAGCCCACGGCCCATGGGAATGAGTGTCACTAACAAGGGCTGATCAGGGAGAAGGGGAAAAGCAAAGCCAAAGCCAAGCCCTTGTTGGCCAGCAGGGAAACTGCACCTGTAAGAAAGACTTCTATTCAGAACTTAATCTGTTCAGATTTAAAGGACAGACACAAAACTTCATCTTGTCCCCTCCAAGTGGCCAATTCCATTCATGTGAGCACTGCTGGTGCAAACACCATCAGTACTCTGAGGGGGCATTTGCACACAACAAAAGAACGTGCTCGGGTACAAGGGGTGGCACCTGCTCAGCATGGAGAGGAACAGGGGACTTGCTCAGCCCGGTCTAATGAGCAAAGGATGAGAAGCCAGGAATTATTTCATGTTAATTCCAGCTCTGCCAGTACCAGCTGCTGTTCTGTTACTCTTAGAAAGCCACCTTATCTCTTTCATGTTCTCCTGTGTACAAGGAACATTTTGGTGTCCAGTGTCCAACTCCCAATTTAACATTCTAGTCATAAATGCACTGCCTCCCTTTCCTTTGATAAAGTACAGTCAGCATCAATAGGTAACACTTTTAAAAAATATCTTTCCAACTATTGTGAAACAGGAGCTGACTGTTTATGGAGTACTTACTTTTTATGTCAGTTTACCATAGGGCCTCTTTAGCCACAGGCTTACAGCTGGAGGCCCCAAGGCATTTTTTGGGAGTGGAAACTTTTTGAGTTCAGCTCTTAACAAATTTCCAGCCTGCAGTATGTTTTTCATTAGTCTACATGGTGTTATAATAAATGATGCACTTCCTCTTTCATTTTATGATTTTTTTCTTCAAACATGCAACAATTTTTCTGTGTCTGTTTTTTATTACTTTCAGTATACCCAACCACACTAATCTTAAGAGACTGTGTATAAAAACAGAAAGGATATATTGAGTAAGATATCGGCTACAGCAAGACAAGCTTTTAAGTTTAAATTCTTCACTGAAGGCCAGTCATAAACCCATTACATGTATGTAGCTCCATGGGTAACTACTCTTTTGGAGGCCATTGTTAGAAAAATAAAAATCTGTTACCCCAAAACCTACCGACATATTTACCTGCAAGATACTCAGCTAAAAAACTCTGATTCCGTGGTAATTCTGCACTACAGGTCCCACTGTATGTGTTTGCTTGCTTTAAATATATTTTTACTGTAGTTGATACACACACTTTTTCAAGACATCCTTCCTTCTATATTTTTCCCTCTCTCCATAATTTTTAATAAGAATGTATTCCCAGAGGCTGACAGCACCAGGAAGACCAGGCTATGCCAACAAGAAGAGATTCCAGTCAAACATCATGATGTCTGGCATACTGTGTTTCATTTACAAATCTTTGATTTCTAAATGAATGGCAGTTCAAAGTACACATGAAACACAGATACTTTCTGCTTATGTACACAGAGATTGTTAGAGATTAAACCACTTTTAATTAAAGACTTAAGCAGGTGTCAGTTCATGATACTCTCTGAATTTGGTTTAAGAAGATGTATGTTCCACAGTTACCCAGCAGCACATTAAATACAAGCAGAATCAAAGAGACTTTCCTAAACAAAGCCAAAAAAAGCTACTTTGTGAGAGAGTTTGAAGTTTGCTACTACTGATCTGTCATTTATGGAACGTCACATACTTACTTGGGAAACATTTTAGAACACTTACAAAATAAACAAACCCCCAGCAAACAGCCCTATGAGACAGAGCCCCAGGCCACACAAGACCTATTCATTTCAGTGGGGTTTTGTTGTGACTCTGTTTATGCATCTAACTACCCAGAGTTAATTTGCAGTATCAAGGCCTAAACCAGATAATTTAAGAACATTCTGGACTCAAATAACAAAGAGTTTAAACATGGAAATGGAACTACTTCCAAGTAATAATTTCTACGTCATACTTCAAAGTGAGAGCAATATGAGGGGCACCTTATTTCTCCATTACTCAAGGATTCTTAATTTTCTTTTTTTAGAAGGAAATCAAAAGATTAATTTAAAGCCATCTGATGAAAATACCTTAATATTTACCTTCATATTTTGTTGTAATATATAGTGAATTCAAGCGATTTCAAAAGTTATCCTGGATGCTTCTCATTTCAAGATGTTAAATATTGGCTCACAGAAATTTCCATTACACATTGTCTGACAATATTTGCTGCTCTGGAGTACATGAACTGACTTTTAATTCTTACAGAGGTAATGATAATAAAGTTGGTAGAAGTTGGGCACAGGTGACATTTTAAAATTTCATATTTATTTTAAGTCCCTCCTTTCCAGGTCCATAAAGTAAGTGTAAAAAATGGTTAGAACTGCCAAATGTATAAATTTTCTCAATCCTTTTTACCTGCTATATCATCAATTATAGCTACTCTCAGACTCGTCTCCTAATTTCCCTTTAAATGAGGGCACCGCAACCATCTTGGCAGCGGTGTTACAGCTGACACCTGAGGACAGTAAAGGAGCACACCTGCAATCCTGGGATTTTATAACTAATAAATCACAAACTGAAGTCCCAAACCCAAGAGCAGGCCATTACAGAGCTGTGGGAAGGAAACAGCGAGGGAGGCAGAGCTGGGGATCCACCAGCTGACAGTCGGGGGGATGCAGGACAAGCAAAGGACAAAGAGCCAGGACAAAGAGCAGAACGAGGGCTGCTGACCAGCCAGGGCTGGCACCTGCAGCAATAAAGCACCAGCCTGCATCCCAAATGCTGCTTTAGGGAAGCCACAGCGTGGCTGCAGAGGAAAAGGTTAAAGGTGGCATGGGATGGTTAACATGAAAGCACAATTTTTGGAGCTTCAGCTGATCCCAAAGGGAAGACTGAGCACTCTTGTATAAACTAGTTTTCCCTTTGGCAGTTACTTTCCCCTACTTCTTCACATACCACAATATTGCATACAAAGAAATCTGAAAAATAAAAAATGGTAGAAACCAAGATCTGTTTGATCTTGGCACAAATCTGTAGTAACCATGAAGGCTCCAATTACAAAATATCCACCAGTGCAACCATGCAGCTCCTGAATTTTATCAAGTTGTCGGCAGACAGTGTAAGGAATCTCCCTTAGCCAGAAGGAAAAATTCCTAAATTCAGGTGAGATTCTTTTGTGCAGCCATGGCAGGCACAGGTTACAAAGTGGGTCTTTGTATGGCTGCTCCACCTCCAGCTTTGTTTGCTGGGAGCTGGTTATGTAACTAAAACAAAAGAAAATAACCATTTCTGGGTTGTTTTCCTTTACAAGCCCTGGGCTGCCAGGAGGAACTGAGAGAATTCAAAAGCAGCTTCCCTTCTGTTGCTCTTTTGGGTGTTTCTCTTTGAAGTGGCACCCTGAGTGGCTGCTCATTCACCAGTTTTGTAGGTAGCCTTTAAAGCAATAGTTTCCACCCTTCAAGCTTAAGTACAGAAACATACAATTAATTAAACCAAGTTAGTGGTGTTATTATTTCAGCCTTTTATTTCTACTTGGTGTCAGACTCTTAAGACAAAAGGGCTCTTTGTAGTAGGGTTTCAGACACTCTGGGGAAAATTATGAACTTTAAGACTGATCTGATCTGATCTGGTTCGTGCAACACACGAACAATCTAAGGAAACCATTTAGCTACTGCTTAAAGGAAAATTCATTCTAAAATCTAGAAACAGAGTCAGACTTTGCAGTGTTACTGTGCTGTATTTAACTGATGATTTAACCCTTTGTTTTGACATGCTATTTTTTTAATCACTTTTTTCCCATCAGAAGAAGACTCAGCCTAAAATATGAAATTATCGCAAAGTAGATTTCCTGGCTAGGAAATCTTTGGTAACAGATAAAAACCACTAACCTGCCAAATGGCTCTAATGCAACAAACATTGCATCTATTGCTGTTTATAACAGTAGTGGCCAAACACCACATTCCTATTTTCCTGGTGTGAAATGTTTGTAAACCAATGTCTTGCACTGCACTCCTGAACTCCAGGAATACTCCAGGATGGTTTTAGTCCTTAACTAAAAAAAAAATATTCCCATATTATTTAGAATTACTGTGGAGAAAAGATCTCAGTGAATCTGTCGTACTGTAATGGCTCACTCCCATTTCCACACACTGTGTATGTTGTTTATTTTCATTCTTTGAGCATGGGATTTTATAGCCATAATTATCTCATTTTCTCATAGTACAAACAGTCCAATTTTCATTCATTGAGGTCAACATTTTTATTGTATTCTTCCTCTGTTTTTTTCTTCCCTTTAAAATTTGCTATTAAGAACAAATACAATAGATTTATGCTATCAAAACACCCCTTGGGGTAGAGGTCTCTTCATAAATTGTTTTTTCACATGAGCACAGATCAAAAGTGGCAACAGTAAAATGGACAGCTGGAGGAAATGATGCTTTAACTCCATTTCCATTCTCCATAACCTTTAGAAGAAATAGTTCTACAATCATGCAGCCTCATCTTCAAAGATTATTGTGCAACAATTTTATCCAGAATCTGGAAGGCTTCAAGAAATAATGTGCAGTCAAGCAGATTTTAGAAGCTGGTAGCACTTCATGGTCAGCTGGCTGTGAAATCTCACTCACTACCACAGTCTGGAGCTTGCAAACATGGTGCTTTACAACTTTTTTAAAGGGCTGAAGGGTGGGGAGACTGCAGCCAAGCATTTATTAAGGAAGACAGTAATACCCTGGACTTTTTCCTTTGCTTGTACTTTCTCCTGCTTCTCTTGTGCTGCAAAGTGAGCTGTAGTGCCTTCAGCCTGTCCTGCAGTGCCTTCAGCCTGTCCTGTAAGCTTCACAAAATACACCCAGAGGGTTAAAGTCCTTCCTCCCTCCCCACCACCTGAGGTCTGCAAAGGAAAGAGCTGCTGAAAGCCTGGTAACAGGAAAAGGTCAAGAGCTGTGTATTATATCCTGTATGTTTGGATTAGCCCACAATAGCTAAATAAACTGATCTGATGTCTAATGACATTTTCAAACAGTAGCTAATAAAATTATCCAAACTATGCAGAGACAAAAGATGCACACAGACACACCAAAAAACATCTCTAATACATCCGCACAAGCAGTGACCTAACAGAGAATTTCAGCAGTTTGGCCACACAAATCAGGATCAAATATAAAGGAACCCAAGTTAAAAAACCTGCTGACTAGAAAAGACACCAATACTCCTGCCTTGCCCTTTATTATCACTCCTATCCTATCAGGATTTTTGCATAGAACCATGTTTTTGAAACATACTCCTGGTCTTTCCAAAACAAATAAACAAAAGGCATGCTCCTGATGTGACCAACAAGCTCAGAATACTTTGGAAAAGCTTCTCTGAATTATCAGGGTGAGCATGTGTGAGGGATTTTCACTAAAATCCACACGAGGATCCTGGGTCAGGTCAGCAGAGGAAGGAGCTGTGATGGGGGAGGTTCCCACTCCTGCAATGATGGAGCTGGCACAGGGACAGTAACCCTGAGCTGCCCCAGCTGCTCAGTGCACTGCAGTGCCCCTTGGCATGAGCTCCTCTGTGGTCCCACCCAGACACCAAGCAGGTGCCACTCGCTTTCTGGTGGCCCTCAGCAGGAGAGAGGCTGTGCCAGGGCTGTGACACATCCAGCTGCCACAGCCAGTTTCACCAGAGCTCATCTGGAAGGGCCCTCAGGGAGAGCTGGGTGAATCCCTCGAACCAGAGACGCTGGTTCTGAGGAATGAATGTATGATTAATGGGGTTGCAGCACTGGTACAATTGTGGTCGCCTTTTTAAAGTTTTTCATCAAAGTTCTTGCAGCTTGAAATACTGTAGTAGATGAAAAATGAAAGGGACTCAAAGCTGTGCCTTTATAAAAGGCAGTGCTAAAGCAACTAATCTAAAATTTGCAAATAAGTCTTGCTTACCTCAGCTGATTTGCACATTCAGTTTCACTTTTTAATATAATTACCAAAGCATTTTCAGACTTGTTATGACCAAATATGACCTTGCTGAATATTTACACTGAGATGAAACAGAAATAAACAGTCTTGAATGAATCCCATTAATACTACACCTTGCTTTACACTCAAAACAGTAATACTGAAAATGAGAAGGAATGTCAGTGGGGATTGGCTTCATTCTGTGCAATGAACCAGGAGATCTTTGCCCAGAGTCTCTTTATCATCAACCACCAACTGTTTGCATTCCTTTGAAGGTACCAGCTTAAGATAAAAGTATACCGAGGAATATTTGTGATAATCCTTTATATGAATAACCACTCTTTATAGACACTCTGCACATGGGTATGAAGGGCTGAAACACACCCACTAATTCACTAATATTGTAGAGATGCTTCAGTGAAACCACTTCAGCTCATAAAAATAATACTCTGGCAACCACAGTCCTGAATAACTACTTTCACTTTAACCTTGTGATTTGTTTAATCCACCTGAATCACTGCCTCTGCCTAAGTTACTGCACAGAGCCCTCCTGAAAGATGAACTTCTAAAAGTCATTATAATGTCGAATAAAACTGAACAGAACTTTGTTTTGGTCTTATTTAGCTTCTGTAAATAAAAAGTATTACTAGAATTGTCTATCAGTTAGATGTAGCAGCACGTTGGGGACATCAGCACCTTAAACATACAGTGACTTAAACATCTGAACCACTACAGATTATTCTGTAAACAAAAACCTGCACTGTTCACATCCCACTTTCATATTAACAAAGTTACCTGTAATTATCAACTTCAGGGCTGTGCATTAACTTTATAGAACCATCAGCAATGAAAGACATATTTGGGGTTAGATGGACAGGGAACTGCTATATTTAATTCAGTGTATTAATCAAGCCAGTAGCATTGAACAGTACACTGCATCTGAAAATTAATCTTGTGAGGAGACTTCTAAGGCTTCTGTGATCCCTGCTGCTTAGTGGTGACAAATAACAACTGCACGATGTTCTCTGTGTGTGTCTCACGCTCATACCAGACCCCTGTCCACATGAACCTCTACCATGTGCACATCAAAAATATCTGGCTTGTGTTTAAAGGTGTTTCAGGTCTGGGCTGATTTTCCTGGCAGGTCACAGAAGAGGCTCCACCTTCACTGAGATTGCACTTGCTGACTTTGCAATGAGGCAGAGTTTAAAAGTATGTCACTAAAGTAAACCTCATCATTTCCCCCAGTCCCCTTGCAGCTGTGTGGCCAGGACAAAGTCTCAGCACAAAACGCCATGCATGGGTCTGCCCATGGATTCTTCACTTATTTTAGGGTTAATCTCCTTTAAGGTTGATAAGTAGAAGCATATCTTAAACTTTACTGCTCTGGGGAAGCAGGAAAACACAAGAAATATCTGGAAAAGTTCTATAAGTATGGTATTGTTGAAATGTGGACCTTTATGGTCAAAGCAGAACAATCTCCTCTGCCCCACACGTTCCTCAACTCCAGGTGATCAACTATCACTAGTAAGCTGGAATTACACAGCGTAATTGTGTCCGGGTTTCCATATCTCTACACTCAAACAAACCTTGTGGAAAGTCTGCTGGACAAACCCAACCAGGAAAATGGAAAAAGTATTGGGTTGTGGGCACTGCAGCCTGAAAGAAGTGCTGGACTGGTGGGGCCTATAAGAGCAAGCAGTTGCCTCTATAAAACTAGGAGAGCAGCAGACTCGAAGGAGCCACGTTATTGCCTCCTGCTCTCCCTGGAGACCGAAGCTGTGCTATTCCATCTCCCAATCTCTGCGTTTTCCTCCTGCAAAAAGCCGATATGCTAAAGTTTATGAGGTCTTAATTTCAAAAGGAAAGCACACTTCCCCTTCAACTCCATGCCCAACTGTCACTGGTATTACATCAAATATAAATCAACAACACAGTTTGGGTTTTCTTCTCCGTGTTTCAAAATGCAAACCATACATAACAGCTTAACCAAATGAGTGATAAGTATGAAATATTACAAACCATAAAAAAAGGAAAAGGCATGATCCTGGGCTGCCCCACACTGTCTCCTCAAAGAAATATTACTTCAGAGATTCAAGAAGTGCTTGTTTATTTAATAATTTGACCAATCTCCAACAATACAAAATCTAATGGAAAATACTTACATGGGACCTACAAGCAGAGCTGCTGTGTGATAGACATTGTAAATAGGGACTTGGGGGGTTTTAACTTTAAGATAAACAATGGAAGCTTAGCCAAAGGGAACAAAAAAATAACTGAACTAAGGAAATACTTAGATCATAAATAGAAAACTCAAAAAGTTCTCAGGTGTTAACCTTAGAGCCTGTCTTAGAGTCCCATTCTGAAGTTTTGGCTTCTAAGAAACTGCAAGATTAAAAATAAGCAACTAATGGTATAAAATAACAAAACACATTTATATTACATACACCAAAGAAAATACACATGCTAACATGAATGACAAATTCTCTATTCATTTTATGGGTCACCTCCTTTTTGGTTGATAAGTAAAATCATGTATTAAACTTTACTGCTTTGGAGAGGAAGGAAAATACATAAATTATTTCTTCGTTACAGTTTAAAAAGGCAAATTATTTAAGGATTATTTGTATTCAAGCTAAATAGACGGAATCATGATGTTACAGGCTTTTTATTCAAATGCAAAGAATTAACATTTACCTACCACCTCATTAAAGTCAGATGATGGAGCAGCACCATTTTCCTTACATGATTTTTTTCCCCCCAATTAAAATGTTTCTTCTGAATGCTTAAAAGAATTCTGAGGCTTTCAGTAAGTATTTTGCAAAGCTCGCATTGGCTCATTTTCAGGTCTAATGTTAGTTACTGTCTAAAACCTCCAGAGGCCAAGTAGATGTTGCAGGCTTTTGCTAAACAGCATTGTGTTTCCGAGGTGGGAAGGGATGAGACTCCTGGCACTCACAGCTGTGATGAGCAGCTCTGAAGGAAATCACATCTCACTAACATAACATTTTTGTCAGCTCGGCTCATTTTGCTGCAGGTCCACGACATCATTAATGTGCACAGAATAGCTGCTGCCATGGTCAGATTGTTTTCCTGTACCAAAGCTGTCTGTGTTTGATGCAGCCGCTGTTTGTCTCCCGTTACGTAATGACACCAAAGGCTGAACTGTTCCCTGAACTGCAGCGCGTCCTTTCCCTCTGTCCTTTCCAAAAAAAGACCTCTCCAAACCCTTTCACAACCAGGGGCAGAGTACACAGCACCGTGCCTAGGGCAGGAGCAGGAGCAGGCCCTGTTTTTGCCATTGCCTGTACCAATGAGAGCGTGGGACTGCAGCTTAGGGGATTATGAGCACGTATGTGCAGGGCAGTCACATGTACCCAGAGTGTCCAGTGCCACGCCGGGGGCACTGCGGCCACAGCGGCTCTGCCATTGTTTACTCTGCCACAGGAATGAGACACTGCAGTCTCTGCCGAGCTCACTCAGAGAAGGGTCTGGCTTGATGGGCAAAATGTTTCTGCCGGCCATCAAGGGACAGCAAGGCAGTGCCTCCCAGGTGAGATTTTAAGCAGTTCTCCTTTTAGATTGCTTTCGGTTTTTAGGAGACTAGAAAGAATTTACATAAATGCAGCTAAGCCTTGGAGCAGTAAAAATGAATAGTGCTGTCGTTAGAAAACAGTGTTTGGTTTTTAGATAACAATTCTTTAGGGAAAACATCACTGCTTGAATTCGTCACACTCCCACTTTTATCTGGTTGGCCAAAACAAAGTTACAGTAGCTTTTCTTGTGCATATCAATTTTCATGCACATTAGGCTGGATTTCTCACAGTTTCTTTAGGTAATGACTCTGTGCTTTAATGCTTTTTTTATTTATTGCTCTGAATATGCAAGATCTCAGTGCTTCTGTATATTAAATCTAGAAATATTACAGGAAAGGAGAAGTATAGCAGAGGAATTGATCAAAAGTTAATCCAATTAGTCTTTAAGAGAGAAAAAAAGTTCTCAGTGAAAGTGAGATCCCTATGAATCTTTTATTCATAGGATAGTAATAAACATGCAGCAAACCATACTGTGAAATATTACTGCAAAGCAGATAGACACAGCAGTAACTAATTAACTAATTAATCACAATTAAGTTGCATTTTCATTTCTATTATAAGGGATGGTAAGCCAAAGGCAAACTTCAAAGCACCAAAAATTTCCTAACTGCTTTCAGCAGAAGCTTTGAATAAGCAGAATGAGTGGTATCCTTTTAGCCTCCATAAGCATTTTTAACTCCACTAATCACTGTGATTTTTGCAAATCTGTTTTCTACTGTACATAGCAGAATACCTACTTCCCCTTAGGGCTCTGTCAGCTCAACTTTACATTGTTCTGACAGAAATGCTAAAGCAGCATAAAAGGCAGCACCCTTTTTGTCATGCCAGCATCACATCCGGCACGTGTTTGATTGGCTCCATCGTTTAAATCCGAGCAGAACTCCATGGATTTCTGCACAAGTCAGACTGGTTCTGAAGTGATGCAACCAAGTTGATCAAATGTCTGGACAACGTGATTCATGTAAACATCAATGTTTGTGATTTGCACATCAGACTGATTCATGTGAACTCCTGCATGCAGGATCTGAACATCAGATAAGAGGTTATCAGGATATTCTGCATATTTTCCACAACAGCTACAACAAGTACAGCTCATTTAAGTGAAGACAGACCAGCAGGCTCCAGTGACCTCCCCACAAACTGTGCTTTACTGTTCTCAGCACCCAGTGCCTGTGTGGGCTCTGTACAAACAACCATTTATCAATCATTAGTAAGAAACTGGCTCTCTGACAAACTAATTACTCCTCGAGCTTCCACCCATTAGCACAGGAGGAAGCAGATTTTACATTTATTTTTGTGGTGGGCTGACCTCAGCTGGGCACCAGGTGCCCACCAAAGCCACTCTATCACTCCCTTCCACAGCTGGACAGGGAGAGGAAATACAGCTCAAGGCTCATGCGTTGAGAGGACAGGGAGAGATCACTCACCCGTTACCATCCCGAACAAAACAGACTCAACTTACAGAAAAATTAATTAATTAACCATCAAATTAGAGCAGGGTAACAGGAAATATAACTGAACACCTTCTCGAAAGCTTGCCATGCAAACCCAATATAATTTTACGTATCAGGGCTCCTGCAGTAACAAAGGTGCTACAGAAGTCGTTCTTGCGTCCTGAAGCAGGCAAAACTTACTAAAAATACCATGTTACCAATGAAGGACACTAAGAAATCTCTACAAAAAATCTGTTCAAATTTTGAAAAAGTTAATTGTTGTATGGCATGTGAATGGATACACTGCAGTTAGTAAGCACTAGTATTTATTTCCATGTCATTAATGTGGCTGTAGGCCCAGGAATTTTTACAAATCCTCACCACGGCTTTGCAAAATACCATGGAATGGACACAACGTGGGCAGCAGGTGGCTAATGGTAGTAGAGTCCAGGTGTAACTTCACAGATGTTTTTGTAATGGGAGGCTTTAGGTTTAAAGAGTCCAGGTTTGCAGAGATCTCAGACTCCTTTGTACATTTCTAGAATATTTTGGTGACTAAAGACTAAAAAAACCCCTGTTGCTGATAAAGTGGAGTGGGGAGTGGCACATGGCAAGCAATAGATGGACAAATCAGAACTCATTCATGTCAGCAAGATGCCTCAAGCCCCTGGTAAATGAAAATTCTTATTCCAAATCTTGCCATCTAATAATAACCAACCTTAGATCAGCATTAATATTACACTAGACCCCCTAAAATGTGAATTTAAAGTATTGTATTCAGACATCACAAATGGAGTAAGATGTAATCAGTAATTATGCAAGTTCATCCAGGAGGCAGCTAGAAAATGCTATTTCCTTCACCAAGCAGCGAAAATTAAAAACCACAGGAGTGTCAGGAACAAGATGTCTCAGACTTGCCAGCAATTAACAGAAAGATATGTTTATCTCCAGCGGATGTGACAGATTTTGAAGTCATTTCAACGTTAGTGCAACTCTGCTGAGGGCTAATTTTTCCCTTCAAACTCAAACCAGTTTTATAATTCTTATATATGCTATCTGATAAAGAATTATGTCAATATTTCTGCTTTTACTGGAAACCTGGTCCCTGTGGTCAGAGTCTGTTCCACAAGAGTTTCCTACCCAGCCAGAGTGATGGTCTGGTTGATAAGTCACCAAGTCAGCTTTCACCAGTGTTTCTAATAGGAAACAGCATTATGTTATAGTTTCCAGGAAAAGTACCATCTGTGCCTCCTGTCAGTCTCTGCAACTGGCACCAAAAGATCTGTGGGGAATGTTCCTGTGCTGCCAAATTTCAGCAGAGTTCCCTGCCACAAGCCCTGAGCACGAGTGAAGCTGACAAACAGTGGGGGAAGATAAGAGCTGCTGTTTCCACCCTGCCAGCTCACCAGGCCAACTCATTTACAGAGTAATTCCAGTACAGTCCGTGCACCTTCCTGGAATAAATTCAGTCAGCAAAGCCCAGAATTGGCATAATTTGCATTAATTTTGATTGGCGAGAATCTTCTTTACTGGAGTGATGCTGATTTACATGAACCAGAAGTACAAATATTCCTTACCTGGAACCTGAGCAATTCCAAAATGCTGGAAATGCAGAGATCCAGGCACTGGCTATCTTGTAAGAGGTGCAAATGACCTGTTGGCACTTATTAAAGACATTATCTAAGCAAAGCATTTTATCATAAAACTGCCTTTTATATTATCTCAAATACCAAAAAGGCCTCAGCAGAAGTTTTATGATATGATGATATTTTCGTACAAAACAGGAACATAAAAGTTTCATTAATGTTTTTTTACCCCAAACCAGTCTTAACTGACCTGTTGCTCTACAGTTTAAGTGTCTGTAGCTACTTGGGGACAAAACTCTTTATATATAAACATTGATAATTATAAATTATGAAAGATTCATTAATGAAATCATCTTAATACTTAATACTAACACTTAGTGTATTAAGTTCCTTAAGTCAGAATAAATGAACTAAATATTTTCATCACAAACAGTGGGATAGAGTGTCTGCTAAGTCCCAGCTGCTCTGAACATCAACATCACAACAGTAAAGATGCTTTCTGAACGTATCTGTAACCCTTCTAAGATCCACTGAGTTACAGTATTTCCTTCTAAAAGAATCTGCAATTTACATTCAGTTTTAAACTGAAGGGAATTATTTTCTTGGGTGCTGTCCCAGTAACTGAAGTTTTCTGTACTTTTAATGAATTCTTTTGGTTTCTGTGGCCTACCAGTTATAAGCACACTGAAAATTCTCACAAAGGTTAAATTTTTTTTAAAAAATTTTTAGTGAAGCCATTAAAAGAATTAATATATATACATAACGACTTTGTGTCATCTTGACACCGAATTTTAGTTAAGGTTGTTGCTACTTAGTTTTAAAGTATAATAGCTGCATCAAAATCAGCTCTGAAAACATGGAGCAGAACTGCAGCAGTGCCAAAGAGTTCATCATTCTGAATGGCCATCTACTCTGCTGATGCTTAAAAGCTGTCACTTCTTGTATTCCAACTGGTCAACTTTATAAAATCCAGAACTCAAAGCACCTTACGTAAGCTGATTTCCTAATACTGCATTCATTCTAATTATTCCTGTTATTTAATATGCCATAAGTTCCTGGAAGTGAATATGAATACTAGGAAAATTACTGGGGTTTTGTTTTGCATATAACTTAATCTTTTTTAAAAAGCATTATCTAGTGGATATTTGGGCATCTCCAAATTGTATCACATGTCAAAAACCCTGGCAGCTAAGGCCTGTAGATAGAGAACCACTGTGTAAATTCATTCTGCCTGATGGAATCCCCCACCTTCAGAACTGCACAAAAGTAAGGTATTTCACTCTTTGCAGTGATGAAATCTTTATGTATTAAAAGCTGCACTGTGCACTCTATAGTGAGTTCTTCCTCACTGCACAGAAACATTGAAAAAGAAACGATGTGTCATGTTTTCCATATAGAAGCTCTTATGGAATTCAGCGATAAAGCTAAGTCAGGAAGAGGTGGAGCAGCACATCAGTGCCCCTCATCCGATGCTGGGACAGGCAGAACTTAACAAAACAAGACCGAATTTATAGAGTTAACCCATGCACAGCCCCTGGTGCAGCTGTTCCCCAGCAGCTGCCAGGAGGGCACAGCCACCGGCAACCCAGCTCCCACAGAGGCTCCCCTGCAAAGGAAGAAACAGCACAAAAAAGGAGGATTTATCTGGAGTGGCAGATGTGCCTGGCAGATAGCATCTGTGTCTGTGGACTCCTTCCACACAAGTCTTTAGGGGCTGCAGTGCTGGGCTATGTCCTCTCCACAGACCTTCTACCCCACGGTACTTGATTATTACAACCTTCCAGAGCACCACGACACTGCCGTTCTCCAGCAGATCTAAAGGGCTCTTAAACACACCATTTAGCAGTTCGGATTATGGTTTCTGAAGTAGCTGATCTTTTTTGTCTTTCTTTATTGGAGTATGTTATCTGTTCTCATAAACTTTAAGCTGCTTAGAAATTGAGAGGGGGAAAGAGAAACTAAAGCAAATACAGTTACTAATTTCTGATGGCTACACACCAACCTTCTATGAACTCTAAAAACAGAAAAAAGTTCTGCAATTCTAACCTATTACAGAATATGCACATCCTGAAAAACAGTTCCCGTACCCTAAAATCAAGTTTTCCTCTTTCTTGCAAACCAAAAGCCCATCTGAACTCATTTCTTGATGCTTAGTGACCTGTGGCAGCAATTTGCACTTACTTTTGACATGGCCTTACATGAACTCCAATTTCCAAAGAGCTGAACGATCTAAACAGAAACCAAATGTGCAGTTGACACTGTTAATAATTATATTACATTAATAGTTTTACATACTATTTATATATTTAACAATAACAATGATAAATAACAACAAAAAAAGGTCAAAACAGGGGGCAAAAAAGCATCTATTTAGCAGGTTGCTAAGAGGCCAGGAGCAGTAAGCAGATTATCATGGCACAAGTGGGATCTGAATCACCAGGTAGCTGCCATGCAGATGATTTACCACAGAGATGGTGCTTACAGAATGAAAGGATAAACAAATGAGACAGAGGTTGCCAATATCTCTGGAACAATAACAAAGGTCACCCAGCAAGTGAGAGGGGGGCCCACAGGAAGGAGTTCTGAAGACAACATATATTCAGAATTTCTGGAAAAGCAGAGTGAGCAACCTTAAAGCGTGACCAAAATGCAAAGACCAATTTACAGGTATCTCTGTACTTGTGCCATGTGCAATGGAAACGCACCCTTACAGTTCTTGAGAATGTAATCTTTATTGTTGATTCAAAATACCAAAGCAAAGCCTGAGATGCCCCACAGGAAAGTCACAAAGTAGAAGTGAAAGTGTGTCACACTTGGAAGCCCTGCCATAAGTTGGATATGATACTCTGTCTGTCTGTGTGTGTCATATGACCAAATAACGATGGGAGGTGCAGTGTTAATTGTAAGGGAGTCATCAGGGAGAGAGGAAGAGAACACTGGCAGATGTGAAACTCAAGGGGTATTTTAAGAAACCAGGAAATGTACCTCAGAATTTATGCATGGATAGAAGGAAGGTTAAAGGAAAAACACTGCTGCAAGGGAAGGCAATTACCTACAGAGCTGGAAATGGGTTCACAGCACTCAAACTGTGCAGATTCAAGAAGGTAGGCAAGAGTTGGGTTATATAAGTCAAAGATCTTGGGTTTATTTTAATTATTAATTATTTTTATGCTCCTGCTAAAGCAAGTTATACAGCACAGGGAAAGGGTTAGGAAAACCAAAACCTGAGCCTAATGAAGGGTGAAATCAGTGGGACCAGAGGGCTGGGTGACTGCTTTTCCATGAGTTCACTTGCCACAATTCAACTGACCTACTCTTGCTTTTTGATTTGTACTTTTTAAAATATCCAACACAGGCTTACAGTCAATGGTACTTTGTATCCATTATTTCTGTTGTTTGATGGTGCCTTCTTTCACCTTACATTGCACTGAATTAACCACATTATAAATGAAACCAGTATCAATTACAAACTTCCCCCTGTCAAACTGGTCAATGGTTACGCCACAAAGACATAAATGATAGGGTTGGAAGGGGCCTGTTTTTCAGCCCAGCCTCCAGTATCAAGCAGGATTTTCTTCTCCACTCATGTTAAAAGCATTTTATCTGAGCTGTATCATTCTATTGTAAACAGCAGCAACTCAGCAACTGCATGAGAAAAGTATGTTCTGAAACCTACTTGCCTGCACTGCTGCATTCTTTCCCCCCTCACATCTAACTTGGGCTATTTAGTTTTACTTTTCTGCATATCCAGCCTACAAGTCATTTGTTAATCCCTATGGTATGTTTATAAGCTGGTAAGCCTAAAGAAATGTCATGTTACCCAGACTGAGAGGTAACAGCAGTGTGACACTTCACTCTCCAGCACTTGAGAATTCTGTGTTTTCCCCTTGATGTACAACTAACTGTAGGTTTGTTATTTTCCAGAAATACTGATAATCCATTACTTCAAGTTTTAATAATTAATCCATAAGTAATATTTAGCATGACACTTTCAAAAAGCACCTTTCAAACCCTGTTGAGGAGCTGACTGACAGTCTCCTAAGTCATGGTTTATATATACATGCAGCACTTCTAGCCATAATTTTTAGTTTGCTTATTCTAAATCTAAAGAAAATCTGTGCTGTCCAGGAAAGATCTCTGTAGGGCCCAGCCTTCCCCTATGCAGCACCAGGTTTCAGTCTGTAGGAATTAAGAGATCCTGTGGGAACTCAAGAGGACGTGACAGAGGTACAGGTGTTTGGCGTGTTTAGAGACTCACCTTGTTGGCAACAGCTTTATTAGCTATGTGCTTTATTAGCTATTAGTTTAGAACAATACCACAGCTTGTGAAAACTCATTCAGAGGTCAGATAAACCAGGTAAGAGCTATGTCACAGACAGATGATGATAACAGAGCAAATAGACAAACCGTTTATTGTATAAACAAAAAAAAAATCTGCAGAGCAAAGAGACAGTGCTGCAGCTGGACATAGGGTTGGTTTTTCAAAGTCAAATAAAATAATCCAAGCATAGAATGGTCATGCTTCAAACTCTTACCCAACCTGCTCTGCAACTTAGTGCTGCATTATGAATGAAAATATCTGAAAAAGCCTGACTGCAGCTATGGACTCTGTAATACAACTGAGCAGAACTTCATTTCTTTCTCATTATTTAAAGTTCGTTTTCTGCAGCTTTCCTAAAATAATCCTTGCCATCAAGTGCTCTCAACTTTTTCTGCTGTGTTGCGAGAAGTTTTTTCTTAAGTACTTCACGAACATTGTTATCTAAATAAAACCACCTTCAGCTTTAATGGAGTGTAAGAAAATTGGCTTTTGGCCAAGTATGAGCACTCTAAAAGTGCTTCTACATGAATACCTTTCCTACTTTGCTGTTTCCCTGGTGAACTTAGGATGATTAAAGTTCTTCTAAAGTTTTGAAGCACCAAAAACTTGATTCCACAGTTTGTAACATAGAGTTATCCACAGCACATACACAATTCTGTCTGTGGACTATGTATTAAACAGGAACGGGGGAATTTTCTGCGATTTGGGAGCTGCAGTGGTTTTACAATATTTGTAATCAGCCTTTAAATACAAACTGCAGCCAGATAAGAGTAACCCAACACAAACTAGATGACCATTTTTAGACTTCACAGAACATTCCAAGTTGGAAGGGACCCACTAGGATCTAGTCCAAGTCTTAAGCAAATGACCCATATGGAGATCAAACCCACAACTTTGGTGTTACTAGCATCCTGCTCTAAACAACTGAGCTAATCTCAGGTTTAGTGTTTTTCCGGTATTTATTTCATAAGCACCTGCTTATTTTTTCAATAAGGGATGCTACATTGGTGTTTGTTTGCTATGGAATAAAGCCTTGGAATTTCTAAATATAAGACAAATTATTTTGAAGAAGGCAGCTCTCTGTTTTGGTTGGTGATATCAGTTGGAAACATACTTCAAAGGTTGTAGCTATTTCATTAGTCTGAGGAGTTTCCATATAAACAATGGAACAACCACGGTACAAAATTCATTATGGGATAAATTATCCATCTGCAGTTCAAAAACTCTTTCAAAAAGTGATCATTTTAAAGTTGTAGAAAATATTCATATCCATTAACTGCAAGTGACATGCAAACATCCGTGAGATTAATCAACTTTTTAGAAAAGGAAGCAGAATGGAACTCAAAACACCATCACAAAATAAGGGTTATGTCATAACACCTTTTCTCAACACCAAAACAATCTCCAAATTCAAAGTAAACTCTCAGAAACTTTTCTCCCTACCTTGTTTTACAAGCTGGCTCATGTTTGCCAGCACCACAAGCACCTGTGCACTTTGTAGTATGGGAATTTTTAAATACTGATTGTTCAGGATATATAACCTATAAAAATGAAACCTCAAAGCTACATATTCTCATCCCGGGTTAATAATAAAACCCACGCTCCTGAGCGAGGGCTGTTGACTGCACTTGCAGGAAATGGCACGGGCTCTGCAAAACCCCAGCAGCCGATGACAAAACCATAACAAACCTGCGCGCCCATGGATTTTTAAGCAGTAAACCCGAAACCCAGGCACTACAAAGCGACCGGGATCCAACAGCTCCGAGCACAGCCTCTCACTTCTTGAAACTGGCTGTAAACAGGGGAAGGGAGGGGCCAGGCGCCTGCCAAGCCAAGCAGAAACTTGTGAGTAACTTAAGAGAGGCAAAACAAGTGCAGCGCAGGCAGCGGCTCCCCGCGCGGTGCCGGGCGCTGGCCGGGCCAGCACCATGCTCCTCGGGAGAGCCACGCCGGGGCCTGGCGGGCGGCTCGGTGCCCCGGGAGGGCGGCTTGGGGCAGCGGCACACGGGAATTAAAGGTGAGCGGCGGGCGGGACGCGCGGTGCCGGTGCCGGGCGGGCGGGGGCTGCGTGCCCGGTGCGATCCCGGGGTGAGCACGGCAGGATCCGGGCAGCGCTGGGGCCGCCGGGGCCGGGGCACGGTAAACAAGAGGCTGCTGCAGCCTGCACTTATGCAACAGAGGCGAGCTGGGGCTGCAGAGCTGCCGGTGACCGCGCAGGGCAGGGTCAGCGGGGATCGAGCGAGCCGCGCTGCCGCTCGCTGGGCGCCGGGCACGGCGGAGCTGCCCCGGCAATGACAAAAGGCACGGCTGGGGGCGAAATGCTGAGCGGGGCCTGCACGGCACAGCACAGCGAACAGGTTCAGTGCCTTCGCTGGTGAGTGAGCGTTAAACACGGGGATTTCGGCTTCGGCGGCAGAAACGCCTCACCTGGGAACTTAGAAGTCGTCAAGAAAATTTTTCGAGAAAATGTTTTCATTTTGGGTTTCGTTTTCGCTCGTTTCAGAGGTGAATACTGATGTTTGGCTAAGATTACTATTTAACACAGTGAATCGCCTGCCATTTCTGTCATTAAAATAGAATTGTCGTGTTTAACTGCTCTCAGAGGATGTAAAGAAAAAAGAAAGGCAATGACTAAAACCACTTGTGAAACCAGACATCCCCCTGCTCTGTAAAATACAAAGCCTGGTAGCAAAGACTGTTGATCTTCTGAGACAATATACAGGCAAGTTATTCAGTGGCTGATGTAATTCAGTCTGGAGTAATCAAAGCTACATGCTTAAGGATAAACCTACATAATGGAATTACGTGATTGTACCCATGCCTGTGCTTAGTCACCTTTGCACTCCCCAGAATGCATATATTTGCAATATCTAGTTCCAGTCTGCTGCTTTGCTTGAATCGAGTCATAACAGTTCAATGAGATGTAGTTTTGGTTCCCTTCAACTGCGAAAAAACCCAGCTTTTCTTTTTCTTTCTTAAAAACTTAAAACAGCAGATGCTTCCTGAAATCAAACTGGGTTGGTTTTGGTGCTCAAAAATAGAATGAGGATGGAAAGACAACTTAAAGATACGATACAGTCCACTCACACACAACAGTATAGCTGAAGAACTGATGTGAGAAAATGAACCAAAAAAGGTCAAGTTTTCCCACAAAGGTGAAAACAAGCTTTGAAAACAATAGAACTTCTGGTGCTGCTGCTACAGAAGCCACTTCTCTGAGGAAATCCAACATGGGACAGTGAAATAAAAATTTGCTTGCCCAGCTAAAATTACTGTATTTTTAGCCCAATTTCTGGCTCAGCTTATGGTATTTAGAAGAAAAATGTCCACAAAACAACTGCAGTGGGAAATAAAACATGGAAGTTGACATAATTTGGGGGCATATTCTGTACTATGGCTGAAGAGTCAAAGGATTAGCACCAGGGAGATGCAGTCACGTACCTGTACGCTCACAGACCCCACACGGTATAATTCAGCCATCTGGTTCATGGAGTACAGCATGTTGTCTAGTAGCATTCATTTTCATTGCACAATGTTTATTGTGGACTGATTAAATCTTGCTCTCTCCCTCTGGAAAGAATCCAGGTACGTGTACTTACACTGTGCTATAGGTGCTGACAGAGAAGCACACAAAACCACGGGAGTATGTGACAGGCAGAGTACGTGACATGGGAAATCACCTGCTGCACCAGCTCTGCACTGCCCCTGAAATGGGCTGCCATGAATAACAGCCATGGTTTTAAGGCTGTGCCTGTTTTGAGTTGTACTTCAGAGATTATTTCTTGTTTCTGCGTTTTGAAAAGCAACTTTACACGACTGCTTTGAAGTTCACTTGGTTTCAGATAAAACGCTATCTCTTTACTGATGATAAAGCAAAGATGGCCGGACCACAACTGCTGATAGTAGCATACTTTTTAAAGAATTCGAGCTATTTTGAGAGGAAATGATAGCTGATTCTTGCCTTTTTGGAAAGTCAGGCTGCCCTGATATTAGGTTCCCTGGACTACAGAGGTCCATTGTTTTTTTGAAACTAAATGGTTATAAGGTTGGAAGTCTGAATACAAACTGACCTATTTTTAAAGAAAAAAACAAAACCAAAAAACCCCTCTACACCTTATTTCCCAGTATCCTCTAGTCTTTGTCAATTTTATCAGTGATCCAGTACACATCCACCATACTGCCTTGGACGTGCCTCCTCATAAACTCTTTTTTTTAAGGTAAAGCTTATTTACGATTTTAGGAGATCTCTATTCTCCATCATACTGTGAAGATTTGTGCTTCAGTTTATATCCTTCCACTTTTCAGTAGTTACCCTTATGTATTTTTAGCTATATACAAGGTACTGTTTGACAGTGTTTTAAAAATTGCATTAGTATTCATATATACATCAGTACTTTATGATAGTTTACAACTTACTTCTATTGAGTGTCCTGTGTCAACTGATTTGCCACTAGTTTCATTTAAATTAGAACTTCAGAACATGTATTAGTCTCATGAAAGTTTGAATCACAGTTGACTCTCTTCTAGACTAACAACATCAGTTGAGGGATGCATATAATCTTAAAGTTCAGAATGTTTTCTTCACAGTACTTTGCATTTCATTTATAGAGTAGTATTTTAACAACACTTTCTGTTCTCTGTCTACAGAAAAGCTGGTAACCAGCAAAGAAGACACAAAAGCTAAAATCACTATGTGGAGCTGTGAAGCCTTAATCAACAGCACGGAGAACAGCGAGGACCAGCATCTCTGCCATGATTTCGACCTTGTGCTTTCCATCTTTTCCCTACTCTACCTCATCATATGTTTCCCAATTGGCCTTTGTTACAACGGCCTGCTGGTCCTAGTTAACCTCTACAACAAAGCTACCATGACTATGCCAGATGTTTACTTTGTCAACATTGCCATTGCCGGTCTCATCATCAACACTCTGGCACCAATGTACCTGCTGGGTCTTGCCAACACAAAATGGGCCATCTGGAATTCCAACAATGAAGTTTATATTACCTTCCTTATTTTATTCAATGTCTCATCATTAGTTACCATGTACTCTACCACACTGCTCAGTCTGGACTACTACATCGAACGTGCTCTGCCCAGGACTTACATGTCCAGTGTGTACAACACCAAACACGTCTGCGGGTTCATCTGGGGCGGTGCCATGCTCACCAGCTTTTCATCTCTCCTGTTCTATGTCTGCAACCACGTGTCCACCAAAATAATCGAGTGTTCCAAGATGCAGAACCAGGAGGCAGCAGATGCCATCATGGTGTTCATCGGGTACGTTGTGCCCGCCATCGCCGTTCTCTACGCGCTGACGCTGATCCTGCGGATCCGCAAGGAGGCCACGCCACTGGATCAGGACACTGGGCGCCTGGATCCATCAGTGCACAGGCTTCTCATCGCCACAGTCTGCACACAGTTCACCCTGTGGACACCCTATTACGTTATTCTCTTGGTAAGCACATTTACTAACCTACGAGGAAGAATTCCAGACGTGAATTCCATTCAGATATTACACTTTGCCACGATTTTGTCGAAATTCCTGGCTTTCTCCAGCAGCTTTGTCATGCCTCTGCTCTACAGATACATTAACAAAAACTTTCCCAACAAATTGCGACGTTTGCTTAAAAAGATACACTGTGGGAACCAGGGGTGTTCTCACGAGCGCACAGTTGTACAGCAGGTCATGACATAGATGTGACACAACCCCTGGTGCTCTCTGACTGCAGCGTTGGGTGCTCAGTGCTGGGACTGTGACACTGCTGTGTTGGCACTCAGAGGCACGAGACAGTCCCAGCCAAGAGGCTGTAAGGAGCTTCCACTGCAGTTGAATGCAACAGTCTTAATTTTCCAGTAGTTGTTTGCTGAAGTGGTGTGAGGCTCTTGGCCTATGTGCTGCATTACCTGTGACATCTGATACCTTCATGCACTGAACTGGTGACAAAGGATAAACTCTGTTTTCATGGCTCTGATCTTCCTGGCTGAAGAAATCACTTAGCAGTTTATTGAAGTCTTGCCTGAAGACACAGCACCTTGTATCTTGTATAGAAAAAGGTACTACCTTGTTTTCTGTACAAAGAAGTGATAGTGCTATCCTCGATGAAGTAAATAGCATTTCTCAATGAAGATTATATAGATGATCTTTACTGAAGATCATATTACTCAATTATACATGTCCAAATAGTAAATGTTAATTATAAATTAAATTATTTAATTTCTTTCTCCATCTCTGAATCCCCGCTAAAAGAAGCCTAATTTACTGTTTTCAGAAATTATTTTCTCACACAAACTAACATGTTTTAACATTTACGGTAAAGTGATTTTTCTTTTACCTACAACAAATAACAAAAACGTGTTTTAATTTTCCAGTGCTTTGTTTGTATCCTAAAACATTTCAGGAATTCAGAAATATTTATTAACTAATTCTGATGGAACTTAGAGATGTTTGTTCCACATATTAAAATGAAGGACACAGTGGTTTACAGAGTTAAATCAGAATTTAAGTAGTAAAGATTGTCTGGCTAAGTGTTATGGTCCACATATGTTCATGTAACAAGAGTAATTATCTTAAAAAATAAATATGTTTATGATTAACATTTTGTATTTTCAAGGGATATGTTTGCAACAAATAAATTAAACTCGCTTTAATCTAGGACACCACTGGAGGTTTGGAAACCATATAAAGTTCCTCAATATAGGAATCCCAGTCAGCAGCAGCTCTTTGCTGACCTCTCAGAAAAGCCTTCTACTGGGATTCTCGGATACACAGTAAACTCTAGTTTCACAGTAGGGATGAAGAAATCCAATCCAGATCACCAAATTTTACTGATGATATGAAATATGTAAGAAACACAGACATGCTGTAGGAAGCACATAAAGTTCCTCACATCAACAAACTACGAAGCACTGACCCAAGAGCTGCCTGTTCTTGTGCTGCTGTTGCATTAATGACAGGAGGGGGGGTACAAGTGAAGCTGATACTCTCCCACTGGTGTGGGGCCACAAGACATTTCTGTCACTTGATACGCACCACAGCATCATTTTGTTGCTTAATCTGTCACAGCACAACTCAGATTCCACGTGACTTCATTAAAAAAATGTGACTTTTCAGGCTTCAGGTATGGAAAAAAACATGGAGCAGGACCAGAACCAAAGCTTTCCCATTGTTTAGAGCACAATCTTACCTGAAAACTGGTCCTAGTCTGTCAGCAGAGACACATACCAAAGTTCTGTGTGAAAAGCAGGTGAGGAACAGACCTAACAGATCTTTTCCCATCAAGCAATTTCTTCCCATAGTCATCTTTGCTTATTTCTTTATATACAAGCATCTCTAAGTTATCAGCATCCTGGTGGGACACTTTTCATTAATCTTTACTTTTTAAAATAGCTTTTCATATTTTATTGTATATTTTTAACCCTTAAAGCCTAGAGATTAAATAACCTATTTCTATGGCGTTTTCAGTTTTAACTTGTTGATGAAAACCACATTAAGGACTGAAGTTGTTCCTTATCACTGTGTCCAACTCACACACTCATTTATAGTGCCTCTATGCTGACATACATTATACTGGCTGCTTTCTTGGTTTTGCCCCCTTTGAGAGATTTTCTATGAATTTCTACACATCTTGAGCATTCAGGCTCACTTCCACACAGAAGTGCTTAAGAACAAAATCTTCCCTTAAAGCTGTAAAGCAAAGAGACTCCTTCTTCCCATCTGAGGAAAATTAGGTTTCTTAATGCACCACATTAAATCTCTCACATAAAATCTGTTAAAGAAATTCTGTGCCATTATGCAGGAGGAGTTCCAGCAGGGAGAAACTGGCTTATCTGGAGTGAATTGAGGCTTTCAGAACTGGGACACTGCCAGAACGGTGCGGCTGAGCAGGCAGCATTAAATGCAATTTCAACTTCCATGTTGCTTCCTCCCTTCCATTTCCTCCTTCTCTTAAGACATCTTATTTTCTGTCTCTAACAGAACTGTTGCCTTTATTTCTGTTCCTTTCTCTCCGTGTGAAATTCCCAGTTTCAGCTCATGGCTCTTGTATCATTTCTCTTTATCGTTTTTCACTTCTCTGCACAATCTATTTAACTTTCATTTCTCTCCCATCCCTGCTTGGTCTTGCACACCTGGCACCATTCAATACTTACGTTTACTTCATCAGACTGACTCCTTTATGATGATCCAAATCTTACTCAGTGATTCATCATTACAAACAAATCTATGTAGTAAAATGGAAGCTGCTATTTAAGAGATGTAGAAAGACAGATTTTTATGTTATTTACCCGTAGGGTATCAAATCTGATTTTTTCCTAACCTTTTTTACTGCAGCAGAGCTATGGTTGTTTGTCTGTATCCTTGATAAACACTAAATGTGATGGCAATCATAGATACAACAACTTGGATAATTTAATGAACAAGACTGGTATCCACTCAACCTCTTTGGAAAGTTTATTTGATATATTAGTTGCCTCAAAGAACCTGTGCTGTGGATCTGCCTGGCTGCTGTTCTCTTAAGGAAATTCTGGACTTAATTGCAGCACCCTCACCTGGTATCTCATAGAAAGCAGTATCCCAAAAAGAGAGAGCTTTGCAGTATTTATATAAAGAACAGTAGAGGAGCAAGTGCAGTAAAATACTTAAGGAAATACAAGGTATCATAAATTAGGAGGAACATTTATGGACAAATGTTTAATACATAAAGTTCTTGAGAATGGGGCCTTTCCATTTCAAATACCTGAAGGGTTCTGGTGACTGTAAATAGGGGCTTATCTATTACTCATTTAAATAGATATGAATTAAATACTGTATATATGCAAGATAAAAATCAACCTACTGATGTAAAAAGAATCTGCAAAGAGTTTATTAAATTATTTCTAAAACTGTATCATTTAAATGTAAACCTCTGAACAGAAAGGTGTACTGTATGCTTCTGTATGTATATACTGTGTACTAGAAAGTAAGCACTAGTTAAGTGCCATTATTAACAGTGTTATTTTCTCACAAAATTAAACTTAATATTTGAGTTGATCTATGGCTTACAGCCCTCTTGCTGAACTGCTAATTAAGTCAAATCAGTGAACTAACAAAAATGTCATGCTCTGCTTCCATCTGAGTTATTAACACAGCTATATCAAGAGTGGTCCTTGTTGACCAACTCAGTAGAGGTCCTAGTTTCAAAAGTTTACATTTCAGAATCAAATTTTGTTGGTCTCTGAAGATGTAATTTCAGTTAATGAAAGAAGGTGATCAGCCACTAGAAAATTTCCTGGTTCTATTACAATGAAGAGATGCAGACTCCAGTATCATGTCAAAATACTACAGAAATGGACTTTCTGGAAAGCTTCATAAAGGAAGTATTGACTCGTAATACATTCTCAATAAAAAGTGTTCAAGTGTATGTGGTCAATAAAATGTGTGAATGTTTTTTTGCTTTCTTGATAAAAACCCGTTGTAGACAAAATTAAACCTGTGTGGCTTCACTGAATCAAAACATAACAAATTGCATTACTTGGATGTCAAATTTCCAGGCCATAATTTGACATTATTAAAATCTCATTATTCATCAGCATGAAGTTGGCTGGGAATGAAAGGTAAAAGGCACATCCCTCCCCCGACTTTTTCAGCACAAAGAATCCTACCATTAATGAGACAGAGTAACAGTGCACCTGGAGATCAATGCAAACATTGGCCACATCCTGACAACTTCATTTCCTTTGTGCTGCCACAATCAGCTTCCTGCAGAAATCCTCTTGGTTCTCAGAACAACATAAAAAACCCCACACCTCTGGCATCCCAAAGAAAACACAGCTTTTAAGAATATAAGGTACCTTATAACACATTCACAGTAACCACTGCACATAGCCAAAAGATTACTCCCCATGGATCAGTTTGTTTACATATACGAAAATATTTTCTTAGCTAAAATTTCAAAATTATTCATTTGTTCCCTTTCAGTGTTCTGTGAAGACAGCAAGTGACAGCAAACTCTATTTAAAATGATTATTAGTAAACCCTGTAAAAAAACCCCTCAGTCCAAGGCACTCCTGAGTTTTAAGTCTCAGTCAGAAATAAATGAAAATGGCAATTGTCAGTGTGGAAGCTGCAACATCACACCATTTAATCAAAGCCTAGTATCTGACAGGATGCCCTCACTTCCACACAGTGTTTTAAAGGGTGTTTTCTGCTGCTTTAATAGGAGAGCCAGCATCTCTGAACAAGTACAGTGATTTCCTGATCCTTCATTCTACAGAGCTTTTGGATACAACCAACAAAAAGGCTGTTTCTCAGCTGGATTAGTTAAACCCCTCATATACAACACAGATTGAAGGATCTTCAGTGAGAACATATTTAATAAGCAGCAAGTTCACAAGCCCACAGGTTTGAAGGGTGAACAACTACATAAATGCAAGGAAAAAGGGTTGATCAGGTCCAACAAAGTCAAGATGTTTACACGAGTACAAACCAGGCTGACATGGCACCTGACTGCCATTATCTGTCAATACAGAGACTTCACAGAAGTCAACCACATTTTGGAGCAGTCACAGAAAATATTCCTTCAACTACTATATAACAGGAGAATAGGCCCCAAGGTTGCAAAGAAAATATGACACTGCTACCACAAACCTCAAAAGGAAGTTTCTTCTCATGTTTAAAACTAAGATTCAGTTCAATTGTTTCTGTGCTGTGGGTATGTGCATAGGTAATGCCCGATTTATCACTGCTTAATAAAAATGAAAGCAGCCCAGTGTCAAGGCTGGAGACCTCGTGAGCTTCACTGCAGCAGCACAGGACTGGGAAAACCTAAGAAAAGCAGAACCTACCCAAGTGCCACTCTCAGTTCCACTGTTCACTGAGGACTCAGAGAGGAATTGATTCTTGCCTAAGTTTCTGCAGCTGTGAAGTGCTCAACGCACTGATGAATTTGAAACATCTGCTCCTAGATTAATTTATGTAGCTTCTTAATAAGCAAAAACTCACGTATTTCTTGAATATCTCGTGCAATATTTTTTCGAAGTGAAAGCAACCTAATGGTACAAACCCAGCTGTGCAGACTGCCATGGCAACAAATCTGAAGTGTGAAATGTTTCCTCTGCTGAATTTCCTTTAGCTTTTCGTTATGTATCAAAACACTTTGACATATGCTGACTACATTCTTTTTCCATCAGGAGAGCAGAGGATCTAATATCTCCCTTGTCATCCCACTTTCTTCCCACCAAGTCCTTCCCTTACCTTGAAAGTTCATGTGATTTCCTTAAATTCCTTCCTTCTAAAGAACTGGCACTTTAAATTACATCCACAAGAATTGTCAAAAATATTCACAGTCTGCAGCAGGCAGAATTTCCATATTATTACAAATCCTGACAGTAAAAGATTGTAAAACACAGGATTCTCATCAGAGTATTTATGAATTAAGTATAGAATCGTATTTTTAAAAACCCTTTCTGTCTAAAGTTTTTTAAAGCAAGATTTATAACCAGAAGTGAATCCATTTCATCTGATTTAAGAAGTGCTTGCACGCTTTTTTCCCTGTTGTTAAATACATTATCCCAGAGGTGCTGCCACTGGCACTGATGGGCTCAGCCTCGGCCAGTGGCAGGTCCATCCTGGGGTCAGCTGGAATTGGATCTGTTGGACATGGAAAAGTTTCTGGCAGCTTCTCACGGGAGCCATCCCTGTAGGCCCTCCCTGCCATGCAAACCCAGTACAATTACTAATTACAAAGTGAATTGAAAAGCCTAATTTAGCTCCCCAAAACCTGTAAATTTAAGTTAAAATTTATCTTGAAGTTGGTAGAATTTCTGCAACTGCTTCTTATCTCTAAAGTCTTTATAAGATCATTTTGAAATGAATTCTGGTGTTGGTTTATCAAAGCTGTTTTTGAAACTCCATCTGGTGGTCACTGCCAGAATGCTCTTTCAGTTCCCCAAAGCAGTAAGATCAGTAACATTTAGTTAGATTTAAATTAATCTTTAGGGGGAAAAAAATCAGTCCCAGTTTCTCTTTAAACACAGATTTGTACAGCTGGTCCTGCCTGCAGGCAGTGAGGGTATTGCTACAAGTATTTAGAGGAAACAAAATTAACCTCAACTTGTACGACCAACTGCTGCTGTGAGGGAGAGGCAGGCAAGAGACAATTCTGTTGCAAGAAACAAATCTCAACAATGGTTAATTTTGGTTTCAAACCTAATAGAAGGACGTTTAACCACGCTACTAGGTCTAACTATTCACAACAAAGAAATACTTATTAAAAAGCACATGTTTCTTATATTGTTTCATGAAACATCTGTTGCTAGTCATTGTGGTTGACAAGATGCTCAAAGACCAAAGATGTTCCATTCCCATTCAGCTCCAGAGTATTGTAATTCTTTCTAATTAAGTATGGTTTCACTAGTTCACAATGAAATAGATTTCTTACTTAATTAAGAGAGAAGTCAGAAATTTTTCAGGTCCAGCCTATGTGCAATTGAATAACCATTCTAGCACCTGCAGTGCTGTGCAGAGACCAGCTCTCTTATTAAAACTTGCCATTAGAAAAAGCTTTTTTCCACCCTTTAGTAGAATATTATTTTGAAATACAGGCAATTTTTGAGCTGTTGTAGCTGAGTTACACAGATGATTTACCTGTATTGAGGAATTTATTTTGTGATTGATAGAAATATTACTGTATAGTAATAATAATAAAATTATATTTATAAAACAACTCACATTACAAACAGTGCTCCAATAAGCCCATAATAAAATCACTAATAGTGAACCACAGGCAAGGAACCCTGAGATGTGAAGGCAGCAATCACACAGCCCCAAGCATGGCCGTGCTAGGAGAAAAGGAAGAAATGCTGATTTACAACCAGCCTCTGAGGTGCAGGTAATCATTAATAACCAGTGCTTATGGATAAACATCACCAGCCTGGGCTTCTTAACCCCATCCAAGCAGATGGAGTAAAACAATCAAATTTTACAATTTCATATAGCTCCGTGTACCTTATAAATAAGCATAAGCATCTGAATTCTATTTTAAAAACCACACTCAAGAAACCCTTTCCTAAACCAAATATGCAGGGAATATAATACAGTACAGCCATGCAAGGTTTTTTTCATTCTAAAATCAATCTATAAACAAAATTCCGTTAACTTTCTTCCAACCAGCAATTCTTCGTTCTCTGTACAACTTCCCTCGTGTTTTGGGGTTTGGTGGGTTTGGAGTTTTTGGGGGAGGGGTGTACTTTTTAATGTCAAAGGCCTAATGTTCTACAGTGTTTTAATCAAGGACACAAATTTCCTTGCTGTCAAGTAAGGCTAAACAAACATAAAATTAACAGCAAGGCCTTTCACAAGAACAGTTTTACAGAGTGACTGACAACTGTGCATCAATATAACAAAAGCCTTAGAACAGATGTTCCTCTCAAAAATTAGGGGTTTTTTCCCCCAGGAATTTTGAGGTATTGCATTAATGTAAGTGGCTTTAATGTCTTAAAATGCCACAAAGAAAAACTTCCAATATTTAAGCTCAGCCAAACAGAGTCAAAGCAATCTTTGACTAACACAGTGGCTTATATCCCACTCAAAATAACTCAAGTTATTTTTTTCTTACACAACAACAATATAAGAAAATTTAAGGTGGAAATACAGTTGATGAAAAAATCTTTGAAACCAAATTGCAGTGTATTGCACGATTCAAAATTCCAGTAACAAAGCAACTGCTTTTCATCATAATACACTGGGGTATAGGCAATAACAGTCATTTAATATTCCAAAACTATCCTATCATTCTACACAGGCATGGTTTCCTTAATAACATTACATCCAAAATGCAAGAAAAGATTTGTTAACTGAGAGAAGAAGACAACGGTGTGGTCTGAAAATAAACCCTGGGCTTCTCATGCAGGATTAGCTCCCTAACAAAAACCACCACTCCAGAGAACCCAGTCCAGTCCTTGGACTAACTGCAGGTTGCTGCAGCCTCTGGCGTCCAGGATCCTTGGTCACCCTTGTGGCTGTTTGATGCAGCACCAAGCAAACACGAGCTCTAATGCTCAGCTGAGCTCTTTGCTGAACAACTGATCACGATGACTCAGAAGGAAGGTGAGAAAGACAGGATCATCTCCTCACCAAAAATTTAAATAAAGCAAACGCAGGACACCACCTCCATAATACTCTACAGGATAGATCTGCCTGAAGCTGGAGAGTAAAAAGGCTGAAATCTCCAGGGCTGCAGCATCTCACAAGAGAGAAACATTGAATGGTGTTTGTTAGGTACGATAGAGAAGTTTCTCTCATCTGGCACACACAGATATGAGATAAAGAGCCTTCACTCCAAATTAAATCTACTGTCAGGGATGTGTGCTCTGCTAAACACATCAGTAATATGGGTCAATTAAGAGAAATTATTAGTGCTGGTAAAAAAAAAAAAGTCATTCACATCTGCTTTCTTTATAGCGACATCTGTCACTCAGTACTGGAGACATTTATGTGGCCATATGAACAGTTGTGTTCAAAAGTAAACCCGAGTTTTGCCTGCCACAGCACACTGAAGGTGGTTAGTGGCTGTACATGTTATCAGCCAATCCCTAAATATTGGCACAGCATCTCACAACTATTTCACTTCTGTAACTTCACCTTTCCTGCCTCCATCCTATCCAAAACATCATTATCACACATCAACCTTTTCCACTGACAGCAAGTAAATTAATACATGCTAAGAAATTTCACCCAAAAATAATAAATCTATAAATCACTAATAAAAATAATTATGACATTATGCATCATCCCAAACAATTACTTAACCATTTTCTGCAGCTTTATGAAACCTTTATCCAACTGAGCACTAGTCTGCTTGCCACTATTCTCATATGACTTGTACCCTGTGATCCTTTAAGCAAATTAAACAAACTGGTTTATTGTCTTTTCTAAGTAAAGACGCAGCTGGTCACACAACAGCAATATTTTGCTTTTCTTTTACTAACACATTAACTGTCACAGTAACAGCACGGCGAGCTGCTGCCAAAACTCCACCTAGGAGCTCTTAACATACCTCAAAAATTCTTTTGTTTCTGTAGATGAGGCAGAATTGCAGAAATGGGAATCAGCGAAGTTTAAACAGAATAAAGAATACAGATTTGGGAAACTTGGATTTTCTAACCCTATTTCTCCTCTGGCTTTCAATTTATTCCATCACCTTGCAAGAATAAATTTCTCAATAGCCAAGTTTCTCCGCCTGAAAAATGTGCTGCTTTCTGATGAGCGAGTCTCTCAATCTGTGTACAGTTCTGAAATTGTGTTGTGCTACTTGCACCTGATTCCAAGAAGGAAACATGTTCTTGCTCCCTAAATCCCACTGAATAATGAAGTTTAATACAGATTTCAGACAAAATATAAACTAATGCCTGTAAATGTGAATGCATTTTAAAGATGGAAGCTTTCTCTTTGATTCCTTTTTCTTTTTAAAGATGGGAGGTGTAAGAAACTGCTTCTCTCTTTTGACTTTTCCGGTTCTATTTATACAATTTTCTCATTAGCAGGAAAGTTCCCTTGGAGCTCTGCTCACCCAGCCCATGCATTGTCAGACCCGAGGTTACTGAATAACAGGAAACGTGGCCTCAACACTGCTGTGTCAGGGCTTATCTGCACGGGAGTTACTCCTTGCTCACCGACTGCTCATTAACTCAGAGTCACTGAAACCTTTGTAAAGAGTGCTTTGAATATTCCTTCAATTGGTGCATTTATTTGCCTTTATTTTACTAATAAACACCAAGGGCACAGCCAGATAGCCTTGTGTACACCCACCCAAGGCAAATTCAAAAAGATATAAACCCCCAGCAGTTTGCTCCTGGCCCTCAGCAAAGAAATTATTTTAGTCCTTCCTCTGCCCCCAGCAGGACCTGAGATTATCAATATCAGACCTGTTCAAAGCACTTCAGAGGAAAGTACAGCAACAAAACCATGCTGCAGCTGTTCAGCATTGCCTCAAGTGCACAAGTGATCCATGCTGGAAGCTAGAAAGTTAAGTTGATGACCAAAATCTTCCTGAAATTTTTCTGTAAGTTCAAAAACAATCATTGCACTATGCCTACATAGCTTGGTGTGCTCTCTGCACGGCCCTCAGTCCTAGAAAGAATAAGATTTGCATCTTCACTGAAAAACCAACAGAAAAAGAAAAGAATCACCTGGTTGGTAATCACTGCATAGTTTTTCTTTACCATTCTTAACTATGAGAATTTAATGTCAACAGAATGAGCCTGGATTAGGGTGCAGCTCACAGGGAACTGCTACGCACAGAACACCTGCACTACACTGTCACTTTGCCCAAGGCTTTCTGTAACAGTTTGGAGGAACTACTGCAAACAAAAGGGAAACACTAAACAACCTACCCAGTCCAACCAACCGCTATGTATGATGATCAAAACCAAAGGCTCAGTGTGAATTACAGTATTCTGAATACAGCTCACTGGAAATCACATTCACAGAGCCCCTGAACTACCAAAGAGCTGATTAGGAGGACAGTTCCTTCACAAAGAATGTGAACCTTCAACCTGAAAACTGAAATGTCTCTGAGCTACTGCTGCAACCCAAGACCCTCCATCCAGTCTATCTCCAGTCTCAAGAGTGTTTGGAGCAGTAGTGCTAACCTTCAGGTGGAAATTTAGACCAAGTGCTCAAATACCTTCTCCAAGTAACCCACAATTCCAATTTTGAAATGTAGGCTCATATACATTTGTCTCATTTCACTTCTTCAAAGTGTTTTGGCAGTTTCTACGTGTTTTTTAGTGAGCCTTGTTAAAATACAAGTGGGAAGCCATGAAAACAGAGTGCTGATAGACTGGTCACAAATTACCCTCTCAACCCACAAAAAGCATTGCAGGTTGCTAAAAGATTGCAACAGAAATGCCCTTCCCCATGAGCTGGTAAGAGAAAACATGATGCTACCGAGACATCCCAGACAGTCAGGCTACACTAAAAAAAACTCATGAGTCAACCTTTTCTTGCTTATTTATATCCAAGGTTTTAAGAATACTATTCAGCATAGTCACTGACTGATGCTGAGCCAGACCCAAAACATCCTTCACACTCAAAATCTTGTCTTTTAACACCTCATGGTCATTGCAGAGCATCTGAAAAAATAGTTTATTGCATGTATAAAATAACAGGAGTATTCCAAGAGCCAGGACCCTTGGAAAAATAGAAATACATCTATTTTTAAGCAGGGATCTTAATGGTTTGACATGCCCTGCTTTGTGTTGAGATTTTGTTGTATTAAGCAAAGGGTGTGGTGTGGTATTTATTCCACAGGCTTTTCCTTTTCTAGACCTCTAGCACTTCAAACAGCGCACTGGGAAAAAATGCAATTGCAAAGGCTGGCCAGTGAGCGTAGGATTACTTCATGAACAGGAAAAAAAAATCCACTGGATGGCCTCACACACTTAGAAATGGCAGGGACAAACACTACTTTTCTGTTCTAAAATATCTCATTGCAGAGGAGAATCTGAACTTTAAAGTCACATGATGATGAAACCATAGGTTTGCTAAACATGCAACGTGTATGATTTGAATGACTTCAGCCAAGTTCCTGTTTCCCTTACAGAACTGCATGTTTTTTAGCCAGCAAGCGCCTGGATTTTTCATCGTGATGTACAGCAGCTGAAGAAGTTATTGTAATATACACACTCTGCTTTCTACAGAAATAGAAAGGGCTATAAGCTCCAAACAATAATTGTATTTCATCTGACACTTCTCAGTGAAAGGCTCAGCCTGTTGTTTCTGTGGAACATTGCCTTGAAAAGGTAAGTGCTTTATGTTACTTTGAATATGCAGTGTTTTATTCAAGAGACTCAAATAGTGAAGCTACAGTTCTAATGAAAAGCTTTTAGTTTTACCTTTTTTAACAACGTTTGAACTACACAAAGCAAAATACTGTATCTAGGAAAAGTCCTCAGAAAGCTGAAATGTATAATGAAGCTGAAATTTGTGATAAAGCTGGGCATTAAGTAGAGAAAATGTGAAGACTGTTTTCCAGTAAGTACTTCATTCCCATTGAACCAATGGGAGGTGGATGATGAAATACTGTTCAGTGGTGTGGTCAAAGCATTGCCTAAAACCAGTCTTTTAAAGGATGGACATTGTCAGATAATCTTAACCCCACTAGAGGAACTGTATAGGACAGGAAACACGTCAGTGATACAGTTTGGAGATTATGTTTAAGATACTCTTAGTTCCTTTATATCCTAGAAAAGTAAAAGCAAAAGCTTTCGGTTTCTCAGGAACTGCTACTCCTTCACACGTTAAGGGTGGGATTTCTTAAGTCTTTACAACTTCAAATACTTGCCCAAGAGCAAGAACTGAGATCTTACAAGAAAGATGAATATAGTATTCCACATTTTAGTCTCATACACTGCAGTCTGCCCCCATCTTCTAACTCGGCAGATGTAGTGTGAGCAGAAAGGACATCTTCACCCCCCAGATCACGTGGTGTCATCTCCAGTCGATGCAGGACATCCCCACCAAGAGCAGAGTCTCACAAGCAATGTTAAGTGTATTGCTTTATGACTGCATGAAAGAATATTTTCCTTCCAAAGGCTGGTGACAGAATGCAGAAAGACTGCCCTTCCAAACCTTTTATGGAGGGAGAGTTCTGGCTGCCAGGGAGAAATTCCCCTTGGTTTAGGAGCTCTTCCTTCTAGACTTTAAATAAACACAAGTCTCCTTGAAACCAAACTCTCCTTTTGCAGAGGTTAAACATTGAAGTGGAGATGGGGAACCCAAACCCAACGGAATCTTAGGGACTGGGTCCCCTCAGCACTGAAAGTCCTTTCACAATTTGTTATTTTTAAACTGCTTTCTGAACACTGTGCTCACTGTGCTGGAAGTGAAGGGGAATGTATTCACTGTGCTTCAGAAAGTGAAAATCAAACATATTTGCTTTAACTGCTGAATTATAGGGGGGAAACAGGGACAGAGAGAGGGGAAAAAATCCAAGAAAAAAAGTGAGGCCACATGAAGTTAAGGAAGGATTTGTGACGTGACTGATGGCCAATTAAAGTACAGGGGACCTGGGATAAAGGGACAAAATATTGGAGCATGACAACACAAGGAAAGATAACGCAAGTAGCATATTGCAAATTTCCCTCAGTAACTAATCATAAAACAAACAGAAATAGACCTGGCTTCTGCCATAGCTACCGTGACTAAATGGAAATAACAAAGTCAGTTTATGTCATAGTATGTTGTCAGAGAAAAAAAAATTCAGGTTTTGAGGTGTTTGCACTGTAAGCTGACAGCTAAGAGTGCTGTTGTCACCCCCTCCACCCACACCACAGCAGAGCATAAACATTACGTGCATTGTGAAAAGAAAAAAGTATGTCCCTGCAGTAAATCCAAGAACCAGACAAGAACTGAGGCAATACCAGATCTTCTCACAGCAGAGCAAAATGACATAATAAATTCCCTTATTTTTTTTTATGATGGAAACTCTAAGTATTTTGAAAAAAAAAGATGTGGCCAGCTGTATGAATATTCTGAAATAAAACATGTGAGAAATAAACCACCCTCAGCTGCTCCCATGGAACATATATTTTTATTTTAAATTCAATTAAATTAGTATTACCAGAAGTCTGTAAAAATTTGCGAACATTAATACTACTACAGCAGAAGTTGTGAGCTCCTTCACCCCATTGTTATTCTAAGCATGAACTTGATGCTTTGGGAATGTTTTAGAAGTAGAAAGATAATTTCTTAGAGCTGCTTTACATGACAGATGAGCACCTTACAGTCAGAGGAATCTCTAAAGCCACCCATTTCAATGTAAACAAATGTACAGAGAGGTTGTGCCATCTGTGACTATTCCCAACCCATCAGCTGCAGGGGCTGCAAGGGACTCAGGCTGTTCTGGCAGGGCCCAATTTATAACCCCAGCTGAAAGACCCTAATGCAGCCACTTCATGAGGTGGTGAGCAATGCATCCTGGAAAGTGCTGCATATCCTCAAATTTCACTGAAATCACTATCAGGAGACAAAATGTTGCAAGAAAAAAAAATAGATTGGCAGAAAGAAACATACAGGTAGGTATGACCATTTTAGAGAGAGTGCAAATGTATTTCAGCTTTTAGGAAGAACTGGGCACATCTGATGGCTCTCCCTGCACACGAGCCTTTCCTACCCCAATCTGAGCTCCAAACTGCCATTTGCTCTTTTAAATAGGGAGACACCAGAACCAAATATGAAAAGAGTCTCTGACATTATCATTGTGATTCTTTTAAAGCTTCTAGGAATAATGTAAGAGGGAAAAATTAGTTACTACAGAATTGACTTTAATTTTATTTGCCAAACTAAAAATATTTCAGAATTAGCTACAAATTGCTAGGAGATATTTTTTCTTCAGTAATAAACACTTTATTGAATTCTAACAAGAATTATACTTACACTGACTAGCCAGAGCAAAGCTGCAAACAGCTTGCTCTTTTGGTCAAATTTTGTTTGTGTGGGTATCCTAAGATGATTTTCAGGACATTCCCTTTCAAACAGCACACCTAAAAATTTTTCCTTAGCTCAGAATTTTAATACTTATACCAATTATAATTATAAATATATAATTACACTGTTATTTCCCCCAAGTGAGAATGTTAATTCTAGGCTGAATAGATGACTTTTGTTTAGTTTAAATCCTTCCTCAGATGAGGTCATTTAAAAGATACACACTTAGGTGAGAATAATAATATTTAGACGGAGAAGAAGCAGCAATGTTAATTATTTAACAATAATGTTCAGGTCTGTGGTTAGAACTGAAACTGTTTCAGCCGTCTCTCGTGACACCAAATGAGGGCAAAACACATCCATGGCCTCTGCTTGACATTGTGCTGGTTTGTCAGTAACACACCACAAAGTGCAAGCAGGTGGGTACAGGAAGAGACACCAAGATGCTGCACTTGCTTGCACAGTAAGCTGCAGTTACTGGAATATGCTGCATTAAGCCTCAATTTATCTTAAACGCCCAAAGAGTATTTAAATAAAATTAAAAATACATTGCTATGATCAAAATTGAACCCAGTATCAGTACCAAGGCCAGGTCCTGAGCAAATTTATTCAAGTTTTGGCATCTTTTTTTCCCCTGTAATTTGATATAAGGCCATATGATTTCCTGTGAAACCCCAAACTTTGTTTCCTTTGCAATGATGTTACCAGAAAAGCTGAATGTTGCTAAATTATTCTGAGATTCTCTGCAAGGACAGTGAGCACAGTCAGCTGGCCCATAAAAGTTGTTGGGAAGATAATGGAGATGTTCACAGTACCAGAACTGAATTCTTATATTCAGTCCTGCAAAAGGCCTGATGGAATTTGCAGGTAACACTGTAGGCTCCAGTGGAACAGCTCGAAATGTAAATATTTCCTAACTTTGAATCTACAGTGTGGGATGATAACAAATTTTCTCAGATGCTCAAGTGGTCAAAATCCTTCACCAGATTAAGCTTCAAATCTCTCTCCTAACAGAACATCAAAATTTAACTTGCAGTTTCCTTCATTCTTGAGACTCCTCCCAAGTACTTACAAAGAAACGAAATGTAGAAGTTGACGTTTCACACACAAGAATTGCTCACATTTAATAAACTATTTGTAAGCTTCAAAATTATATTGACTCTTAACTTGTTTCAGTGACTTCTGCCTGTTTTGCCCATCAGTTCTTTCCTAAGTGGTGCACCCCAGCTCAGAGGCTGGAACTCAAGAGTCTGACCTTTCCCTCCTGCAAGACCACCTGTAACATAAAACATTTTCCCTGGATGCATCAGTCATTCCTGTAGTGGAATCTCTCAGAAAATAACCATTTCTAGAAAGGAAGAAACTTTGTCTTTAAAAAGGGACAAAGAACACTGCTGAATCAAAACATAACTCCACGCTTTTCTATAAATGAAATTATAATTATATAAGATTATATACACATTTAATCAAAGCCACTTTGATAAGTCAACTTTTCTAATTAAAACCAGTATTAGAATTCCAATTTTGAGGAGAGATTAGAAATATCAGAAATGTGAAGTAGTGTCAGAGGTAACAACCATAAATTAACTGTCAAACAGTATTAAGACACTGACTTATCTATAATGAGCACTGCTTAAAAACATTTATGCATCTCTATGAATTTTTACCAATTTAAAATTGCTTTCACTTTAAGAGTTAACATCCCTAGAATCCCTTTATGGAAAAGGCATTAGGCACAACTAAGTATGGAGCTTCCTGCCACTATGACTTATAGAAACTTCTGTAAGGACAACTCCATGGGCCTGTCTTTTCCTGATTATTCAGACCAGCTTTATGTAAAACAGAACAAAGTAAAAACACCAAAGTCTAACACAAAATTGGAGTCTTTGTGAATAAAGATTTTTTTCCCCAGAAAACACTCTACAGTGTAAAAATACCTATTTGTCTAATTTTTTCTAGTACTGATCTTTAATCAGACATTCCAAATTAATTAGGAATAGTGGGTTCATTACCTTATGTTTAAATATATTTATTCTAAAGAAGGTGTGCTATTTTCTGCATCAATCAGTACAAGGTGCACAGAAATTTCCTCTTAGAAATTGAGCTAATTATGCTTTTAGGTGGTCTGGAAAATGTATATATCCATATCCATTACAGTTTTTCACGAGTACATATTATGTTCTCATAAAAGCCTTTTTGGCTTAAAAAAAAGGAGCCTCCAAGCATTTATACAGCAGCAAAATCATTATATCAACATATCACAGAGTCATTACAGCTAACAGCCTATCCATATTACTTTCAAAATTCCCTATTTCCAGGAATTTATAATGTAGCTGTAATAAATGGTCCTTGCTAAAACTTTATCAACAGGTTTATAATGCACCAGTAATCATTTTCTCAAAGTCGAGCATGCAGAAAAGCATGATTTTTTGCCGTTTTATGCAACCGCTACATCTAAGAAATGACAGTGTTATTAATGTATAAAGATGTTTTACTATAAAAGCAGTTTGTTCATAACACTTCTTAAACACTCCCATTAATTTTATATGGGCTCCTCAGTACAGACTGCAGTTATGAAAGGCTTTTTTTCAGAGCAGAAAGGAAGCAAAACTAAAACAAAGAAAGGAATGTGGCTCGTGCCTCATATTGTGATTATCTTTGCATTTTCCTCAGTATGTGGTGTGAGACTGCAGCTGGGTTCAAATGATACAAAATTCCCAGCCTTGTGACAGGACAGTGGAGCTTTTTGTGGCTGGAGCTGCTGCCCACACGCTGGATTGCCCTGCAAACCGCCTTGGCCTTTTTTGGCAAGATGGGGAGGAAAAGCAGCTCCACCTAAACAGAGCCAGCTCCTTCCTCACCCGCTGAACAGCCAATGTTCCATATATTCCACAAGCAACACGAGTGTGCTGGATCCTGGCTGTCTGCAAAGCTGAGCTGCACCAAGTGAGGAAAAGAGGGGAGTGGTAAGAGCAGAAACCACATCAAAAATAAAGAGGCAGACTTCTCTGGCTAAAAACATTACCCAAGTTTGCTTGAAATTAACACAGGGGAGTAAAATCCACCAAGAAATTACCGCATTTATTCTGAACAAATGGTTCATACGCCTGACTGCACGTAATATATTCAATGCACAAACAGGCATTAAACTGTATTTTAAAACTTGTTTCACCTTCCTTTTCTAGATCAAACACCGTTGAACAGAAAACAAGCACAGTGTGGAAAGAAGGATGACTTCTCACAACATGACATGGATCAGCTACCCAAGCAAGAGCTCACCTTTCACTTCCCCAGAAGAAATCGAAGCCTTCATAGCTTCTCAAAACATCATATCCAGATTTATGCACTGTTACATTGCCTTTTTTGTACCCACAGGATTAATAGCCAGCATATGTATTTTGATCATTTTCATAAAGAATTATTTGCAGAACAAAAGAGGAAGCTGGACTTGTTTCTTCTACACTTCACCATCAGCAACATTATAATGATTTTTTTATCATTTACTGTCATCCCTAGACCTGACTATTTAACAGCAACCCACCTTGCCTGCAGCGTGCTGTCATTTTTTTTCAACTTCAGTTATTTCAATTCTCAGTATGTTTTCATTTTGACACTTCTCACACTTTTACTAGAGAGATTCCCAGCATGGACTGCTCTCTGCAAAGCCACCCAAAGACCCATCTTGTCTGTTGGGGTTGTACTCACATGCACGTTCTGTCTGTCCCTGATTGAGGCAGTGCTGGTGGGCACTGACAATTACCAGCTGGAAGCCGACTGCCAGCTGGACCCACTATTTGCGTGGCCTGAATATGAGATTGTTAAATTCACCTTTGGGTTTGGAATCCCATCATTACTTCAGATCCTCTGTTTCACTGTTCTGTGGGCTAAAGAAGCACCTGCTGGAGCTCCACCCTTGCAGCAGCACATCCTCACCTATGTCGCCGTGTACGCGATCAGCGTGACGATGTTTATTTGCCGCCTGTTTTACAACGTCATGATTCTCTTCAGGACAACACTGAAACTACAGAGGAGCATTGGAACTACAAAGAACGAGCTTGTGATGAACATTGCAGAAATAGTGCTGTTCTGTGAGAGCTGTGCTAGTTTGGTAGCCATACTTTGTTTACATAAACCGTGCAAGGATGAAGTGCTTAAAGTCATACAGAAGTGCCGAAGGAAAACCCGTGCCAACAGTCACCTTGAAATAACAGAAACAGCCACGACCCATCACAGTGGGTCTCAGTAACACTTGCTGTACTAAACAACTGTCAATCCACTTCACTTTTTAGCTTGTGGGTTTTGGTTTGGTTTTTACTTCTTCAAAAAAAGGGCAATTGTTCCTTCTTTAGAACCCAAACTTGGCCTATTTTACAGCGAACAGTACTGGAAGAAAAAAAAATGGTCAGTTCTAGTACTTACAGTGATCTGTGAGAAAACATCCAGGGTTTGGGGCTGTTTGGAGTTTTTTTTTTCATATATACATATATATTTAAATCATCTATTTTTTTGCAAGCATTGCTTCAAAGTCAGGTAGAAAGATGAGTACTGTTGCCATAGAACTGTGCTTCTGCAATAATATCAATGCCTTAGCAGAGCTGCAAACAAAAATGTGGCAGAAAGCAACTTTGAACAAAGGCCAAAATCTGCAGACAGAGCATTTTCTCAGGTGTGCTTCTTCCATTGACTTCTTACCCTACAAACTACTTATTTCTATAACGCTGGTATATGACATATATATAATTCCAGTGACAGCAGCAGTGAAGTTTTTGTCTGAATTCCTGTGCCAAAAAAACAAAAAAAAGAAATCAAATTAATGGAAACACGGGTCCATAAAGGAGAGCTTTGGGTCCTTTGTGAGGCACTGAACTGGAAAGATCAACAGGATGGCTAATTAAAACTTTGTGCAAGAATGAAAGCTTTTTGTTAATGTACTCTCAGCTTCCACTTTGCATTTAGGCTTACAGCAATTATTGATTTAAGCCATTCCTGATGAGTTCATTCAGAAGTATGAAGTCGTTGGAAGAGTCACATTCAGTAATACACTGACTGGAAAACAGAGAAAAGCCAGCCCAGAACAGTAAAACTGAGGTGCATTTTTAAGCAGGCAAACAAAACCCAAGCCCCAGTTCCTAACTGGAATCAAGGCTCTGCTAGTGACAAGATAGAAGCATTGTACATTTAGATGAGAATTGATGTGTAAATGGCGCAAAATGGGAGAAAAACCTGAATTAGAAGAAAACAGCTGTGGTGCAGGAGTTTGGAGGAAGCCCTGCAGGATCAGTAGCTGATGCAGGCTGAGATGTAGGTGCAAAGCTGTAAATGCTTGCTTTGAGCACATTGTTACTGCCACCAAATCTGGCCAGGAGCCACCTTAGGCATTTGGCTTTGGCTTCATCTTTTCCTCTCACAAAGGTGGAGAGAACAGAAACAGGAAAAGCACAAAATTGTGCTAAAACTTGGAAAATAACATAGACTTAGATTGCAAAGTTATAAAAATACAATGCTGTGATGAGGAAAGCTCAAGTAACGTGAAGAGTCCTGAGAAAAGCTATTTTGATGCTTAAATCTGTGCCTTTGTATGAAACCCAGGTGCTAAAGGAACTGAGAGGGGGTTTCTGTAGTTATATGCTTTGAAAGATCTTCCTGATGGGGTCCAGGTTTGCGTGGGGAGCTGGTGTAAATCAGCATGGACTGCCTAAGACAGAACAGCAGGAACTGATTGATCAAGATGAACATCCTTCCACAAGACAACAGCCAACTGCAGAAACGGAAGAATAATAATGATACAGAATACAGATCAAATATCTGGAGACATGGATCCAGTCTTGGACATCCAAATCCTGAAACGTATGGACCACGACTGTATCACACACAAATTAAAGGCAATATGTAATCCCACTATGACTGTAAGGACCAACATTTCCACAAGATGTAAAAATCAACTGGTAAGATGTCAGCATTACATTGTGCCAGCCTGTTCCCCTGCTCAATTTTGTTCTGCTGCCAGCACGAACAGATGGGTAATTAAAGAACTCTACATATAAACAGATCATTATAGAACGTGGTCAGAAAGGAAGTACGTAGATAAGAATCATCTCTTTGAACACGAGAGCCAATTTCATACTTGTGAAAGGAATTCTCAGATGGCAACAGAGGTTTTGTTTTGCACCTGAGAAGAGGGAGACTAAATAACATGGGCCAAAGATCAGCCTTGCAGAAAGAAGCTTGAAGAGATGAGTTGTAAGAGCTGTACATGACTGAAAAAGCTGACAGACTGAAAGAATATGTCAGAAGATGCAAGCTGTTTATCTCAGCTCAGAAAGTCAGAGTTTCAGCTGCACTGTGGATAAGGAGGATATTTTGTAGTATGGGAATGATGTGTGAGTGATTCTACTTTATTTACAGCTTCCATACATTTTATATTTTAGGATGTATGAATAAATACCGTGTTGTTTCTGAGTCCTGAGTTACTTTGAAAGGTGCCTAAAAGAAAATCAAGTCAATAAAAGTTGGCTGGGACCTGGAAAGTGGTCTGGTGGTGAATGCCAGTAACACACCTGTGAGGAGCCACAAGGTTGAGTAGGGGAAAAAGGTGCTTCATGATAGTCTCAGCAAGATAGACAGCTAGAGCAGAGCCATACCCAAGTGTCTCAGACAATAAAACCTGTAGGGACCTACTGTCAGACCTAGGACCTGAGAGTGAGTACACCTTGTCAGAATGAACAACTGTGTGTGAGTCTGGGAGCACTCCTGGGTAAAGCTCCTGATGCCATCTGTGAGATGTGAGTACATGAACTCTGGTCTCCTCCCTGTCCACATGGAGAAAACCTGAGTATTCTCTGGATGGCTGGTTATACTGCCATAAAGAAATCTCTCTGTATAATGAAAATACTTTGCAACTGAAAATGAGAAAAGTAAACAGGAGGGAAGGGGTTGAAAAATGCAAAACAATAACTCATTTAGTTATGAGGATTAATTATAGCAATGCAGAAATGTTTTCACAGAATTATTCTTGATAAAGAATAATTCTTGATAAAGAATTATTCTTGATAAAGAACTTACATTGAATTTCACAGAATTATTCTTGATAAAGAATAATTCTTGATAAAGAATTATTCTTGATAAAGAACTTACATTGAAGTTTAGGACAAAGAGCATGTGGTCCTAGAGAAGATCTACTTGCATCCAGCTAGAATATGAGAGCAAATACCCCTATGTGGAACAGGGAAGGAACACAAACAGTCTCCCAAAATCCTTCTGATATAGTCTGATATGAGGGAGAAAAGAGCAGCTTTGCCTAAGATTAAAAGTAATATTTTTAAATAATTAATAATCTGAAGAGCATTTTTAAGAACAAAATAAAATCCCCATGCTCTGAGACTTTTTTCCCTTATGCAAGCAGCAGCTCAATTAAACCCTTACTTCTCCCAGGCTTCACCCAGTTTTGAACAGTATGTTCCAGAAGAAATACAGCATATATTTTTATAGGCAGGCTGTCAAAATGAACTGAAGGGATATACTGGAAAGTTCAAAGAAGAATATTTTACTTCTGTACTGGTAATATTTGTATCTTTGCAAGACTTCTGCCTGCATTTGAAAAAAAACCCGCTTTGTTCAGTGGAAGAAGAGAAATTATCAGGCTGCTGAGGTTAAAGCACGGATTTCTGAGTGGGTGAACATGTAGATACCCAGGACTCAGATACTGAACCAGCTGGCTCAAACTTGATCTGATCCCATTGCAAACATTTGAGCTGGAGACTGGATGTGCACACTTGAATCGCAGCTCAAGCTGCTACATCCCTGTATGTATTTCTAAGTCTGCCCTTAGTTGCATTCTAATATTAAACTTACAGACACTGAAAGGGCACCAGTGTTAATTATCTTGATTTTGGGGTAGCTGCAGAAGATTTGGGACAGGGTGAAAGTTCAAGCAATTCAGCCAAAACAAGTACTCTATATAATGTGTCCACCATAGATGTTGCATAACAATTTCACTAATGAATAGAATGAAAGAATGTATTTCACTTCCATGGTACAAAGTGTCCAGCAAACAACTGCCAGACTCAGCCACTGAAATAAAAATGATTGATGCTTTGCAAAAAACTTTTAAATAGCTTTTGAGTAGTGCCTGAAGTCCTATGATGGGGCTTTGAGCAATCTGGTTTAGTGGAAGGTGTCCCTGCTCATGGCAGAGGGCTTGGATCTAGATGGTCTTTAAGATCCCTTCCAACCCAAACCATTCTAGGATTCTGTGATTTTTCACTTGACAACATTTTGTGGCCCAGTTTAGTAAAATTTTTAGATCATCCCTCAAGTGTTTTGCAATATATGCTTTAAGAAAAATAAAAATGTTTTACCAGAATAGTTTGAATGAGTTTGAATGGGTGTTGTCCCTGCAAAAGGAAAAGACTGAACTTTTAAAAATTATTTTTAGTAAGAAAAATGCATTCTCAGAATTATTGGCAACTGAAAAGCCTAAATACACAAAATACACTCCATCCAAGGTTTTCTGTAGGCACAAAAACAATTAATTCCAGCTCAAGCTACGTTTGATTATTTGCAAGAAAGATTACTTGGTAGTGGGGCTGGACAGGATAAAGTATGAGGGTGCTCTAGAGCAGGGTAATGGATGCTGATTTCATTCAGTGCTTGAAGAAGGTGAGAGAATTTGGACATCAGTCTATGTGCAAAACCTTGTGAACAGTACAACAGCATCTGTATTTCCTCTAGAAATAGCTCTAGTAGAGATTCTTGCACAGATCTCATTTCTTCTGCAGATGGTTACATTACAGTGAAAGCTTTCCAACACAATTTTAATTTATGCTTCCATCTCCTTCCATGCAATACAGTACCTTACTTCTTTTCAGCTTTCTATACCCTTGCCCAGATCTAATTTCTCCAGGACTCCACAGATTCATGCCCAAAGCACTTCCACACTTCTGACAGAATCCAACAGTCTCTTGCATCCTCGAGGGCTTATCCTGCTTCTCCAGCTGGAGAGGCTGGCACAAGGGCTGTGATGCATCAGACCTCCCAACGTTGTTCTTTCCCATACTCACACCTCCCACTTTCTTCCTCCTCAGCTGCCACCTTTCAGCAGCACAATAACACGCACATATGTTGAAGGCTGCTGAATTACACAGAATATCTTCTATTGTACCCCACATTCAGCGTCTTGGTGCACTGAAGTACATCACAACTACAGCAGTGCTTCTGAAAGACTCTCTGGTGTTAGACATGGTTACTGAGATATTTACAGTGTTTTACACATTGACTGCTACATAAAATAAACCAGGAAAATTCTAAATGCTGGATTATTGGGGTCTGACATTACACAAATGCTACTGCACCAGCTGCTTTCACACATGTTCCCAGCAACAATCACAACAAGGTGAGACAGGTGGAACTTCAAGACTCAATGCTGTCACAACTGTGACTATGGATCACTAAGGCAGTCACTGTGAAGTCCTGTGGAATACCTGCAACTGACAGGGAAAGAGCAAAAATACAATGTTCAGCAGCTGCTAAAATTACTTTGAAGCATTTTATGGACTATGGAAATGACAAACACTGAGATTAAGATCGATTAATCTGTAACTATAATTTGACTGCATAAACAAAGGCCTGAAAATGCTGTGATCTGTTTTAGGAAACAGGATTCAGAGGATTTGCACGATCATCTCATAAAATATTTAGAGAAACACAGAACTCATTGATTAGAATATAATAATACAATATACAAAATTACCGTAATACTAGATATGACCTCTTATGCTTCACAGTTCTACAAGCACAGAAAACAACTACTTCAAGGGTCTTTTGAAAGAGAATTTCCTAACAACTGGAAGTATGACAAAGTGACATATTTCTTACCATGAATTCAAACAAGAAAATTAGCATTCAGAATTATACATTTTAATAGCAAATCAGCTGATATTCACAGCTAGACAAGCAAGGACAGACAGACCAGCTGATTATCAAATCCAGGTCCCCATAACAACAAACAACTGACACCCAGAAGTTAATATTACATATGAAGAAAAGTAAAAAATCCTTCAGGCCTTTGCAAGATCAGTGGAAGCTCTGAAGGACAGAACTAAGTACAGCAAAACCACATGATCAACAAACAACAATAAAGACTCTTTTTAATCCTGTTCTTTTATGACAGCAAAAAATTAAGACCTTCAAAGCTGGTATCACAAGATTTTTTCTAACATTTACATTATTCCAGTCCCACAATGCAATCATATTTGTCCACTTCTCAAAGCAAAACACTTCAGGCTCTGTGCTCATCATCCTGTATTAAAACACTCTGTTCCACACACAGTGGAAATCTTCTGCTCAGAAAAATTTTACCAGCACCAATCTGCGCAAACGTTCTTTTGATCTAAATAATAACTGATTCCAAAGCTATTTGTGAAAAGCCATCATGCAAGAACATCTTTAAAAACGTTTTCAGTAACATTGCCAAAACCCTCTGTTCCTATGCACAGTTTGTTACAGAAAAACCAGCAAATAATATATGTGCCTCAATGAAGGCAAAGGGCATCTGCTCCCAAAGCCACTCATGTAAAGAAGCTCTGCTTCACTTTCCTACAGGTAAGGTCCTCTGTAATATAAAGATACTTGACCACTGTAACTGGTGTCACACACCTATTATAATGACATGTTAATTGCTTACTCCACATTTCTGAAACTGTCACATTGTCTTCCTGAAGTCCTAAATGCTGGGATCCCATTCACCTCATTCCAGCAGCAGCAGAATGCTGCATCCATGCACAGCAAAGCTGCTCACAGCACTTAACGTTCAGGTGTCAGATCAACATAACCACGGAAAGCAACTGCCACAAATTAAATATTGCTCTTTTATGAGGAAGGTTTGACTTTCCTCCCGTTCTAAGAATTCTGGCCACCAGTAGGTGGTGTTACTGGAAATGTCAAGTAGGGTTTTTTTACCCCCTGCGGATGAAATGCAAAACTCCACCTGCAACACTGGTGGTCTAATGCAAAACTGAGGCTCCTCATTCTCTGTAGATAGAGTAAGCTTATTTCATCCATGTGATTCTGAGCTGAGCAATTCTAAGAAGTACGAGAATGACAACATTTACCTGAAAATTTAAATACAAACAGGCAAAAGGGGATCGACTTGAAGGTAGGAAAACTGAAATTTATCTTGTCAAATTACCCTTCTGAGATGCTTGGTGCCTTCAATCAAATATTTCCCTTTAGATTGCCTAGAGGCATTTAAAAAATAGCACAAATAACAGTAATAATTGCTTTATATCGATGTAAAATATGCTTCACTGCAATTTGCAAATAAATCTCTTAATTATTGATCAGCTGAGCTCTAGATTTGAACGGAGTGTAAAACTTAAAAAACACCAGAGGCAGAAAGGAGGGTGCAATGAACACTAGGCAAAATAAAACAGACAAATACGAGAGAAAAGACACTTGAGCAGTTCTAGTAAAAAAGAAACCAGCAGAAACAGGGTTAATTCTAGCCTTATAAGGCTGTTCAGCAGCACTTCAACTGCACACAAATTAGAACAACCCTGGGAATCTATAAAGCTTGTTTTATTGCCAAGGACATGCAGCAAGATCTGCATTTTGCTCTTGTAAACTATCCTTTATTGAATAGGTTTTAAAGCAGAGTAGACTTTTATGTGATTTTTTGTTTTTACTGCTGAATCATCAACAGGTGGCATCCACTGCAGCTCTGCACACCTAAATGCAAGTTTTTACCGAGAGGACAGTGGAAGTTGGCACATCCATTACGTGTGCACCCAGCAAGGAGCAGCCTGCTGTTGTCTGGAGGAAAATCAGCTCGGGAGAAATGGAATTAAGGTAAAATAAAGTGTTTCACAGTACATAGTTACCTGTAAATGCTTTTAATTGCTTGGCGTTTGGCAGCATTTCAGATGTAATTAAAATCTGACCACAGACCGACCTTTTAAAATCAATTGCTCAGGCTGTTAGCCTTATCTTTTATTGTATTTAAATCTGTTTTACTGCTTTATTCACAAATAAAAGGACGTTACATAAAGACAACAGTTTATGTCTGACTTCCATAGCTGCTTGAAACAAACACCAAACCTTCTTCTAATAAGTGTAATTTCATATGGATATTTTAGCACGAAGATTTACACTATTAAAATTATTCAAAACACAGCAACAGGTACTGGGAACTCACGCCTCTTTCATTAAGAAACAGAAGCTCTGGAACCCACATCTTTATTTAAGTATCTGTAGCTATTTCTGATTACTTGAATACATTTAAGCAAACTCAGAGCTTTATTTCTGACTAAAAATATTCTAACACTTCTACTCCACTAGTGGTCTGCTCTTTCTCCTCCAGACTGCACATTGGCAGGATTTAAGTCATTAAAATGTGGAAAAACACATAGATCTTACTAGGAAATAATTTTTAAAATATATTTTCATATAAATAAAAATCAAGGGTTTGATAGTAAGATGAAGATTAAAGCAATTCAGAATATTTAAAACTTAACACAAAATACCCTGGTTTATACTTTTCCTGCTGTTTTATTTGTTTGGGGTGTCTTTGTTTGGCTCTTTCTTTTTTTTAAATAAACTTCTAGCAATGCTTGAAGTGCATAACATTCAACATTTAGAAGTAAACAAATCCGATAACTGGTATTTTCCATTACTACCCGGAAGTCAGTGAAACATAATAAATCACAACAGAAAACAAATGGAGTATAATAATGTTGATGTAAATCAATATGCTGCTTGTATTACCTTCATTTCTAAAATCTGCCTTTCCCTCCCACTGAAAGCAGCAGGAACCAACTGCTTATCATCTCTGCTGCCTTTTCAGCCAGACTGTGCTACTTATTAGCCTTACAAGCTGACAGAATAAATATGTATCTATAAATAGAGTTTTTCTTTATTAGGCTAAACTCACTCGTCTGATTTCTCTGTATTTCTGCATTTTCTAATGCTGAACCCCTGAAGGGTACACACAATTTTAACAGACCTGCCCTCACAATGTATTTTCATCTAGAACAAATTTAAATTCTTTTAAATGAACCTTTGCATATATATTAGAACATGATGTTTCCTACACCCTCAGCTGTGATGTTGAGTTAGCAGAAGCTAATGGCACATGGAGCAGTGCTGGAATATGAGATTAATTGTTTTCCATTTGCAAATTGCAGGTCCAAGGATGTTCATTGATTATTAAAAGAAAACAAATGGAGCTAAAATTCCACTGCCTTCCAACTTGCATGAAGAAACACTGTTGATGAAAAGCTTTTATTAAAAAGACCCAAGTACCACTATGGTAAAAAGATTCCTACATGATCTTAAGGCATACAGGAACTGCAAATTCTTTCATTTGCAATGTATATAGTGTCCTGTAAAACAAATTAAGACATTCATTATTTGTAGTATTATATTTCAGTCAGTTTTAAGTCTAATCAATCTGACTTTTAAAGCGTTTTAATTTCCTATACGAAAGTCTGTATCTTTTTCAATTCCAATCAAAAATGCTTACTAGGAATTCAGTTGAAACCACCCAAAAATCTGATTTTTTTGGTATTGCCACCAAACCGTGAGTACTAATATCTTTCCTGCAGATATTTTAACCATGGAAACTTATTCTGCCACAATATCACCTGTTCTATGTAACAGCACAACTTTTGACCTGAATGGGTCCCATTTGTGTAACGAAAGCATATCCTCCAGATTAGCCGATAAATCAGAACACCAACAGTACGTTATTGGCCTTTTCTTATCATGCCTTTACACAATATTCCTTTTTCCTATCGGTTTTGTGGGAAACATCCTGATACTGGTTGTCAACATTAGCTTTCGGGAAAAAATGACAATCCCAGACCTTTACTTCATAAACCTGGCGGTGGCCGACCTCATCCTGGTGGCCGATTCTCTCATTGAGGTGTTTAATCTTGACGAGAAGTATTACGATATCACCATCATCTGTACCTTTATGTCTTTGTTCCTTCAGATCAACATGTATAGCAGCATTTTCTTTCTGACATGGATGAGTTTTGACAGATACCTAGCCCTGGCCAAAGTAATGAGGTCCAACCTATTTCGCACTATGCAGCACGCCAGGCTGAGCTGCGGGCTCATATGGATGGCGTCCATTTCGGCAGCTCTAGTCCCATTCACAGCCGTGCACTTACAGCACACCGGAGAGGTCTATTTCTGTTTTGCAGATGTAAAAGAAATCCAGTGGCTAGAGATAACCCTGGGGTTTATTATCCCCTTTGTGATCATCGGGCTTTGTTACTCATTAATTGTCCGAGTCCTTATAAAAGCACACAAGCACAGGAGTCTCCGTCTGCGGCGACAGAAGGCTCTGCGCATGATTTTTGTTGTTGTCCTGGTTTTCTTTATCTGCTGGCTCCCTGAAAACGTCTTCATTAGCGTCCAACTTCTCCAGAGGAACAGCGAGCCTGTCTCTTCAAACAGCCCATCCTTCAGGCATGATTACCCTCTAACAGGACATATTGTGAACCTGGCAGCTTTTTCTAACAGCTGCTTGAACCCCTTAATTTACAGTTTTCTGGGGGAAACCTTCAGAGACAAACTGCGACTGTACATTGAACAGAAAACAAAAATGTCAACGTTGCATCGCTTCTGTCAGGCTGCCTTAACGTCTGTCATTCCTGACAGTAATGAGCAATCAGAAGTCTGATTTAGTGTCACTGTATAAAACATATGACTGTGAAGTTGTGCAAATAGTGAACAAAATGCTTGCTACTAACAGGAAAAAAAGTGCATTTGTGTGTGTATATATATATATTGTATCGCTCTACTGAGTATTGAAGGTTTATATTCAAAATGTTTTTATGACAAGACTTTAATGTAGAAGAATATGTTTTAGTCAGATTTATATTTAATTATGAACAGGATTATTAAAAGCTGAGCACTGAAGAAGCTTTATTTTGTATTATACGTGTATGAATGACAATATAAGAGAAAATTTTATCAACTTAGGAAGACTCTAGATGTAATCTGATTATCAGAGATGATACTTCGCTGGTGTATGTAAGGTACTTCCACTGAAATAATGAAGCTGCCATAACAGTGAGGAAAAATCATTACAACATATTGATGTGGAGCTGCAGAAAACATTGATTTTTTTTTCACCCAAACATGTTAAGATGAATGACTTTGCTTACAAGAACTACATGGTACTATCGTCACTGTATTCTAGCATGTCTTCCATGATTAAGTTTTTTCAATCTTAATATAATCAAGCATAGCGATGAGTTTTTGTCTCCTAAATGTAATCTACAGTTTACATCAGTACTTGATCAAAACCAAAATCATCTGTAACCATAGTGCTCATCTCAAAGAACTTCACAGAAGCAAAATATAATGCTTCATTCTGTCTTTTAAGGATTGACCCAGATGATCTCTCTCAGAAAAAACATATTGGCCCTTTTGTCAAAAACACCAGTGCACCAACACCGTGTACATTCACACCTGCCTTCAGATTTGAGTGCACATTACACAAGATCTCTTCACATTCACAGAGTCTGTTTTGATTGCCAGAATAAAATGCTGTGATTTTTAAGGAAGTGTCACTGTCTGCAGAAGATATTGTAGATATTGTGTAGATATTGCTTATGACAGTGACAGGAACCACCATTTTTAGAAGGGAAGAACTTATGTAATGGAAAGCATGATTAGTGATTATCAGAACTGAACTTTGTGCACACCCATCCCATCTCCAGAAACCCCCGGCCTTTCAAGACCATGAGATGCATTTTGGATGCTTTGATCATTTGAGGATTAATTATACCAAGCAAACAAATGACAGCACCACTTACTGGAAAATAACAGTGTTTCTTTTCTTCTAGAAAATAATTGGGTTTTAAATCTGATTGATGTTTAGCACACATTACTCCTCTACTTGTTCAGAGGAAGCCATAAAGTTCCTAGAGATTAGTGTGCAAGATCATTAAAACATCACTTGCTGCATCTCTCAAGTGAACAAACTCATTTCACTTCTGTGCTTACTGACTGAAGCAGCAGAACTCAGCAGAATAAGATGCTCTGTCCTATTTCCAAATAACATATATGAATTAATTCACACAATAACAGATTTTAAAGGATTTTTAAATGTATACCTTTAAAACGACTACTAAAGCTACTAAAGCAATAAAGAAAACAGTGAAAACGATGATTCCACTCATATTTCTCATGAAATACCTCGAGTTTCCTAGTGGAAGTTTTGGCCACAAAAGACGTGACCTACAAACAAAAAGGCCACAAGACGATGATGGCTGAATTTGAAATAGATAGCTGGATATTCCTGCAGCTCCAGCAGGAACTGCAGGGTGGAGCCTGAGGCAAATGCAGATTATTTGCAAGTGATTGCTAATCACAGTCTAACGAAAAATGTGATTAGTCCCATCTTCCCCATAGAACATCAAATGTATCTCCTCTCAAGAAAGAGCATAATACAAGTTACTAAAAAACACGCAGCAAGTCATCTGCCACCATTGTGCTGCATCACATACAGCCCTTTTTCCTCAGTATTTTCCCTTTTGGAATTAGCCACAATTACTCAGGTCCTATGGACTGCCAATAGACATCAATCACACCATCAAAAATGGCTATTTGGGACAACACCCAGCTGAAGAAGGGGAAAATTGTCTTGGCAATGCAATTCTGAGTAAGACACATCTTGAGCTTACAGATTTATTAGGCTTGTGCAATCCTGACACTTGCCATGAATAAATAACTTATTTGGGGTTACAGGAATACACTTTCCCAACTGTAGTTCTTGCTTATTTTGGTTTTATAGGAATAAGATCCTTTCCCCTTCTCCTTCCTTCCAATACAAGGATCATGTTTTTGATCAAGGCTATGGTAGAGGCCTTTCTACTATCCCTGCAGAATGCAAATCAAGAAAGTCTTTGTGCAGAAGCTTACAATAATAAACAAACAGCAATAGCAAATGCCTGCTCACGCATCCTCCAAAGTAGTTTGTTTCTAAGTGGTCACATTCAGTAATATACAGTGAAATCTAGAAAAGATCAGATTACTATAGCATTATGAAAACAATATTTACTCAATCCAAAACAACCTATTGCATGTTTAAAGCCAAATTACAAACCTAAAATACCTGATGATTCCCTGCTGCTGATATTTTGGGACAGGCTGTTGAACCGTGCCTGAAATTACTAAATTTAAACATACTTCTTACTTTAAATGCAAAGCATTCTCCCAGCTGAAAAAACTGCACACTTATTCCCAAAGCTTTTGTTTTTAAACAGTAACTCTGTACAAAGTAATATTTACAGAAATGTCATACAACTTCCATGTGTTTATGTACACAACATGCTTTCTGCAAGCCATCATCTTGAAATAACTCACTACTGTGGTTTATCCATGCACCAAAAAGATCTCAGGTTGATGTGTCATTTTCTTTAATTTCAAAGAGCATAATCATCAGTAAATAAAATCTTTTCTAGGGAATAGAGGAAAAAGGGAATGGGAGCAAGAATTTTGACACAACTCCTTCCCTTTTTTCTCTGGTCTCTCACAAATTGTTTAATTGTTTAATTAAAGGAAAGGATACCATATGCCTCTCTAAAACACTGGACTGATGACAACTATGAGATTTTAAAAACTGTTTACCACAGTTGCTTACAATCTTTGCTAGGACAGCCTATATCAAGCTTCGAGACACGAAAAGTCCAGTATTAGGAAAAGCTCACAGAAAAGAGGAGAGGGGGAATAATCAAAAAATCCCTGAAACCATTAACTGCTTTTGAAAATAATACCTTAGCACAGGAATGCCTTGAATGCACAGGGTATAACTGAGTATCTAGAAACAAAATAAATGCAAACAGCACAAACGAGCACCAATCTGGACCTGATGCAACTGAAAGCAGCAGGCTTCCCTCAGTTGTGTAAAAAGATAAGAGAAAGAGAGTTATGTGAGACATCTTTAACATGTTAAAGACATGCTGTAACTTGGCATTCTTTTAACGGTTTTAGGAGATACACTAAATACCAACTGTGCAGACACAACATCCACCTCTCGAAAATGCAAAGTCGGTCAGTCTAAAGATAAAGCTTGATTCATTTATGAAAAGCATTACAGATGGGAGGGCATGTGACAGAGAATTTGAATCAATGAGTCAGGCGATCCCAGATTCCGTGCAAGGCTTTGACATAACATGGGCAAAATGCAAGAAAAGTCACCTCTCTCTTCAAAAGCTCCAGAAAAAATTGAGCACAAAGTTTGACAAGAAAATGCTTGTAAAATTTCAGACTAAGTATCTGTGTTTCAAACAAAATTCACTGCCTGTACAGTGCAGGCTCTAATCTTTTTTCCAGCCATCAAGTTGTGTTAGAGTATTACTGAATTTTTTCCCGTGTAAGGATTTTCTTGTATTCTCTCAGCTGTTTATTAAGATTGCAAAAGGGAAAAGGTTGTCTGGACAATTTTAAATAGTTAGGATTGTCACATAAAAAATGTGTTAAAGAGTGGTTTACCGTAAGTAAAAGCATGTCAGGTTCAACCCTGATTATCATTAATTCCACTGGAACTTGTTTCTGCATAACTAAAAACAAGTGAGTGTATGAAGAAGCAGGTTTGAATTTTAATAGCTACTCATGAAGGTGAGCCAATGAATTAATTTGATTTTGATTGAAAACAATGAAGATAAGGGCTTGATTTGAATTTAAGGGACAGTATCCTTCCCTTTCACTCTAAGTCTTACCTTAACCATTCAGACCATCAGACAAATATTTAAAGTTTTCATCACAAAAGAGCACAGGGCCAAATTAATTGTTTATTTGTCCTTTTTTTAATGTTAAAACTGCAACAACATAAGATAGGGAACAAGTCACTTATGACATGCACACAGAACACCTTTCCCTATTTCCTTAAGCTCTGCTGTCAGGGAGGTTGTGGTACATGCCCTGTCTGTGGTTTAAAGAGAGACACCAGATATGAAAATCTGAACACCCTCCATTCATATTTATAATTTAGGTGCCCTTTCTTCAACAGTATTGTCCAAACTATTTATTTCACAGTGACACTTAATACAATAAACTTTTAACCCTTGGGTTTGAGTTTCCTTTTAGACTTCCATTCCATCACATGGCAGCATAACACAGGCAGGAGCTAAGAATAAACAGCTGCATATTGAGCCATCCAAGGTGCCAACACAAGAACAATGCCCTCTCAGGACTGCAGCCTGTGTAGGATCAGCTCTGCTTTCAACTCCCCTTCTTACATGCTATTTCATTTATTTTACATGTGTCCACTAAATGCCACTACAAAACATAAAGATGATTGTCTGAGTCTCATAAAGTCACCTGCGTGTTTAGAATGGCTTTTGAAACTGTTCAACACCCATAATAAAAACCATATCCAAGTTTCCAACCTGTTTTCTCACATTGTTCAAACAGTCTGCTACAGGTATATACAGAGATTTCAAAGTTCTAAATTAAACTACTGAGCTGTTCATTACCAAAAAGTAAAACCCAACCTTCTCAAATTAAACATTTAATGCAGCAGGATAAGCCTTTCCAAAGCAGCAGCTTTGCTTACAAGTCCCAGTTCACTTGACCTGCAAGCAAAATCACTGAAAAGGTTTAAGACCTTTTCAAATTGCATTGAATGTGTTTTCTGGAAGGACTTTAAAAAAACTGTGGGGAAAAAAAAAGACATAGTAGAGAAACAGGAAAATTATTAGGATTTTGCTAAATTATCCTTAGAATTGGAGTTAAGGCGATTTTTACAGAAAGAGCTCAGTGGTAGAATTGCCTAATAGTGCTGGAGATAGATTTGTTTTCTGCCTCAGCAGCAGAAATATTTCCTTTCCCAGGCATTCCCTCAATAGAAACAGTAATATAATGGCAAATAAGATTTTCTTCCTTTCATTCTCTCTCCATTCAGAACTTCAAAAGAAAAATAGTCTGTACCTGACCACAGAAAGCTTTTAACTCTTGCGCTCCAGAGTGAAATGCACACAGCAAACTGAGAAAGAAACCAAGGGAAGAGCTCACTTAAACAATGTGATAGCATTCCAAACATCCACCTGTCAACTGAGTGTCAGGGTGGGAAAAAGATACAGACAGTGATGTGTGTGGGAACTTAATTCATAAATTTGCTTGGCTTCCAAAGACATCAAGTGAGAATAATTACTTCTGATATTACAAGCTCATTCTCTAGAGCAGTGAGAAACATGACATGTTATTTTCTTATGCTAATTAGAGCTGCCTGATGATGGGTGACACTGTTGGACGCTGTGGGATCAGAAGCCCAGCCTTGCTGGCAGAGATGCTGCTGGAGCCAACATTGGATCACACAGAACCCAAGAGCATCCTCAGCCCAAATCAAGGGGTCCATGAGGACCCATGGAAAACTGCCCCTCTCCCCTGCTGGTTTGTGCTCTTCTTGACTCCCATTGATACTTTCTGGATCTTAGCCAGAGATTTTATTCCAAGACCTATGGGATCAGGACAGTTGGCTGCTCCTATTCTAAATTACTTAATCTAGACAAATCTTTGTAAAGAAGACAACTATGGTTTAAGGAAAGCATGGTAAATTTTACAATTACAAACCACCAACCTCACAAGTTTATTACAAGATGCCTTTGGAGTACAGGCTTGAAAGCTATGAAAGATGAGACTTCTGTAACAGAATAGGAAAAGCTTGTCTATTCCAAAGGTAATTTGAAAAAAGAATCAGCCAGTGAGGTGCATGAAGGTTCCTAAGTTCACAAAAAGCCCATGACCAATTTCAATGATCTCTGTATTACAGTTCAGTGCAACCATTCTGTAACCTCCTAGTTATTTTACAAGTGGGCAAGGATGAATAACTCCCCTTCAGGATTCAGTCCATAATGTAAAGGTAGGGTGGAATGAGTTACTAAAAGCATGGATTTTCCACGGATACTTCAGATTTTCTCTTCTCCTTACATAACCACTCTGCTCCTTTTCAAGCGCTGCAGCTCTAAGCCCTCAGCAGATTCTCTGAACAGCTTTGACATCTTTCAAACTCTGAGATGGTAGAAAGAGCTGTCTGCCCTCATGTATATTCTGTTTGCAATGGCCTGGTTTACAGACGAAAATTATTAAGATAATGCTGAGAAATTTAATAAAACACTGGTTGATGATCTTCCGTTTGATGTCCTACAGAACTCCTGTGGGATTCAATTAGAAACAGGTAAATGCATTCAAAGACAGAGTCTGGTTCCCCTGTCAAATACCTTCATGCTTGTACCCTCGATATTTCAGGCAGGTTCTAAAAGTCAAAAGATTAATTTTCTGTTCTAATTACTTGTTGGATGTAACAGACAAGCACTTCCCAAGTATTTATTAATCTGCGTGGCTTTGATCTAATACCCAAGAGCCATTTTATCTACGCTGTAATTTATTAACATACATAAATATACACTGATCTTTCATGTCGTTCACAATATTGCATCTAAACACAAAAGGCATTTTGAAGGAGGAAACTTCTCATTTCTCATTCATACTACGGAAGCAGCCATCACCCCCTTTTATCTGTGCCAAAACATTGGCGTTTTTTTAATTTTTGAATCTATTTCATCAACACACAAAAAGTCATATTTTATAAAAATCATTATGCTAGACTCCCACATTGTTTAAACAAGCAGCAGTATTTCATCAAGGACAGGGCTGCTTTTTAGAATAAGCATATTTTAAATATCCAAATCAGTGCCATTTTAGGTTTTTTTGAACAAATTAACATTAACAAAACAGTACTAAGAGCAATAAAGAGGAAGTAACAAATCCATAAGAATCAGGCCTGCATAAATACATTATACCATACACACTTCCAAGTTTCAAGCCCTGTCAAGAATAATTGCCTTTGAATGCCCATTTCTCTGCTCTTTATCCTGTATCAGAATGCAGCAAACATCCTTTCAAGCTTACAAGTTAATTTCTTGCCAAGTGAATGCATTCTGTGAATTCAAACATGTTAATAGGACTTTTTTTTAACTGAAGTTACACATATTTTGAGGCTTAGTGCCAAGTTTTCTATATTGAACTATTTGGGCCCTTTCCAGCAATTTTCATTGATGATGCCTCTCTCTATGAGGAGTTAGAAGTCATCAATACAGAACCAGAATAAAATTATCATTGAAAAAGGGCAGAAACCAGTGTTCTCACCAGACTGGAGCTGGTGACACACTCGAGCAGACCTTGCCTTTGCTCCTTCAACAACTCAACACTCAACAAATTCAACCCACAAGTGGGAATCCTGTCCTGAATTTCAATTTTGTTAAGAAATTAGCAGCTAAGGCATGAAAGCAAGGATTTATACTGGAAATCCAGTAAGAACCATCAAGGAAGGTCTCACCAGCAAGCAAAGAATGAGGGCTGAGAGGAAACAGCAAGTACGTGCTCCAAGAAGAGAAGGAAGAATTTCCCCTCTTAACAGCAAAGAAGGGACTGTTGTGTTTCACCACCAAACTCCCCATCAATTTAATACCCTGTCTTTATTAATAAAAGTAGGGAATTAACTTTGAATGGATACAGATTAAGGCAAATACCCAGAATTAGCATGAAACTCTTGTTGGCTCATATGTAATGAAGAATGCACAATTCCTTTAAACACAAGTAAGAAATACACCACATATTGTTTATACCAAACGCAGTTGGGGACGTGAGCCTTTCGCCTGGGAAAACCATCTTCAAAGTAGCAACTGTTTTCCCAGCTGTGAATACTCTTTCCTGGGAAATCTATTCGTACCATTACAAAAATAATTTTCAAAGGAATGTAAAATTATTCAGCCTAATCTATGCATATCCATATTTCAGACATGATTCTGTACCTTCTGAGACATGTCTGTTTACAAAAGACCTTCTATTCTCTATAAACACTACATGGGTGTCACAATTAAATTTACCCCCTTTTTTAAAATAAATAAATGTATGGTTAATTTAATAAAAGAATTTGAAGCAACTCTATCAATATTCTGATGAAGAAGTGTTAGCAGGAAACAAATGTTTCAGTCCCATAACCAGCTGCCCTCAAAGTTTGTTGTTTTGTGGTTAGTTGGTTTTTTTTTAATTTTCCTAATTCGAGAAATATTGCATAGATAAGAAAGCAGATAAACTGAGCAAGATGTAACACAGTAAGCCATAAAAGCCACAGGATTTAGAGCTTTGTAATTATTTCCTACAAGTACACAGAGAGGCACTAGGAAGCCAATGGGCCAGCAAACTTGTCTCTTTGAGCAAGTAAAAAAAGTCCCAAACAAATAACCCAAGAATAAACATGCAACTGAAAGGTAGCCCAAAGCAAAGAGAAACAGGCCCAGCATTTTAATTATAGCCTGACAAAACCCAGCACAATAATATCCATCCTGACATTTAACTTGGCCATTTTGAGAAATAGCTCCCAGCCCCCTTTATCACTGGGAAACTGCTTTCTGCTGATGTATCTTTCCATCAAGGCACAGGGGGAGATGGAGAGATGGGGGAAGATGAAAGATTATGTCATCTTCTCTTCATAACATGGACAAAACTCTATTTGCATGTTAAAGATACTTTAAAATTGGTCAAAAAAAAACCAGTACGAGACGAGATTCATATTTTAGAAGTTATACTAAATAAAATTAACTTTTTGGAATTTATTTCCTGGGGTTTTTTTTCAATATTTAAGGTTTTTTTTTTTTACATATTCCTTGAACAAAAATTAATAATGTCAGATAGCACTAATGCATACAACAGCAGATTAAGCAAGTACAGCAAAACCAAACAAGTGCAGGAAGAGTGGACAGTGGAATTGCAATGCAAACAGTATCCAAAAGATACTTTTAATGTATATAAGATACAGTTGGTATCAGTAGCCTGGTAATCAGAATAAAATCCTGTAACATCACAGTAAATTGTTAACTTCATGGCATTTTTTTAGGATGGGAAAATATAAACCAAGTTATTTTGATGGTTACAAGATAAGCTTCCCATTAATTAGAAAAATAAATTAAGGGAACAATAAAGGATTACTGAGTTTGTTTGCAAATCATCCTCAACTCATTATTTCAAGAACAGGCTTTGGGATGAATTAGTGGGTTGTCAAACAAATAAATACACTGTCTGATGATTGCCTTACAGTATCTGCTGGAGCAGTTTGCACCAATGGCTGGTTTGTACTCATTAAACATTCAAATTACTATCCCAGTTACCTGATTACAGGCAGCATTAAGATCATATCAAAGAAGCATTCCTAGTTATTCCGAGCTCATGCCCAAAATGATTATCTCCATAGCTTAAACATAATTTTATGATGTTTTCCATTTCGACAAGCAGTGATTTTAAATAATCTTCTTTTTATGTGGTTTGCTTTGCAGCTTAAGAATTCTATATTGCTCTTTATGATAACCTCCAAAAACCTGAAGAGAAAAACCCTTTCTTTACAAATTCTGCCATTTTCCATTTAGTAAACAGATCTTACTGTTTGGGCACCTGCACCCTCTGATGAAAGAAACACCATGAGCTACTTGTTTATTTGCCACTGTTTGTAGTATCTGTATGGAATCTCAAAAATTAAATTCCTTTCCCACTGATCCTGCCTTTAGCTGAGGAAAATGTTGATTCCTCCTCCTCCAACCACTTGCAATGCTGAAGATAACAAGGAAGTTCAAGGAAACACCCACTGGCTGTATGAGCATTACCCAAAGTACCCTTCAGCCATGAACAAGGGGATTTGATTTATAAAGATTGATCATCCCATAGTCACTGTAATTTTCCTTGAAGTTACAATGTTTACTAGACTAAATTAGGAAGGAACAGGAAATTAATATTGTTTTCCATGAATTACGAATTTTGAGTCTTGCCTAATAGATGTTCTGTTCTGCAAGAATTTCCTACTGTTCTGCAGAAAGGCAGCAGCTCTGCAAGCAGCACTGCAGCACCAAGATCTGCCTGTAAATGATGAGATCCTCTGCCACAGCGAGGTCATTCTGGGCAGAACTCAAACAGCCCTGGGAAACAAAGCAACCACATGTTGCTCCCTACCTACAGAGCTGCAACTGCCAGGACTGCTGTTCCAGTGAGCTTTGTGGCGTTGAGGCAGCTGAAAGTTTGAAGGCTGGAGAAATCCGTGATCAGAAGCAAAACCGGGGTAATTGCAAAGAAACACTTCTAAGGGTTCTGTTATTTCAAGATGACACATTAACAATACCGTGAATAATTTTTTTTTCAGAGAATTGAAACAAAATTAATTTGTCAGAAAAGATCCATCAAGAGCTGCTACCTAAGAAGCCAATATTCAGCTTCAAACCACCAGTCTAGATGGCACATTTTAAATCTCTTTTCTTCACACCTATGTTACAGTTTGAAAGAAAGAACTCAAACATTCTGATAGTTCAACATATGAGTATGTTAGCAAACTACAAAAGTCATTAAAAACCTGTAAAACTAATGTCCAGTGATTTTTTAAAAAATCTGTTTAAAATGTGTGATATTTCAAGTAGGTAAATAGAACAGTAACATTAGGAAAATCAATCAGAAAAACCACAAGGCTGAATTAAGTTTTAAAACTGAATTAAACTTTAAAACTCAGCTGCACTAGAGATGTCTCATTTAAAGCTGTGTGGGTCTAAGATCACTCACAAAAACATTCATATTGGTCTTGAATTGCATATTACTATTTAGTGTAAACAGAAGAAATTGAGTAGATGAAAATCAATAAAACATCAAGATTACTCTGAAAGGTCACGCTGTTCCAAGGAAAAATGCTTTAATCTAAGGCTGGTAAGAGTTTTTGAAACAAATTTCTTGTAGGAATGATCAGTGTACACCAAATCCAGTCACTGAAAACACACCTCAGCTTGCCTCCAGCTCTATAACAAAATCAATTGGACATTTGTATTTTCCACTTTGGAGATTAAATTTGCTGCACTAGAATTGATTAAAAAAAAGTAAATCACAGGAAAGTGACTCAATGAATCTCTATCCCACCAAAAACTTTGACTTCTTTCCACCACATATGAGACTTCTTAGAAAAACTGCAGCCTACCCACCCTTACTTTAAGAATGACAGAAAGTGTTTTCTTTAATTCCGTTAGTGCAGTGAAAGCCAAGCACAGCTCATCAGAATCCAGTCACCACGATTCAGGAATTCCTGTAGATCTAGCAAAATTCCAGCTTATTTTAAAGTCACGAAATCAAATTAAAGAAACTAAGGGTGCAGAATAAACCTTCTCAGCAGTTGCCTTAATTTTTGTTCTAAATTTCTTACTTGAAACCACCCACACTGCCTGAGCCCCAGAGTTCCTCCTGATCTTCCTGTTCACACAGAGCAGTTTTTCCTTGTTTTCTGCTGCACTTTTCATGCTGACAAGGTTTGATGACCAAAAGCACTTTAAAGCATAAATGCCTTATAACCAAGCATTTCACCCAAAACTGGGAGTACTTACACTGAGTAACAATCAAACTGCCAAGCAATTAACTCACTTTAACCACTTCTGAAGGAAAAGCGTTTAATGAGCTGCCCCACATTTTTCATTCTCAACAGTCATTTCAAACAAACAAAAAAAGTGGTCTATTAACTTAGACTTCCCTGCTATCAACAGTTCCAGTTTATAAAACTGATGCCAAGAAATGGCCCGTCATGGACCTTTTATGGCATTCCCTAAAACTCACTATATACATGTTCAAGCCACCCACTGGCATCAACTTTTATGATTCCAAGAACTGTTGTGCTTAGTGGTGTCTCCTAACAGTATTAAGGATTCTTCTTTCCTTTACTCTTTGCTCTTCCTTTCACAGTCCTACAGCCTGCACAGCCTACAAAAGCCATTTGGGTGTTCTGAGAATTTAGCACTGGACATCAGATGCTCCAAAAAGGCCCTACTTGCCAGGAGCTTGAAGCCCACCTGATTTGGCAGTTCTGCATGAAATTATACAGATTGTCACATGCAATAAAATTTCCATTTTGACATTCCAATTTCACACTGTTTTATTCTGGAAAATGATTTTCACTCAAATTCAATTTTAGCCCTGCAAATCCACAGTCTATAATACAAAGGAAAAGAGAAGCATCCTTCTTATTAAGCTATAAATACAAGATTTCCTATTTTTGCTTTGACAAAGATGCAGTCTTTTCTTACTTAGGAACATTTCTGCTGAGTTCAAAACTGCAAAAACATACAGCCCTCTGAACAGCCTCTGCCAATAGGTTGGCTTTTCTTATATTAAGCTTCCCAAACTCTAAATGTAATACCTAGAGACACTTATGAATGCAAAAGTTCTTCAAATATATTCTCACCAATGAGCTCAAATAAAGTCTAATAACAAAATAAGTACAAATTTTTAGTTATATGAGCTCTATTGAGCTATACATCTCATGATAAAGGAAGTAACAAGCAGCTTTCACATCTATTTTGTGTTAGACCAGGAGACATAAGACAATTCAGACCACGGCTTCTTGGGGTGATCCTCAAGAATTCCTGAGGAAAAAAACTGCTTTCCCTCTCCACTTCTTGAATTACTTTACAGTTCTTTGATCCTCATTCCACAGCAACCACTAAGAACATCAGAATTGAATTGCCCTGTTTATGCTGGAGATTCCATCACAAAAAAAAAAACGAAAAAAATCTTCCAGCTCCAAGTTCCCACTTAAGTAACATACTGAGATTGCTAATTTCACTCTCATAAAATAATTCATAAAACACTCAGGAATACAAAGAGACTGCTGACACCTTCTGGCCACTTGACATTCTGTCCAAAAACCAGGAGGATTTCCAAGAAAACATCTTTCATGTTTTCCCAGGCACCCAGGATCACATGAAGACTGAAGCTGTGCTGGGATTGCCATATGACAGCTCCTCACTGGGTTCACCTCTCACCCACATCCATTCCCTGCCCTTCACAGAAACGTTCAAAACAAACACAGATCACCTCTCTGCCTGCTGTGATCGGACCAAGATCTGGCTTAATTTATCTTTTAACTTTCACTCGAGGCATATTGCATCCAAGGAAACACTGCAACTGAATCCAACTGAGGCTCAGAACAGAATCTGCAGCACCAACAAACCCACTTTGTATTGAATCAAAGACCCAAACCTGCAGCTTTTGCTTCTTCTTCTTCGGTTTAGTTTCCAATTCCAGCTCGTCCTTTTGGGCCACATGTTGCTTCAGCTTTTTTCTTTTTTCTGCCTTCTTTTCTTTTTTTTCCGTCTTCTTTTCTTTTTTTTCCACAATCATTTTCGGCATTCTAAAATGCTGTTCTGTAACAGAAACCACCAAACTGTAGTTAGAACCTTTTTTAATATTAAATGTTAGTCTTATATACAGACAGTCATACTATAATTACACTGGTAGAGTAATTATCTGTGACTATTTAACTGTGAAGTGCACGTGTGCGCTGAAATTTGATGCGTTTTGGAGAATTTCTGTGTTTCCTTTAGGAATACATTGTAGTTAAGGTACTGTAAAACACAAATGTCAATCTCCTGCAGGAATCTCCACACCTTTTGTCCTCTGAGGCTCTGTTGTGGAAAATGTCTCAGTGACCCTCCTGGTAGGAATTCCCCATAACTCAGGCTGTGCTTTCTGCAGGTTATAACACACCACACTGAACTGTTTGATCAACTCTCTGCCTCAGATAACTCCAATCAGGCCTCTCTCATCTCAAAATACATTCATGTGACTGTCAGTCATCTCATTAATATACATATGTGTGCACTCACAAGCAAAAGGTAAGCCTATTTTATCACTAAACAGTTTTAAACCATCAGTTCTGTTTAAAATGCAAGTTTTTCTGTTTTCATAGAGGTCAATGCGGTAAAACTATACTTGGAGAACAGTCTCATCAGCTGTATCTTTCATTTTAGACTGACATAAAGGTGAAGGCGACCAGGAGTTGCAGAAAACACTGCAGCTGGTTCTGGAAACAGTAACTTCGTATTACTCCTTTGCGAGAAAATCTGCTGTAAGCGGCTTTCCCCAGCTGCCCCAATATTGTCACTTTCAGTGTCAGTTTCACTACACAGGCAACTGTTGGTTCATTCACAAACATTTACTTTGAAACACACTCTGAAATATAACACAACCCACACGGCCACGCCGGGAGGCTCCCGATGCAGCAGAAGCTGCAACAGGAGGGGTTTGGCACCGCAGTGACCCCGGAGCCAGGCCTGGCCCGTGGGCAGGGGGACACCCCCAGAGCCACAGGGGACACCCCCAGAGCCAGAGCCAGCCCCTGCTCCCGGCTCCCCCGCACAGGACCCGGCTCCGCTCCCCGCACCGCCCCCGCTTCACGTCCCAACGCGCACCCCGGGGCTCGCCGCAGCCCCCTCAGCCACCGCCGCGCATGTGGCCAGGCCTGGCCGGGCCTCCCCGCCCCTCCCGCAGCTCCGGTCGGGCAGGGGGACCCTCGGAGGAGCCGCCGCCACCCCGGGGGCCCCAGGGCTGCACCCCCCGCCCGCCCCCACACGCACCGCCCGCAGCCGCCGCTCCGCCACATTCAACCGAGCCCCACGCTTGGCGCCGCCGCCCGCCCCCTGCCGCTCATTGGCTAACCGGGGAGAACGGCGGCATCTGGTTGGCTGCCGGCCTGTCAATCACAGCACTGGCCAATAGGGAGCCTCGCTCGGAGTTAAAGCGTCCACCAGGAACACGTGTGCCGGGGAGCGCTCCGCCGGCTCCAGGCGGCGCGGGTGACGTCATCGCTCTGCGCCAAGCTCCGCCTGTGGCCCCGCCCTTTGGTCGGGGACCGTCCCAGAGCCGGGACCCGCCCGTGCCCTCACGGGGATCCTCGTGTGGCCTGCATGAACCCCGCATGGCCTCACGGGGATCCTCCTGTGCCCTGCCTGAGCCCCACATGGCCTCACGGGGATCCTCGTGTGCCCTGCCTGAGCCCCACATGGCCCCACGGGGATCCTCCTGTGCCCTCACGGGGATCCTCGTGTGCCCTGCCTGAACCCCACATGGCCTCACGGGGATCCTCCTGTAGCCCTGCCTAACCCGCATGGCCTCACGGCGATCCTCCTGTTGCCCTGCCTTGACCCCACATGGCCTCACGGGAGATATACCTTCCTGTGCCCTCACGGGGATCCTCGTGATGCCCCTCCCTGCAAACCCCGGGGATCCTCGTGTGCCCTGCCTGAACCCCACATGGCCTCACGGGGATCCTCCTGTGCCCTGCCTGAGCCCCACATGGCCCCACGGGGATCCTCCTGTGCCCTGCCTGAGCCCCACATGGCCTCACGGGGATCCTCCTGTGCCCTCACGGGGATCCTCCTGTGCCTGCCTGAGCCCCACATGGCCTCACGGGGATCCTCCTGTGCCCTGCAGGGGGATCCTCGTGTGCCCTGCCTGAACCCCACATGGCCTCACGGGGATCCTCCTGTGCCCTGCCTGAACCCCGCATGCCTGGCGGGGATCGTGGGCCATCGCATCCTGACAGGGACCCCCGGGGCCTGGCAGCTCGCACCCCGCACTGAGGGCCCCCGGTGCAGGCCAGCCCGGGGCTCCCCACACGAGCCGGGAGCTGCCGGCCACAGCAGGCTGGCGTGGGGCCGTGGCCGCTGCGGACACACTGAGGTGTGGCTCTCGGGAGAACGGCTGTGATCGCTTCGAGCCCGCAGATCCTAAAGCCCAGATCCTAAAAGACTCCTGAAGTGTGAGGTTCCCCGTGTCCCGATGGGGTCTGGCGGAATGCCTGGGAACAGCCAAGGGTGTGGTTTGACAGGAGGAGAAAACACCTCCGAGCACAATTTCCAGGAAGCAAATTGGTTTCCATGTTTTCATTTTCTATAAATACCACACTCGTAAACTTTTCCAAGTCCGCTTGGTAACTTGAGGGCCAGAATTTTTACCACAAACACACACGTAGATTACATGGTTTTTTTAGGACAACCTGAGATGGGGTGGTTGTTTCTCTCTGCTTGGATCCCAGCAGCAGCTGGATGTAGGAGCAGATGCTGCTGGCAAACAAGTCCCTGTACCATTACAGGCACTGATGGGAAGAGGCAACATCTGCTTTCATCCTCTTCCACCTCCTCCCCTGCGAGGTGCCCTCCTGTCCCCCTGCCATCACTGCTGGGCTGGGAGAGCCTCTCTCCCCCAGTCCCTGTCCTCACACCATGGTCAGAACCTGGAATTCCCTTCCCAAAGCTCCGGTGGGGTGCGTGGCACCATTTGGGAATGGGTGGCCAGTTAGAAATTATACACAAAAAAATACGTGTGTAAAATACAGCAATGTGCTAGGGCTGAGCTGGGGCGTTGGCACACGGGGGATAATCAGAGGGTGGTGGTACCTAAAACTAAAGTTGTAATTTAAGCTTTTGCTCCAATGTGGAGAGGCAAAGAATGTTTTCTATGTTTAGACCTCCTGAAATAAAGATTGTGTTATTGCACATCCTATTGTGACATCCTGTGGTTAAACACAGTATTACAGATACTGTCAAATCACAATCTTGGCTGCGTGGTTGCAAAAAATTAGATTATATGGAGTGAACAGCACAACTCATATCTATATTACATGTTCAGTTTGGCCAACTCGCTGTGGTCTTCTCCAGGATGAGAAATTACACTGGGCCAAACATTAATATGGGATAGTACAGATATTTGTTCTGTGCTCGCCAGAACTTACACCTGTCCTGTCTTAGGAAAGGGCTGTGACTCAAGGTACTGACTGTGTGTGTACATGCTGTCCCTGTGAAGGACCATCAATCCACATTCCCGCTCAGGCAGCATTCCCACTCCAAGGATTAAACTGTTCAGAGAGAAGAGACACAACAGTCTCTGCACAACTGCAGCACCCCTCATTAACTGCACTTATGCTCCCACCTCTTACAGTATCAGCAAAGATGATTTTCCCAGGTCAGGGAACTCAGCATCCCCTGCTCTGCAAAGTGCTCCTCCTCCCACCTCAGCAGCATTGCAGGGACTGCAGGGGCTGCAATTACCCCCCAGTTAGTCCTAAGCCAACTCTGCAGCCCAGCAGCCCCAGTGTGCAGAGGAATGGCTCCAATGACACATGAAATTGAGGTCCTGACCCCCTGACACCATCAGTAAGCCTTGGCATTTTTCTCACAATTAGCTGGATGAGAGGTCTACTTAGAGCCCATCTGGGGAATTAGCATTGTTCATTAACAGCACATTTCCATTTCATCAACCTATCATATTTCAGGCCTCAAGCAAAGCAGCTGGATACTCATGCAGTTTTAAAGAGCCAAGAGAGCTGATCAGGATAATGGATGGAGCATTATCTGTTATTTCACTTGTTTAAGCTTTTCAGGAAGACAGCAAGAGCAGCCTCCCTAAACAATGCTGTATTTTGGCCTTACTCTCATTACACGAGACACAGTTAATGCGGCTTTCTCTGGCTTCCTTTCCCCCCTGAAACTGCAAAATATATCCCTGCAAATCTAGATTTCTGTCTAAGGGGCCATAAATGATGAAGAATTATACTGCACATGCCTCTGTGAGCACTTGCCTTCAAGACAGGGCCCAGGAAAAAGCTGGTATGGTTTTATAAATAAAGCTCTTTCAATCACATTCAGAAACCAAGAGGAAGCTTATACAAAACTTGCTTCACACATTGAAGTTTTTTGTCATTCAGAGCCAGAACGCTTATAAAAGGATTGAGACATATGAGAGTAGCTTGTATTTCAGATTTTCATTTTGGGAGATTCCTAATTCAGGCTTGGCATGACCTAAGGAAAGCTGGCTGTATTTCATACCAATTGTAATCTTCCTATCACCATCATCTCACTTCCTACCTCAAGTATTTTTTATAGTATTAAAGTTCTTATTCCCAATATAGGAACAAATAACAGCTTGGAAAGAGTTAACAGTTTATTGAATGCATACAAAATTATGATACAAAAATAAGTTAATTGCATAGAAATTTAGAAAGAGAGAGAAAATATTAACTTTAAAATAAAGGTGTGATCCAGACGTGAAGAGCCTCTACTATCTGCACCTGAAAGACAGAAGAATGCACTGTAAGGGTCACACAACTGGAACTTTCAGTCACAAGGAACTACAACATGCCAGGGAAGGGCTTGGGCCATTTATTTTCATTCAGGTGCTTGCTGTGCTTTCCTCAGCACTCTGAGAAATGACACATCATTTTTCCAGAACTTGGCCAAGCCTCTCACTGAGCAGGTGGGAGATCAACATGCAGATACAATTTGATGTCCTCACACTTGTGTCTATGTGGCCACTGTAATCAGTACAGAATAGAGAAGCAGGGATTTACTTGTGCTGTCAGAGCCCCTCTACTGCACTCCCAACACCATTTACCAACTCTAGAGCAGCCAGAGCTGTGACAGTGGCACTGCTACACCGTGTGGGCACCAGCCTAGTTTTAGTTTTCCTTTTCTCCTTGTGCAGCTGGTACCTGTTGTGCTGTCGATTCCCATTAGATGGCACTGCAATTGCTCCGGGGGACTTGAAGGTGGGATGAGAAGCTCTCATCAGAGCTGCATATCTGCAAACACACACAACCAGGCTCAGCATCTTTCTACTCTATAGTTTCACTCTTCCATCCAGTTTAATCATCTGCATCTGGCACACAAATCTCACAGTCCTACTGCACAGAACAGTCAAGGTATGCCTGCCTGCAAGAGACAGATTTTTTTATTAAAATTAAGTTTAAACTTGGCTTGTCAGGGTATTGATTATTCTTGGTTACTTCAAGGTGCTGGGCAGAGATTTAGGATTCTAGTATTTGGATCCAGATCTCAAAGGGTGCTTGACCTGGCCAGTGATAGTTCTCAATTAGGAGAGACTGACACAGGCAAGCTTGAAAATTCAGGAAAGCATTTCACAAGCTTTTTCTCTTGGCTCAGGAATTAAGGCTGCCATTTCAGAAATTCAACCTGAGATGCAAAGAGGAACTCATGGCTGTTTTGCTGACATGACCAATAATTTCCATGATTCCCTGTCTGTCCAAGCTCCCCACCAACCCCTGATATCAGCTCTGAAATCCCATCTTGAGCTGAAGTATCCCAAGCACAGCTCACCCTGCCCTGGAGATAGGCTGGCTGCTCCCTTTGCAATCGTGGTCCAGGGGATGCCGATGTTTTATGCAGAAGTTGCCACCACACTGGTCACAAACCACCTTCATCATCTCCTTCCTTTTGCAGCCTGGCTTTAAGCATTTGTTTGTGAAGATCTGAGTAAGAGAGGACAGGAAGTTGGCAATGTTTGCTTTCTGTGAGCAGTGACCAAGCTGAAGCACAAATGTTCAAGCAGCCTTAGAGCCAAGATGAAACAGCAAGTTTCTACACATTCTGCTGTCAGAAGGCCCAACTTCATCAGCATTAGGAAGACACTTTAGACTTCAGCAGCAGTTTTCTTACCTTCTGCTGTGCTGGATTGTATTTGCAGTCCTTATCTATGTGGGCTCCAACCACAACATCTGGGATTTCTCCCTTCTGCACTGGGATGGGTTTGTTACAGAGGGGGCACACTGGGACCTGCACGTTCTAAGAACACACAACACAGATCAGAATCACAAAATTATCAATTGGTTAGATTGAAATAGACCTTTAAGATCTATTTTTCTGTCCTTCCCCTTCTCTAACCCCTAGGTGATAGAAGTACATTCTTAAACATTTCATATTCTCATTTGCTGATGCTTTTAAAGATACACTTCACAACAGAAACTGAAAATCACCATCCAAAAACCACACAGACATGCTTTGCCAAATCAATCTGTAGCAACGTATTTGGTAAGCTGACTTTAAATATCCTTTTGGCTTTTTTAGAATTACAGCCTTTGAATACTTCAAAGCCCAAGTACAGGCCAGAGATCAAAGTTTGGACCCACTTGTTCTATTTATTTCTTCTGTAGTTTCATGTTTGTTGTCCTTCAACCTACAGGACCTGGACCACAGAAAATTTTAGACCACAATACATTACTTAAAATATAAAGCACTCCTCTCTGGGAAGATGCACTGTAAGTGAAAGAAACTAGAATCTAGCAGTTCTGATCTCTGAAATGTCATGTTTCTATATATTTGAAATCCAGATGTATCATTAACTTGAATCTTGTGGTTCTCCCATCCACTTTTATTGAAACCACAGGTGGAGGTTCAGAGCAGCCCTCATAAATGACTTAGCAATCCTGCAGGGTGAATTACTGACTGACATCATGCAGAACTCACTTTCTTGTAGGCAGAGTTGCATTTGTGGTCATCATAGCGGATGTGATCTTTACAGAACACTTCCCCACATGCGTCACATTTCAGGGGAAGGAAATCTGGGAGAAGAACAAAGAAGAAAAGAGATTTTCATGGAACACAGCTAACAACTGTAAGGGTACTCACAAAAGACCACAAATAAATTCTAAAACAGTTTTTGTCTAGTCACCATCTAATTATCTCTAAAGATATTTGATCATTCTGAACAAATATTAAAACTAAAAAAGCAGGAGTGGTAAGTTCCTTTTTTTATCTACAGTGTAAAACGAACCCAAGCCATAAGCACCTCAGAAGCTCCTCGAATGCAGAAACCTTAGTGAGCAACTAGTCAAGAGCTGAAACATAAATCCAAAGCCCAGCTTCAAAAATAACTTCATTCTTGAAAAGCCATCCCTTAACAACTTAACACGTACAGGAACAACAGCTATCCCTCTTTCTCTATACCTACTGAGGGGGGGGGGACTATAGGAGCAGCACTGGTTCGTGCCACTGCCCCCAGCAGCCCCGGGGGACAGCACCGGGGGACAGCACCGGCCCCGTTACCCGCGTTACCGTCCGTGAGGAGCCCAGCCGGCGGGCGCTGCTCGGGGCTCGCTCCGAGCCCGCACTTACCCAGCTGCTTGCAGGTGCGCTCGGAGCAGTGCTCGCCCAGCCACGGCAGCTCCATGGCACAGCAGGGCCCGCGCCGCAGGGACGGTGACAGGGACACGGACACGGACACAAAGCCGAGCCGCGGCTCCTTTATGCGCTGCCCGTGCTGACTCACCGCGCCCCGTGCTGAGTCACCTCCCGCCGCGCGCCCGCCGCCCCTGACGTCACTGCAGTCACAGCCAATGGGAGGGCGGGGGGCGGCTGAGTCACGGTCGGGGGCGGGGCCTGGCCATGAGGGTGGGGATGGGAATGGGGGTGAGGAGGGACTTGGGGCGAGGGGCTGGAGATGAGTGCAGGGTGGGGGTGAGAGGGGCTGGTAATGAAGGCAGGGGCTCCCCAGCCTCCCAGGCAGTCACACCCGCACCACACAAGCATTCCCGCTGCTGTGGATTCCCTGTGGTGCGGGCACCCAAAGGGATGAGGGTGCAGGGTGTCATGGCTGTGGGACTCCTGTGGGACAGTGACACAGGAAAGCCCATGTCGGGCTGAGATCACTGCAGTGCCTCAGCCCTTTCACAGAATCGCAGAATCACTGCGTTGGAAGAGCCCTTCAAGATCATCGAGTCCAACCCACGCCCTAACACCTCCACTAAACCATGGCACCGAGTGCCACATCCAGTCTTTTTTTAAAACACTGCCATTCTTATTTTCGTTTTCATCATGGCTTCAGCTGCTGCACCATCCCTATGGACTGTGGTGCTTAAATTGTATTACTTCCAAAGTTCAAAATAAACCCAGAGACCTTGATGAGAGGGGGTGTTCTCCTCACAGCAGGCTGATGCTCAGGCCCTGCTGCAGGGCTTCAGCGTGGGCTGAACTGGGCAAGTGCCGTGGCTGCAGCTGGTGTGAGTGGACTGTGCTCACTGCTTTGGATGGACAGGCCTCAGCTGCAGCTGAGGGTTTGCACAAGTCAACCTGAAACTTTCCCAGCTGGTCTCTGTTTATAAACGCTTGTCTCGCTTTGACAAGGCACCTTGAGGTCAAGGTGTATTTTAGAGGTGTTGATCTTTGGAGGTGTGTGACGATACTGACCTCACATGGAGCGGAGGAGGACTGTTGATTTCATGACATTTGCTACAGGATTGAGAAATGACAGTGTTGTTCTGCCCCTGCTCTCCCCGGAAAACACCTGACTGCTGTGGCGCATGACTCAGCTGCAGAATGAGCCATGAGGTCAAAGGGGAGCTTCAGGATTGCCTGTGCTGACTGCCTGCCCAAGCCACTCTGTGCTGCTGGACTCTGGGAATGGCATGTGCCACTCCTCCACCTTCCACGTCACCCTCCAACGTGGCACTCGTGTGACTCCTGCTGTGGGTGCCAGCTTACAGCCAACCCACTTGGAGCCTTCCCAACTGCACAGTCCTGCTGGACTAGATGATGCCATGTCATCAGCCAGACACTCTGCCCACTCTTCAATTAATTGTCTCTCCCAAACCCATAAAATCACCAAATCTCCTCATGTAAACTCTTACTCCACAGAAGAACTGTGCTGACAGAGCATTGGATTCTGCCACAGGTCTTTGGTTTGTGAAGGGTAAACTCTGATTTCCCCTCCTCCACTGTGGCCTTTGCTGCATGGGGTTTTCTGGGACAGCTGTGCCACATCTGTGCTGGGAACACCCAGAACCCATCCTGGGACGCCCTGAGCAGGGGACAGCCAGAGTATGGCACTGTCCCCCATTTCTATTGTTCTTCTGACTTGCTTGGTTCTGGCAGCTTGGGACAGGTGAATTTTAAAATTAAAGAGGAAACAGCAAAAAATATCCAAATACAAATAGTAAGAGAAAGTCAAGTTATCCAAGGTACTGCAAAAGCTTTGCTCCATTATGCATCAGCTTATACAATTTACACAACTCAAAAACTTGGGAGGTTCAAAAAAACCCCTCATGTCCTGCTGAGCTCACAGGCTGATTTGTTTCATACAAAACACCTACCCAGTGCCTGAGAGGAGTGGGAACCCACTGATCCCTGCAGGAAGACTTGCCAAAAAATAATGGGGTGAGCTAAGCAGAGAGGAAGAACTTGGTGTCCCCCTGGCTGGCTGAGAGAGCCCTGCAGACTGGAGAGCTGCTGCCAACGGGATCATGTTTTATGGTGGAGGAGGGAGGAGTTTGCTTATGGATAACAACAGAAATGGCTCTGTGCAGATTAGATGCTCTTAAGGAAGACTGTAAATCCCAAGTCTGGAAACCCACATAGTACAGGCAGCCGTCTTAATAGAAACGAGGATTAGAAATTAGCTGAAGTCTTTAGTGGTATTTTTAGAAGGTTGCTCCTGACAGGTTAGGCTGCTGAGAACCAGAGGAAAGTGCCGAACCCTGTATTACTTGGGAAAGGATCACACAGTGCAGTGTGTGATTAGAGGCTGGCTAGCTTAGCGACAAGGGGGATAGGTGGGTTAGGGCTGATTCGGGAGGAATTAGCAAGGGAAATTGCTTGAGAAGCAGAATTTGATTAGGGGCAGCCAACATGGATTTGTGAAAGGAAAGCTAAGTGTAACTAACTTGCTGGAGTCTGGGGGAGGCACCGTTCCCCAGCAGCCTGTGGAGTGTTAGTTTTATATAACCTGATCTGCAGAGGGAAGGCTGGCCCCTTTGCCACCAGAGTGGTGACACTGGGTGGGATGGATGGGGATCACCTCCCTCCCTTGCATCTGCACAGACTCTTTGCCTCCTCTTTCCCATCCATCCCGTCTACTTCTGTTTTTATGGGAGGAGGCCGATTGCTTTTCCCGTGCTCTTTGTCCTTTGCTCTTCCTCCAGTCCATGGGATTGCCTCTTGTCAGGGTATTAAACATCACTGTCCACCCCACCACACCAGTGTGGTCTGCCTTAGGACCCACATTGCATCCTAAAGGGGGGACAAAACACTTCAGAAGAGGACATTCATGGGACAGCAGGGGAACAACTGTCCAGCATCACTGCCAGCTACAGGCACAACATGGATGAGGAGCCAGGGATGTGTTTCCATCCTATCTCTCAGAGCAGGGTTTGTCCCCTTTCCACCACCCTGGCTTATGACAGCACAGCACAGAGATGCCCAGACAGCCAGGGCCATCCACCTGCTCTCTGCCTGGTGTGCCCCAAACTCCTCCCAACACCATCCAGAAGATAGAGACAAGTCCCCTGTCCCTGGTGTCCCCAATGCCACCTTGTTGCCTGCAGTCCTCCTGCCCCAGCATCCTGCTTGTTGCTCCAGCTGCAGAGCCACTGCTGTGGCACTAACATTCGTGTGACTCCAGCTCTCATTTGCCTTTTTCAGGTCTCTGAACTCCAATCCCAGTGTCCTGCTTTCCAGCTCATAATTTTGTACCAGGCTCTTAAAACTGAATTTTATTTTTATTGCAGTGACCCTGTGGTGCTGCCAGATCCCTCTGTGGAGGAGACATGACATCTCCATTACATAGCTCAGATAAGTGTCTTAAAGAGACCACACACAAAGGAACCTAATGGTACCTATTTTTATTAGGTTTATTACAGGAGGGGAAGGAAAGCAGTCCGATCTCCCCACAGGATACTCCGTTAACAGCAGCAGACAGAGAGGAGAGATCTGTGGAGGCGGATCAGTTTTCCAAGAATATTAGCTACTGCTGCTCTAAAATTAGAGTCTAGGGAGAGCAGACAGGTTGACATAATTGAAAGGGCTGTCTTATGGGATGACATAGTTAAACGAGTCCATGATCAGCTTTAGAGTGACAGCTCAGCGACTTCTTCTAATCCTCAAAGGAGCACTGAGTTGCGAGGCTGTGATTTAACTAGTCCTGGATCTTATCTTGTGATGATGTCAATATTATTACAACCTGCTTCTAAAGAGATGCCTCCAAAATCACTGTACATGAACTGTCTGGCGTTACAGGCACGATTCTCCTGCAGCTTCACCCTGCAGAGCCCATGGTTGATACAAACAGCCCTCTGCTGCCCTTCTTACGTACCTGGTTCTGTCCCCGTGGGCTGGGCTGCAGGGGCAGGCCCAGAAACAGGATTAAGAACCTCATTTCAGGATGCAGCTGAAAAATGTCCTTCAGCCGCCCATTTTATTCAACATAATTTAATAGCAAACACAAACTAACAAAGTTAGAGGTGAAATATAATAGCAGGAACCCCATAAAAAGTAACCTAATCTGTAAGATAAATAGACAACACTTTAGCCTGGGGAGATAGCAAATAAAAGAGAAATATGAGCAGAGCCATTCTCAATTCATAACTAACTTTAAAGAGAAATAATGAAGATGAGTTCTCCAACTTTTAATGCCCTAAGATTCTTCTCCACAAAAAAAAAAAAAAAAAAAGCATTTTTAATGTTTTCCTCACACATTGGATGTCCCCAGTTAAATATCCTGGATCATTCTCACACAAAGAGGCATCCATCAGAAAGGGAAATTATTTGGAGAAACCCTAATGTAATTCCTGATGGAGCAGGAGACACCAGGGATGGAGCTCTTCATGCTGGTGGAGCCTCTTGGTTGCCTTCAGTGGCCACCTCCCACTGCCTTTTTCGGGTGCACAACTCTGAGCACCCGCTGCTTTCACGGTGGCATTAGTCTGACATTTATTATTTTAAGGGGTTTTAGCCATTTTTTTGTCAGTGCCTACTTTAACTTCAAAGGCTGGGATTTTCCAAGCAGCCTACTGCATTTAGGCACCTAAATCCCATTGAGTTTCAAGTGTGTATCAGCCCTTAGGCTCCTTGGAAAATCCTTGCTAAGTGCCTAAGGGCTCACCGGCAGCCCCCGTTCTGCTGCCGGATTTGCACAGATACCATTGTACCAGCAGGAGCTCACTTCTTCAGTAGAGCAGTCTCTTGTTTAATAACATCATCCTAAATTATGAAATAAACTGGAAAGGACCACCTCTGATGGCTAATTTTTGGTGATCTGTACCTGTAAAGAATGTTATATCATCTCCTTGGGTTATATGAAAAAAACTCTTGGCTTTGTGGGCTGAACTTCAGAGACAAAATGTTCCTAATTCCAGCTCTTGGCCCTCTGGGGAAAATCTCATATTTGGTGCTTTAGAGGCAAGCCCCACCATATCTCCCACTGACTCTGATACCCACCATGTCTCCAATCCCCTTTTAGAGCACCCAGGAAGGATCCGGGCAGGAGGAACAAAAAAATCGGCAGAATTAATCCATTTGCTTTGCTGTTTGGGAATGCCCCAACCCAAAAAGAAAGGGCAGAGAGAGCAGTCAAGCTGGCAGTGGGGCAGGTACAGAGGGTACCTCTGAAAATGTAACCTCAAAGGGTGGGAATCATTGCAACAGCCTTTCTAATAGTAGAGGGAAAATAAATCCCTTATCAGGTGATTTTTGGTCACTGATCAAATACTCATGTCTTACCTAGCAGAAAACAGGTTTGGGGTCTCCAAGGCAGATTTCCTGGGATAATGATGGTCTTTTTGTTGAGTCCATACTGCAAACAGCATGACAGCACCCAGTCCAGCACTACTGAGCCCCAGATTTCCTAGACACTACCATGATGGCATCAATTAGGATTGGAAGTTATACCCCAAATACTCCTTATTCATTGCATTGCTGGTTGTGAATTAAAGCACTTCACTGAAAACCAAGATTCTATTTCTTAAGTATTCCAGCTGATGATGATTTAGGAACAGTGCCAGATCTCAGCATTGTCTTTAATATTCTTATTTTTGTGTAAATAAATGGAGCCATTCTTCTTCCTATTTGTAACACTAAGAACAAAACCTGAACCCTCATAAGTGGGGTTTTGTTTATGCTGTCGGCACAGGAGGGAACCAAACCCATTTTTGGTACAGGTGGAGTCTGCAGGTCAGCAGGGGAGGATGGACAGGAGAGGTCCTGGCAGGGCTTGAGAGCCAGAGGGAAAAGGACAGATCCGGGGGGAATAGCTGGACAGGGGAGAAGGACCCCTTAGGTCATGAATCCCATAGTGGCTAGACAGGCCTTAAATAATCTCCAAAAGTGATGGCTCTGATTTGGGTCATACCCACTTTGCAGACGATACTGCAGCTAGGGGACAGGACAAGAGTTCTGGCTGTTCTGCTTGTTTTCCCCCACCCGTCAGTCCCAACCACCCCTTTACAGGTGGCCTTTACCAGCCCACGGTGCAGCCGCCACCTTGGAGGCACCAGCAGCCCTGGGAGGTGGTGGAGCACCCGCAAGGTGATGCTCCCATTGGGAAGATGTCCATCCCACAAGGACAGGGACGTGTGACACTCGGTGCCACGAGGTGGCACCATGTCCCTGCTAACCCGCACGGCGGGGTCACCTCTGCGGCCACGCAGCTGCTGCAGGACCCTACTCACCTGGCGGGTCGCTGAAATCCTCCCACTGAGATTTTGGGTGATTTTAAATAACCGGACAGCCTTCCTTTCTGTAAGACCCAGCTGAGGAAGGAGGTGGTACCCTGTCCCATGGAACATCCTTGCAGTGAGACCACTCACCTCTGAGAGCCCCCTGCATCTCCTGAGGAAATTTGGTCACCTGACAGCGCAGCCACAAGGTTTGCAGAGTTGTGGTGCCATCTCCCACTGGTTACAGCTCTCCTCGGGGGGATCCTGGGCTCCTGTCCCTGCTGGCACAGTCTGTTGGCACTAGGAGAGATGTCAGTGTAACAGTGAGGGTCTGACCTGGTGGTGTGCACTGGCTGTGCCCCCACTCCCCAGGGACCTGCAGGCAGGAGAACTCATTTCTCACACAGAGCTTGGTCATCAGATCATAGAATTCTTTGGGTTGGCAAAGACCTTCAGGCTCCTCAAGTCCAACCATTAACTGAGTCATATCCCTAAGTCAGTGAAAAAGGGAAAGCTGTGCACCAGTATCTTGATCTTGAAATAACAAATGTTTAGTATTATTATGACATGCTAGGAGGGATTCAGCTGAGTCTATATCCCTGAAAACTTTAAACTCCATACCTTGGTGTGTTCAGATCACCTCCATCTTAGAAGCACAAGTGCAGTCCCAAACCCAAGGAACTTGCCCAGCCCCTGATTAGTGCCTCCTGAGCTCCTAAATGCTGAATTTCCTCAGTCTAACCCTGTACTAGGGGTCCTTCAGCAAAGCCCTGCAGCTTAATGCCCTGTTCTTCTCAGGAACATCACTCCAGGACCTGTTTGTCCCCACCACACTGTCCCAAGCTCTACTGACACAGACCTAATGCTGACATTCATGGGACTGACTGCTCAGGTGCTCCATGGGAAACAAGGAGGCTGCTGCACCCACGTCTGCTTTAATGAGAGAAACAAGTGCAAGCCATAAATGAAAATTCCCCAGTGGATGAGGGAGTTTGCCGAGGAAGCTCCAACAGCTCCTTCTGCTCTTGCTTTAGAGCACAGAGCAACCAGCCAAAAATCCTGTGCTTTCAGAAGAGGAGGCAGAGAGAGCAGCTCAAAGGGAGCTCTCGTGCCTGGGTTCGCTGTCTCTGGCAGTGTGCTCTGAGCAGTAATAGAGAGCCTGGAAATACCTGCATTATTCCTGACACAATGCTCTGCGCTGAACAATACATTTGCCAATTCAATTTATTCAAACAAGTTCCTTGGGAAGACAGCAAAGCAAATCCAGGTGGCAATTACCGAATTCAGACTCTGCCCTGAACTCAGGGAAACAAAGGGGCAAGATATGAGAGAAAAAGCAAGTTCTGCTGGAAATCCCACAACAGCAGAATCCTAAGAGCTTTTAATCACGTGCTTGCTGGTATTCAGCTGAAAAACCCCTGTGTCATTGGGCAAGGAGACAGAGCAGCATTGCAATTGCTCTACTGTAGCACTTAGCACTTTGGAATATCTTTGCTATGAAAATTAAACGCTGGTTTGTTTTCTTTTGGAAGCACAGCAGTACTTGGGCTCCATGGCCCATGGCAGTGCCATGTAATTGAAGAATAAGTGCATTCAGGAGCTCCCAAGACTGACAGCGCTGCCAGTCCCGCTGCGTTGCACACTGTCAGGCAGGGTGGAGGCTGCTACAAGCTTAGATGAACCATCAAACCAGTTCAGAGCCTGGTTAAATGACTTCAGCCATGTGCTGAGCCTCATCACATCCCAGTCCCCCTTTCCCAGAACATCAGCACGGACACAAGCCCATAGCCCAAGGCTGGTCCCTGTGTCTAGGACACAGCTCCAAAAACAGCCTCCTGGATGGCTGGAGGGAGAGCAAAACCTGCCAGGAGCCTCCCTGGTTCGACTCTGGGTGTGCAAGGAGGAAACTTCTGTTGCAGATGCACAGCTATGGAAAATTGACCCTGCAAACCCCACACCCTCAGCTTCCCATACCCCATTCACAACCAGGGGCTGAGCCCCCCAAATCATGCTTTGTCTCCCCATCCCACCCCATCCCTCACAGCCAGTTCCAGGACAGCTGCAGCTGCTCTTCCAGGAAAGCAGTTACACCCGGGATGAATTTGGCCCCAGATGTAGAATTAGGTTAAGCCAAAAGGTGGCAGCATCTTATTCAGTATCGATTTTGCATGAATATTTCTCCTATTAGCCATTTTTCTTTCTAATCATAGAATGTAAGTTTGTAAATTACAGAGGTGGAGAGTAAATGTATTGCAACCTCTGGCAAATTGATATTATTGCAGCAGCAGTAAACTTTTTCTGATGACAGATAATTGAAGGGAGCAAGCATCAGATAAAATTCATAAAGATTTGGACCTACTGGAACAAGACAAATGATACTTAATGTTCACAGTTGTAAAGTAATTACCCTGGGCTCCAATATAATAAATAAAGACACAGTAAATGGAGTTTGGCTGACCAGGTGCCTTGGAGGCAGCACTGTGCAAGGCCCTGTGGCAGTGGGGGGGATGGAGAGGTGACAGCTCCCTCAGCACAGGGGACTGCCTTGGGTTGGTGCCTCCCCCAGAAATGCCCTTTCTCGGGGAAGAAGGAAGGAGCTGCCTCCCGTGCCTGCAGCAGAGCCCTGCATCCCCAACTGCAGATGCTGGGTGTGCAGGGAGCCATCATCACCCACAGCCCTTCTGCATTTCCAAAGGCAAAGGAGCCTTTGGGTACCCAGCTCCATCCGTACCTCTCATGAGAGCCTGGTGCAGGTTCTCCAGAAACCCACAGCCTGCTGTTCTCCAACTCCAGCCAGCAGACATCAATCTCTTCCCCCAGCACACAAGAGAGCAGCTGGCAGCTAAAACAGAAGAGGGTGACTCCCTCCCTGAGGTGGTCACTGCCCTTTGCCCAGGGGAATCTGAGCCTGGGGTGATGGGCATGCCAGCCAGAGCTTGATGTCCTTCCCATGCAGCAGCAGCACACCTCAGAGGGACATCACAGAGACACTGCAACACACAAAACCAGAAAATACTGGTCCTCACCCAGCTGGAACTCCATTTCCACCAGCTGAGAAAGACCAGGAGACCCTTCTCTTACAGTGAGGAGCCACCTTGTCTCCCCTTTTATAGCCCTACCTCAATCAGCCCTGTGATGGACCCTTCATGTGCCAGGGTATGTTCATTGCATGTAGCACCTCACTGTGCTAGGCACATCCAGACCTCACACACAATTAAAAAAAAAAAAAAAGAAAAAGGTGGAAGAGCCATATCCTACGTTTTTACCTTTTTGTCAAAGCAGGATGTCAGTGCAAGCTTCCCTGGCAAAATAAGTGCATCACTGAAATGCTTTTAATGCAGGCAGCATCAGTGGCTGCTTGGCAGCACATGCCAAGTGCCCCAATGGTCAGGAAGAAAACCTGCTCAGGCACACGCCGAGCTGGGAGGTCCCAACCCAGCCCTTCTTCAGGGTTCCTCAAACACCATCTCTGAGCAGCTGCCAGGAAACCATAAGCCAACAACAAGCCTTGTTTCTGCTCCACCACCAGTTCTCTACTGCTAATGTGCCTCTTCCCCTTTGAAGAAGTTGCTTAGAAATTCAGCAGCAATTATGCAAGCTTTAGTATTCAAAAATGCACGTGGATCTGAAAGCAAATATGAAGCTGCTGCTGCTGCTGTAACGCTAGCTTTAAGCTGTCTACAGTCCCCAGAAATTCTCAGTGGGATGTTTGAGAAGGATGTATATGTGTTGACAACATTAAATGATCCATGGCTCAAGGACAGAATTGAAACCATACATCTACTTCTTACAGGCACTGATCACTGGGAGAGTGTTTTTCTTAAACTAACCACGGAAGGCCAGGCACCTCGTCCTCCCCAGAAAGGCAGGGGTGGCTCGGGGAACAGAAGGTGCACACACGCTCCTACCACATCCCGGTGTGCAACAGAGCTCCAGTGAAAAGGGAGAGACACATGGACGCCATCAGCAGGAGAAATGTTACTGTGGCTGCAGCATCTCTGAGGGAAATTGAGCATGTCACTTTGGTGCATCACCCTCTTCTCATCGCCTCCCAGAGAGGCAGCGCCGCTCGCACACAGACGCACAACATCTGGCGAGAGGGCGAGGAGGGGCACGATGCTGCCTGATTCACTGGGGTGAAGATTTGCCTGTTCTGCAGCACGAGCCCCAGAGCACAGCCCGGGGTGCCCCTGTGCCACCCCTGGTGCTGCAGCAAGAGGAGAGCCCCCAGCAGCAAGTGCTGGAAGCTCTTGAAAGCTGTAGCCTTTTCTAGACATGAAATTCTCAAGGACAAGGAAAAACTGGCAGACAACAGGGAGGATTAGGTGGTTCCCCAAGGAACACAAGAAATGCTGCAAGATTGTGTTGTTGCCCATTTCAGTGGGGTGATTAGGCAGTATTTGATGCTGGGAGGATGATTTCTATTAGGCAACTTTGCAAGCCTTAGCCTGACTATTAACAGTGGGTGGTGGGAAGTCATGTTTGCCTGGATGCAATAAAACCAGACTCCTCCAGGCTGCAGGGCCCAAAATCCAGGCCTGCCATGGGCAGCACCCAGCCCCAGGGAAGCACTCTCCTTGCTCTCCCTCCCAAAGCTGGTTGCTGGTGCTTTCTGGTTCTTGCTGCTTTGCAGCACACTGCTGTGAGCAGCTTGGGGAAAACCTCCCTCCCTGGCTCTCCTGCTACTCCATCCCCATCTCCCTGGTCCCTAACTCAGGTACTGGTTTCCATCATTTCCACTATTACCAAACTAAAGGGTATTTCTTTGCTCCCTCGTTTATGCAGAATGTTTATTTAATAGGCTGGCCAGCTTCAATTAGGTCTGTGATTACTCACAGATGACAGCTCCAGCATAACAATGTTTACTCTCAAACTCCATCTCCAAGTATAGCCTGTGATATATTTAAGGAGAAGGTATAAAACCATTAATGTTGAAATAGCTTTACCTGTGGGAGTGAAGTTTCTCTAACAGCTGGCAACTGGGTAAAAATGTCCTGGGCTTATCAGCCCCCTTCACCCAGATGTTTCACAACCCTACTGAAAACCTCACGTGGCTGAATTGTCCAGATGTCATTGCCTTGTTGCTGACATGTGGAACTCCTTGCTACAGGATCTGTATTGCCTAAAATAAAGTTTAATAGCTTTAAGTGCATTTTCATTTGTTCATGAAGAATCAAGGCTGGTGGCTGCAAGTGAAATGCAACATCTTTGGGTCAGATGTGCCCCTAAGATGCTTGGGGTGCTTTGGCAGGAAGGTGTGTCACAAAAGGAATATCCAAAGCCATCACCTCAATGTGGTTTTACTTCTCAGGAAATGCCAATGATAGTTCCTGGTCTCCATGGCTCTGGAAATTACATTTTGAGAGCCCAGAGTCTGTGTCTTTGTAAGGGGTCCAGCCTGGCTGCCCCTACAAGTTTGGTGCCCAAACCTTTATCTGGGTGAGAGTTACAGTGCCAGGGAGGGGGGGGAGGAGGCTCTGGGGTGGCTCAGAGGCAGAGGATGGGTGTCCCCCATGCCACCACCCACTGTCCCTCCAAGAGGGCTGGACTGGCCGTGCAAAGCAGTCCCAAGGAGAGTCCTGCCTTTCTTGTAGTATCTTATAGCAAAAACAGCTTCCAAACATCTCCGAGGGTTAATCAGCTGCTTGGAGACTAATTAGTGCCAAATGCTCTTATCAAGAAGACACAGCTGGGTGCAAAGCCAGGCACAGCAATGGCTGGGATGTCCACCCCCTGCCCAGGACACAGCCTGCTCCTTCCCTGTGCCCTCCAGACCAATGGTGATGACCCCAGTCTGGCCACTGCCCTGGAGAGGGAATTGGCAGCAGAGGTTTAGGAGGGGTAGGAAACTTCCTGGCTTTAATTCAGTGAACTCTTTTGTTTCAACAACATTTAATATCGTAGAAATTACGAGTCACAGGGACCTGGGTGAGCCGAAGGAGAAGGCGTGATCTGTGAGGCCAATTAAGAGGCCGATGGCACATAGTGAAACGGGAGCCCCTCGAGGGAGGCCAAGGTTACATAAATAAGTGTGTGAAGGAGCTGCACTGAATCTGCAGACACTCAGCCACTAGTGATGCCCCTTTGAATCTGGGAAAATTAAATATAAATAATAAATGTTTAACCACACAGCAAATAAATACAATGAGGCACCTTTAAAAATTATACTAATAAACAGCAAGATGTTGTCCTTCTGCCCAGGGTAGCTGAGCATCTTCTGCAAATCAGAGACAAAGAGCACAAAAGAGGGGGTTGTGTTTGGGGGGGCCTGCTCAGCCGGGTTGTCTTCACCCCCAGTCTGCCATCCCTGTGTAGAACAGCAGGACAGCATGGAATAAAACACCCAGAAAACTGGAAATAAAACAGTGCCATGCTCAGCCAGTGAATGTCAAGGCCTCCAGACCAGAAGCAGCTCACCTCTGCCTGTGTGATCCTAATAGGCTTTTTCTGGGCGCCTGGGAGCAGGATTAGGGCTTGGTTCTCAGAGGAGAAGCCCAGAGGCTCCTCGTGATGTTACAAATGTTCAGCGTGAGCTGCGAGGTCCCCGGAATTGCTCTGTGTCAGCACTCACTTTACAATAAGAGCTCTGCTTCTCGGCTTCCCTGTTTTTACTGCTTTCTTGGAAGAAGGGGAAAAATGAAATGGAGATATAAAAAATAAAGGGGTCATTTATAGTTAAGCACATTAGGATGGGAGCGAGAGAATAAAGCAGTGAGAATGGCTCAGCCGGGGGCCTACAGGGACTTGTTCTCTGGTACTGGCACGGTCTTTACTAGGTCGCTTGAACCTTTTGCACTCTGCTGCAGAGCTCAGACCTGGGATATATATCAGCAGACTTGCCATGGTGTGCAGTGGAAAAGCCTGTAACTGTCCTCAATCCCGCTTGTGCCAGGAGTTACAGCTCGCGGGTGACTTTTATAGGCCAAAGCACCCAGCCCAGAACTGGGGGTGCACTGTAGGGTGTGGGTTAAGTGTGGATCACTTCCCTTTCTGGTGATGTTAATTTCATTCCTCCCCAAATTCTGCAGGGAAGGAGCAGGGCAAAAGCCCTTCCTTGCTGTGATTACACATTCCTGGGCAGTTTAATTAGAGCCTTTGTCTGCTTAAACACTTGCACAATAAACCCACAGAGAGCTGCCATCCCACTATACTTAGTTACTGATTTCTTCTCTTCCCAGCCCCTGAGATTTGGTTTCCCATTTATTAGAGGTCACTGGAGCCAAGCTCTCCATGAGGCTATCCTGGCTGTCACCAGGGAGCTTGTGCCAGAGCAAAATGTGTCCCTCAAGTCAGACTGACTCAGTGGAGGCTGATACTGGTATTTGGGGTTTTTTAGACCTGCTGTGGGCTCTGATCACATCCAGTTTTGATGAGCCCCCATGTTTGTACTGAGCCCCCACATCTCAGCGGTCTCTAATTACTTCAAATTTCCACTCAGGAGCGACTGTTCCTGCTCATGGCAAAATCCAGGTCCTGGAAACGCCACCACATCTAGGAAGCACCTGATTCCAGTGACAAATGTAGCACCCAGAGCTCAGTGCTGCTTTTGACACACGAGCACAGACATAAATATTCTCCAGCCTTTACATCCTTTCTCCATTTTAACTCATGGCTTCATTAGACTAATTTGTTTCCAGGTTGGAGGATGAATAATGAGCCTCAGCCTGTGGATGCATAATTAAATTTTGATAGTGAATGTTTTTATCTAACCTTGTTTTCATTATTATCCTCAGTACTTGAATTACAAGTTGGAGATTTAGGGCTGCAGGTTTGCCTTCCCATTAAGCCTGTACACCTATGTGAGGTGTGACAGTGGTCTGCCACCTCCCAGGACAATGTCCAGCAGTGACACCATGGGTGTCATTTCTGTCAGGTCTAATCATCAGGGATGTTAGGGGAAAGAGAAACAGCTAATGACAAAATGGTTTTTCCCCTGTCACAGCCAGTACCACACACAATCCCTGGTCATTGTGGGGTCTGTACACTGCTCCACAGATGGGTGGCACATCCCCATGGCAAGGGTCACCTGGAGCAGCTTGGTGGGACATCTTGGTGGGTCCTGCTGTATTTCCTGATGTATCCAGACTCCATCTGGTTTTTTGGGTATGGAGTTAGCTTTGTTCCCACAGTTACATGCCTGCAGGTTGCCCAGGCTGTCCCTGTCCCCCTGTGCCTTGCAAGTGCCTCCTCATCATTACTTGGCCATTAAGGTCCCCGTGCCCTGGGTCTCTGCGCTCACTGATGATTTTCTGTAGCCTCCCCATTGTTCTTTTCAGCACTGCAGTTTCCATCAGACTTTCCCACTGATCTTTGTGGCCTCTCCCTGCTCCTACCATTGTCAAGGGGGTTTTCCATAATCCCCACACTACTGGGGTGGTACCTAAAGGACTCCCTCTGGGCTGAGGTAGGGAACAGAGCACATCTCAAAGCCTCTGCTCCTGCTCCGGATGGGAGCCGGGAGTGCTTCCAGGAGCCCGAGCAGGTACTTAGCACAAATGTTAATGGCGTCGTTGTTTATATTGTAGGATTGGAAAGGGTCTCCTGGGTCATCTGGGGCATTGCCCTTCAGTAACTCAGTCCGTATTCAAGCTATCCCAAGGGTATTTTTAGTCGATTCATGAATCCTTTCAGGAATTCGACCTCCGTCAGCAAATGATTCTTTTGGCTAATTGACTTCACTTTCTGTATGCCCTGTTTTAGTACTGCCTTTAAAGTTTGAGGCTTTTTCTTCCTCTCTCAGTGTCATCCACTGCTCAATTCCAGCAGCTCTTTTTTCCTATTCCTACATCTTTATCTGCATTACAGCTGATTCCACAGCACTCTCTGGTGAAGCCCCTGTGCTGGTGGAGCCCTCACACCAACAAAGCCCCTTTGCCAGCCCCTCTGTGCATGGTGAGATGGTCTCCACCAGGAGATGTTGGACATGGACTAGACAAGATGACAAGGGTGGGAGAGGACACAAAGGTCACCTTTACCCACATAAACCTCTAGCAGCAGAGCTAGGAACAGTTCTGGGGGCAAGCTGCCTCTCAGCTGCCATCATGCTGGCTCCAGCTCAGCACCTGTTTGAAGGATCCTCATTTTCCTTGATGTCTTCAACTTCAGCTAATATCAAAATAACAGCAGAGAGTGAAGGAAAAGAGAGAAAGAGAATTAGACAAACTTTTCTTGGTCATTATCATTCTACTTTGATCCACTGCTCCGTGTCATGTCACCACTGCATTATTATTTGCAACAGAAACAATTTTGAGCATGTCATGGGGAGATTTTTGGGAGACAAGGTTGTGGGAAAGGCAAGGGGCTGTTACCAGCACACATGTCCCAGCTGAAGAGGTCACTTGCCAGCTCTCACCCTCGCTGCCCAGCATCCCTGTCCCTGCAGACCTGCCTGTTGCATTGAGTGGTTGGTCCCTACTCAGCTCCATCAGAATGAGTTGAAGTTAAACACAAAGCTTTTGCTAATCTGACTTGATCCATTCAGTGTGGGTCGGGGAGCATCCTCAGCAGCACACACAGGGGTGGAACCTCCAACATGGGGCAGTGACACTTCTACTGGCACTGGCCCCTCAGTGACCTGTTCTCCATCCCTTTTCCTCTCCATCTTCTCTAGTATTGGTGCAGGTGAATTCACATCTTCCTGTGATGCGCAGCTTTGATGCAGCTGTGAGCTCAGCAGAGGGTTCACCCTGGGAATGGCTTTGCATGTTCAGCTTTCCTGAAGGAAAAGACATGGAAAGAGGGAACTTGGAGCAGGGAACCTGAGCTAACTGGGCAGACTGGAGCTTGAAAGACATACATGAATCCTTGGCATCAGCCAAGGATTTTTAAATAAATTTTTCAATAGTGCAAGCTTCAGAAGACATTTTTTTTTCCCCAGGAAAACTACATTTTAGAGAAAAAATAACTGTAAACCCAAGATGGTCAGATTTGATGAAGTCAGCAAAGCTGTAGCCAGGATGCAGATCATTCTCTACACATCGGTCTCCTATTCATCGTCAGAGCCAGTTGGTAAATATTTGCTTCTTCTAGTGATCAGCTGAAAGGTTTCTTCATTCCCACAATACTATTATCTTTGCAAATTACTCTTATTATAGCGAAAAGCAAAAACCTAAATCCTGACTGTTTTTAATTGAAAATAAAGGTGAAAAAAGGAAAAGGCTTTTACAATAATCAAAGTGTGGACTGTAGTTTAAATAAGTGCTTTCTGATTTTTTCCCAGATAGACTGATACTTAAAAAGCTCTGCTAAGAGAGTATTTTTGCATAGCTGTGTCTGTCCTCTGCTTGGCAAATTGATCAAACTAAGTGGATTCACAGGGCAGAGGTGAGGTGGTCTTAATATCCCTTCATCTCCAGCAGAAACCAAAGATTTTGCTGTTCCCTGTGACACAATAATGATTTGGGGGGGTTGCGTGGGACTAGGCACCCCAAGGCAAGTCAGGAGGTGCATGGGTAGATCTGAGGGGGAAAACAAACCTGGATTAACATGGTGCAGCACCAGGACAGAGCTCAGAGAGGTCCTGGGACCTCCATCCTTGGGGAATGCAGTTCATCTCTACATCACAAGGTCATGGTCAGCCTGGATTCACTCTGAACTTGGCCTTGCCTGGAGCAGAGGTTTGACCAGAGCTGTCCAGACACATTTTCCAACCCCCACATTTCCGGAATATTGTGATGCTTCAATGTCTTTGTCCCAGCACAGGCCACCCCAGTGGTCACCAGTGGGTCACTGCAGATGTCCCCCATTGCATTTGGTGTCCAAAGAGGGCTGGGCTCCCACCAGAGCAGCTCTCCCCACCCAGCACAAGCTCCCTTCTCCTGCACTCGCTAATACCCGCTTCTCAAAGTGCCTCAAGTTTTCCTTGAGAAGGAAGGGAGTATTAAAAGCCTTTCCAAATCATATAGAGGCCTTTGTTATTTTAAGATACTTTCATTTCCCCCTTTTCCATTTGACTCTGTTACCTGATGCTCGAGGAATGCATTTTCCCCTCTATTAAATGTTTTAACCGCGTACAAGTTCCATCTTAATGTTAGCATCTTTAATAGTAGAATATTACCATATTAATTGCTATTGTGAACCAGAAGATACTTATATCATCCAGGCTTTCATTACCGTCACGGAGGGATTTTTCCTACTGAGTCAAAAGTGACCACTTTCCTTAATCCCCTGTTTAAAAGCCCTGCTATTCCTCCTGACA